>OX403622.1:12620239-13252239 GCA_948107755.1 Campoletis raptor
TCATTCGAAGTTTTTAATGACCCCGGTCTTTAATAATTGCCGACAGACACTCAAATACCATTGTTTCTGCGAGCTAAATACTTGGTGCACATTTTTTTTCGATCTCTTTAAGGAAAGTGTTCAATTTTCTTGTCAGTTGTGCCTAAAAAAAAACTGTGAGCATTAAAACGTATACAAAGCATTCGAACCACGATGCAATAAATTTACGTCTTTGACAATAGCAATTTTTTAGATTTTTCATAAATACATCATTTTCCCGGAAGTCTTATAGATCTGGAGAGTATTGGTGCTCGCGAAATAACGATTTGTCACTCGTCGGCTTTCTCTATATTGAATAATGTAATGTTGCTGGGTAACAAAAGAAGATGAAAAAAATTCTACGAGGCCATTTAGTATTTAAAAACTAGAGAATTGTACAATTTATTGTCACTATTTGTTTGATCAACATTCGGTTATCGAATTCTCGAATTTGATACACATTTTTTTAAAACGTTTTGTTCCATGGCTAGGAACTAACAGACATATTCCCTGTTCTGGGAATAATTGGATTTCGTACTAAATTTCGTAAGCATATGGCGACGATCCCGTTTCGAAAGCGGCGATACAATTTCGTCGACTTTCATTTCAATTTCAAGACTTTCGATAAATAAGGGGATTCGACCCTGGTCCTATATACGACCCACCTAGAGATTTCACGATCGTGGACCTTCAGCCTTCTCTCGTGGCCTCCCGAAGGATGTATTATGTTTTTTCTCTCGTGTATTTTTATTGAAAAAAGGTGCTCTTGCCGGTTAATTCAAGGCACGGCAGGTAGACGCCCAAAAGACACGAGAAAACGTTCACTTTCGTTGAAAAAGCTTCGGGACGTAAACGATCGCAAGATCACCCACGCTTTCGTAACAAACAACGAGGAGGAAGAACAACACGAACGGAGAAAATTAGTCTTTAGCTATTTCGAATGAAACACGAGATTCACCGAGACGGTGAATGTCGAGCGGTAAAAGCAACGAAGGACGAAACCCATATATCTATGGATACTCGAGGGCGAGAAAGTTTATTCGCTTTGTGCAGATTCTCGGCTGCCTCGCCGGTCATTTCGTATTACACAACTCTACTTCGATCCCCTATAATTCTACTTTATTATATATATATTCCAATTCGGCAACATTGTAACATCTTCAATCCACTATTCACAAAAAAGTCTCCAAGGAATTATTCTACTTTTTCTTTTCTTTTTTTTTAGGAAGATCGATTACGACGAGCTTTGAGGTAATATTGTTGCTTCGCATACTAGTTAAATGAGTTTTAAATTTTATATATACTCTGGCTCGTCTTATTAATCCAAAAAAAAAATATTAATAACGATAGATTTGGGGAACCATCAATTGATAAATGCGAAATGCCACAATATCTATTTTCATCAACATTTTCGATTTTAATGCATCACCGTGTATTTTGTTCATCGTAAGATTATCTACAAATTCATTACACACACAATTCGTCTTTGCTGATCAAAGAATCGGCTTCAGCATTGAAACAATGAAGATTTTTAAAAATCAAAGTGGTGAATTTGTAGAGAATTTCCTGAGGAAGAAAATAAGAAGTGGACTTCGAAGTCCCTTAAACAATGCCCGAATGTCGATGAAAATACAATGTCGGGAATTTTGCAGTTATCGCGGTCGATTCTTTTTGAAATTATTATTTATATATTTCAAGTTAATGAAACAACCCGTCACACGAATCCTCATTCAATTTATTGAATTAGTGTATTCGAACTTTGCTTGCTGAAATATTAATTGATATCGAACCTTCGATATTTCGACGAAACATTATCAACACATATACTCAAGCGTACAAGAAAATTTCGTCAATTTTAATAACGACTTCCTCATTTTGGTACAAAGTCAAATTGAACACGAAATAATTTGATCAATTTGTTAGAAATTCGTTAAGCTTTTAATGATGGATTTTTAAAAATTGTAAAATGTTTTATTCATTTTTTTATTTTGTTAAATCTTGGATACTGTCCATTCTCGGATACACAAATCACGCAATATTTCGAAAGAGATACGCGAATAAAAATGTATCGAACTTTCCGTTTCACACGTATGTATACGCACATTGAGGTCTAACTGTTAGGAGAATTAACAGTGACCGTTGCGCATTGGCGTCCTTGGTCGAAAACACGCGCGATAATCGACGTTTCTCGCTGTCTATCACCCAAGTCTTGCTTGCATTCAACCCCGTACGAGACAAGCGTTATACTGGCCTGTGTTCAACGAGAGCAAGATTTTCGAAGTGATAAATCAATTTATATTGAAAGGGGCAACCGCCAACGTGATATCTAGTAGCGCTCACCACACCCGCTATTTTATCCTCGGGCAATCTCCTTGAACCCTGTTATGACGGTAGCCCACAGTGTCTAATACACGCGCGAAAGTCTTACTATATTTACCGTGATGTAGAGAATCAATTAAGCGAGAAAAAAAAATCACGTGATTGTATTTATAATTGTTCGAGGATTGAAAAAATATATATCTTGTTATATGTCGACCTTGAATTGTTAAAGAATATTTTTTTCGTATTTTCGCGATCTCTTTTCGATAATTGATAAATCTCTTCCGACATACATATATTTGAATCATTAATTTGTTTAAGAAAATTATTTCGACTAATTATCGACGTTGATAAAATGATTTTTTTTTTTTTTTTAATCTCGTTTCAAAGTCTGGAAAATGTTAATTAAGGAATGTATTTACTTCAATCGAAAAATACAATCTTGCCAGCACATTCGAAATTTATTTTGCCATTTTCCATCCAGAAATTCATCAAAGAATATCAATCCAATTGCTCATTTAAAAATAACAAAGATTTTCACTCCAAAACCCTAAAATTTGGTGTTCAAATCCATTAAACTTGATGAAGTCGATAAAAAGAAATGCCAGTCATTCAACTGCCTTATCAAGTACTCATTGATCGTTTCTCATTTCGAAGATTCGCTGAATTTTGAAAATTTATTGTTATACGATTAAATATAAAAGGAAAAATTTCATAGTTTTAATTTAGTTCGATCATTTTTCTAACAGATCGGACCTCATTCAATGGTAAATTGAATAATCGGAATAGTGATTATAAGTTCCGACAGCGTATGTCGTTTATTCGCGCATGGGTTGCTCACGTTTATGTACAAGTTAATTATTGTGTCACCTCATAAATGTCATAAGGGCATAAAATGAGGTTAATTTAAAAGAAACATCGTCCTTTTGGTTCTAAATTGTTGTACTTTTTTTCTTTGTTACTTGGAGTGCAATATTCTATGCATAAATTAAGGGTGACGTGACAGCCTGCCAAGGTCAACTATGGTTGAGCCCTTGTTACGTAACATCTGTATATATACATATATATATATTGCTTGCAGCAAAATAATTATGTGATCATAATTGCATTGGAAGGTTTTTTCATATGGACGATAAATGAATGCTCCAGGCAATATTTATACAATTAGGACTTGCATAAATGAAATACATTTTCATTGGACTGAATCAATGAATAATTTTCCATTAATGGCGTTAATAAATGTCCTTAAAATATTCAACAAAATCTCGTCAACTTCACCCTTTGCTAAAGAATTCCAGAAACTTCGACTTACATAATCAATAAATAATAAATCTAATCAAATAAATAATTGATTCTGAGTCCGACGTTAACACACTGGGTCAATTTAACCCGGAACGTAATCAATCCCTCTCTCATCAGCTGCTCGGTCGGTGTTTGTTGAAAACAATCAGAAGTACATTTTGAATATCCCTTAATATTTGCATCATAAAAATTCGGGAAATATTAAATTTAATTATTAAAATAACATATTGGAAACTTGAATTTCTGGAAAAAATAGTGCTATCACTGTAGTGCAAAAAAAGCATTTATTTATACAAGTTTCTTCAAATATATATTTTTGAAATAGAAAAATTGTTAATGATTTCTGGAGTAGAGAGGAAGTGCCGACTAATTAATCCGGGTCAAAATGACCCAGTGTGTCGGTGAAGGGTTAAATTCAACGTAAACTCTTATTTTAGAAGTGCTGGTCCCGTTCCAATGTAAAAATGTAAAAATGAGTCATGAGACATCCAATTTCAACCAACACACCCACGCTAGCTTTGGGCATTCATGCGAGACTGTTCCTCATTGGACAGTCCACATGAAAATGTTGACGCTGGTGCATCATTCCTTCAATTTCCTTACAATGGCATTTTTTAAAATATTTGACATCGTTATGTACTCTTTTTTATCGCCATCATTTAGGTTTATTTCGAAAATTTATTAATTACTTTTGTTTGAATTATTGAAAGAGAATAATGAGAGGATACGAGCGTGCAAATATAGTAGAAAAATAAAAACAGTAACCTCCCACTTTGAGTTTTTCAAAAAAATTTTAAACTGAACTGTAAAAAAAGTATTTGCTTATTTCGTTTTTTTTTTCCTTAATTAATTGTGGAAACTCGACCGATTTTAAATGAATTTGAGCAACTTATGTACATCGAAATTAAACACTACACGACGGTGACGAAAAAACCAAAATTTAACGTTGGAAAAAAAGCCTGAGGGTATACTTGACAGCTGCAATAAATAAAATCAATATTTGTGTAACAAGAGAACAATAAGGTTTATAAGGTTTACGGATACATTCGACGAGCGTTTACGAGCAAATTTGACAGTCAACGAAACGAAAGATAGTCGTTGCTTACGTAATCATGCACGAAAGTTAGGTCAATAACGACATTAGTCTCTGGCGATATTGTTACGCGATGAAAAAAAAAGTGTATCGCCTTCCGTGAAATATGCGGAACACCCACGCCAGATTTTCAAGACTCTACTCACGGCACATTTATTCGGAGACCGATTTGAAACGTTTACGACTTTTACAGATCGATTTGAGTACATACATAGCGAGTGTCATTCCCGATCATTGCGGTCATATATTACCTGTCACGATTGCGTCAAATTGATTTTTTTTTTTTTTTCTTGACGATCATTATTCAAATATTTATAGAAATAAATATTTCCAACTCCTAAATATCCACAGAGGCACATAAAAAAAAGAAGTTATATACGTTTGATAACGATCAGCTTATTTTCAAAATTTCCTGGAGCAAATTTACGTGAACAAGAAAAAACAATGAAATTCTACAATTCTTGATTTCGCTTCGTTTCGTTTATAAACCTATTATTTTTTCTAGATGATAAATATCTTTCTGTTTAATTTTGGCATTTCTCTCTTGGCTGCCATTCTTTTTTGTGCACGAATTGATATTTTTTTCGACGTCCAATAAAAATGAAGGAATTTAAAAAAATGTTGATCGGAAAACAAATCAAAATCATGTTAAAGCATGATTTTTGACAAATGATTTATTGCATGCTTGTATTTTTCGACTTGTCGAGATTTTACGATAAAAACCTTCGAATTGTTTGACCAGATAGAGAAAGCATTTTTTTTTTTTTCATTCGCAGCTGGAAATTCTATGTCCCTGAACAAAATTCGACTTGTCCAGATTCGAAGATAAAAGAAATTTTTTCTACCTCTCATTTTGTTGAGCAAAATGAATTGAGATTGTTGTATCTCGTGATACGATCGTCATATTCTTGACGAAAAAATGCGCAGGAGTGATTGACGCCAAAAGTATGGTAAAGAGAAATAAATCAAAAAAATTTGTTCAGTATTAGCGATTCGATTCGGACACTTTCGTAGGATCCTCTTATTGCGTATTTAAAGAGTTGTACAATTTTTCAACCACGCACTTATCCACGAACATCATTTGAACGATTTCTCTCACTCGTCGTTCGAGATGAGCTTATAACTCGTAAATCAATCAACAGCGAAGACAGGGGTGAATCTTTATACCAACGAGATTCCTGGCAGTTGTGAAATGTGCAAAACTTAACGTGGGAGACCGCACTTACGAGGAAATTATTGCTTTGCTTGTAAAATACAAAACTACAACCATTTTTATATCTACATGGGATTTTTTAGATCAACTCGAGTCTCATCAAATACTCGCTCTTTGCCTGTGCTCAGCTCATCATTACGACTTCACCTACACGGATTTTTTTGCTGCCAATCCTAGTGAAGCATATTTACAAGAATTATTCATTTGAATCGTTACATATAGGCTGTTTCAATTCCAATAATCAATACTGCAAATCGAAATTAAAAATGAAAAAAGTCTTGTACTATTTTTTAATCAAATTGTCTTCTGATAAATTATTCACAGCTCTACGTGACGCAGGCGAGTTCATTTATCACGCACACTGCCAAAACTATTGGAGATAGAGCAAAAATGCATAGAACCAATTTTGTAGGGCATCAAATTTTCTACAAAAAAGTCCCCAACCGCAATTATCTATCTTTAATAATTTAGGCTTGAGAGCGATATGAAAAGCAAACTAGTCCAAGAAAACGAATTTTTTCGAGTTGCTTGCAAAATAATTTTTTATCATGGATATAAAACATTTTTTATTTATTTAAAGAACACATGATTGTAAAAAGAAGTTGAAAATTCTATTGAAAATTATGAATTGGATGAGCTGTGAAAACACTATTCGCGGAAACCTCGATTCCGACTGTAGACTCTAACTCAAATATGAAACAATTTTTCTTTTCTTGAAGTTTCCAAAAAAAATCACCCTGCGTGAAGACTAAATTGTTTGTATGTATTTTTTGCAAAAAGTTGGAATCGTTGAGTCAGGGTTTTGACATTTTTTTTGTCTTTTTTTTCTTGTAAATCAGAAACTATAATGTTTGAAAAAAACATCGCTCGTCAAAGACTATGTAATTATGTAAAGATTGTCTGTAACAAATTTCATTCAAATCGATCGTTTAGTTTTCGGAGTGGAAACGTTGTCGTTAAAAAAAAAAGACTATTTCGATTAAAATTATTTTGCTTTGAATTTATCAAACGTTATCGATTCCTTGAGTTTTTCTAAAAATTACATAAATAAGTCATGAAACTATCGAATAAAAATATTTTTGAAAAATCGAATTTTTTTCGAACTCTTGAAGTGTTTGACGTAAAACATTAAACTAATAAATGATTGTTAATCATTCATAATTGACGTGTCCGTGAAGTGGTTCGAAAAGTCCTTTACATTTATTTCTAAACTTGTGCGATAAGAAACCTAGATATTGAATCGGGTTTAGTAAACATAAATTTTACGTTTAAATCCCACAGTTAAATTGAATTCCTCGATAAAACGCATGATTCGATTGGAGTTGAAATTCTCATGGATTTTATCAGACTGCTTCTCCGATTTCACGATGGGAGCGCGAATATGAAAAAAAAAAAATAATAATAATAATAAAGTAGTAAAAATATATTACTCGTATTTGAAGACTTTTTAAATATTCGAGTCCTTGTGCCAACATATATTTTGTCCAACGCGTGGCAACATACTTGGTTCGTGTACATTCCTTTCCCCGAGTTCTTTGTTATCATTTGTTCTCGAAACAACGTAATCACCGGTTGTACTTCAACTATATTCAGCTTAAATATAAATATATAAAGGCGAGTGATAGAGCGAGAGAGATAATCGTTTTCTCGTAGGAGGTAGCGTGGACTTTTACTCCCTGGTGCCTCGCAAGATCGACGTGACGGTTTGACTGCAGTCCGCGTAACGAGAGCGCTGCGCATGCAGCAAAATACCGCTCTCAGTTTCGATAAAAGATTATTGAGCAATCGATAATGACCGTACCAGCGTTGCTAATGTAAACTGTTACGACGCCGATTTATCTACCAGTGCTAAATTATCTTTTGGCACTTTTATTCAAGTTTTCACAACTCGTCGAATTATTTATCGACTTAAACAACGTTTCTAATTTTTGGTCAATCATTTTTTCAAACATTTCTTTAAATATTTGCATATTTCATCCGAATTTATCTAAATAATTTCTTCGAATGATTTGCCAACGAGTTTATTTCCTGTTAAAAAAATAATACAGAATGCGAAGATCTCTCGGAGTGAGATAATCAAACTTAGTGGAAAAATTATCTTTCGCAACATTGTCTCAGAACTTTGTAACAATTTTTCTGTTCTTTGGTCAATCTTTTTTCCAACATTCTTTATAAATTATTCGTCTGTAGGCTTATCGAACACTCTAGTTACGTCAAAATCTACCCATGTGCGTTTTTAAGAGGTTTCAATAGGGTAAAAAGTCGTTGAATCCTTCTGACGATTTTTACGATGACAAATATGAAAAACGAATGCTGGTGCATTTTTTTATGGTCCAGAAACTGCAAACTTTCATTTTTTACTATGAGTTATCCTAAAATCAAATTTAATAAGTGGTTTTTTTCGAAATAACATTTTTCAACCACGTTGACAGCAGAACTAGAAACCTACTCATCCGACAGTTAATGAAAATTGTAATCTGTAAAAAAACTACTCTCGTTTTCGTCCTACGTTTCCAGTTTTTTCATTGACCAGACCGACTTCTAATGCACGAAAATAGGGTACAACTGTCTCTTTCATATTTTTCAACATTTATCAATTTTCGATCGTACAACGATAGCTACTTATGTCTTGTTTCCTAATTTCTTTAGTTCTCTTAATTTCTCATGATATTTACTGCCAATTTGCTGTCTGCACGAAGACATTTTTTTTTTCTTAAGGAGTGTCTTTCCACCTCGTGTATCCGTTATAAAAAAAAATTCCCGAAAATACCTGTGTTTCGGCTAGTTACCCTGGTGAAACCACTCAATGGCAATATCTTTTTTGTAATTTAAAAAAAAAAACCAAATTTCATCTTCCACAACAGAATTCTAGACAACAATACGGTTTTAATTCTCGTCTTTACACATCCCATCAATAATAATTCAATAACTCAATCATTTTGAATCTTTTATATGATTAAAAATTTAATTCATAAAGCCCCCATGGATTCAAGATAAACTTAGTTATTGATAAATACTTTCTGGAATTATTTACAATTATTAAATAGAAAAAATCGGAGATGTTTTGTTTAAAAAATACATATCAAGCGGTGATCTCAATAGTTGACGATGCAAATTCGTCGTAAGATATTTTTTTAGATTACTTTTTCACTCAACGTTACCACAGAGAAGATGTCGCTCCGCAGTTCTTTATCCGTTTGGTAAAACGGAAAATCAAATTTCGGGTGCGTTTGTCTTTTGAATTTACAAATGATGCGAAGATCACAGTGAACGTCCGCCAAAATATGTATATCCTGGAGCGAAGTCTTATTTTTTAACTTCAGCGCCAACATCTCGATTCTTGAGGTCGATGACGACCTGGAAAATCATTGGCAAACATCAATAACGAATTACATGAAAGATAAATAAGATTTTTAGATTATTTGACGTCTTGTGCAGTCAATTTATTTTTCAACATTTATACCTTGCCAAAGTTTTTCAATTCACTCATGAATTTAATAGCTTCGTTGACTCGGTTAAGACCAGCTATGAGTGAATGTGACGGACTGATAAGTCCCTCTTCAAAATATTCCAAAACCGCTTCACCTGCTTCACTGTAATAAAAAAAAAGGTTACGATATTTAGCCAAATGTCTGAAAACTCTACTCTTCAGAAATTCTTCCTTACTGATAGGATCTGTGATCTTTTTTCCTGAATTGCCGGATGTCAATGCTACTTGGAGTGAAAGTGTTGCTTTTTGACTGTTCCTCATTTTTGGTTGGCGCTATACCCGCAATTATGACACGACCTTTGACAAGAAGATGAATTTAAATTCTCATACAAATTATGTGAATTTCTAGAATTTTATATTTTTCGTACCTTCACGTGACAGATGTTGGACCAAAACAGCAAAGTTATCATCTCTAAGCATTTCTCGCTGGAATTCTGGTTTGTAAATATCGGTGAAACTAAAAAAGTCGAAATAAATCGAAATAAAATATTTGAATTGATTTTATTAAGTTGGCTCATTTGATTTATTAGAATGATGCAGAAAAAAAATAGAGCATTCAAAACGTCTCACCGATCCAAAATCTTTTTAAAATGTTCACCATCGACTCCTTCAAATACTCCGGCGATATCTCGTTCGGCTGCCACGTTAACGATTTGTTTCATCAATTTCCGTTCGTCGAATTTCAGTGAAGCGAACGCTCCCTTTTCACGGGTTACATTGGATCTGTCCTCTGATACCGTAACCGCGATTACCTGGAAATTCGCATTTTTTTTAGCAACGCTACTTTCACACAAAAAAAGTGGATTCATTCATTCTGACCTGCGACCGAAATACGTTTGATGCCAAGTCCACAGCTGCCAGACCTACACCTCCCAATCCAACGTTAACTAATACAATTTCATCTTCTTCCAAATTTGCTTGCTCTTGCAATCCAATTAAAGCTTTCATGTAACAATTCATCAAGCACACAACATCAACCATTTTCAGTGAAGTTGGTATTTTCCAAATATCCTGTAAGTCAAAATATTGCATGATTACGCAGGGAACCTGAATTACAGGCTCAACATTTTTTGATTCTTTGTCTTTATCAATAGATTCGAGACAGTAAGGCGTAAATCTAAAAAATAATATCAGCCTCAGCAAATTTTGGATGATTCTAAATACTTTGTACAAAACTCAATATTTTTGTACTAGATTAATTGTTGCGTAATATTTAAAAATATAATGAAACAGCGGAAAGGTTTCCAGAAAATTCGTTTCATTTGAGTCTTCATTCGATAAAAATAGGAAAAATAAATCTTTTTTAGTGTTCAAATTAAACTACCGCTCCAGCCTTTGAATTTCTAGGAAAGTTGTTTATTAATATTCAAATTTCACTGATAGTATGTTTTTTTCTTTACTTTTTGTTCTACATTTTTCTATTTTCTCAGCTTACCAAAAACGCAAACAGAATTGGAAAAGTAGCTTCAGTTATTTTTTTTCTTAATCATGTACTGTGGCATACCTCTGATAGGGTTGTAAGTAAAAAATATTGATATTTGGAATATTTATCACAATTCAAGCTTACTCCAAGTTCTGCTGAACATTGTTCCGCAAGTCCACCCCATCGTTCTCTGTTGAGAGCAACAACTTGGTCACCAATTTTGAAACCTTCTCTTTTGGCTTCTTCTCCGACTTGCAAAAGTTTTCCAGCAACCTCATAGCCCAATATTGCTGGCAAGATGGGAGAGTGAACATAAGTGTTTTCTGCTAATAATATGTCAGAACCATTCAAAGCACAGTAATTGACGTCAATAAGGACCTGTAAATCGGATAATGTTTCGATCGTTTATTTATTTTTTAATTGTTCGATAAATTTTCGATCATGAATATTTAATTGCATTGGATTCCATGAATGAATAAAATTAGTGACATCTTTGAATTTTGAGGTTAGATATTGAGTTTTCCGTTATGGACACACTGCGTAAAATATAAAAATATAACCCGACCTCGTTAGAATTTAGCAATTTCGGAGGTTCTACACTTTCGATGCTGAGTGGCTCGTTAAATTTAGTCAAAACTGCAGCTTGTATTTTTCCGGGTACCGGCGCCGGGATTTTTCCTGTTTCTTCCGTTGATAATTGTTCCTTCGGCAGTGTACCATTGAAACGTATAACAATAGCGCGGCTTAGCAAATTTCCGCTATTCCTTCCACGCAAATGCGATATTATTCGTCGTGCGACAAACGCTGTCATAGCGTAAATATTTATTATTTCCTCGTGCAAAATTAAATCTCGGATCTGCACGACGGATGAAAACTGTCAACAGAAACTAAGGGCTAAAAGGAATTCGGGAACAATGGGACTGGTCCGATCAGCTGTTTTATCATATTCGCTACGAAACACGCGGAATTGGAACGCAACATGTTCCAAGTGCACGTCCAAGCGTAACACAATAACATAACCTCTTCACTCTGATTTTACATTTCCGAAATAACATAAGACTTTTTTCTTTGTACTTAGTTAACTTTAATGAAAAATTATTTTTTTCCTCTTTCATTTCTAGACGATTCATGTTGAAACACGTTTATAATGCGTCCAGCAAAATTCACATTGCCTCACAATGCAAACAAGTGAGTTTTTCGAATTTTACAAACAATTGTCTCGTATTAAACTGTTTGAAAAAACTTTATCAATAATTGTGGATAATTTCAGCATCGGAAATTTAGAGAGAAAGGTCGTTATTGTATCAGTCATCGGCAAATCCCAGTACAGAGCCAAAGGATGCAAAGCAGAAATGCTCAGCTCTGTTTTGCTTGCTGGACTCCTAGATAGTCCAGTGGTCAACGAAGAAACATTGGTAAATAAAACGTAAAAAATTTGTTTCCATTGTACTTATGAACTTTATAACAATTATTGATGAATTATTGTAAAAAATTGTTTACAGTGTGACATTGAAGGTTATCACGATGTTCAGGAAAGAACTGTTTACCTTCACTTACGAGGCCTTCTTGATACACATACGCTTGTCAATCAGTATCAGAGTTTTGTTGAAAATCGTGAATGCAAGGATTTTCTTAGCGTCTGGGCACATATGAGAGACAAATATGCCAGAGCTTTGCTAGTCCTTTTTCACATCTCGCATATTATTATTGTTACTTTTCCGACTCACACTTTTGATTATAGCTATGTTCACTTGTTCAGAGCTTTAGATATTGTTCGGTAAGTATTAAAAACCTTTACAAACGATTCCGAATTAGCATAGAAAGAAAATCATTGTAAAGTGAGTCGACAGTTTTGGTTTTTATTATACACGAATTTATTTTACAATTTTTTTCTTTTCTGCTATTCTATTTTCAAACTTCTTGCATACTACATAACAAAAATGATAAAAAACTTCAGTAAATTTGCGTTTTTTGCGCATTTGAGAAGGAAACGTCTTCTGTAATTTTCAAAAATTAACTGTGTCGAAAGGCTAATCAATATTCCACATGAATAGAGATAAAATTGAGCCAGAAGCCACTGATTCTCAAAATATATAAAATTCGAATGGTCTTTCATTATGTTTTTTAAATATGAGGAATTTATTGCAGGCAAAATTTTTTTGAGACTTCTCTTCAATTAACGTTCGCTCTCAGAAGCATTCATGGATTGCCAAAAGGTTGGGAGACAAATGTGAGGCCATGTTCTCCGAGAGTTTTGTTTTACTTCGAAACTTGTCCGTCTGTATTTCGAGATCCTGAAAGCGGAGCTAGTATTAAAAAACTGGAGCATTCTCTGGAAGACCAGATCTATCAGGTGTTAAGAAAAAATCGTATCGTTACTAACATCAGGTAAAAACATGAATATTTTCATTACAAATCAAAGCACTTTACTCATTGGCTAATGAATTTTTTTTCATGTCACTTGAATTAATCAATTTAAACTGTCAATCAAATTTGCAGCTCCAATTCGTTATTCGCAATACCAGCGAATCAAGAATTCGTTTACGTTCACACGGGTTCAACGGAATCGCGTGACCTCCTCGGTTACATGACCCGTAATTTGATCAAAAGTTGTACAGCGGCCTCCGGTGGTACGACTACGAAAACAAACGAGAGTTTGCAAATGCCTTTCAACACTTTTGAAGCTGAAACGGAAACCAGATCTTTTCGATCGTTTTTACAACAGCATATTAATCTTGCATTTTCTAAGGGTTTCGATGATAACGTTGGTCGTCACACTGTACATTCCCATTTTGAAGTGAGTCAATTAATACTGTGATAATCTATTGAATGAAAAAGAAATTATTAATCTATGAAACGAAATATTCAAATCCAGATACCAACGCTAGGATTATTCTTTGAAGTTGCAAACAAAGTTTTCGACTTTTTTATGCTGAACCCTGACAACAAGCCTCTTGCTACACTTCATGGATTGCTTGATACAGATGTGAAATTCAGCAAAAGTCGATGTAGCAAAGTGCTACCAAGAGCCCTTCAAACTTATCAAGAGAATTTGCCACAACACTACGGAAGGTTCGCTATTTTAATAATAATATTTTTTGTTACGTGAATAAGCATCGAATATCGTTAAGCATCGTAAACTGGTGTTAAAAAATATTAAAAATACCACCAGTTTTTTCGACTGTTGAAAACGAGGATCTTTTATACACGATGAATGTTAATTTTTTTTCTCGATGGCATTTTCCTCCTAATATATCTTTCATTTGACAATTTTTTGTTACTTGACGGTTTCGCTGTTTTTAACTGTCAGAAATTCATCAATAGAAATGTAAATTCAAAATATTTACACGTACTTTCGAAGGCAAACATTTCTTCCAATCAGAATCTCGATACTTAATAATTTCACGAAAATGTCAATAATTTTAGGCATTATTTCGATATTCTCGACATCTGTTTTTCGCAGTCATAATGAAGACTTTATTGAAAAATTGATAAAACCAAATCTTCAAACAGACGGTTGTTGCATACTGCTCTCCAGGAAATCTGAAACAAAAAATTTTGAGAGAGAATCGGCAGGCGATCAAATAATAGCGTCATAATTTGTTGAATTTTTTGAAACAATTTGTCCAAGCTCAGTTATCAAAATTCATTAGTTACAGCATCTGAACGAAATTCAATTTTACTTCGAATCATTGTCCAATCTAGTGTCGGAGTTTTCGATAAATTAACAATTTTACGGATCTAAAACTCAAAGAATAAACAATACTTCAAAACAGTTATTTTTCTATAACTTTGAGCATGAATTTACAGAACGTATCACGAGACGAAATTGGCACATGCAATGGCGGTATTCGAGATGCACGCACGTGGGCCATTGTTCGAAGAATTTAGCGAGAAGTTGCAAATTGAATGCGACAAACATTGGCGAGCCGGTAGACAAATGTGCGAAGTATTGTCGTTAACGGGCAATCCGTGTACAAATCCAATTCACAAAGGTGGCAGCGAAGGAGCAGGTGGCGGTGAACACATAGAGACTCGTGGGGACGAAAGCGAACTTCCGATGATGGAGCATTGCAGTGGAGTCCGATACGTCTGCGCTTGCAATTGTGGTCGATGTCAAGGACCACGCGAAGATCCTTTCAATCTTCGTCATGCTAATTACGATTATTTTCAAATGTTGGCCAAGCAATGTGGATGTTCTCAATTGGAGAGTATACAATTTCCTGTTTTTCAACCGAGCACACACAATTTTAGGTAATTGAATGAAAATATAAAATCATACTTTATTTCATTAGATTAGCCTGAATTAAAATTTTCGAAATTGTATTAGAGCTGCCCAATTATTTTCCGGCGGAAAGCGGAAAGACTCCTTCGGTCGGGTCGAATTATCGACGCCCCAGGGTCAAACTCAAGCCTGCAGTTTGGCCGACAGCACGTTGCACGGTAATCACTAGAATTATTACTAAAAAAATATAACGCGTAACTAATATCCAAAAATTGTGAGGGTCATTTTTTCAATTCGATACTATTATTTTGCCAGAATTTATTTCATAAGCGTCACATTTAATCAAAACATATGCAGCAAAAAATATATGTTGATAATTCGTCTTTTCTCTACGAGGAACAATAAATGCTAAGTTTCTATTTTTTTTTCTTCATTTAAAGCCGCAGTATCTTTCTATAAACTTTTCAAAAATTCAAATGCCCTAATGTGACATTAATTCTTGAATTCATTTGAAGATTTTTCTTATCAAAGAATATTTGGGTTGACACATGTTTCTCCCGACAACTTTGTAACTTCTCTACAGATTTTATTTAAAAAATTTCAATTGCAAACAAACGTATAAAAAACAGTTGTCAAAAATAAATACTAGAATTTTGACTGTTTATTTAGCCGGAGATAGAAAGTGAAAAATATGTTTTGAGAAATATGGGAAACTTTGTTATCTGTCAAACTGTAAACTTCATATTCGTCATTGGTTCTATTACTTAATAAGTGTTTACATATCTATAAGAGATACAATCACTTACGTTATTAAAATATTCCCAAGTTAGCAGGTCTCATACATTACTCGGAGAGCCAGCTTTTCAAAATGACTGTAGCAAGCAAATTAACTCACATTCTATTTCTAAAAATTTAGTCGCGTTGATTGACCATTTCATTTCATATAATTTTGATTACAATTTTGGCCACACGCAAAGATGACGTTGCAGCGTACGAGAGCGGTGGACGTTCCCAATTGAGCAACGATCCAGCCATCGAAGAAGCCCGAAGATTAGCCAACAAAACTAGTTTAACGCCAGGCGATGCTCAAAAAGTTGTGATACAAGTTACCGATTCCGAAGTCGATAACTCAAAAGGTTCGTCCACATTTTTTCAAAAGATTTGTGCTTATACCTTAAATCATAAATTTACCGTTCACTTTCAGAAAAATCTTTGGTCAGACAACCTTCGACAACCGAATATTTACCTGGAATGTTACATACTGAGTCGCCAGCCGGTTTGTTACCACAATTTTCCAGCTGGTCTCTTGTTTGTCTAGGGCCTAGCAGCCTGTATTCTCATAACTTAGGTCTACAACATCAAACTGGCGTTTTAGCCACTTCCGCGTTTCTCTTACCCTGGGACGTTACAGTCAGGTGAAAAAAAATAGTCTTTTCATATATTTTACGGAAATAATCATACCACATTAAGCAAAAAAATGTTGCATTAAATTTAATCTGAAAATCATCGTTTTATGAAAGATTGAAATTCACCCAAAAAAATTATCAGAGTGCAAATTTTTGAAAAACAAGCGGAATTCTCAACTTCAAATTCGAAACGAAGTACAAACTACTTTTTAAAAATAATATTGAAGCTCAAATAATTTGAAAATTAGTAAATCGTTATTATAATATTTTTGTTTGAAAATGAAAATGAAATTTTGAAGGCGTCGAGTAATGTCTGCGCCCGAATGAATATTAATCGTTAAAACTGAAAAAATTGCTGTATTAATGTTGATTTTTTTTCCCTCCGGAGCTTCAATATTGAAGTAAAGAAAAATCAAGATTTCATTATCCCGTAAATCTTGCAGATTGGGGCATCAGAAAGATAGAGGATCATACTGGCCGACGGTGGGAGATCACGAGGGCCGCAATTACTGTCCGCGTGGGAAAAACTTTCAAAACGCCAATACGATGAAGTGCCGAAAATCGAAAGGTGGGAAAGAATTCGTGGTGAAGATATTCGTCGGCGTGGAGTATGAGTGCCCACGTGGTCATAGGTTCATGGCGTCAGCGCCTGACAAAGTACTCAAAGCAACGGGAAATGGTATAGTTAAGGACAGCGGAAACAAAGTTACATCGAGTACAGCTGACATGCCTCTTTACTTTCCCTGTCCCTGCAGGTAAATAAAATTTATTTTCTTTTTTCTGCCAATTATTCATCCTCCGGAAACGACTTTCATCTACCGATACTTTCATAATCAAATTTGTCTTTTTTTCTCAGGCAACCTAAACCATTGATAGCACAACTAATGAGAATACACGTTGTCACACCTAAGGCGCCAGTTCACGTGACTCTGAATCCACGTGTACAACCAGCGCCAGCGCCGTGTCCTATTTTTGTTACGGGCTGCGAAGAGCCTATCAAACTTTCTCAGAGTGCATATTGGGTGCTGAGATTACCGTATCCTTTCACATTTGCATATATCCTCACAATTCGAAGATTCCGAATACCTGTAGTTTATCGGATCGACAATTAATTATTTCGTTTTATGAATACTACTGACTTGATCTTCTGTTTTAGTCTGTCTTAGTCTTCTATTTAGGTCTGTATTGAAAATTTGTCCAATATTTCGTTTACTTTTGAGTACAAAATAATCAAAAACTTTCATCATTTTCTAACAATTCCTCGAAATCATTCTCGAATAAACTTGAATTCTTTCATGTATTTTTCATGTCAATTTGAAAGGAATTTTCCACAAAATTCGACATAATTTGGAAAACTCCTTCGCGATCCTGCAGCATTATCATGAATGTTGAATTTTTTTCACTGCATTCTCATGTTGATGCTACCGGATTTTCTGAACAATTATTAAATTTAGATCTGGATGTCTTCAGGAATAATCGTGTACAGAAAAAACACATTGAAGATATTGATCCTTAACATTATTTTCATACAGATACGTTTACATAGGTGAAAAAGGACCGTACGTCGCTCCAAAAGAGCCGGTACCAATATCTCACGGTCGTTTATTAGCCGGAATGTATGGAATAAGTGAAGTCGTGTCCGAAAAGAAGTAGCATAACAGAGAAGTACTTTTGTACATTGTAATTACTCGTTTTTAATTAAAAACGATTAAAGAAAAAACATGATTATAGAAATAAATTTTTGTAATGGCAAATTACAAAATGAATCCTTGCGTCCAATGGAAGAATGTAGTATGAAAAAAGTCTGAAACGATATTCCTTATTAATCGTATATACAAACGTAGGTATGCGTTGGAAGTGGTTGTTCAATACCGTGTGGTTTGTTGTGTTGCTCAACACGCTATATCATGCAATGAGAAAAATTGATGCACACATAGCTTGACTATCCCACGTTTTTAAAACCGTGGGCCACCTCTCCGTTCTTTTCTTTACCTCAACGTAACCAATTTCGCATAATGGCGCGTGCGGTTATGGAAAAAACGAGGAACACGAAAAAGAGCAAAAAATAAAAATAAAAAATTAAATGAACATAAAAAAAAAAAAAGAACGACAGAAGAACGATGGAAAATTTTAGCGCGGGCAAAAATACTCGCGTGAGATCGCGAGACGAGAAGGCTGTGAAGGATCAAGACAGAGAGAAAGAGAGCGAGTTGAGAGCGAGAAGAAGAAGGAGAATGAAAAAAGCGCATCTCCACATCTGGAATATTATTACAGACCCTTTTCCCGCGATTCTTAACGTGAGCTCAAATTTTTATGTACCAAGAGAGAGAGAGAGAAAGAGAGAAAGAGAGAGAGAGAGAGAGGAAGAGAGCAAATGTGAGAGAGAAGGGAACGATCGGTTGGATGAACGGTGTGCGTTGCTTTTTGTAATTTCTCGTTGCTTCGTTTTTTCTTTTGTTGTTTTTAATTTCTTTTAATTTTTTTGTTTACGAGATAATACACCGTCCGCCAAAAGGTACAAAAGTTAGGCTCGGATATATGGCGGGCCAAGCGCAGGAGTGCACGTAAAGGGTGGGAAAAGAAGACCCCGCGGCCCGAAAACCCTGATGCGCTTGTATATGGATGTACTTATGTGTTTATATACATATATCCATAGAAAGGTCACGGTACTATATAGGAAGAGGAGAGCTCTCGCGGCGCGCGGGATTCCGCTTACACCACGTGAGAATCGTACGGGTTTATGGGCATGCCCCCTTCGCCCATATATACATATGTACACGTATACACGAAGGGCCATTGCATTATCCAATAGTCGGAATACATAAAGCATGTACATTCATGCGTACGTGTAAGTCTCCCCTACCTTTCCATATATATATGTAAAACACATTAATTGCTTACATATATATATATATATATATATATATATATATATGAATGTAACACGCAAGAAATGAATGCCTTTCGATATGCATAAGAGAGATCAAGAATCTTTATAGCAATTTCAACGTCAGCTGACGTTCTCAATAAAATCTCTCATCGATATACGTGTAAATATGTAATATATGTGTGTATACGTGAATGCTAGAAGTTAATGACTCTTGAATGGGCGATGTAAGTGGAAGAGGAGGGGGCGGGAAATAGAGCTTACCACTGTGTATAGAATCTCAAGGAGTTTTGCCGGTTCCGTACACTGACATTCACCAGATGGGTATAAGCTCATTAAGGAGGTTCGCGTATCCTTTCAGTAGTGGGGATATCGGAGGTGCTCACTCTTTCTTTCTCGAAAGACAGCTGCTATTGCACTGAGAAATGAGTGTGAAAAAGACGCAAAGAGTAAAAGAGAGAAAAATCGAGCTGTGAGATTCTACGAGGATTTACAAGCCAGAAATGAACTAATTTATATTTCACTACGGAGTTGTATATTTTCATGTATGAACAATTGTTTTTGCTCAACATTTATTACGAGTTTCTCCGTTTAAATAATTTTCTTTTTTTTTTACATCCAAATTACTGGCATTATTGCCATTCTCTTCACAAATTTAACGATAAAAGTATACTTGAAAACATTAATTATTCCAATTTGAGAAACACCTGGAACAAGAAACGATAATGAATAAGTTTTCATTAATCGGATAATCTTTACGGTTTTAGTAAATAGCCAATGAAACATTTTGGCAGAGGCAAGAATTTTTTAAAAATTATCGATCAACTTGAGAGAAAAAAAATTACGAGGTATTTTTAATGTTGCAAAGTATGGAGAAAATTGTATATTTCTTAAGGAAAAAAAAAGAGATTGTTGAACCTCTTCAAAATATATGTATGTGTGTTTGTGATGCTGCGGTGAGAAAAGGATCGTGTAAGTTTGCCAACACCAACAGATTATATGTTACGAAGTATACGTGCACAGGTATAGATACATATATATATTATATATATGTATATATGCTGCACGATATACCTGTATAGGTGAGAGAGCCGTCAGGGCCCCGGTGCCCCACTCCTCAGGCCCAACGGGGGGACCCGGGGTCACATTCCAAGATGGCTGTGCCTGAGGAATGCAGTGGGTGCCCCCCTAAGACGCCTTACTCCCTCCTTTTTTATTAATCAAACGCAATTTATTCTCTTCTACCTATCGAAAACAAACCCTCGAGAACAGTTTTAACACAACGAGACAGTCTCGCGGCCGGTGGACCCGGTTAAAGCGGCCTCTTTCTCTCTTATTCTCGTCCTCGTGCGTTTTTCTATCTTTTACAAATACTCGCGTTCAGTATCAACGTCTTTCGTGTGTACGGCGCCAATTTCGTCTTTTTTTTTTTATTATTCTTCCTCCTTTCTAATGGTGAATATTTTTGTTGAGTGCCAGAACATATACAATACTATTCTGGAGTGATCATATTAGAGGTGAGAGATTGAAGTGCACGAAGAGTTTATTAATGTTCCGGAAATTGGATCTAAGCGAAACGGATTTCTATTCGGATCTATGTTTTATATATAGACATATATATATTTGTGGCTACTTTCAGAAGCGCGCAACCTTATCTAATGGAGTTCCTTAGCCACGGATAATGCCCACGCAAGAGGATGGTACCGGCTCGTCTTAAACAATGTCTCATAGGGATATCTCTGAGGTAATTTTTTTCTCTTCCTCTTCGTTTCTATAATTTTATCCAAATTTCTTTTATTTCTCTCGAATAATTTTGTCAATTTTCGTTCGATCCCACACTATCTGTATTTTTGTACCAACGGAATGGAAAATTATAAATTTCATTTGTTTACTCTTTTTTTTTATTATTTAATTATATTAGGATTCATTGTTTTAGAAGAAAATATCAAATAATTGAGTCATGAATAAGTGTATTATTTTACAAGAAGAAATGAATTATTATTTAAAAAAATTGTGGATAAATGATCCGGAGATATTTTCAGAAAATAAAATTAACGTTTTCATGTTTGATTGATGCCATAACAAATCTCATGCTTTTAATTGCTGTTAGATTCATAAACATATCTTCTTTTTTTCTTAACACTTTTATTTCAGATTTTGATGTTTTTCTCTTTATTTTCAATATTCATTTTTCAACTTGAACATTAATCACTAATTATTATATTGAAAATATGAAATATTAAGTTTCATCGTCAATTTGGTTTTTGATTCCCTAATAGGTGGAGCCCGAAGGTACGTCGGCCTTGGCTGCTGGATCTAGGACACTATTCCTAGAGACGGTGCGCAGGAGTAATGCAGCGTGTCAGAATGGAGACTACGCACAAGCTGCAACTCTGTACACCGAAGCCCTAGCCTTGGATCCTCTTAGCCATGTTCTCTATTCTAACAGATCTGCGGCTCGTCTCAAAATGGGACTCTTCGCTCTTGCACTCCAGGATGCTGTTCGGGCCACAGAGCTAGTACCGCAATGGCCCAAAGTAAGAATTGGTCAAAGAATTATTTTTTAACCTTCTGCAACAAAACTGTTTACTAACTGTAAACAGCCAAATTTGATTACAATTTAATTGAACAAATATGATCTGTAGACATTCGTTAGTTTGCATGTTTTTTTTTTTCTTTAAGAAAAAAATGGAACAAAATTCTCTGCGCAAATGAGGAATTTAATTCAGCGATCCCTTGTACAAATGTCATGTGGATCTTCAAAGTTATATGTTTTCTATGTCAATATTGCAAAATGCATCTTGTGGAACAGTAGAACTTTTTGCACTACTTATTTTACTTTAGTTGAAAATCTATTTTACGATAGCAATTTAAAGCGAAAGACAAATACATTTATTGGTCGCAATGAAAAATTTCTTACTACCAAATACAATTGGTACTAAAATTCATATTGTAATACAATGGCGTTTTTTTTAGTAGGTCATTCTACAGTTCCACTGTTTTGAAAATTTCAACTTATAATTTTTTTTATTCCAGACAAGGCTAAAAAACTATTAAATTTCCATACTGAAATGAGCGGAGAGAAAACTTAAAAATATAAAAATAATACAGAAAAGTCGATAAATGAAATAAAATATTCATTAAATAATCAATTCATGCATATTTTATTTATGTATTAAAATTCTGTAAATCTGTAAGAAGTTTTTGGTTTTTCGATAAATATTTGTATATTATTATCTGCAGGCATATTACCGTCAAGGAGTTGCTCTACAATGTCTCGGGCGTCACGGAGAAGCCCTGGTAGCTTTCAGCGCTGGGCTAGCACGAGATCCACCAAATTCTCAGTTGCTTTCTGGTCTCGTGGAGGCTTCGTTGAAATCACCACTCCGTCCAACTCTGGAGCCTACGTTCCAGCAGTTAAGAGCGATGAAACTGGACGAGTCACCGTTCGTTGTAATATCAGTCGTGGGGCAGGAACTCCTTGGTGCTGGGCAATACAAAGCAGCTGCGGGTGTGCTGGAGGCAGCATTGTCGATCGGTACATGCAGCCTAAAACTGCGAGGATCTGTATTTTCGGCGCTTTCCAGTGCATATTGGGCGCTCAATTCTCTCGATAAAGCCATCAGCTACATGCAACAAGATTTGGGTATTGAATTCATGTTCATAATTATATAATATTCAAAGTTAATTCTTTGAAATTCAATGAAAAAATTAATTCATTCAAATTTTCCGCGATTCTAAACCTACTATGTTTTCAATATTAATAGCCCTGACGATAAATGGTCAGAAAAACATTTTCTAGTACTCATAAAGATTAAAAAAAAATGTTATTGTACTATTTCATAATTCTTTGTTCAAAAAAGCTATCAAAATCTCATTTTCTTAGTTTTTGTCGCCCAGATAACTCATTTTTTTTACCCGTACGAACAAATCTTCGAAAAACAATTTTGCTCTTACGTTAACGTGAATAAATTTTCTATTTCCTTGAAAAAAAAAAACGCGGTTGATTTGTGATTTGATTGGAGAATGTATTCCATTCAAAAACAGGATTCTTGAATTACTTAATTTTTTTCCTTTATTCCTGATTATACTATGTCTATGATTAATTATTGAAACTATTGACGGTGTATACTTTTCAAGGAGTGGCAAGATCGTTGGGTGACACTCAGGGCGAATGTAGAGCTCACGGAAATTTAGGATCGGCGTACTTTAGCAAGGGTACCTTCAAAGAAGCGTTGACCGCTCACAGATACCAGCTAGTACTAGCAATGAAATGTAAAGACGCTCAGGCAGCGGCTTCGGCTTTGACATCACTGGGTCACGTATACACAGCGATCGGTGATCTTCCAAATGCTCTTGCTTCTCATAAACAGTGCGTTCAGCTAGTCAAACAAATGGGAGATCGACTTCAAGAAGCCCGTGAAATTGGCAATGTCGGTGCTGTTTATCTCGCAATGGGTGAATTTGAAAGTGCTGTAGATTGTCACACGCAGCATTTGAGAATCGCTCGAAGACTCGGTGACCGAGTTGAGGAAGCAAGAGCTTTCAGTAATCTTGGCTCATCCCATCATTATCGACGTAATTTTGGCCAAGCAATGACGTATCATGAAAATGTTTTGAGGATCGCTCAAGAACTCGGTGATCGTGCGATTGAAACCAGAGCTTATGCGGGTTTAGGTCATGCAGCAAGATGCGCTGGTTAGAGTTCTTATTATTTTGTCCACTTATATTAACGCAGTTGTCAGAAAAATTATTTCTTCAGTTCTAAACTCATGAAATAATGAAAGCTTATCAAAAAATTAAATAAATGCTTTAAGTTTAGAGTTTAGAGTTTCAAAAGTAACGACGTATTCTTCATGTCTTAATTCTCTGACAATTTCTTCTCTCACAATATTTGTTCTATGTTCGTCTTCAATTGGAAGTCATGAGAAACGTTACAAAATTTAGCAATTAATTTAAGAAAATTTTATAGAAATACTTTGACGAGACAACTACAGAAAGAATATCATTTTTCCGTTATATTTTGTTGACTAATATGTTTTTTGGCTACAGGAGATTTAGCTCAGGCAAAACTATGGCATCAGAGACAACTTGATGTGGCCTTAACGACTAAAGACAAAGTAGCCGAGGGTCGTGCCTGCAGTAACCTTGGCATAGTTTATCAGCTACTTGGAGAGCACGATGCAGCACTAAAACTGCATCAAGCACATCTGGGCATCGCAAGGTCATTGGGTGATCGAGCTGGCATGGGAAGAGCGTATGGAAATATCGGCAATGCCTACAATGCTCTAGGTTATTACGAACAAGCGATCAAGTATCATAAACAAGAACTTACCATAAGCAAAGAGGTAAGTCGTGTCGAAGTCATTCATATTGATGGTTGCATTTCTATAGAAATTCGTGCAAAAACAGATAAACTGGTTTTTCACTTTTCGATGAAAGATTTTTGATGAAAAATGTAAATTATTTCTCGTTCATTCGATTAAGAAATTTTGAATTATTATTTTTTTTTCACAATAAAATCTAAAACTTTTTTGATAAATATTCTGAATCGTAGTTTGTGAAAAAGTTTTATTTATCGTTTATAAAATTTGTTCAGGTAAATGACCGAAGTTCCGAGGCAAGTACACATGGAAATCTAGCTGTAGCGTATCAAGCAGTTCAAGGTCACGAGACAGCGCTGCGACATTACAGAGCGCATTTGGCAATCGCAAGAGAACTAAAAGATGCGGCTGGTGAAGCATGTGCTCTTTTAAATTTGGCAAATTGTTTGTCATCACGTGGAAGGTTTGAGGAAGCAGTGCCTTATTACGAAAATTACTTGATGTTATCGCAGGAGCTTCACGACGTGGAGGGTGAAGCAAAAGCGTGTCATTTTTTGGGCTACGCTCATTATTGCTTGGGAAATCATCGAGAAGCCGTGAGATATTACGATCAAGATTTAGCGTTGGCGAAAGATTTGCAGGACAAATCTGGAATGGGTCGAGCTTATTGCAATCTCGGATTGGCACATTTAGCGCTGGGAAATTTGGATACTGCTCTCGAGTGTCAAAAGTATTATCTCGCAATAGCCCACATGACGAAACATTTAGCTGGAAAATTTCGAGCACTCGGAAATATCGGCGATTGTTTATTGCGTCTCGGTGAGATTGACGAAGCAATAAAAATGCATCAACGTCAATTGAATCTCGCGCGTCAAGCAACCGACCGAGGACTCGAGGCTGCAGCTTACGGAGCACTGGGAATAGCGCATCGAGCAACGCGAAATTTCGACAAAGCGCTGGGTTTCCATACACAAGAATTGACACTGAGACAGGAGGAGGGTGATTTACGGGGCGAGTGTCGAGCTCATGGGAATCTCGGAGCTGTTCATATGGCTCTTGGTCAATATACCCATGCGGTCAAATGTTATCAAGAACAATTGGAGAGATCCCGAGAATTGGCTGATTCTGGTGTGGAAGCGCAAGCACTAGGAAACCTGGGGATAGCACGACTGAATATGGCACATTACGAGGATGCGATTGGTTATTTCGAGCAACAACTGGCAACGTTGGAGCCTCTCACAACGGGAACAGCTCTTCTTGACAAAGCTCGAGCGCTTGGTAATCTCGGTGATTGTTACGAGGCTCTCGGTGATCCTGAGGAAGCGATTAAATGTCACGAGCAACAGTTGGCAGCTGCCGTGAGATTGCGTAGCGTCAGAGATCAGGAACGCGCTTATCGAGGCTTAGGACGAGCTCGGGAAGCTTCTGGAAATCTACCAGAAGCTCTCGTCTGTTTTGAAAAACGCCTTGTGGCTGCTCACGAAGTCGACAGTTCCGAGGCTCGTGGCGCTGCTTACGGTGATCTTGGACGAGTGCACGCCGCGCTGGGCAATCATGAACAAGCTGTGAGTTGTCTCTCCCACCAACTGACTCTTGCTCGTGGCCTTGGGGATCGCGCTGCCGAGGCTGAAGCTGCCAGTGGCCTTGGAGCTGTTCATCTTCTCATGGACGATCCAGACTCGGCCCTTCGTCATCATCAGCTAGAATTGACTATAGCTGAGGATCTCGACGCTGCGGGACTCCAAGCACGAGCCTGCGCAAACCTTGGCGCCACTCAAGAAGCTTTAGGCCAATTGGAAGAAGCAATAAGGCTGCAGGAACAATCGTTGAGTCTCGCTGCAGCCGCTGGCGATCAACCGGCACGTGCAGCAGCATTCTCCAGCTTGGGCAGGCTCCATCATTTACGTGGTGATCGTGCACGCGCTCTGAGCTATCTTCAGTCGGGTCTCTCTCTGTCCGAGGGCCTTGGCCGTCGTGAAGAAGTTGCAAGATTGCGTCACAGACTGGGTCTCGTACATTGGCAAGCTGGAGAAGCTGCGATATCGGTTGAACAGTTAGAAAAAGCTGCTAATCTCTTGGAATCCTTGGAAGGAACATCCGCCAATTTTACTCACGGTCAACCGAGCAAATTGGAACTTCTCACAGAAACTTATAACACGTTGCAAAAAGTTTTGGTGAGTTTAAATCGTGCAGAGGAAGCTTTGAACTGGGCAGAAAGATCGAGGAGAACGAGAACTAGCTGTGTCGAGGATGCAACACATTATTCCGAAATAATAGATCGACAAAGGGGTATCATACTCTATTACAGTGAAACTGACGATGAACTCCACGCCTGGTGCCTAGCACCCAGTCGTGGTCTTCTCAGGTTTCACTCGACCAAACTCGAACACGATGGCACGAAGCTCGAAGAAAAAGTATTACAAGCCAGAGAAGCGTTGCTCGTTGAAAACTGCAGCAGCGAACTCGACGAGCCAACGACGATAACTGCCAGAGGACATCATTTGAACGCCAGCTCTTACAGTCTCAGTAGTTTGTTCAGTGTTGGCTCGGTAAGTTCGAGAGCCGGAAGTGCCCGTTGGGGACGTGGCACTAAAGGCCCAACTTGGCAAGCGCCTCAGCCTCTACAAACACTTTACGATCTTCTGCTCGCACCTTTCGAAGATCTTTTACCTCCAGCCCGCAAAGAGCTTATACTTGTTGTAGAAAAATCTTTGTACCTCGCGCCATTACCGGCGCTTCAGGCCAGTCCAGGTGAAGATTATCTTTGCGAACGTTTTTCACTTCTCGTTGTACCATCTCTAGCAGCATTGAAAAAACGATCGAGAACACCAATGCCTGAGGGTGGTGCAACCGTGGCAGCACTCATAGCTGGAAATCCTGTCTTACCTGAAGAATTACGCGACGAGAATGACTGGCCCGAAAGTTCAATGTCCGCCGAGACCGAAGCGAACATCGTTGCTGAATTATTGGAATCTCGCCCTCTCGTTGGTAACGAAGCAACAAGATCCGCTGTACTTCGATCACTACCCGATGCAGAGTGTGTACATCTTACAACGCCGATACTTTGGGCTTCGGGAAATTTAACCTTTTCACCTGATCAAACGGAAGACTCTACCGAACGCTCGGAATTTTTGTTAAATTCAACAGAAATTTCGAGATTGCGTCTTACTGCTCGTTTGGTTGTTATATCCAGCGGTCATTGCTGGGCTAATGGCGATAATTCTGGAAAGCTTACGTCCGATGGTGTGCAGGCGATAGCCAAAAGTTTTTTGAACGCTGGTGCACAGTGCGTTCTTGTTTCCATGTGGCCTGTACCATCAACCGCTGGCAGTATTTTATTGCGTGCTTTTTACAGCGCTATGCTACAAGGTGCACGAGCTTCTCGAGCTCTCGCTGAAGCCATGCAAACGGTACAACATACCAGACATTTTGCACATCCGGCTAATTGGGCTGGTTGGCTTTTGCTCGGTGGGGATGCGAGATTGTCGAACAAAGTGGCACTCATGGGTCAAGCACTCGCTGAACTTCTGCGCGGTGGTCCTGAACAAAGTCGCGATGCACTTCGCGTCACTCTTCATCTCGTTGAAAAATCTCTTCAACGTATTCATCGAGGTCAAAAAAACGCCATGTACACGACACAACGTAGCATTGAGAACAAAGTCGGCACCGCTCCTGGTTGGAAGGAATTGCTCATGTCCGTCGGTTTTCGATTCGAACCCGCGGGCAACGGCATTCCATCATCCGTTTTTTTCCCCCAGAGCGATCCTGAAGAAAGATTGACTCGTTGCAGCGCCAGTCTTCAAGCTTTACTTGGACTCGGACCCGCATCTCTTCATGCACTTGTCAGATTACTTCAAGCTCCTGAAGCTGCCGAGGATGTCATATCCGCCATGAGGAGAGCCACTTGCGCTACCGAAGGACAAGAAGTTATTCTACCTGTCAAAACATGGCGAGCTTCCGGATCTCACGAGCTGTTCGCCAGCTTGGGCTTCGATCTCATGGAAGTTGGACAGTCCGAAGTCACCTTGCGCACTGGAAAAGCCGCATCGAGACGAGCTGTTCAATTTGCCCTCCAAGCTTTGCTCGCTCTATTCGGTAAATAATTTTTTTATTCTCCTCCAACCATATCAAGAAATTTGCCATTTTTTAATCGTCTTCGAATAAATTTGTTAAATTATAAAATAATTGGCTAGCCAAACTATAGGGACAACGATTTCTACATTTTCACATCTTTTCGACTTATCATTTGTAAATAAAAACTTTTTTGGTGTTTTTTGAAGCTTCAGAGCAATAAGCGACTTGAAACATTTATTCTGTTAAATCATGGACTTAAGTGAGTCCTCAAAATTTTAATTTTTTAACAATATTGCTATTAATTTTGTAAATTTTTATATTTTCAGACACACAAGAAGCTCCAAAAAGTCTGAATCTTGATTCTGGCAGCTCTATGGAAAGTTTAACATCCGTCACACAACAAGAACCAAAAGTACAAGAAAGACCAAAACTTGGTGGTGCGTTTGCCAGTTACGTGCGACATCGTGGCGAACCTGATGGCAAAACTACCGAAGCACCCAGTATTCCAATATCCAGACAAACGTGTCCCAACGGCGGAGGTACGTCAACATAAATACAATTATTAAAAAGATCCTAAAACTCACGTGGTCTTTGATTGAAATTTATGAAAAAATATTTTTCTGGTCCGAAACACGAAAACATACGATTTTTGTCTTCGTATTCATGAGCGTCATTAAAACTGTTTCTATTATTTTCGCAGGAGAATCTGATGCAGCGTTTACGCCGAGCCCACCGATAGCCCTCAATCTAAATCATCAAACACGAATAAGAACTTTATATCCAGATCAATCAGTTCGACCAGGTTCGAGTTCCAGTAGTTCGGTGACGGACTGGGAAACGGGTCACGCGACGGTACTTCGTCGTCAACCGATGCCTGCGTTGCCTGCGACAGTGCTTGAGCGTTTAAGCGTAAGGACTGAAATAGGTACGAGTCCACCGAGGAAGCCACGGCATCCAACAGCGAACGAGGAAGTGAATCATCAACCAGAAGCGACGCAAACTACGGAAGGAATACCTCACAATTTAAGGAATTTTGCAACGTCGTTGACGAGTTTAACTCGAGAATTAACGCCCACGATATCGGAAGTTTATCACGAGAGAAATATGGGCCTCGGTTTAGCACCATCTTTGTCAAAACTTCTGGAAGAAGCAGGAAACGTAACGGAAAGTGAGCAAGGACAATTGACCTCGACCGGTAATAGTCAGACACAAAATTGGCTACAAAACGAGCCTGAACTTTGTCGTAGGGACGAAGCGGATGGTCGCTCCATAGCAGAATCTCAATGCAGCGCAACGAGCTCGAATAAAATTCACAGGAAAGCACCACCACCACCGGTTTAAATTTTTCACGTGCCCTTTACAAACTCATGAAAAATAAGCGTATGTATTGCGTGCAAAGTTGCCGGTAGACTCAAGAACGAATGTTTATTTATATAAAATGTATTTATAAGCGCGAAGCTAAAAGTCCTCGTCTCTGAACAATGGAATTGCCAATTGTGAAAAGAAAATAGAATAATTCAAAAATTTACGTTTCGCCAAGTTTTTGCAGAACTAATTTTAAACAAGAAATTTTATGAAAACGTTTAAACTTTTCGAAAATTTTTATGACAAGGTGATCAATTGAGAAATTCCTTTGGACTTCACGGGCTACGGACAACGAAGAATGGTGTACTATATGTATTAATCCTAGACAATGTTCATGTAAGATATGACAATTTTTTATTAAGCATTTTGTATTGCGTGTGCGCGTATTCCACGACTGTGGAAAATTAGTTTTTTTTTTTTTTCATCGCAATATTATAGTAACTTGTTTATTACGGAGCATTAAGTATCCAGGAATACACAAGATTTGATTTATTTTTCATTATTTTCATTAATCAAAACGACTGATCGATCGGGCTCCGAATTTATGAAAGGAACGTCGCTCTTGCCCTACTGAAACGCGTCACACTATTAATTATCTATTCACCGTTTTCCGTCCTATATAAATGTGTTCAAAGTAACGTATGACTGTAAGATAAACGAATATTCTGAATTTTGTTTCTTTACATTTTATGAAACGAGGTTGGATCACGTATTTATGAATTTGGCTACTTCTACAGTGTTAATTCCATAAAAAATATAATACTTTTATACTTTTTGTTTTGGTTTTTTTACTCTTTCTCTTCATTGTCATGTATAAAAACTATTATATGTACAGAATTCTGTCGATTCTCACATTATTGGAATATCTTAAAACAGCTTAAGGTGTCCAGTCACTTTATCTATTAAGCTTGACGGACCTGGTCCAATAGCACAAACCGTACGAGATCCTGCAGCGATTTGGGTTCTCCCAGCATCTTGGATGACATTTGACAGAAGACCAATTGTTTTTGCATGCTTTGACAATTCCGTCAGCTCAGTTTCACTGTCCACCTGTTGAGCAAAAATATTCGTAAAGTTCTGCTGGGAAACATCGTATCCAAGCTCACATGCTTAGAATGCATAGAAATGGTTTTTAGTGACAAACGTTTTTCCACAGATCCAGGATATACAAATTTGTGAAATTCCTAATTTTTCTGATACAATTAAAAAGTAAAAAAAATTTCCGTTGCCTCTAGAAACTTTGTTAACACAGCTAGGAATTTGCATCAAATGAAACAGTTCAATATATTGTCCAAATTCGAAATGCTTCAGAAATTAAAATAACTGCACTAATGATGAATCAATTGATCGCTCTGAATCCTTTTTTGCTATTCCTTGGCTTCTTGTATGCCATTTCAATGGAAAAAATTACATTTTTATGCTAGTAAGAAACTTGAAATTTGCTTGAGGCTAAGCATTCGAAAGGAATTGGAAAACAGAATAGAAAAAATAAATTGACAAAACATACAGATTTTAAAATGAGTCAAATAATGTGTTGTACCTTAAGTGCAATCTTTTTTTGTCCTTCTCTTTCCCAAGCCTTCAATAGCTTAGGATGTTTCAACGCTGATTTATAACCAGCAACTGCTCCATGAGCGCATTGGGCTGCTATTTTCCCTTTGCCCATTTTCAAATCTGTCCTGATGATAAGTACCATTTTGGTCTCATCTTTAGAATTAAATTCCTGTGGGATGAAATACAATTTTTTTATAGATGGAGTTGCAACTGGAGCAGTTAATCAAATATTGTCAATTCTGATATTTGATCTGATCGTTGAAGAATAAAATACTTTTTCATTCAAGATTAATTTTAAGAATAATTGACAGTCGATATTGGGATATATAATTTGGTATATAAAAATGATGTTTAATTTTTATCTTGAAAATACAATTATTAATGGGAATAACGTTGGAAAATAACTTCTTTTTACCGCTATTTCTTCGTCTGACGAGTCTGAGGCATCATCTCGTGTATTTTCCTCCGGTTTGTTACGTTTCGATAGTCGATAAAATCCGTAACCGAGAACCATGGCAATAATAAATCCGAGTTTAACATCGTTCACCGCTTCCGTAAATTCGTCCCAGAGATTCATTTTCTTTTATGTTTTGAGAGCTTAATGCGTTATTAAATCGAAACGTTTCTTCGTGGCTTCTATGCTAACCTAACTTTCCAGTCCATGGAGATCTGATGGAGAAGGAAACAAAATCACGAGGTCGAGGAGGTTCTTTCTTTCTGCTTGATTTGATCACGAGGTAGTGGGAGTGGTACTAGTGGGGCGTGAAATTTAAAAGAAAAATATATCTATAGATATATTAGAGACAACAGTACCGTACGAGTTTTGTTCGAAACTCTATAAAATGTTAAACAGATGGCGCGACAATGTAATTTTTCGAACGGATTAATGTAACAAGTGTGCTTGCTCTCTCCGTATACTTTTCTCTCAGGCAAAATACCGGAACTCCTTTTTTTCCACTCCTCGGAGATCGATTTGATAGAATTTGATATCCGCGATCGAATGAAAAGCGTTTTTTAATACGGTCTATTCCTTTATTCGGGAAGTCGCGTGTAGTTTTCTATTTTCATTATATATTATAGTACAAAAATAAAATATCAATTGCGATCAAGTGAAGCAAAAAGTTGTGAATTCAAAAAGAAAGAGTTGGAAGTGTGCGTTTATGTGTGTGTGTATAGAATAACTGTGAATCGCAACAGTAGTGTTGCAAAAATGTCAGGTCGCTGGCGCGGCTTCGGTTGACAATTATCAACGAGACGCTGTTCCTGACAAAATTACCGCTGTTTTTGAGTCTCACCAGGCTTCAATGATAAACCATAAATTATTGAGTAGCAAGTGGTGGCAATTATAATCACGACATGGCATCCCGCAGGTGAGACACATTTATATATTCTTTTTTCATTCTCGCTCCACGATGTCTAAAAGAGGAAAGAAAAAAACACATCCCCTCTCCTCTGTGCCCCTGAACACCCCACCCATGTGTGCAATTATCATAACTCGGAAACTACTCCGTGCTTGCCGCTTAGTAGATTTACCTCGTTCATTCCCAACGGACGACACACCTCTCGTCCTTTTTATATTTGCCGCAATTCCCACGATTCGGGAACTCTATTTACAATCCCAAATACATTGCTGTACGAGTTCATTTTTGTTTTTCATCTATAAACTCGAAAACTTTTGTGTTGATCATTATAATCAGTTAGAAAAAAGAGTCGAATACACATTTTTGTCTATAGTTGGTAATAGCTCATCAAGTTTCAATGTCATCATTCCATACTTAAAAGAAAAATTGGCTGGCAGTAATTTACCAGGGGTGTGGCTTGAGCTGTAAAACTCTTGTTTATTCTTTCATTGATTTCTGTCAGTTTAAACTCATTAAATTAGTTTCTTTATTGAAGATTTTGTTTTATACATTTTTTACAATCTAACAGATATACTGTGTAAATCCTGTAGAAGGATCTACTGTGTGATTACTTGCTTCATTTAAAATGAATTTAGCGTGCTGTATTCCATATATTTCCTGTTGAAAATTCCACAATGTTACATGAGTTTCTTATGGGAGAAAAATGTAGTATTTTACATTTTTTGTGATAATTTTGGAAATTGTCAAACCATTTTTTTTTTTTTATATCACTAGAGGTGGAGCATGTCTACTTTATAACACGACAACTACCTTAAATGTTAACCTGTTAACCTGTGCAGATTGACTTGAAAATTTTAACTGTCATAACTTGAACAAAACTAGAGCTGGAATGCCCAATAATAATGTGCAACACAGAGTTGATATCGAATGTTGCTAAATCTATGAATCAATATCCATTGAAAAAGATTCAATTTGGATTTTGAATTTTGATGTAAAAACTGTACTCTATCAAATATATCAAGCAAATTATTGATATATTCAAGAGCAGTAAAGTATTTAACATTGCTATTGTCAAGAGACATGAAATTTGAGATTCTAAGAATCTTTTTATAATTCCTAGGTGGAAATATGTATGGGTTATTTTCTTCTTACTTTTTTATCTTTTAATTTTTTAATTGTAAAGAAAAATAAAAACTTCAAAGCTGTGTAAATAGATGAGTGTTAACTTATTTTTATGTGTTGTTTCTGTTGTGACTGAATTATTTTTATTTATAGCATAGATGTAACATAAACAAATATTTCTATCACAGATGGTTTCATCCCAACATATCAGGTATAGAGGCCGAGCGACTTTTGATGGAACGTGGTTACGACAGTTCTTTTTTGGCACGTCCGAGTTCTTCAAATCCTGGTGACTTCACCTTGTCGGTTAGGTGAGAAAAATATATTAAAAATGTAATCCTGTTGGAAACTGCTTCATACATTGGGGTAAATAAAAAAAAGTAAAATAATAAGACTCGCATTGTTCACAGACGAAACAGCGAAGTGACTCATATAAAGATTCAAAACACTGGTGACTTCTATGATCTTTATGGAGGTGAAAAGTTCGCCACTCTTTCGGAGCTCGTCCAATTTTACATGGAGAATGGTGGACAGTTGAGAGAAAAAAACGGTGAAGTTATAGAACTGAAGTATCCTCTGAATTGTGCGGATCCAACGACAGAAAGGTGGTTTCATGGACATTTATCCGCCAAAGAAGCTGAAAGTTTGATGCTCGAGCGGGGAAAGAACGGATCGTTTCTCGTTCGCGAATCCCAGAGTAAACCCGGAGATTTTGTGTTGTCCGTCAGAACTGACGACCGCGTCACTCACGTTATGATACGATCTCAGGTTCGAAAACAATCGATCTTTGTTTTGAATATCTTATGAATGACGATGGGCTTAATTAATCATTCAATTATAGGCGGAAAGATCAGTAGGATTTCAGGATCTGAAATACGACGTTGGTGGAGGTGAAAAATTCGACAGTTTAAGTGATCTCATAGAGCACTACAAAAGAAACCCCATGGTTGAGACGAGTGGGAGTGTCGTACATTTAAGGTGCGTTTATCAGTCAAATAATATAAATTATATCATTTAAAAAACTACATTTAGTATTGTTATACCAATAAAAAAACTGAAAATAACTCATGATAAAATATTACAAATATTTTTCCATGTGAAAAGTTTTATTGAAAAATAATTAAAAATAAGTCAATCCTCGTTAATCCGAGTGAGGAGTGATAACCCCCAATAGTTAAATTGGTAAAAAAAAATATATCCAAGAAATTTTGAATCTTCTATTTAATTTTAGGCAACCATTTAACGCTACGCGCATAAATGCTAGTGGCATAGAAAGTCGAGTAAAACAATTGCACAAAGAAAATGGTTGCTCGAATGGTTGGCTCTGTTGGAACGGTGCAGCGACCGACAGCGAGATGACTGCTGGGCGCGCGAAAGGAAAAGCTGGATTTTGGGAAGAATTCGAGTCTCTGCAACAGCTCGAATGCCGTCATTTGTTCTCGAGAAAAGAGGGTCTTAGAACGGAGAACCGAGCAAAGAATCGTTATAAAAATATATTACCCTGTAAGATTGTGCAAATCGATTGTTTTCTTGATGGATCATTGGATGTTTGTGAGAACCGCAATGACCGATGTGTACGTTTTTTATTTCAGTTGATCACACGAGAGTACGATTGAAAGACGTCGATGTCAGCGTTCCCGGGGCCGATTACATTAATGCTAATTATATTAAAGTGAGTGAAATATTGTATATAAAATAAAAAATTACAATTTCCTGGTATAGTAAACCAGTTTAGAATTCGAAAAAAAATGCTTTGAAAAAAACGTGCGATTATTATTGGATGTTTCAGAACGAAGAAGGGGAAGGTACGTGTACGGGCGTCACCGCTTCCGGGGACACTTGTATATTCAACAAATGCTACATAGCCACTCAAGGTTGTCTGCCTAATACCATTAAAGACTTTTGGCACATGGTTTATCAGGAGAATACTCAGGTTATTGTAATGACCACCAAAGAGATGGAAAGAGGAAAGGTATGCCACGTGAATAATTAAGAAAAAAAAAATCAAAACCGCTAATTCTAATGATACAATCGGTTTTGATGTTTCACCGTGAAATACTTAAGTTGAATTCTTGTCTCGTAGAACAAGTGTGCACGCTACTGGCCGGAGGAGGGAGAAGTTGGCGAGTATGGTGGCGAATGGAAAGTACGCGCACTCGGCCGCACTTCCACGGCCGATTATACTTTGCGGGAATTTATCCTTCAAGGAAAAAAACCACAATTCTCGGAACCTCGACGGATTTATCATTATCATTTCCAAGTAATATTAATAATGATTTTTCTTCGTATTTTTTGTTTCCATCAGTTCGCATAAAATGTAAATATTCTCTTAATATTTATGGTCCAATTAATACAATGCCTTAAAAATTTGGAAATAAGTAAATTATTAATTATACAAGATTTCTTTAGCTAAAAATATATTTTTTTTTAATTTAAATTCAAATTGAGTTCAATATCAGTCTTAAGATTGTGCTCCCGTTCCCTCATCTCGATGACTTTCGTGTTGATGTTGAAAAAACCCTACAACTATATTTATTTTTAATTTATTTGAATGTAAAGTAAAAAAAAAACTTGAAGTATTATGAAATGTTAAAGAATATCGTTAAATTGTTAATAGGCGTGGCCAGATCACGGGGTTCCTTCGGATCCGGGTTGTGTTTTAAATTTCCTACATGACGTAAATGCGAGACAAGAATCAATAGCCGCTGCTGCAAGCCCAGGTGGTTCAACAAATCAGTCGCCCACTGCCGTTGGTCCGATTCTCGTACACTGTAGCGCCGGTATTGGAAGAACTGGGACTTTTATAGTCATCGATATGATTCTGGATCAAATAAAACGTCATGGTAATTGTTTTTTCTTCTCTTGAAAACAATACGTTATTGTGATGTCACTTACTACAGATTATTGTTTACAGGGCTCGATTGTGAAATCGATATTCAACGAACGATTCAACGTGTTCGTTCGCAACGTTCTGGTATGGTACAGACTGAAGCACAATATAAATTCGTTTATCTTGCTGTTTTGCACTACATCGATACTGTGTCGCAACGAAGGCTTGCTGAACAGGTGAGACATTTCAAATCTATTTTCCGGTCGTTCGTACCATTTCGTTTTATTTGGAATTAAATTCCAGCTCAATAACAACTTTTTTATACTTCGTTTAATTCAATTTGGTATATTAATCAAATCCAATGTTGGTAACAAGTATATTGAGCATTACATGAAAATATTTCCACTGCATTAGAACGAGAACCCGAGGAATATTTAAGGCAATAGTCTCGTCATATTTAAAAGTTAATTCTCCGGTTAATCTTTGAAAACTTGCGGAATAATGTAATAATGTTCGTTTTCATGTTTTATAGGAATGTAACAACGCATAAACTTTCGGAAAAATGTCTAACATGCAGTTTATAGTTTATATAATAGAAATAGAGTGAAATAGAAATGAAGTTTCAGACGATATTTAGCTGAATAAAATCATTTTTTAAAATACTGAAATATTAAAAATGAAATCAGCATAAAGTACTTTTGTATTTAAAAAAAAAAACCTTATCACTTGGTGGTTAACGAACGATCTTGAGTTGGGAAAGAAAAAAGTTGATTGAAGTGGAATTAAAAGGGTTGCTTGGCTCAGAGAATATCGTCAGAATGGCAAAGGGATGAAAAATGGTTAATTGGAGAGAGAGCAGTGGAGCTGAGTGCGGAGTTTACGCGTGAGAAAAGATTGATACAAATAGAGCAGAAATACATTATTGGACGTTCGGGTATGGAAAAGCTCGAGTTAGATGTTTACGTCGTTGACATTATTCGCCTGTTATGCCACATAGTTAACATAGAAAATGAGTATTGAGTCTTCATGCATAGAAAAATGATGGTATATGTGTCATCGTTTTTCCGGTCTTATGGATATTTCTCCAACGATGAAAACGTCCACAACTTTTATAAATGAATGAATATTATTAGAAAAATGATAAAACCTTTGAAATTATTGTTAATAGAGAATATTTTCGAATGTGTTGCAGAAATCACTACAATTGGGTCGTGAATACACAAACATTCGTTACAAAAGTGAGAATACGGCATTAAGCGGAAGTGGAATTGGAGAAGCGTCGAGTGTGACGGCAACTCCTACGTCCCTGATAGCTCCAGTGAATTTTGCATCAACAGGAGGAGCTGGTAACTTAAGGCCGAAGTAATTATCGAAAAGAAAAAAATTGGCACAAGGAAACACATTCTGGTCCATGGTTTCCACCTCGACGAATCCGCGCGTTTACTCGGGTCACGATTGCTTGAAACAACTGGACGAAAAACTGTGCTCATAGCTATCGCTAATTGGGGACAAAAAGTATGAAGAAAAAAAAGAAAAGTAAAAAAATTCTATATATATATCCATCCACAATAGCGATAGCAATAAACGAACCTTCGAAATAGGACTCGAAGGTAAAAAAAGACCTGTTGGTCAAGCACATTTTTCGGTAATGCTGTTAAGTTAGAGACGCAATCTTGTCCCCAAATTTGTAAAGTTTGTAAAATTGTAGTAGTGCCTCATACAATTCGAACGTTAAATCTTCGGAAAATGATCTTTACATAGATATATATTTTTTTTTCGATCCTCCCGGCACTACTCCCCGCCCCCTCCATGACTGTCCTCATGAATCATGACACATTGAGCGGATACTTGAATTCATTTTTATGCCTGATAACGCGAGCCGAAAGCGGCACGCTTTTTATGCCTGAGTAATTGTCTTCAACGCCCAATCGCTGAATTTCTATAAATATATATATATATTTTTTTGTCAAACATTAATTAACAGGAGTGAGACTCTTAAACCTTCGCTTTGCCTCATGAATTGTACGTTTTATATATGCATATATTAGAGTTTATCAATTATTACGATCGATTATTCATTGTGATTGCAGAACTGTACAAACACTATTGTCAAACAGTAGAGGGTTCAATTCACGTTTTTTGTATAGCAATCTTTTGCTTTTTATTGTTTTTTCTATACCATTTTTTCTAGAAATTTTCGTTTTTCCTCTTGCTTTCGAGATGAACGACCTACGTGATAGATTTACATTATATATTTGGATAATCTTAATAGAACGGTGGGGCGGGAATTGCATAGATAAAAACCCTCGTCGAATTCCATGAGACCGCTGTGCCGGGTATGTTTACATCTGTGTATGTATCGCACTCGAAAACTTTAATTATTGTAAACGTTGACATTGCCTTTATAGTAAAAAAAAAGTGATTTATCGCAAAACAGCATTGTATACATTTTCGCGGGAAACATCTCGAGGCTCCGCCCTCCTTCGAGTTTCCTGTCATAATATCACGAGATATTTAAAACACGTGATATATTTTTCAATCATATTTAGATAGATATTAATATCAGAGGTCAAGTAGTGATAAATCCTGAACAGAGATTTTTCGGTAGATAGTTTTAACCCTTTAAGTATAGTGTAGGTCTATGAAACCTAAGGACAAATTTAAACTGAAATTTGTACGCCTGCTCTTTTAAAGGTTGATTATTTTTCCTAATATGGTGACGTTTGAGGATCAATGACACGTGTTTCTCCGTCAAACATTTCATAGGATCAAAGTTTTGAAAATTCGTGTTTGGACTGAAATCTTAAAAAACTTAGCCGTCCTTAAAACTCGTCATACATTGATTTTCTCTAATAGTAACTCTAAGAGTTAGGAACATGTTCAAAAATAATGTCCTTCAGTGAATAATCAAAATTTTTCTTTTGTTACGTGAAATGAGTTTGGTCATCGTTATAAATACATATGGATTTTTTAAGAATACACTATTTTTGTAGGTTTGTCTAAAATCTTTTTCAAAATTTCATAAAATACGGATTTTTGACACGTTTTTTGAATGCAATTTTCTAAAATGCTACCATAAAAACCCTTAAAAAATTCAAAATTATTTGGAAACGTTAACAAATTCACATGGAGCGCTGAAAAAGTGATCTGTTTATTTCATCAATGATTGTGTTTTCCAAAGAATTTGTAAATCATTTTTGAAAAATTTCATAATTGCAATGTGTGTTACGTCTCGAAATTGGAAGAATATTTTCCGTCTTTTTTTTTGGGCACCGCTCAGTACTGAAATTTTTATGGAAATAAATTATTGGCATTAATATGTGCAATTCATCTTTAAGGAATACTTGAAAACGGTATACAAATTTCTGCAATTAGTTCTTGGCGACTTGGCGACAGTTTACAGACCTTAGTGTGGATCCTATGTAGCCGTTCATTTGATTACAAGGCAATTAACACTTGAAGGTTTATTTTTTAGTTGTAGTATTCAAAGTATTTCGATTAAATGAACTTCTAGTAAAAACGCATAAATTAAAGAATACCACATTCTGGAGTATTTACTATTTGACCTGTGATCACAGAAATATAATACGTAATATACTAAAGAAAAAAAAAAGTTTATGTATTTCAAGGGCGCGATAAATGCAATTGTGATAATGTCTTGTTAAATTAGGTTTTGTTTATTGTGAAACTTTGAGTCAACACTCTTGCGAAACAGTAGATTGTGTAATAGAAATAAATTCAGACAAGCTCTTGTTTTCGATGAACTCTTCGGAGACCCATTTTCAGTGCTCGAATTGTTTTCTTTGATTTCGTATATTTTTCAGTCTTGTTTTTTCTGGATAAGAAACGCCACTTTATTTGTCAAATTCCTCTTTTGGGAATACATAAGATATATATGTTACACGTGAAATGCTTATTATCTATATAAGATGGGTCGCATTGAATACCTGATTCAGAAGAATAATAGTCTCGCGGAAATAGAGATTTGCAAAAAGTGAGAAATGCAAATCAAAAATAAAAAATAAAACAAAGTATATTGATATCGAATTCCTCTTGTTCTATGCCAGGTATAATATCGACAAATCTTATCGTTGAACCGATTGGTGTTTGAAAACTTGGAACTTTAACAACCGTACAGAATCGTTGATCTATCCGTGTTTAGCTCGATGAAACATTTGGTAGACGTAACTTTATTTCGCGACATACACACATATTTATGGAAAAAAAAGCCTGATTATATTTAGGGAGAAAAATAAAATGAATCTTTTTGTGTAAAATGTCATCGTTGTACGTTTATTATACTTGCATTTACCCTTAATGCATAATTACGATGAACGTGGAACGTTTGCGTCTCCTTTATTTTATTGCATAGTTTGAAGGAACACGAAGTATCCTGTGGTGTTTATATTTGTTGAATGCTTTCTCTAATCTAAATATTTGTTCAAGAGGGGGTAAAGAAAGATAAACAAAAAATAACTTAAAGACTATTTTGGTTGTATTCTAAATCACCTTTCCGGAATATAACACTGAGTATCATTTAACGATCTTAACTCTATTATGGAATCCTTTTTCGAGGGGCTTCACTTCACCGAATCTGGCTTTTCGCTTTTCTATCCTTGCCTCGATCTCAGCTTTCTCCAAAATACTTGATGCTGTAACGCCAAAACGCTCCGAACGCTTCTTCAAAACTTCGTAAGACACGTGCTATAGGATAAAAAAAAAGATAGATAATCAATTTAATTGCAAATTAATTCTGACCGTTGTTTATTGGAAATTAGAAATTTCTCGAATCATCGTACTTGGTTTTCATGTTTTTGTAGCGTTATCTTTTTAACTTTGAATGTGTATTAAATATAAATATTTACCACAGGTGTTTTCACTGACGATGAAGATTTGCTGCTTGCATTGTTTGTATTGAATCGGGCTGATCTCGCTTCTTTCTTGGCAGCCTCAGATAGCGGCATTCCAAATTTCTTGGCTCTCATTTCGAGCCGCTCTTTAACTCCTAACTCAGACAACTTGATGACTTTTTTTTCTGGCTGTGAGTCACTCGCTGCTTTTTCATCTTTATCTTCGTCCTTCGCTTGATCGATTTTCACCTCCTCGATGATAGGATTGCGATTCAGCACAATTTTCTTAGTATTTCCGGTGTTACTTTCCGTAGACAATTTTCGTTTCTCACCGATTTCCTGAGAATCTGGTTTGCTCGACAGTTCCTCAATTTCTTCATCCTTACAAGTAAAAATAAAAAATAGATAAGTCATCCAAAAAGTTTTAACGATTATATTTCCAAAGCTTGCCAACTTACCCCAAGAACTGCATCTTCATCAAGTATTTCGTCATTTGTTTCGTCCAGAGACAGAGCAGAGTCTGAAATTGGTAAAAAACAGAAAAAATTTCAGAAGTGTGTCGAGTTTCAATGAAAAGTAAGCTATCCCAGTTAATGAACCGAATGCTCAAAATCCTATTTTATTTTTTGACTAAATTTAACCCAAGTTCCTCCGCAACTAAGAATTTCATTTTTTTTAATTATGAAAAATCTTCAGTTATTTTTAGTCATAAAATACTTGTGACACTATGGCATTTCTGAGGGAAAATATCAATATCAATCTGAAATCATCAATGTTTGGCAAGTAGGGTCACATTCTTGTGTCCTGGATAAGTCTTTTGAGTTTTTGAATTTCATAAAAAGTAACACTTCGAATATCCAACCAACCTTATGGACAAAATTTTAAAAATTCAATCGAGTTATAATTAATAGATTCGTGTCAAAAGTTTTTTAATTTTTGCACGAGCCAACGAAAACGTACCTCCATGCAGAGCCAGCTGAAGCCTCTCCACGAGTTCATTTTTATTTCCAGTGAGCGGTAAACCTCGCTGCTTCAATTCGATTCTCAAATCTGCAACCTGCCAAAATTGTTTTTTCGTTAATGGAAAAAAAGTAAATTCTTACGATAAAAAAAATCGGAAGTCGTAACAAGTAGGTAGTAATAATTAAATTTGAGGTTAGAAAAGCCGGAACAACGGGTTTGCCGGAATGGTCGAAAACAAGGAAGTAATTTGCGAATTGACTTACTTTCATTTTCGAGAGCTCACTCAGCCCTTTTTCGTACGAAGAATCTGCCATTACACAGGCACTTAATGCTTCAATTTTTTTTTTTTTCAAATTACAAAGCGTACGCATAAACGGTATGTCCTACTATAAGTTTGGAATGCTATTAGCTATTATTCCATTCCATTGACCATTCACGAAAGCAGGTTGCAGAGTACACCATTATAAAAAAACGCCACAACGGACAAAGTAGCAAGCTTTCCGAAAGACGCGATCGATCGGTCGTTTTACGAACTAGTGCACAAATAGCGACGAATTGCACATCGGGTCAAACAGAGTTACAGAGTTCGATTACAGGGATGTTTTTATTTTCATTTTTTTCGAAATATTTATAAATTGAAAAGAGGCATAAAATTTGTAATCAGAAAGGCAAATGATATAGCGGGTCACTCAATTTTAATTAATCGATCAGATTCGCGCGCTAGCGGGTGAGGTGATGGCGAGAAATAGAAAGTCACCCTCAAGACACTTGGTTGGTGCTGCCACCACGAGTACGTTGCGGTGAAAATGATAAGCTTATGTTATCACACTGGAAAGTCGCCTTATCGTTTCGTCATATGCGTTTTATTGAAAAAACGTCCTTCTGTCAAAATCATAGCCTACTGTTTTTTTTACAATCGGATAAAACAAAAAATCGCGCACAAGCATAGTAACGTTTTCGACAATAACTATTGGCGCCGTTGTTTCGTCAGAGTCCTCCTCGTCATCGTGCTTCTGTTTTTTTTATATATTTAATATATCTAATTTAACGATCGTATGATTTCGATAACTCGAATATTCCTGCAAAACCCATTGACGTAGTGCATAAACCACAACGTATCCGATAACAGGTTATTTGAAATAATAAAAATTTACACTTTACAATCTACGTCGAAAGTATTTAAGTGGTTTTTTTTTCCGTGTGTGTATTGCTTTGTGTTTTAAAATATTTTCAATCGTCGTAGTTATATCGCACGTATCGCGATTACATACGACATTTAGAAGAGAGCTTGTTTTGCTTTCTTGTTATCTCGTCTTATTATCATCACGCTTGGAACAGTCGAAATCTCGTTGGGGTAACGGCTTTGTTTGTTTTTGTATTTTGTTATCTTATTTAGGCGTTACGAATTAATAAAAACTTGGATCAGAACAGGGTAGACCAGAACTCGGCAGAAGCAGAGCGTCTCTTGGTCGAGGAGTTTAAAATTGAACTCACCATACCCTGGTTGGCTTCTTTTTTCGTCCTATGGTAGGTATGAGCCTACCACCTTTTCCAAGGATGAAAAAACCTCACAGCGCCATTGCCAGGTTAAAGCAAGATTACTTGAGACTCAAAAAAGACCCGGTACCTTATGTCGTCGCAGAACCTGTTCCGTCAAATATACTTGTGTGGTAAATATATTTAAATAGTTTATATATTTTACATATTTTATATATTTAACTATCTTACCTGCTAGGAAAATATTGATCCTTCATTGATAGTCTGAGCCCTAAAAGAATGTTGCGGACAGGCTAATAAAATAAATTGATGCTTAAGGCAGTAATACTGGACAGGGAACTATAAGTTGACATTTTTTAATAATAAGACGGAACATTGAAAATAAAACGTTAGAAACCCTTTGTGATATTGCACCTTTCACTTTCCTTTACTATTCTAAGGATTTACTGTAAGTGATTGAACTTTCCTTTACTATTCTAAGGATTTACTGTAAGTAACTGAACTGAAAAGATTATTAAAGAGTACATCATTGGAATGCAATGAAGTTTAATCCTTTTCTATCAATTCATGAACAATGGCAACTACCGTTCCAGGCTGGAAAAGTTGTTTGAAATTTTCTTTTGAGTTTTAATACTATTTCCAAATAGGAACAATGAAAACTAACGGATGATGAACAGAATTTTTTCCATTGCATGCCAATAATGTAAAGTTGAAGATCAAATCATGAAAAGATTGATTAGTCTTATCTACAATTTATAATCAAAATTTTTGTTTATGACAGGCATTACGTGGTGAAAGGTCCAGAAAATACCCCATACGAGGGTGGTTTTTATCACGGGAAGCTAGTTTTTCCTGGAGAATTTCCGTTCCAACCGCCCAGTATTTTCATGATTACCCCAAACGGCAGATTCAAAGTAAACACGAGGTTGTGCCTCTCCATTTCTGACTTTCATCCAGACACATGGAATCCTGCATGGAGTGTTTCCACGATTCTTACAGGCCTCCTCAGCTTCATGGTAATATTTTTGACAGTAAAAAAAAGTTTTTATAACCCTTGAAAGTGTATGTACCAAAAGAGTTGAAGTTCATTTTATTTTACATTTTTTAGTAATTAAGCCCTTTTTTTCGTCCTTCTCGATTTACATACACTAAAGAATTATTCGAATTTAAACAGTTACAAAATTTACTCATATTTTCAGATCGAGACCTCTCCAACATTGGGCAGTATCAATACAACGCATTATGAAAAGAGACAATGGGCGCGTCAGAGCTTGGAATTTAATCTCAGAGACAAAATGTTTTGTGAGCTCTTTCCGGAAACTGTCGAGGTAAGAAAAATGAAGAAAAAACGAGTGATTCCAAATCCATTTAAATATAAACGAACGAAAGCCTATTTATACGCACCGTCTTAGAAGCATCCAAGTCGTCGATTTCCTCGATATATTTTTCCCAAGGATTATTTAGTCGTGACATTTTTTTTAACTGCACTAGATAATTTTTTGCATAAATGACGTTCGTAACATTACATAACCAATTGAAACTTAATAATTCGTTTGAAAAGGTCAAAGTATAAATCTCCTACTCACTGACACACGCAATGAGTTATTTACTTCATAATTAAGAAGCGTTATCGATGCAATCAATTGATGTTCAGAAAAAATTATTCAAAATAATTTTTCGAATGATTTTGGCTTTTGATTTTCAAAGCGTTTCTGTATATATCCTATTAAATGCTTATATTATCATTGAACTAGAAAATTGTACATAAGACGATTAAAATGAATGATTATGAACGAATAATAAGGGAGCTTTGTTTGACAGGAAATACAAACAGAGTTGGGAAGACGTGAAAAGATGCAAAAACAGACGAGGCATCAATCGACGACCGCTGAAGTATCGTCGCTCATACGTGATCAATTGCAACGAGAGCAGAGTGTGTTTCACAGCGCAATGACGAATCTATGCGTGATTCTTGGTTTTGCAGCTTTTGCTTACAGCGTGAAATACGTGCTGTGGAGCATCACGATGGAGTAAAATCGGATTAAATGCATTGCCCAAGTTTCTCGTATGTTTTCTCGTTCGCGATTGAAAAAAAAAAGAAACGAGTTCGTACGAAATTGAGAAGAGAGCCAGATAGAGGCTCCATAATCGCGGAAGCCAAAGTGTGAATATCGACGGTACTTAACCACGTTCTCGTTGTCATCTCGTCGTATATTTCCTCAGCTTTGGAGGTAACGGTTAAATTCATCGTTGAGTATAATTCTGCGAAATCTTCGCACCAAACTTGATGATCCGGTGCTTCTGGACTCCAATGTTTCAGCAATGAGTTGTAAATAAACCTAAACAGACAAAAGAAAGAAAAAAGTAGCCTGAAAATCAGCAGCACGATTCGGCTTCAATTGAATCCACGGGTTTCCCTCGAATTCAATCGCCTATAATCAGCATCCATTGGGTTGTAGGAAACAAAGATTAACAAATATACATAATCGATATATTAGCCAAAAAAATTTTTGTAATGACGAAAATTGTTCACTTTTAAAATACTATTATGTCGAATGAGAGTAATGCATATTTTGTCGGCTTCATTCTAGTTAATTCGATTTTCGTTCAACAAAATTGAGTTTTAATTATGGTTCAAAGGAAAGACGAGTAGTTTCTAAAAAAGAGTTGGTGAAAAAAAAAATCGCACGTGTCGAGCTCTGGACATCTTGTAGTTACGGGTTTTTCTTTAACGAGTTTAAAAATCATAATTATTCTTTCCTTATGTTTCTCACTCTGTAGAATGTTTTTCCCGATTCAAAAGAATGCTCAAATCATTGGAATTCTCAAGGTTTCGAAACTTCGGCGATATAATGTTTAGTTCAAGCAAAACGAGAGAAAGAGAAAACGATGACTGTACTATTCTCGGGACGTTAGGCGGCAAACATCGCAGACAATCTCTACGACACTCGCTTCACTCGGTTTACACACCAGCTTGTGTACTCTCACCGTCAGCGAGACGTGTGTAAACCGTTGAAAAATCATCTGTGAATGAAGGCTTCTGTCTTAACGCGCTCGTGGAGAAGCACGGCCTCGTGCCCTGCGAAATCGTCTTCGTTTTAAACTCGCCGAATCATGCTTTACTATATTATTCCCTTAGACTTAATGGAGGAGCAAAAAAAAATAGTGGTCAGCCGATAGTTAATGAGGAAGTTAATAGTTTTTCGATTACCGAATTGAAACAACTTTTCATATTGTTTTTATCGAGCATTTTATGCTGTCAAACTTTGTCTTCTATTATTTGACATTAACGATGAATGTGATAGCAAAACATTTTTAGAACTGTAAACGAAGTCATGTAAGATATACAGGAACAAAAAAAGAACTGACAGATCATCAAAGTTAATTCAATTATTTTCATAAAAAATAAAACATGCAAAGAGTTTTGATGGTAATTATCACAAATTTATACATTTCAAAATTACTCGTTATTATTTATAATTTTTATGAATACATATAAATACACAGTTATTCTTTTTTCTCTAAATAATCTGTATAAAGGTTTTAACGTTATTGCCATAATTGCGAAATTTTCAATTAATTCCCACAACAACAAAAACGTATTTAAAGCTACGAAATTATGTACATGGAATTACTCGGATTTGGAATGGTGAATTCTCTGAAGGTGATCTATCAGTCTAGCGGTCGGTAAAAAAGTAGATACACGTTGTTCTCCTATAGTCAGAGAACAATGTGCTTCTTTTATTCACTTTTCAGTTATTTCATTCGCACTCATGCAACTGATAGATCGCCTTAAGGTGATCTGTCAGTCGTTCTGTCGGTAAAAATCCTAGTACACGGTTTTTCCAAAGAGGCTTGATATTTCGAGGGAAATAAAAGTTACGCGTTGTTCTCTTTTTGTCAGAGAACAATGTGTAACTTTTTTTTTTCTCGAAATATCAAGGATGTCTGAGAAAAATGTGTATCTACTTTGCAGTTTTGTTTCTCGCACTCATACAACTGATAGATTATCTTAAGGGTGTGGATCAGTTTCTTGACTCTCTGCAATTTTCAAAAGTGAAATTTTTTCAAACCGTTCATGTGATTGGAATTAAAAAAAGTCTTAGATTCCTTTGTTTTAATTATTGTGCGTAGGCCAAGACTTTTTTTCCAATCGAACGAACGATGTGAGAAAATTTAACTTTCGAATTTTCAGCCATGTCTCTCGCACTCACGGAGACTCAGTCGGTACGACACTTGCCCTTAATATTTGGCGATTAATCACGAAATAATGTTCAGCCTGCGTCTTCCTTTTTTTAATTTTCTTCTTTAATTTGTACGAAGAAACGTAATGGCGAGTCGATTCCCTTAGTCTAATTATTTACAAAGAAAAATAACAGAAATTTAAACGCAGAATTATGTTAATAAAAGAAGAAATGTATATTTGTGACAATTGCCAATAAATCACAGACTATGTATCGGATCTTTGAATTAAGTGATCTGTCAATTTTTTTTGTGCGTTGTAAAGTGGAACTACGACATTTGTATAAAAAAAAACAACAACAACAACAAAAAATTGTGCACAAAGAGACTCTGTTCGAGTACATGTGAAAATTGTCAGAATATTAAAGAAAGAGTCAAACTGGAAAAAAAAAGAAAATAGAATATGTTATGCAAGAAAAAAAAATGATTCGAGATTATCGTGGCGAATTCTCAGTGCGGATGTGGCTGATATTATTCCTTCTAATCCACAAGCATATGCGACTAAGCTCCGATGATTCGTGTGTCCTTTTAACGGACCGTTAAAACGGGAAAAATCTTACGACTCGTTCGTTCTTATAATCTATGTAAACATTTGACTAAAGAAGCAAAACAGTGATTTATTCGAGCACGAAATAACAAGGAAGTGTTCCATATTGAGACCTGTTTTGTTATGTATACGAAAAAAGCAAGGTTCTTAAAGTTTCGTCATCATCACGTACGGTCCAGCGCATTCACCACAGAATTTCTTCATTTATGGAGCACGCCCACGCGTCTTAAATCATTGTACAATATAGTCACAGGCGCCAGGACATCGTGGTCAGAAAAGGGGCAGGACCCTTCGAATTCAAAGTCTCGCCTGAGATCCTGGCCAAATAAGATCCACATGTAAATGATGAAATAGAAAAAGAAAAAAGAAAAAATCGTCGGGACAGGATGTGATTTCGTTGGTGTAGAGGGGGGACTCGATTTACGAGGACGCCAACGATAACCCACTTAACAATCTTAAATCATCGTATTATACACATCTCGTGTTATTTCATACATTCATTCTGTTATTTTTAGAGTCTCTGGGCTTCCTGGACTTGCGTTTGACGAAAAACAAATTTACGTTTTGAATAATAATGATAATGATAATAATAACAATAATGAAAAACCGTGGGAAAAGTTATGGAGACTTCTATAGAAATTTGTTTAGTTATTTATTTATTTGTACTTCACTAAGAATCGCAGAAATACAAACACGATACGGAATTGGTTTTCAATTCGTAGTTGCATGAGAGTTTTTTTTATAGTCATCGTTTTTTTTCAATGACATTCCATATTTTATTTTTTAACATGTTGGAATGAGATTTGAATTTGAAAAAAGTGAAGACAAAAACAAAAAAAATAACGAAACCCCGATTCATTTGAGAAAAATATAACGAATTGGAAAGAAAGACGAAAAAAAATCTAAGAAGGCACCAAGGCTACATTTCCATCGTCAACATTTAAAAAAACTACCGATACGGTAAGTATTGACGATTTTTAGCTCTGATGAAATTATGAAAGTCGGGTACGTTGATTAATTTTAGAAAAGAATTGAAAATGTTATATTCAGAGGATTTCGAAATTTGGTTAGGAAATTCGATTGCGTTTTTTTTTCGACTGACAGGAAATGAGTGCAATAACTTCCGAAAGCTCCCGTAGATATTTTCCTAGCAAGTATCACTTTCGTATTAACTCGAATATAAAGAGGGGAAAATAGAATTTCGAGAAAAGGTTTTACGTTCTCTGGTTTCTGGAGACGCGAAAGAGACGGAGCCGCGTGCTCACTCACCCGTGTCGTTGCAGCTACCCCTGTACCAGAACGTGTAAAGAAACAGAGACGAAAGAATGTGTCTGGTAAACGTGAAACGTAACGTATAGGACCGAGTTGGAATAATTAACTGCGTCGAGACGACCTCATTACTGGTCTTAATGAGCTGCCATGAATGACCTCATATTTTCCATTTTTGGGGGTTTCGACTGTGGACCACGAGCAAACTGAATGCTTATCGTTAGGAACAGTGAAAGAAATTTTATGGCTAGCAGAATTCCCTTTTTTCTCTCTTAGCTTCATTATAAAATACGTAAATCGGGGGAGCCACCGTATCGAAGTAGCACTTTAGGCATGTTGTAGGAAGTAATAAAGATTTCGAGTTTTTGTCGTTGGATGAGATCCTCGTGGGTTGTCAAAATTGAATCATTTTTTTTCTTGCAGTTTTGAAACTATTTCGAAGATTATTGCTCAAATAGACAACATTGCAGAGGATTCTGCCGATTCGCGTGTTTTATTTATTTATTTATTTATTTATTCTTTCGATCTCCACAAATTAGAATCTTGTCATTTAAAGGTTAAGTCATCATCTATTTATTCTTGAGACTGTCGTGTATGATTGAGTGATTCCATTTTCTTGCCCTGAAAGTGCAAAAAGTTTTTTTTTATGAAATCAAATAATAGATTTCTTTTAAAACAGGAATACTCGTTCAATTTATTTAGAAGTTTTCACATTTCTTAGTCAACAGTTTCGTCCCATGAAAAATACGTATTTAAACATTACAACATCGATTTTTTCGATTCGAGTTATTATTTAGCAATTTGGTAAATTCTTCTGAATTTTATTTCTCAGGTTCACTGAAAGCGTTTTAAAAAAGTGTTGGAGTTGTATTTACAGATCGTAAAGAAAATGAATGGATTGGTCGTCACATGAGATGAAAGCATGAATGCAAACCGAGAAAATTTTGAATTTTCCCAAAATTTTTTATACACAAATGTAGTAAAAACGAGATGTTAAAAGTGTTCAATGTTTCTGTCTTAATTTCAGTTTTTACATAATTATATAATCGTAAATAGCGAAGCGTATTGCGAAGTATTGAAATGGCGTATTTACGTTGGAGACAGAAATACATAATAGAATGTTAAGTTCTGGTAACATGGTGATATAATAAGAAAGCTGATGTTCGTAAATCAGTGATGAGGTTTAGTAAACTAGAAGTATATATAAAGCGAACGATAGAGATGTAGGATTAAAGTGTGTAGAAGAGGGGAAGGATTGTGGATCGTCTTTAAATATGACGCACGTTTTGGTACGTAGGTTATTGCAGCACTAACGACAACGATGCATCATCCAAATGAAAACAGAGGAAGTGACAGAAATTGCGATGATTTAGTCCACGAGACTCACGAGCACATCCAAAATGGCGGTCTCTATACGCTCGCGCGATTGCTCGAGGAACATCGTTGGGGAAAAAAGAAAAAAAAGTAAATAGGTTGAGAAAGAAAGAAGAAAACGAAAAAGACAAAGTAGATAGGGGACGAAGAAGGTACAGCAGCAGATGTTAACCACCTAGAGCACAACTCCTTCTTCCCTTTTCCTGCTCTCTCCCTCTAACTCAATGTTTTTCTTTGATAAGTTTTTCTTTTTTTTTGTCCAGCCCCTCACCGCTATAATTTGTGTCTATAATAGCGTATCCATGTCTCTCTGGTATCTGTTAACCGTTCATATCTGTCGGTTGAAAACAAAAAAAAAACAAAAATGAGTAGCGATAAACGGAAACCTAATTTGAGAGGAAATTAATTCTGTAATGAAATTGTTGGATCCAGATGCCCGTGGATATGATGACGACGTTTCTATCACGAAGATTTATGGAAAAGAACTGCAATCTTTTTAAACAATTAGATCTTCAAACGATTTTTTAATCGATCCGTTCATTAGACATTTTTTTTAACAATCAATTGTAAGGATTTTTGATTAGATGCTCTGGATTTATCTGCTTTTGGACACATTTTCTAGAAACCAGTTTTATAATTCAAAATTATTAAGATTATTACTCTCTCTACGTACACTCAAAGTTTTCGTTGTGGAAGAAATTTGTTGGGAAATTTCAATCTTCTATCGAACTAATAATCAAAAATAAAATACGATGGGAAATAATAAAATAAAATAAAGCTAAACGATGATAATTTGTCGATTGATTGACAGGAAATTCATAAAAATTGAGTATCGAATAAACTTGGCATTTTCTTCCCATTTCGATGCATATTCGTGTTCAGTGCGTCCGAAAATAATGAATGGAGACAACCGAATAAAGTATAGTGTCAAGATATTCCGTCATATTTTTTCTATTCTTTTTATAAATTTTTTTTTAACCTCAGCACAAGAATCTAATCCAATTTTTTTTTAGCATTCGTTATCATTAAAAAATGATATGCCATATGATATTCGACGTATTTACCTTCCATATAAATATGTAAAAATGTTTATTAATGAATATTCGAAAATTTGCCATCTGGTATGGAGGCATAATCGTCTGTCGAATGCCTTTCGTTGTTATTCGTAATATCTTCTACATATGTTTACTTTCTCTCGGTTTTCTCGGATTTCTCTGAGTGCACAGATCCGCAGGAGAACAGGAAAAGAGAGAGAAGTAAAATAGGTGGACAGGTCTTTCTGTTACCCCATTTTACAGAGAGGTTTACATGCACCCTCGCAACCGTTGTTACATTAGTTTTGTTTTTACCGCATATATGTTTTCTGCTAAGGACCGTTTTACGATCTAAAAACGCAACAGGCACTTTTAACATTAGGGCGAGTTCAGTCTGCATCCGAACGAAATTTACACGAGACTTTTCAAGATCCAAAAATGTTTCTGTTCGCCATTGGTGTGTCTGGACTGACTTCTTGTTACGAGTAGGAGCGAAGGACGAGGTGAAACGCAGCGAAACTAACTCGTAACTTAATGCATACACTTTTGTATATATTTACATTACATATGTGTATATATACATATATATGTGGATAAGTGCGTTTATATACATCGTACTCTTCTCTGGTGTCGATTTCGTTGAGCGGGTTTACAACCCTCTCGATCCGAGTGATGTACGAGACGACGACTTGGGTGATCCGGCCAAATACATATAGAAAATTCGAGAAAGTTAAATCTCTCTCTCTCTCTCTCTCTTCTGACTTTTGCTACTTACTAGATTTTGCTCGTACTCCGCAAAATAGCTTTGTAACCGACGATTGAAGTCCACAACTCAAACGAGTCTCCACACTCAAAGGTTTCTAACTTCAACGAGAAATATATTATCTCTCCTTCGTCATCTTTCTTTGTGTCCATTTCTCTTAGATTTCTATTTGGTATTCGCCACTTATAAGGTCCGGCGATCTCGCCGGCGATTTTACGTTTTTCACTTGTGGCTTCATATTATTTGGTAGTTTAAAAGTTTTTGAGATGTTTATTTTTATTTTTTGAAACTTTATACACGTGTTTATTGTCTGTTCAAAAAGACATACAAATTTTTGAAATCTTTGCTTCTTATTTTATCAGTATTTCGGAAAAAATTATATTTATTCACAAAATGGAGATATGATAAACTTTGATTATCGATTTTCTGCATCGAGATATAGTTATCGTCCATTCCAAAAGCATATTTTTGATAAAATCTCTCTGCAGTTGTCTATTATTTTTTTATTTTCATGTTTGAGAAAAAAATTTGAAGTGTTATCAAGTTTATAGACAAAAATTTTGTCTTAATTTAATTGAATTTTTGTTCAAATCTATAATGAACAATAATATTGCGAATAATTACAATAATATCTTTTATTTTATGATCTGAGCGGTGTTTGATAAGAAAATTATTAAAAATAATTGTTGGATCGTAGAAAAAAATGTAATGAATTAAATTTGACATTCAGGGTATTTGTCATAAGGGCAATCGGCAGCGATGCAGTTAAAAACAATTAATTAGAAAGTCATCGTATGAAGTGTTCGATTGATAGTCAATTTAGAAGTTTCGGTCTGTCGGACATAACTGAGCAACAAAAGTCAAAATAGTTAAAACTATTTCCAACAGTGTATGAGAAAATCATAAAGTAGCATTCATTTCCGTAGAAGTCACGGTTATGATCGTAAACGAGTAATAAAACCCGAATCGTTTAGGTATAAAACGCGATGCTAGGGAGTTAAACACGTGAGAGAGTTAAGGAGACGAGAAAAGAATGACCGAGACTGACAAGCAAAAGAGAGGGAGCAAAAGGAGCGTTGCTGGGAAACGCAGCATCCGAGCACCACTGTTTGCGGATCGTTGAGCTCGCACAAGCTCCCGTATAACCCATAAAATCATGTATCTTCGTTGGATTGGCTCGAGCGATTCGTGTTTTCATGACATCTTCCAACTAGCCAATGGTTTACGTTCAAATGGGCGGGTACTTCCCGAGCTGTTTTTGTGAGTTCTATCGTAGGACAATATTTGAAACTTTTTTTTTTTTCGGGTGCGCTCAAAATTTCATGAAGAGTTAATAAAGAGTGAGATCAATAAGACAGTATGACGAAATATCTTTCCAATGATTAATCGATCTTTCGAAACGATCGAGCAGCAGTTTTTAGGCATTTTACGACCTTGGAGCTTCGGAAATTTTCGAATCAATGTTAATTGACGAAAAATTTTACAAAAAAAAAAATAAAAACAAAATGCACCCTTCAATTTGGGCAAAGAGTTAAAGAAAAAAAAACTTATCAACACCGTTGGCATTCAGATGATAAATAATAAAGTCCCGAAGTCAAGGCGTAAAAATGCATAAAACTATTTTCATCGCATAGAAGCTTCGATTCAGCGAGACTCATAGCACACAAACTATTTGACCGATCAAGTTCACCAAAGAAAAATCTTTAAAGTATTTTCAACGATGCTAAATGGATTTAAAAAATCGTTAAGAACTTCATTTAAAACGATATTTGTTGAAAAAAAGTCAATGTTGTGGATTAAAATCTTTAAATTAACGTTCCACTGTTTTAAAAAAAATCCTCAGTTCATCGACCATGAATAAGTACCGAAATGGAAAACTTTTTGGTTTATTTTATTTCGGACAAAAATTACGGACTGCACAGCTCCCTCCAATTTGAAACTTTATTTACCACTGAGTGCATCATTCTCTTATTGTATTTAAACGAAATTTTAAATTTCAAATAAATTTAAATATGAAACAAAATGTGCGCAAAGTTTCAGTAAGAGTGCATTTTTCTCCCCTTCTAAACAAGAAGACTACTTTAAATTGAAAAACTCTGAAATAAAATCGTCGTCTCGTTACAGACTAAAGACCGTGACATGAAAAAAAAAAAACTTCATTGTTACAAGCAGAAGAAATCGAAACTTTTGATCCAGCGTAAAAAATGAAACAGGGAATTTGTTTAAATGACAGTAACACCGACATATGATTTCACAAGTGTTTTTTAATTTTTAATTATTTTTAATTAATGAATATACTAAAAATAAAATATAAAAATACTGTACAATGTTGTAAATATATGAATATATCTAAATATATATCTATATTATGAAGTAAACGTAAAAGCAGCGACCCGCGCGGTAGCTTGTACAGAAAATGATGTTTTTACCGCTAACGAGAGGCTGTCGAAGGAATGGGAAACTAATATTTGTGTAACGCGATGAGCGTTATGTGCATCTTACGAGCTAAAGTGAGCACGGAACATAGAAACAGAAGTAAGAGCCCATGAGATATTTCAAATATTTACAGGACCTAAACCGCGGAATATAAACTTAATCTTTACACAAAAGATTGTATTATTTACAGAAAATATGATACTTGAAACGTAACATCGACTTGTTGTACATTTAATCTTGTCGAACAATTAAATCCCAACATGTTTGTGTGTATATGTCAATAAAATATATACACGTATAAATATGATTGAATAAATTATTGCATTAATCCGGCCACGCAGCCGCGTGCACATTATTAATTCGAAGTATTTTTAAAACTGTACAGAATTAAAAAATGTACAATTTGACGATAATAAAACTAACATTTGACATATACGAATATTAGACATATGCATAAGAGAACAAAATGATCTTTGGTGTTTGTGCTGTATGGTCAAGGCACGAATGGCACTTGGACGATTCTACATTAAAATCTTACGTTTTAAAATTAATTCACATGAATAACAAAAGAAAAAAGAACATAACGTAATATAAATCACCGCAAACATGGACAAGGCTTTTTCGAGTAAACTATATACATCGAGAATTATGGAAAATAAATATATATTTTTTTTAAACGATACACCATTAACGTTCGTCGAGCTGGTGAATTCGTTTTTTTGGTTAAAAAAAAAAACATATATACGTGAAATATAATAAGTTTGGAATAACGACGGTTTTTTGAGAGAGTAAGAAAAACAGCGAAATTTGAGAACGGCAACTATAGCAAAAGAGAGAGGGAGAGAGAGAGAAAAACAAAGTCGCGGATTGAGTTTGTTTTTGTAATGCCGCAGCGAGAGCTAACTGAAAAAAAACATCATTTTTCTCATATATAGGGGATTCGAAAAGACGTCCCCATGAATATTCAAAAGTCTCCGACGGATGCTACTGGGCAAACGTCATATTCTTTCTTTGTCTATCTCTCGCAGCGGCGCCAAAAGTTACAACAAGAGAGTCTTCTCTCTAATTGAATTCAAAGAGATTTATGATCGTTGGGTTCTCGTCGAGGACGTACAGAAAGCAAAAAAAAGCCGTCTCGTTCCTCGGCTATGTTCTCGATACGAGCATTTTTTTTTTCTTCGAGTTTTTTTAACGACGAACCTCCCTCGTAGTTGTATTAAGATCGAGGGTCGAGAGAAAGAAGAAAAGAGAAGGAGAACATCATCTCCGGTAATTATAAGAAATATTTAACCAACAATTTGATCCTCGAGTGTCTCGGATCGATCCTGCGTCAACGAAATATCTCGAGAGGTCGACATTTTTTTTCTACTCTTCGTTTTTTGAGTCTGTACGCGGCTCAAATGACCCCAAGCGGTCCAGGGGGGACGAAGTGTCCCAACGATTCGCCCGCGTTCTCGAAAAGCTCCGCTTGCGGTCACATCCGCTCGAGACAGACTCCGAAAAAGACTTCTTCTCACAAGCTTTTTTTTTTTATTCTTTCTCCCGCTTCTTTCTACTCCTCTTTCGTCCCCTTTCTACTCTCATCATAAAGATTCACCGCAGTTAATATATCGAGAAAAAGAAGCCGCAAGGGCATTAAAAGTGCTACGTGAGGCTGCGTAACGTCGCAAAAATCTGACTAGAAGTTTGCTTTGCTTGCTTTAAAATAACTAACTCAAATTTTCTCCCTCTCTCTCTCTCTCTTTCTCTCTCTCTCTTGCCTTCTTATCCAGTATATATTTTTGATTTTTCTACTTCCTCGGAACTAGGATACAAAATATTCACACGGTATGGAAACGCGAGAATCATGATGTTTATCACATAGGCAGACGCGAAATATATTTATATATACAGTATCCGTTGCGTAAACCATTTTGACGCTGAAGACTCTCTGCTACTCGAAAATACGTATTGCATATAAATGTATATCCATATAAATAACACATATATATGTGTGTGTGTCTATTACATCGTTTGGTACAGAAAATATGAGAACGAAACTAGTTTCGTTATGGTTAGAAAAAAAAAAATATATATATATATGTATATATATATATTTTTTTTTTCCAACGAGACTATCAAGTGAACGAGTCGAGAAAAGCTGACTGTGTGGTCTCGAATTGAGATGTGACTTTGACATATTTTTTTCAAACTAGACTGATGGGAAATCCCGAAAAAATGTGGGTTGAAAATTCAGTTATTTTTTTTGTTGGTTTTATCTGATTTCGTTAAGCTGAGAAAAAAATTGTTGGCTGACGTTTCGATTGACTCAAACGTTACTTTTTGAATATTTTCGTTGTCAGTTTTTTTTGTTTTGTTTTTCTTCTTTTTAATAAGAATTTGATGACTTTTTGACTCAAAGCGTGACTTCGATTTCACAGTGAATAATATTGAGGTAGATTTTCATAGATTTGCGGGTACAAAGATTTCGCCGAAACCGACAGGCCCAGAGGAAAGGCACCCGCGATTTCGAGTGGATACCTTTTTCTTCTCGTTCTTCTTCGCACCTTTTCTTTCTTATTTAACGCACGACTAAACCCTTGGGAAAGCAGGTAAATCCGGCAATAATCGTCCGGTCATTTTATGTGAATACGATTCATTGTTGTACTCGCGTGCGAGCCGTTTACCCTGGCCAAAGGGAATCCCCAGAAATTCAAGAAATTCAAGAAAGGCCCTCTTCAAAGCCCATTGTCGTTTCGAGTGTCGAGCTTTCTTGTGCGCGACCACCGAAAATATTCCACTTGAGTTCTCAAAAACACTTCTTCACCAGCCGCAGCTCAGGGTCATAGACAAGCAAAAAAAGAATTGAAAAAAAAAGAAATACGAAAACTTTTGCCACGAATCTTTCCGGCGGCCATTTCGGTACTTTCGGTCCAGCGAAAGGAGGAAATCGCCGCCTCCTTTTTCACACGCGATTTCCGAACCGACAATATCTCACCAAAATTCAGAAATTCGTTTTTATAATCTTGCTTATCTTTTACTCTCGATATCTCCGCTAAAATTTTACCCAAACATTCGAAGAAGTTTTACGTTTGAATTTACAATTAGAGATTTGAGTTCCAGTCACCCTCCATTCGCCAGACACTGAACGCATACGATAATTTCTCGTGAGCCATATAACTGCAAGACGACGAACTAATTTCTCGTGCAGCCAACACAGCACCCCTCCTTTCTCCTGGAAAAATGAAAAAAAACACACAAAATTATAGAATTTTTTTTTTAAACGACAAAAAACGAAGCAGTTACAAAAAACTTTCGAAAAATATTGGTAAGAAGAAACGAAAACAGATAATAAATCAAGGAGGGAGTGAAATAAAAAACAAACGAAACTCCAAACACAATTTCATCCCCAAAGTGTATTTAAGCGAAAGAAAAACACTGAAGACGACGATCATCTTTTCGATCTTACGATAAACTGAAAAATTTCGATTCAATTGGAGGGAAGTTTGGCAAAAAGAGTAAAGACGGAAATTTGCGAGAAAGAGGAAGGAGAAGAACTTGAAGAACGAGACGACGGCCTCTATTTCCATCGTCGTTCACAAGATCGTGATAACTCTTGGGAATGAGAAGCTGTTATAACGCGTACACGACCCAATCATAACCGTCTTCGGGTACTTAGCGTCTCGATATCGTTAGTCACGCGAAATTACGAGAGAGTGAAAAGTCTCTAGGATAACTCGGGTAATTTTGGCGCCTCTCTCGTGTCTTGTATCTTGTCAAGAACGGTCTAAGATAGTGGGGTAGAACATGATTTAATACGAAATAGTGTATGCGTATACGTTATTCTCTTCTTCTACTAACTTTCCTCGGCTCTCCTCTTAAGCCAACAAGAGCCATCCTGAGATCTCCATTAATACATACACTTTCCCGCGAATCTAAATCATCCAAAGAGAGGAGAAAAGAGAGAGATGGAGAGAGAGAGAGACTGAGTGAAGAAAAAATTTACCCCTATTATTTCGTCGTTGCAACAATAGAGAGACAAGACTGGATTAACTCGGCCTCGCAACATGCCCCAAAACTCTCAATCACAACGAGTTGACTAATTGACTAAATATTTCGTTCTCGTTATTTTTTGATAATTAAAAGGGTGGAACTTTGAAATTTCAATACGCGGACAAACTTTTTGAAAAAAGGCATCAATTTTGTTCGATTTATGTTCTAATTTGATGAAAAAAAAGTAAATACTGCAGTAATGAAAAAAAAACGAGACGATTATTTTGATCAATGCAATTCTTGATCAAAACTATAATTTTTTTCTAATGATTTCAAGTTGATAAACCGTCAAAAAAAATTATGCAATAAAAAGAAGTTTCTTGTGTAATTTTTTTTTTTTTTTAATCCGATGGGATTCGAAGACTGTATTTATATATATATGGATATCAATTTACATCGACAAGCAACAGAAGCTACGGACCGGGGGTCTGTTTTAATTACACTGCCGTTGTATAGAGTAAACAGTGAGAAGCTGACGCGAACGAGAAGTCGTGTAAACAGATGAACGCAGATCCCTATCTCTCTTTTTTCCTCAAGACGACAAAACTTGAAGACGAGGGTTCAGAGAGCGGGATTGAAAGAAATACACATAACGATGTGACGAGAGAGTTTCGTTCGATTTTTTCAGAAAGGTCCCATTTTTCGTTTTTCCTTATACTTTTTTTCTAGAGGGGCCCATAGGAAGGAAAGAAAAGTAAAACTTTTTCACATTTTCCAGAGTTATAAATTTCGTCATTTTTTATAATTATTGACAATTTTTATTCACGAAGAATGTTTAAACTAATTCTATTCCAATTAACAAATTTGAAAAATGTACTGTTAAGTGTGTTGGCTACAAAGGGACCTCTGCGCAAGGGTTTAGGGTTCTCAAGATTTCGCATTCGAAGCCAACATTTTGTTGGTTCGATCATTAAAAACTTTGACAAAGATGTGTTAATAAAAATAACAATAAAAATGTATAAAATGAGAGAAAAAAAACAAACTTACCGTTCTCTTCGGATCCATCGTTGTTCTCAACATTGCAATGTAGAACTTCGTACAAAAAGTCAATGTATCTCGTCGCCAATTTGAGTGTTTGTATCTTGCTGAGTTTGTCACTGGGCAACGTAGGAATGATTTTTCTGAGGGAAGCAAAAGCTTCGTTAAGGCTCTGAGTTCTCTGGCGTTCTCTGACATTAGCCATGACTCTTTGATTTTGTATTTCCTCATAAGTAGCACCGCTCTTCCGCCTCATTTTTAATTTTGAGCCGGAGGAACTGGCGTTGCTTTCACTCTCGGATTCGTTGTTCTCATTGCAGCTGGAGGATGATTTCCTCTTTCGTTTACCAGGGTTGCTAGTAGTGCTGCAACTGGAGCTGGTGCTTCGAGCGCTGCTGTTGCTGCTGATGCATGTCCTCGTGTCGTTGATGGTGTTAAGTTCAACGTCCAAATTTCTCGTTGTATTTTCTGTCATAACACCGAGATCGACTAGTCTTTTTGGACTTTCATAACCTTCTGTCAAGTTTGATGTTTTCTCGTTGTAATCAATTTCTTGCTTGTATTCAATTATGTTATCGTTAGCCGTTGGGTGATAATTTGGTACTCTGGAGTTAGTCATTTCTTCACCAGACGATGAATACATTTGTGGGGATGGTGTGAGATACAAGCTTTGCTCGTGGTCACGACTGTGATGACTGTGATCCGATAGGAACCCAGGTGAATTGACATTGATTCTGCGATCGTAATCGACATTCTGTATTTCACGATCATACAACAATTTGCCTGGTTGAGCAAGTTCGTGATGTTGTGGTTGTTGTGCTTGATGTTGTTGCACATAACGTTTATCCTCGACCGGATCATAAATCACATACGTCGATGGTGGTTGATATAGTTGGTGATGATGATGATTGTGCAGATTATGAGCTTCATTGTGATGAGGATGAGGATGAAAACTCGGCAAACGATGATCCGTCGGACTCCTTAAATCCATCAGGTGGGTTGGGGGTGAATAACGTTCATAATGATTGGGTGAATTGCTCGCTGAGCTACCCGCACTGTGGGGAATCCCCGAACTATCACCCAAAAGATATAAACCCTGTACACGTTGGGCCTGAAGGCCCACCGGTTGCTGTGCTTGCATCATCTTGATAACGTCGTTTTTTTACGCTATCTTATTCGATAAAGTTTCTATTGAAAAAAAAAAAATAAAAAACGAGAGCAGAATGAATCTTGTAACTCGCAAATACCGCGAGATTTGAATTCCGTCAACTGTGGCCACGAATAAAATTTTATTTATTTATTTAATTTTTTGTGTTTTTTTTTTTTTTTCCAAAAAACCATTCACTGCTTCACACGACGTCAATCACTCGTGCAAATAACTTTTAAAAATTGTCAGTTTTTCAATTATTCTTTGTCAATAACCGTTCACTGGAATTTCAATGGTGGAAAAAGCGAAGATAACGAATAACGAACGATGTGAACGAAAACGAAGAAGATAGAGAAAATTTTAGTGTTCTCGTGTTACCCGTACGAGGGATACGAGTTGTCTGATGTTCGTTTCGTCGAGTCTCTGGTACGTCAGCGTTTCACAAGATACCGCCTTCTCTGCTCTTTCCCTTTTTACGTGCCACTCCTTCGTACATCTTTTGGCCCCACCCCAGAATTTTCATTTAAAACTCGTACTTCTCAGTCTCGTCTCCACCCACGTCACCAACCAGAAAACCACTGAGAGCAATGGAAAGAGATGGAGAAGCTGTGGACAAGAGATCGAGAAAAAGAGAGAGATGCAACTTTTTTCTTTTCATGCATTCCCTCGCCTCCCTTCCGTTTCTTCTTTCAATGTTTCTCCAGTTTTCGCCCTCGACTACGCCTTTGGATATCTTCGAAGGAGGGAACGAAGACACCGAAAAATGAACCTCTTCTCGTTTGCTGTACCGACTTTGCGAATTTTGCTATAGTTTGTTCGTGTACCAAATGTGAATGCCTGAGAGAGACATGCGCTGAGAAAGCGATGGACCCATCTTGAATATTTATATCGTTGAGACAAGAAGAGACGAGCCTACAAAGATCTGGTGAGAGAAACCAATTTCTTCGCGCCAAATCTTCATCCTTCAAACTCTTCGGAACCTGTACGTTCTTCTGCCACATATGGATCATAAGCTACCAATAATTTCAGAAAGGCCATTCCAGCTTTTAAAATTCGTTTGTATGACTACGAAGGTTTGAGAGCACTGAAATATTTTTCATTACGATGAAGACTATTTTAACGACTAATTATGCTCGTAAATAATTTATGGTCAAGCAAGAAAACATTTTTTCAAAAGTAAACGATCTTTTAAAAATAACGGTTGCCTAAGCGGAACCGTTATCATGTCGTGCCTAATGAGCGAACCCAATTTTGAAAAAAAATTAATGTGATTCAATACTTTGGGAATATTCGTGAATTTGTCGAAGTACAGAAGTAATTTATAATGATTGATTTAAGCGCATGGATCGGTACAGTGCGCCACAAAGATAACTCCAAATTTCGAAAGTGATGATTGTCCACCCTATTCGTCAGATCGGAGTAAAAAAACGTATGAGCCCATTTTTTTTCATTATCTCGCGTGGGTTGAAACTTTTTTTATTCCTAATGGTCGAACGGTGTTGAAAAATTTCAAGTTTGAAAATCAAAGCCGGGTTTAGGTCGCAGATCGATTCCTTCGATATCTATTTCTTTTTGAGTAAACTGTAATTTTGGAATCGACACTTGGCATAAATTATAATCATCCTGATTTTACCTGAGAATTATCCTTTTCATTCTATAGTATTATGGTCGTTGAAATTTAGACTAGCGATGAAACAATGGCGGAAAAAAAATTCACGTGTCTGCCCATCCAAAAGTCTCCTAAAATCATTTTACGAAATACTCAGAATAAAAAAGGAATTTATGGAAAAAATTCCAAGGTTTCGAACCAACGGATCAACTGACAGCAATGAGTTACCGTTATGGAAACGCCAAAAATAGGACCATATAGTGCGTTCACAAAATTCAAACATTTTTTTACTCCAAGTGAATCCAACACTGCTCCAAATTTTATTTCATCTTTTCATTTCGTTTATTTATCAAAATAAAACCTTTTTACCAGAAATGGAGATTTTTTGCAAACGCTTTTCTGCGTGACGCAAAATCACTGTTTTTTTTTGTCTCAGCTTTTTTCCCGGAGATGAGAAAGAAAAATGGAAAAGCTTTGTCTTTCTTACGATCAGAAAACGATGCAGTAGAGCTTGATCAATGGGATTTCGTTGATGGAATCTTTCGAAACTGTGTTCGTTGTGATGACGTCAGTTTTTCATTACAATTACTATATGAAACTTTACGATGATGCTTTATTTAAAAAAAAAAAATTAATTGTGGCTGACGGTGAAATTGTTACACGAAGTGGTGATTTTTTTCTTTTCAACATTAAGACAAATCTGAAAAAGGAACATATCCGACTATATAAAAATTGTATCAATTTATAGCCAGCATCGAACATTTCTATATTCAACTGTTTTCGACGAGAAATTAATGATAGTTCCAATAATTTATAACAAAATCGATGTTTTTAAAAATATCTAGCATTTAAATTCAACGAAAACGAAAACGTTATTGTCAGTATTCACAAAAAAGATATTTCTAAATTATTTTATATTCATTCGGTATTTTTATAAATCTGGAAACATTGAAAGTGTTGATCTACTAAACTATTTTTTTAACTAAATAAATTTTTACGATTGATCATCATTTTTCGCGGCTCACGTAGAATTTTCAAATAAAATTAATTGATACAGTTCTGCATAAGTTTACATTATTTTTCACAGCTGTACATTTAGTCTCTCGTGATGACGTTCGTAAGAAAAATGCTCGAGTATTAAATCATTGTTTACGATGAAAATTGTTATATATATCGTAGTTGGGAGAGCCATGGATAAATAGAGACATATTCTAAACTTTATTACGTTCTCTTTGATCATCGCCGTTGGAGAATAATTACTCAGGCCAGGTCTCGTGATCCAAGCATAAAATCACACACGTACACTACACACAGCCTATCTGCGTCATTATATTTATCACGTTTCCCTCATTGAACTTTTCATATTGGAACTTGGCCAAAAGTGAATTTTCGATGATATAGTGAAAAATTCTTGGCTGACATATTATAGAAATTCTCTAGTCCAATGTAAACACGAAATATTTACTGACCGAAAAAAAAAAAAAAAAAACAGTCTACTGCAATGCTCTTAATCGAAGTTTCAAAATAAAAAGTAATTACAATATCAATTTTAAAAAATATACTCGTGAAAATTTTAATCGAAAATCAAGAACCCTTCCAAAAAGTTCTCCCCATATTAATGAATTTTCATTTATCATAATAGTTGTAGAGTACTTAAAAAACATTGTTTTTTTATTTTTTACTTGAAAATCCGGAAGTTTTACTGTATCAACATTTTTCAATCAACATTTAAACTTGTTGAGAGTAAAGCAAAGAACGATTGAGTATTATATTTTAATAAACGAAATGACATTTTTTCGCAACGTTGCATGTTTATCTCTTGATAATGATAGAAAGTAAAGGGATTATTTTTTATAGAAAAAAAGCCGAGTGTCCTCGATTTATAGGATGATGTGACAGACTCACTGACGCCATACTTTAAGCAGCCTCTTCTCTCTCTCTATATATATATAGATTCTTTCGTCTTTGGAGCATCACGTAATATACGCAGACTCTAAGTGCATACATACGTCTGATTTGAGCTCATACATTTGCCAGACCGAGAAGAGATTGCACGAGAGTGCATAGCACGCATAATTAAATCCGCGTTAATATCGTGAAACGGTGCGTGCCCTAGAGGCGCGAGCATCATGTGTTATATATTCCTATCTCTTTCTCTTTTTCGCGAGTTATCTCATGCTCTCTGTAAAGTGATGCTCGTATGTACCGTTGAAACGAAAACGAATTATATTGAGTGAGAGTGGCATGGAATAGCATTTCCAAGAGAGATATTAGCCATACGAATATTGGATGAATTTATAGGTACGTTTATATTGAATAAAAGAACGAGAGTAAGCAAGATGTTTCCGTAATTGTTCGTTGACATAGAATTGATTTGATTGAATTTGGACTAGGAAAAAAATTGGTTTCTTTCAACCAAAATGTTCAGTTCGATACGTGCGAAAATATTGTTAGAAATACTTATTTATTTATTTATCCGAGTTATAGGGTTCAGTTGCTTTGATAATTGCGCTTTGAACAAAGATTTCGTGCCATTTGTTGTTGGCACGAAATAATTTTATTTTGATAGCACCATTTAGTTTATTCATGTGCAAGAAATTTTCATGGTTTAGTTGGATTTAATTCGATAAACAATTTTTTTTTTTTACTAAATTAATTAATTAGGTAGTTATTAAGGTAATTATTCTTTCGTAATAAAATCACACTTGTTTTTAAACATATCGAATAAAAATAATCAGTTTACAGAATTTATATACGTAGGTCCAGCAAACAAAATCGTAAAAATGAAAATGTTAAATACAAATTCTTTCAAGTGAATATAAAATTCCTTTACTCATTCTTTTATTACCTTCCATTGAAGCATGATGATATTTTCTCCTAAAAAAATAAAATTCATGCATATCATCAATGATTTTCGAGTTTAGTGACATTTGATTATGGGCCCTTTGAAATACGAGCAAACAGTACGAAAAAAAAAAAATTCTGAATGAGCTGCAGAGTCTACAGATCTAAATCTTTTTGCTGCACCTCCCAGATGGAATTATACTGATCGAGTGGAAGAAATGTATTAGAATTTACACAAAATCCGGCTCGAATACTATAAACAACGATTACTTATTATTATCTATTTATTTTGCTCATTTTTTGAGTGCATTGAAAATTTAAATGCATTTAAATTGAATAAGTTTATAAAACTGATATATTTGAAGTTTTCATGTAATTACGTGATTAAATTTGAACCTCTTAAGAACTTTTTGGCTGGAAAATATTGTATGCGGAATCGGGCATATTTATTTGAAGGATGAAATGTTTGGATCAGGTCCTGAGATGGAAAGGCTGGTTCCTAAGGATAAATATGCCACCAGCAAAGCACTTACCACCCAGAATATTAACTAATTCATTATTGCACCTTTTACGCCTTCGTTCTGAAGGTTTTCCATTATTAAAAGGGCGCCTATGTACTTAACGTCGAGCAAGTACAAGAAATTTCTTGCTGGTGGCAATATTGTAGTGTATTGCTTGGGTCTTTTATGGGGGGGAAGCCCCGGGGTCGTCCTGGGTATGAGGGTAAGGTTTCGAAATTGCTCGTTCCTCCACAATAAACATTTTTTCTCTGTTTCTTATTTTATTACTGTTCCGAATGTCCTTTTTCCATTAATTCCTATGATTTAACCCTTCAAAGATCAAAAAACAAAATCACATTCAAGTTAAGCTACGACTTCGAGTTATTATGTTTATTAAAAAATGAAAATAAATCGAAATTGTTTATGCGAAGATTTTTGCGTCGATTGAAGTTCATAGAACTAGATTATTGAATTTTAATTTTTTCTCATAATTTATTTTAACTACAAGTTTCAACAATTAACGGTAAAAAACTTGCAAAGATCTAAATATCGCATAAAATGTGATTTTTTTTTTTCAAATCTTATAGTATTAATCAACCGATGTGATTGTCGTATGATCTTAACATTTTTTTACCGTAATGCCTTTCTGTAGAACGAATCAAATCTATCTTGAGATCCTTAGAGATCGATAAAAAAAAAACAAAAAAATAGGCAAAAGATTCGAAAGATCCAACGTCACATGGTCGGTATATACATATTATATTGGTCGTTGTTTACGAACGCTGGCTTTACGACGACGAGCAAGAACTTTTACCGACAGCAAGCTAAAACCATTGTAGATATGACTATGGACGACAAAGTTTGCCGATGAGAAACAAGGAGAGGTTCGCCATGTGTCGAACACACGGTAAAAGAGCCATTAAGGACAAAGTTAGTCTTACCTATGGAAGTTTTAGGGCTGAAAAAGTGAGCGAAAGATGAAGAAAAACAGAGAAGTGAAAAAAAAAATGCCAGAATGGGCCATAGGTGCATAGTAATCCCACGAATCACGCACACCACTTCAGGACACGTGTACAACGATCACCTTTGTATATTTGAAGGTCTCACCATTTGGAGCCTACGACAACGTGCATTTCACCACTTGTAACCTCCCTTAAACCTGATGTGGAGACCGTTCTCCCCTTCATTTTCTCATATACCTATTAGCCTGTTATGAAGAGCTATATATATATATATATATGTGTATAATTTGGCCAATACGAGAAACAGTCACCATGTGTTTCGCACGAGGAGAATTTCACTCACGCCCGAATTTGCATTTAACGAGCGTGTTCCAACTTCACCGACATGTGTCGAGCAGAAATTTCGAAAAATCTTACGAAACGCTGTAAATCTTATTACGAGAGAGTGAATATTGAATTGCGAACTAGCTTTTGCGGCAATTTATCAAAGGCGTTTACCACAACGATATCGTGTCTAAATCTTCGATCAAAAGTTGTCAACCGATTGCGTTATTTTTTCTATTTTGACATTTATATATGTCTTAAAATGTTGTTTGTAAAATAAAGGTCAATATAATGGCTGATCATTTTGTTCAATATGATTATTTCAATAAAAATAAATAAAGTACCTGCGATATTAATTTTTAGAGAGTTTGCTTTTGATTTTTTGAAATTGAAGATTTACCTTTTTTTCTATCTCATTGACAGAGTCAATGATAAAGTACTTTTTTTTAACATTATTATTATTTATTTTGGAAAAATTACAAATTTGCTTACAATTCAAATTACACTGCAAAATTATTGACACTTGCTCGACTATTTTTTAGTTTTTACCAGCTGGAAAATCATAAAATTAGTGGTAGCACGTGTTGCTTTTAGAAAAACCTGCTAGCAATACAGATGACGTCGTTCATTGGTTCTCTTAATTTTTGGTTCTGTAGGTGCGTCGATTTTGCCGGGAGTACTGCAAATTTCTCATAAACCATGTGTTTCAGAAAATTTAGCTAACGAATTTGCATTTACGATGTCCCATCTTGAGATTCTTCGCTTCTCACACGAAGCAACATGTGTTACTGAGATTTTGGTTCTGCCGTGGTCATACCATGCACTCGCTTACGCGACAACACATGTTTAACGAGAGGGTGCGCGAATCCTCAATTCTTCGGGTGAAAGTCAATGAACAAAGGTGCTCGAAAGAGACAACGTCTTGAAGTAGTAAAACAAAAAATGCATGAAAAGTCACGTATTTAAACCCTTAGACACATGGTTAAAAAGTAAGCATTTGATTTTACTGCTTGGAACAAAATTATTTTATGTATTCAGATATTTAATTATTCTGGATACTTGCAATTAAAAATCTAGCCCAAAGTTTGTAAAAAAATATAATTTTTTATGCATTATTTTTGTTGTTTAGAATTTATTGTAAATTTGTGTAAGAAAAAAATGATCGAAGCAGTCGATTTAAAAATTACGAATTTGTAATTATAGCAAATTCATGAAAAGCCTTTTTTCTTTATTTTAATATTTTTACGACAGCTATTTGGTTGATTGATTTCTAAGCACCATCCACAATTGAATTTCTGATGTTGTTTTTTTAATCGAGAAGTACGTAGTTATCGAATTAATATGTAACGAGAAATAATGATGAATTAAAACCTACTTGGATATTTTTATGTGTTCCATTTCCTCAACCAACATTTTTGATAGGAATATTTTTTCTAAAACAAGATAAAAATGAATTCCATTGGTTCCATTTAGATTTTCCTGGCGCTAGCGCCTCTTTCAACACAAATTCTTAAATCAAAGTGCTGTGACATTTTGAAAAAGATTTCACAAAGAAAAATATGGTAATTTTTTTGAAAAACGACATTTTAAAAGGCCCAGAATAATGAATGTCTCCATGTTTTGGGGTCTTCGGTTGTACCACAATGAAAAGATGGGGAAAATAACCTTTAACTAAAAGTTGAATGGCGACAAGTGCTTTGACAATAGCTATTCCCGCAGACTCCATCGAGACGGTCCTTCATTCTTTGTGATGGAGATCGGTAAACGTTCACCAAAGCAAGACACGCCTGCTTCTAGTTCCTTTGCCTTTCCCCGTGTCAGCCATTGTACATTAAATGCCGCATTATTATAATACAACCTGTTGCAATCCTTACGGTACGGCACGCGTGACCGTTACACCCTGTCGCGTGTACTCAAGAATCCCAAAATTATCATGTTGCGTAAAAAAAAAGTATAGTCATGGTTTCGAGACAATTAAAATTCCCAATTTTTCTACAATGTCAATTCTCCGCTATAATCAATATTTTTATTCGAATATCAAAAACTGTGTGACTAAAGTATGTCACAATTAAATATTTTTAATTATAATTCCAAGAATTAATTCCCAAAACTTCCTTAAAATGAATTAGTCTTTTAAAAATTGTGAAATTTTTTTAAAAATACGAAAAGAAATGACACAATTTCACGATTTTTTGTTCATCTTTGGAATTTGACTTTCGATTGTTTCTTAATCTTGGAAAATGTTATTTTTCTTGTTGAATAGGATGAAAAAAGTTGCAGTAAATTATTTATGAACTATTATTATTATCAAGAAAATTGAAATTCGTTGTTATAAATTTGTTTGATAGTAATTGTACAATTTTGTTGACTGTTTTTGAAGAAACAATTGTTGAAAAATGTAAACACGAGTCTTCGAAACTTTGTTTTTTCAGAACTAGCGTCCAAGTCTGCGTATGTTTACAATTTATTCATTCATTTACACTGTAATCTGTCCATTGTTTAAAGCCAAATATTGTTCTGCACTTATAATCCAAAGTATACGGACTGCTGGCGTGACTTTTCGCGTCAAACCGGCTTACGTTCCGACGGACAGGCCGGTGATGGAAGGAGATGTATGCACCAACATTTAACGATGCAGGCATTATTTTTCTCGCTTGTCCGAGCCAGCTATACACACAAGGGGATCAAGATCTTGTCGGAATTTTCGGATGAGGGATGGCAGAAAAGTCATCACAGCTTAGCTCGCCTTAAAGAGGCAATCCTCTAGTTTGATTAAAACAACTTTAGTTGCTTAGAGAACTGAACTGACGTTTATCCCAAAGTTCCACGTGTCCAGTAAAAACATTAATTTTTGTATATAAAAATTTGTTGATTATTTTTTATTCGTAACTAACTCTTCAACTTGCATTAATTTAGTAAAATCGTCGTATTATCAAATTCGAATGTATTTTCAATTATGCCATAGTAAAAAAAAATATAAAAAAAATCCCTTAAATGTACTGTTCAAATAAACTGAAGATTTTGAAGATATTTCACGATATTGCAACTCTACGGACTGCGAGTGAATCTAATTTATTTTCTAGTAAAAAAAACTGTGATATCTTGTACATGAGAAACTAAATTTATTGAAGGTTATCGATAAAATTAAATAATACGAATGATTGGATCAGTAATATATTAATTTTAAGTCTCCAAGGAATTAAATTCGAAGTCTTAACGAAATTGGGTTTAAAAGTGAATGAGCACGTGCTACCTGTTTGCCCTGATGTTGGAGTAACCGGTGCAGACAGCCTGATTTTACTGGCAAAGAGCAATAGTTGGCATGCTGTTAGACACATGTGTCCACATAGCTACTAAATATAAATATACTGAGATCTGTTCAGGCCTTTGGTATTGCAGTATACGGTGTTTGTCATTCCCAATATGGACGTACGAAAATTTGAGGAAAATTTGGCGAACACGTGCCCCCTAAAGACTAAAACCACTTCGACGACTGGTACGTTCACCCTTAATGAGATTCCAGTCACGTCAACCGATCAAGTGCTTGCACGTACTTAAACACCCGGTAATCGCTTATGTTCGCCAGATTTTTCTTACCCCCCACTCTCTTCCCTTTTTTTCCTTCTCCTTTTCCTCTTGGGTGTTATTACATTTTTACTGCACCCCTTCTTTTTATCTACTCATCCCTCACCCTCGCCGATAACTTGTATTCTAAAAATAATTTTCTCACGCTAGCAAACTTTTTCTCCTCTTCTGCACCGGAATACTTAAGGAAAACATCTCTTGATTCTAATTAAGAAAGCCTTATGAACTGAGAATGGAATTTGAACAATTTGTCGTGAGATTTGTATTGAATATTCTTATTTTCATGCCATCTGACACTTATGATAATTTTTTATGTCAATGAATATCATTTATTGGTAATTAATTAATGAACTTATGATATTATTAACTACGATGAATAAATAAATAATATTATTCAAGTTAAATCGTAATTTATTAATAATATTTGTGCACCGAGTCAGATTTTTTTTTGTCTCGACTTTAAACATGTTTCCATTTGCAATTACTGTTTATAGACATGCACGAAAAATGTATAAATTATATGAGAGTAAAAAAATAAAGAGTCGCACCTTCCTGGATTATTATTGAATTTATAATTTGGGAAAAACCTCATGGCGATGGAATTATTACAGGGAGAAAGTACCTGCGGCCACCAGCTAAAATTTTTTCTAATGCACACCATCAACAAGCCTAGCTCCCGGTGCCAAGTCTCCAGAAGGCGAGAAAGTGTGCCCATGGATTATAAGGACTTTATTGGTCAGGTAATCCGAACGAGAGGAGACATGCGGGCGACGTATTTCCCCAGCGGACAAATCACCGTGTCGTATATACTATGTACCAACTATTTATTCTTTTACATTCATTTATATACTCTTGTCTCCTTTTTCATGGACCAAACTCTTCTACCATTCATTATTCAACTATGCAGTATTCTCGTCCAGGCGTTTTTGTACAAAATTTAATTAAAAAATTGAGCCCACAATCCGAGCACTCATCTGAAACTACGTGAAAATTTTTACAAGGATTCAGCATCTCGAATTGGAGATATTTCATGATTTCATGATTTCCGATTTCGAAGATTTCATGATTTTACAAAAGTTCTTATGGAGAAAAAATTCACATTTCACGAAATAACTCCGAAACTTTTTGACAGATTTTTTTCTGCTTCTTTCTCTATTACAGAGGAACATATGGCGAAAATTGACTGAAAAAAATCAAGAATTTTAATCATTTAGTTTCGGAGATATAGCGACATAAATTATAAGCTCTTTATGTTACATATGGCAAAAGTCGTTGTTTCTCAAACTCTAAACTTCATATTAAATATTTTTTCCGAATGGGCTGAATGGACATTTTCAGGCTAAACACCTGTGTTTACATTAAGGATTAATAACCATTGTAACACTGACGTTTTAATTCCTTTCTAACTTTTTTCTCTGTTTCATAATAATTCATTATTTATTATTTGTTGTAATTATTAATTCGAAATGTGTATAGCCAACACGATAAGTTCGAACTTTTAATATTAAGTTTACATTAAAACAATAAAATAATTTATAAGAGTTGAAAAAATTTGATTTATATGATTGAAAAGACTAAAGGAATCAAAGTCGACTTAAAAGCTAATTCTGTGTTTATGTACTATAGACCTTCATGTTGGTAAACACAATTTTTCATTTATGGAGATATTTAATGAGGTAGAAAAAAAAAATTTAATTTGGTAATCAATAAATCTGCTGTTTGTAGAAATGTTGTAAAAAAAAATGACTCTCCAAAGACCATTTTTATTGATTTCGTAATAGTGAGTAATTGTACAAATTTGCGTAACAATGGCTGAAGCACCCGAAATATAACGAAATGCCCAAATAGAATGGGAGTGAAAATTCGATCAAAAATTATTTCGGGATTCCCTCACCAAAGTGGGTTTTTCCAAATTGTCGGCAATAACATTTTCTTTCCTTCTCTCTCGCTCTCTCTCGCTCTCTCTCTCTCTCTCTCTCTCTCTCTCTCTCTCTCTCTCTCTCTCTCTCTCTCTCTCTCTCTCTCTCTCTCTCTCTCTCTCTCTCTCTCTCTCTCTCTCTCTTTCATTCGCGACCTTTTACTCGAGTGTTCTAGGAAGTAGAGATGATATAAATAAAATTTGAAGTACGTGTACTAGTCGCAAAATATAGAGAGAGAAAGTAAAGAAAGAAGGAGAGTAAAACTTGGAAATCCTCTTTGAACCGTGCAACTAACAATGACCACCCGTCGTCAATGGGACAAACTTCATTGTTATTTTGCTGGTGGCGTGTACCTCGACCCTAAATCCCTGCAGGGAAGGCGCGAGCATATAAGAGGTCCTCGTCATAATCGTTTGGCAGCGCCGGGACCCGTTTTTATAACGACCACCAGATTTTTCTTTAATTATTATTAAGCCCGGGGCATTATATATTCCTTCATTTTATAAAATTTTTCGGAAGCTCTACTAAAATTGTTATTCACACAAATCATTTTTGGAAAAAAAAAAACACATCTGTACTGAATAAAAAAGAAATTCCATAGTAATAATTCGAGAAACGAGTTTATTAATAATGAAAAAAATAACATTACAGAATTGAGTAGTGAACTATATCACTGTTTTTTTAATTGCCCAAACTCTAAAGTTTTTAATTAATGAAAATCCTAAAGAGGGATCTCACAACAGAAAATCTCGTTTTTGTTTCGTTTGGTGACACAAGAATTTCATGTGACGCTGATAAAGATTCGTAATTTTATCAAGAGTCGTCTGAGTTCTCATGGCGACATTAGGAATTCGACGATTAATTGACAGACCTGCTCCAATTTGTCATTAACGCAATGAAATCTTGCAAGCAACGAAACTCGGTGCATTTCACCACGAGATAATGACATAAGTGAATATTTGTGTATATATTTACTCACTAAATCATTTAATCTGTGTTGCGATCAGGGTGGTCTTGGGGGACACTGATATATAAATACAATGTGATAAATATACATATATTTATGTACTATTATATAGTGAAGATTCAAATGAAGCTGAGACGTTTCTCTTTCTCACATTCTGTATGTCTTTCACACAGCAATGTGTGGATGAGAGAACGCGACGCATCAGAAATACATCTTGAGCTACTACTATGCAGTGGAAAAGGGAAAATCAAAAGGAGAGGGAGAAGCAACGGAGAAGCATCAAGACTGGCGTTCCCAGATTGAAATCAAATAAACATCAAGTCTCATCCGTTAAAACTAGCTGTGTCTACACCGAAGCTTTCTTCTTACTTCCGTCGCGAGAAAGCGTCCACAGTTGCACATTTGTATATTGTTACAGAGTGCACCACGAAAATGTGTATAACAATTCGAGTCACAGGGTGGTCCTTTCATTCGATCACGATCGCTGTTGTACGGGTGAGTAAACTTCATAAAATACAACAATGATCATATACATTTTTTAAATCTAATTAAATTGTAATTGAAAAGGAAAAAACAGCTGGTATAGTACTCGGAAATTTACGATAATTTATATTCAATGATATAATCATTTTTGAACTTTTCTTATAAATTAATTGTAAAAAAATTCAACATATTTAGATTTTTTTACATTGTTTTTCTTGTCACCGATAGCGATGGGTGCGCGCTCGGTGTTTGGCTCATGCGATCATAAAGTTAAGCAGTCTCAAGTGAGGTCACTACTTGGTTGGGTGACCGCTTAGCGATGCATCGGCTCGCGTATTAATCGCTAAGCGGAAGGCAGTTTTTTTGACTTTCTAATGGTACTAACTCACCGAAACTCAGTTTAAATATAGCCGCCTGTATCGGCCAGGGTTTTCGACAGTTTCCCTTCACCCTCATGCGAATGCGATAACAGTAGTGAATTAGGAAAAAGTGGCTTTGGGCATCATTCTGGGGGGGGGGGGGAAATCAAGAAACTCACGAACACAAGAACAGTGTAGTGGGGATAAAATTGAGGAAAGGGATCGTAAAAACCCGCAAGGGTATACGAGGGAATAATGAAAAATAAATAGAAAATTAATAAAACATCATTTTTCTTGTTCATTCGAACGAAATCGACATCAACATAAATTCAAAAGTAAAAAGCATTTTTTTTTTTTTAATAGAAATAGTTAATCAGGGACATATTCATTTATTTGAACGAATTCAGTGAAAAGTAACTATTTATATGATTTATTAGTGATTTATGAAATTATTATTGAGTCCTCTACTGAAACTCTGATAATTTCATATTTTCGAGATTGAATCATGCTCTCAAAGAGGTGAAAATTGATTGTAAGAGAGATGGAGAAATTAGTGAGGTCATAAAAGTTATATGACGACAGTCAATGTCATGTGGCGAAGGGCGTTTAGTTTCTTATTGGATAATGCGAATTAGTAGACATGTGCAAACCAGACGACGTCGCAACGACATTCTATATGAATATGCGAGTGGGTGTTTTTTTTCTTCTTTTTTTGTTAAATACAGACTGAAGGTGGAGGAGAATGATGAAGAATATTGCGTCGGGTTTCATCGGTTTCACCAACTGTGCGACGAGGGAGTCCTCACAATGATGTAATGAACGTCATTGGGATAATCAAACGCCCCGATTAGTATGTAAAAAGCTTTGAAACTTTAGCGATCGTAAATTCGTAGAATTTTTTAAACACTTTTTTTTCTAATCAATGATCAATGTAATCAATGATAAAGAAACATTTTACGATCACGACAATATCATGAAGTATAATTCGAAAAAACGTATCAATTTATTTTTCGTCATCACTGTCCATTTGTTGTATTTTTAATCGTCATTATAAGTTGCCTAAGCCTGTAATTTTTACTACTTTGTCGCCTTTACCTTTGATCCTACTTCAAAACCGGATGATACGACTAAGAGATAGAAGCAGATAAAATTAGCCAAGTAAGTATTTGACGAGTATCAGTGCAGCGGATAATCTTAAAATCATAAGTTTGTCTCAATCTCGCGATCTCTTTACTCTCTTAGTTTAAACTGGATGAGATGCAAACTTTGCAAAACAGATTTGCAACTGGTGTTAAGATTAAGAGCGATAAACCTGCTACGAGCAGGTATAATCCTTGAGACGAGTTACCAGAGGAGAATACTCTAAAGTAAAGCTCGCGATGAGAAGTCGTTTGTGAAAAGGGAGCACATACACACGAGAAAATTTGAACCAGGATGCAAAAAGGATACTGGGACGATTGTTTTCGATCGGTTTATGACTCGAGAAAAGAGTTTCGGAATCACCGGAAGTATGGTCAGTCGGAACATATTAAATGCTTTTAGGTTTATTGCCTTGGTGTGTAGAACAAACTTGAGTTTTTCGAGAGTTGCTCTCTACCTATATGCTCGTCGGGTGTGTGTACCTTACGTGCCCGAAGGACCTGGTTATGGTCTATCAAGCGACACATGTTGACCATACCAGTTTTCACGAAGCTCCCGAGACAAATACTCTCTCCTTTTTTCACTCTCTTCTACTCAATTTTGCTCAGCATTGGAGTGAAAACAAAAAAAAACATACTCTTGTTCGCCATACCTGACCCATATGGTTCCAGGACCCACCATTTGGATCCATATTTGCGAAACTCGTTTTTTTACTCTCCATAACAAAGATAACCCCATAAAGAAAAAAAAATTGAAAATAGCCTTCATGACTGAAAGATAAGAGAAAAAATATTTGACGAGAATTATGACAATAAACAATGAGCCTTGAAAATTCGAATAACTAATGAGTCCTTTCGATATTTTGTGCTTACACACATGCAAAAAACAATGTTCACATCTTTCTTTTTTCCATTTGAATGGATCTCCTTTGCTCTGACATTCACTGAGATCGAGAAGAAAAACAACAGTCGAGGAGGTCACGAGAAAAACGACCCAGGGGTCCATCCCCAGTTTTTCGGCTTTGACCTCACCGAGGCATCTCTAGCCTCTTATACATCCGGAGGAAAACAATGCTTTAGGAAGAAGGGAAAGAATGAGAAGAATCGAAAAGACGAGAAACACATGTGTTGGGTCTGAGGGCGTGTATACCGGGAACAACGATTAGAGAATGCGGACTTTTTGCGCATTTTATATATGACCCTAACGAATATATATATATATATTTATATATGGCACGGTCCCATATCCTCTGAAAGTCCAGAAAAACAAAGTTCTCGTATAGAAGTCTTTTAGAAGAAACTCTCACAAATTCGAATTAAAAGTTGGCGCATATATTACCCTAGAAAAGTCGGTGACGATGAACGGTTGGTCCCCCACTGAGGACGAAGACTCTCCCGCTTCTAAAGAGTCCCCAACGACGATCCGTGAGGCCCTTTTTTTAACTCTCATATATTCGAGACGCGACGACTCTTGGACGTTTTATAAGAAGCAACTGCTAGGACTGCGACTCTTTTTACCCTTTTTCCCTCCCGGGAGTTTTTTTAGCCCACTATCCAGCAGTGTCTGGGACTCAGTTTTATTGGGCATTCATTTACGCCACGTTTGCTGTTGATGTTCAAAGATTCTTCTTTTTCATACGATTTTCAAATTAGTTTTAATTGTTTCTATTTTTAATGAATTGACGGTTTTTTTTACGAGTACGTCAACAATTGAAATAGTAATATGGATTAATTTAATTAAAATCATCCAACAATTATGCGAGTTACCGAACATGAAAAAGTTGTTGAAAAATCGTTTATTTTTTTGCTTTCATCTCAAGACATCGATTTTTTTCGTACTTTTAACGAAATTCCATTAAATTTGATGCGAAATCTTTGAACATTTGATTCAATGATCTTTATAATTTAATTTTCACTTTGTAGGATTTTTGGTGTTACACAAGGACAAAGCCATCAAAGAACTCAGAGAACTTTAGGTCCAATATAGTTTTTCTGAGAATATTTGTAGAATCCATCGAGAACGAGAAGAGGAAGAAGACTCTCCGGATATGTGACACTTTGTTCGAGTTTGGCTTGAGTTTCTTTCAACTTTGCGTATATATGACTCTTCGAACGTGTATAGACGTCCTTTTTTCAATGTTACAGGCACCCAAGGAGGGAAAGCGTGCCCAAATATTCATTTTTCCTGTCGTCCCTATCTTTTCCTACTCTTGTTCTTGTCTTTCTCCCTCTCTTTCTTTTTGTCTCTCTCTCTCTCTCTTTCGGGAACACCCGCAGATTTTTAAGTAGCCATAGTCTCATGTTGTGCGAAAGCTTCTGTTCGTACAACTTCGATATCTATGGTGTTACCGTATCGTGAGTATAAAGAGAGCGTCGAAAGATTAATCGTTGTTTTTCCACGGCGATGATTCCTTCACAGAAGTTATTGCTCTATTTTTTCCTCTTTTTATATAGTTTTCAAAATCCTCTTCCGGTTTAAATAAATCTAAAAATGGCCACACACAGCTTCATACTATGTTAAAATAATTATTTTTGTCACGACTAGAGAATTCACAGCTTCAGGCAAATTAAAACTCAAACAGGCTTTGGACATCGCGTCGCTATCTTTCGATTGGTCGGCATTTCAACGAATCACCAGGTAACCGCAGGTAAGCTCCACCCCCCTTACGAAAAACCCATTTGGAACCTCGAATTCTCCTGCTTGGACTGATGGCGTAGTAACTAATCAGGAGTGGGACAAACGAATCCCATTGTACTTTTTTTCTCGATGGATGTTATCGAAACAACGATTGCCAGCTTCTAAATAACCTCGTCCTAACTTTTTTCATTGTATTGATTACCTTGTGGACTTAGCATCAAAAATATTATATCATTGACAACGTAAGGTGATTGTTTTGTCCCAGAATCCCAAGTTTTGAAACATTTCAATTTTCATTCTCTTCCACGATTTAACATTGCGATGATATTCGAGGCATGAAGTTCCATTTTCTTTTAGACGTAAGATTCATAATGAAATTTTGTACACTTTTGATGTAATTTTTGCCTGTGGGTAGAAAATTATCAATTCATGGGATAATTAGCTTCAAGTTTGTTAAGAAAATCATTTCGTTATGTCAGCCTAGAACAGGTCCCAATAACGCCGCTTTAACTTGGGCTGATTCTGTAGCCTTTTAAAAATTATATTCGAATATTTCTTAGTTTGGAGCAATAGCGAACAGTGCGCACATATGGATTGATGATTTTTATTTCAGTTAAAAATTTTAATTTTAGTTGCCAGTAACTTTTTTAAATGTAGAGGAAATCTTTTGAAGAAAGTCGAGAAAAATTCCGATATCATTCGTGCGAAGTCATGTAGTTTAATTTATCGTAATTACTCCAAAAGACTGGTCAGAATTACCCCAAAGCTAGGGTCAAGGTCGAAGGTCTTGTTTTCTGATTAATATTTAAAGATTGATTGGTCATTTGATAAAAAGTTTAATCGGCTATCATAGTCAAGGCATTGACAAATAGATCAAAACTAAAACTGGTTTCGTATAATCATTAATTAGATTTTTTTTTATTTCGCTTAGGTGCTCGAAATCATACCATTTTGCCCTGTACATGCAAACATGTACATAACGTGCATAATGTAGAGGCGTTACGTATGAAACATTACGACGAGACCGGCTGTGGATCTTTCGCTCAAAAAAAAAAAACGACTTCTCCATGAGCCAAAGACTCACAGCTGTTGTCACCAGTCCTTCGAGGATCTCTTCACACAACATATATTTAACATTTGTCGACTCAACCTCCATCCATGTAACTTCTTCCCACACGATCTTGTTGAGATAGTACAGGGATAGAGATTCTTCAGATATCACCTGTTTGACTTGTTAAGTGGACTTGATTTTTACACTCTGTGACGACGTTTTTTTCAACGATAAAGAAAGACACCCATGACGTTCGTTTTCTACTTAATATTGTCGAAAGAGTGATGAGAAGTTTTTGAAAACATTTTTAGCGCGGATGACTGATTAAAAATACGAGAAAATACCATATTTTAATATTTTACGAATTAATATATGGAAAAATGATATAAAATTGCCTCTACATTATTGACCCATTAGAAAAAAAAAAAAAAAAATAATCTTAAGGGATGGAAGAATATAAGCGAAGCCGGTTGCCGAAAAATGATGAATTTTGATTCATGTTAAAATTCATATTGTGGAAATGCATTCACGTTTTTTCAGTAATTTCAAATGTACACCGTGGAAATTTATTAAACTTTTTTTGAGGCTTCAGAGAAAGTTTGCAGATATATCAAAAAATTCAAATTATCTCCAAAGGGAATGAATTAAAATAACGAGGACGCGTTCAATGAAAAAACAAAACGCTATTTTGTGACCCGGCAAAAAAAAGTTTACGTCAAAATCTAACAGAACTTAGTATTCCTTGTGAAACAGAGATTGCAATATAACGCCAAGTCGCATTTGATGCTTTGAAATTGAGACGAAGGAGGATTTTGGGTGCATCGAAGTAGGAAAGGGAGGAGCAGGATTTGAATGGGGAAGGAAGAAAAGAACGAGGATAGCCGAAGGAGGAAGGGTCCGCGCCAAGTTGGCGCCAGCGCGACAAAAAGCGTCATTTTTTTTTCGACTCCCGCTCTGCTCGCGTCTTTTGGTCATAATCAAGCGTATCTCCACAAAAGCTCGCGTAAGTTCGTACGAAGAGGATGAAAGAGGGAAAAAGAAGGTTTGATGTTAGATTTCTCGTACGTAAATGTGTGCAAAGGGAAGAGTAGCTGACCGTGATGAGGGCAGGGCATGATTTCGCGGGTGCCATTCTATCCCTCTCTCCCTGTACTCTCTGGATATTTTACCCTCTTAGATTCGCCATGACGAAGAGTCGAGATGGTAAGAAAAAAGTCCGAGAATGAAAGAGAGCAAAAGAAAATGGAGGGAGAGGAGAATAATAAAATAAAGAGAAGAAGGGATAAAAGGGACGAGGAGAAAGGTCGGCGAGGACGAGCGAGACTAAAAAAGAAGAACAGAATAAACGATATTTGTCTTGCCGCCCTCCCACATAGGCATTCGGTGCACCAGCCAAGGAACGGCCACCCTGTGGGCATTGGCTTTCGAACGAGCAAAAAAAAACTCAAGTCCTTTCCCCTCGATATTCTCGACTCCAGCTGGACCGAGACCCATAAACCAATGAAGTTTCACGCACACAAAATAGTTAGGATATATCACAAATAAATTAAATGTGTTAACACTACTTTCGAAAGTCACTTTCCTCGAGTCCTAATTTCGAATCAATTGTACAAAGCTTTCTTTCTGCTGCTTCATCCTCTTTTTTTTTGATCGTACGCGAGACATCGACCTACTTATATCTTTCGTTATCTTCGTGTCGCGGCATTTTTGAAAGTGATTTTCGAGTGCTTCCTATCGTGTAGCGAAGTGTCAGTAAAATAGTGAAGAACGAAAGTCGAGAGAAAACTGTATCGTAAATCTTTGACTAGGTACAACCCCTTTTTGCACGACTCGGTTACGTCCCTCTCTTGAAAACATATACGTCTTTCTCATTTTACCCCTCGATCGTTCCTTTCTCACTTTTACTCTCTATTTTTTACACTCCTATATATTTTTTTCACGACCCACATAGAAACAGACATTTTCTCTTCGTTCACGACGTGCCTTCACCACGAGTTGGGTGGTTTGGCGTGGCAAGGGGGCGGTTTGACTCCACGCTGAATATATATTCGAACGCGTTTCAAACGTTAGAACACGATTCTCTGTGCACACTCCGGTTTACAGTCGTAAACCAAGGTCTCGCGTATTATAAGGAGTGTGCACAGAAGAATCGGGCGTTTCAACCACAACTCCGTGGCGTACTTCCGGTTTGAGGTCCCGCGAGAAATACACGCAAAACGAGCGAAAACGATCGAGAGACAGGCCCGTTTTAAAGGATATGTTACGCGTGACAAAAACACTCAATCATTCTACCTCAACTCCTTCTTTTTCATCGTTCAAAAAATACGACAAAAGTTCGTTCTCATCAATTTCACGACCAGGCCGGGCTATTAAATAAGTATTTTTGTGTTTTACTCGTTTGCGTATCATTTTTGAGGCGACTTAAGAAACAAAACTTTATTCATTCAATATCGATGTGGAAAGAAGGAACAACAGTACCTGCGCAAGTTTTCAATAAGTAAATAATCTTTAAAACATTATTCAATAACTTATCAGTTCTTTACGATGGAAAATACAAATATTTGTAGTTGAGTCGATTACGTAGAGAAAAGGTAGCTAATTTGGGGTGAAAGTTCTCTGTTTATTCTGTACAACAAGAGAAAAAAATTCGTTGATAATGTCGTTTATTTCGGTTAAATTTTGATGGTAATTAAATGTCCACAATAATGTTGTATAATTTTTTTCAATTTTTATCTAGGAAATGAAGTCTCGATCTCAGTTTTTCAATTTAAGTTCAAGTTCAAGTTTTTTAATGGGTACATTTCATTATTATGCCAGGCTTCTTGTCGAAAAATATGTTAAAGCACAGGAATTCAGTTTTATTTTTCTTGTGACAAATGTATACGAATGGGTGGCAGTAAAATTAATGTATTGATGAATTTCCCGACTAATAATGATTTTACAGAGTAAATTAACTGTGAGTTGCCTGTAAAACCATTTCTGTATTGTAATGATGGCATTTAGAGAAAGAGAGAGAGAGAAAGATAGAAAAAAAGATTAATTATACATGATGTGATGGATGACGGCAGTCACTGTTCGAAAATAACGAGCGTTTCGCTGTATTTCTTCTTTCATCTTTTTGTTTGCGAGAACATTATAACAAGAAGAGTAGCTTTTGGACTTTAGTTTTTGTGGTAAAAACGATATGTGAAAAAGTCGTTATTGAAATGTAACCATTTTCCCACGGCTCACTAATGTACTTTGTAACTGGAAAGACACTAAGAGTTTTTGAAAACCATTTGGAATTTTACGAGTGTGATGTCACTATCTTTCCTTCCACCGTCTTCGACTTAAACTTTTCGTCGATTTCTTGCTCTTTTCGATCTTTTCTTCACTACATTTTTTTATATATTTACTCTTTAAATCGATCGGGATTTTGAGACGAAAAATATAAGAAATGGGAGGAAGAATTTAGTTGAGTTGATGAATAAATACTGAATCTGAGTAATGACAGAGTGAAATAAATGCAACGTGAATTTTCGTTCAATCGTAAAACTGGAACAAAAGTTGCATTAATTCAAGTGTATCTCGAATTCTGTATTCAACATCAGCATGTAGTGAAAAATGTCAATTTATTAGGACGATTCTGTTGAATCAACCAAATCGTTTTTCTGAGTGTCACAAAGCCTTGTCCTCTGTAAATATAAAATTCAGGGACACTTTACCACGCAACGAAGAAGAAAAACGTACGCGGACGAGCATCAACGATGTCAGAAGGAAAAACTAAATAGATTTAAAGAGCAAGACGTCGATGAACATACGACATAAGGAAGCGTGTTCTTGAAGCAATAAAAAAGCGGAAGAAAAAAATGAAGTAATGTTACCAAGACTGCGAATAAATTTACGAGTTTGGTGCTTTTTTATGAGACTTTTTTTCCTCCTGGTGTTGCAACATAAGGGCGAGATTTTGTCGTACGTGGAGGGTTTCGAGGAGACTCGTGAAAATCGAGAAAGATGGACGGAAGACGTATTTCGAAAGTACATGGACCGAAGCGAGAGGCGTTAATGGAGTAACGGTGATAGGATGAACGTTGCACCAACTTGCCCACGTGCTGTCTCGTGTGCAGCTTATACGATATTTTACGTTGAAACAAATAAATACAAAAACCAAAAAACATTGAATGTGCGTGCTTGAGAAAGAGAGAGTCAGAGAATCGTCGAAAAATGGAAGAAAATAATAATTCCTTATATACATAGGGAGGATGTTTTAGAAGAAAAAGAAAGATGAGAGAAAGGAGTATATGGGAGAGCTTCTTCCGTTCTTAATAAATCTTTCTTTACGTACGTTTTGAAACTGCTCGTGTACGTTTTGAGTCGCGGTCTCTCGTCAGTCGGAAATAGATTTTTCCTCCCACCATACTCGAGAAACACATCGAATTTCACAGCCACAAGAAGAAAAAAAAAGCACCACAATTCTTTATCGACCATAAATAAAATAAACTGTAAATATATAAAAATGTTTTTTCCTTTTTTTCTTTTCGTTTTACCCTTTGTATATAGCACTCTTGGTTTTACGGATTGTGGGGTGTCTTGGGAGATATAAACGCTCTGGTGAGGGACGAGCAAAGAGGCTTTTCAACGCCGATACTTTCTCACCCTTTCCTCTGCTCCCGCGCTTTTTCAGTCAAAGCACCAGAGTGCTGATCTCTCCTCATTCAGAATCATCATAATTCGCATTTTTTTTTAACTCTCGGGGAAATTGCATTGAATCATTTGTTGAAAATAAGAAAATACTCTCTCTTTCTGCAATTTATTGGAAAGTTTTTTTAAGAATCCGTCAAAAAAAAAAAAATTACACTATGATCAACATGAGAAATTACAAATTTTTAATAAAAATTTAACGACAAAACGGAAACTTTCTGTTCAATTGGAAAGAATGATGTTTTTTTTTTTTTTTTTTTTTAGAATCTATTCCTAAAACGACTCTTTTTCGACCTAGAGAGTATAAAATGTTTTTGAAAAGAAAAATGTTGTGCCAATGGAAAGAAAGCGTTAATGGAAATATGGGCTCCATCTCCAGGAATGAATTTTTCGTATACAGAGAGAAAAGTGAGAAAACCTCAACATTGGACATCTGTCTCGTGATTGACGAGGCAAAGAAATTTACGAGAAATCGATTTTTCTGACCAAGAACTGTGACAAAAGTTTCCTCTACTTTAAAAATTCAGGCAATCGTACAAGGTCACCCGGGTTTTACTTAAAAGACATAAATAGGGAATAAATCTTTCTGGCTAAATTATAACACGGTTATCGTTTATGTCGAACGGAAATTGGTTGCCGACAGGCCAGTCACAATTTTTTTAATTACGGCTTTGAAATAGTCCTCTCACGAGAAAGATGAAAGGGGGAATTACGGATCATTTATCTTGACTTCCGGACTACGAATCGACTTCTTCTAACCCAGTTTATGATTCCCCCACTCTATCAAAAAATCTTATTTAAGATTTTAGTGGACCATTTGAAAAAATCAACTTTTTGTTCCAAGCGATATTATCATTGCGAAGTTTTTGTCACAATTAACATCAATGATTCATCATTTTGTTTTCTACTTTATATTATTTGAATCATTTATTTCGATAAATTATATTTTTATTCTCCAACTACTAATTATGATTATTGATTAGTTGTTGATGATTGTGGAATTTTATTTATTCATATCTGTTACGAAACATCGATTAGTAAATTTGTAAATTTGTAAATTTGGACGAAAAATAGTTTCTAAATGATTTTTAAATAAAACTTTAACATCGTCGAAAAAAAAAATTACTCTCGAATTGCAATACATGAAAAAATGTTTTATTTTTGTTATCGAATTTATGCCGTTCCTTGTAAAAATTACGAAAATATTTATTAACTTTAAAATCTTATTTTTGACGCTGCTAAAAAAGTTCTGATCGGGTGAATAATTATTTAATTTGTAAGAGATCTTGATTTGACAAGATCTTCGAAAAATATTATGGCCCCCACACCCGTGGCTTCGTTCTTCATTCGCCAAGCGTGAAATCATCGACGACGTTTCCCTTCCGGTCTACGTTCTCGCTTCAACGTTTTTTCTTTCTCTCTTTCCTGGAATATTTGTATTAGGGCCATTCCTCAATTTTTTTGTTGCCTTCGCACTTGTTTCACGAGGAGGGACCACAATTTTTAAGTTGTGCTGCAGAGCTCGAACTTTGCATCGGTAGTTTTTATTTTCTTCTCATTTTTGTTTTAATTGTTTTCCCTTTATGAGTCCCTGAGGGCTCACGGACATCCTGCGAATATGTACGAAGGGACGAATGACGAAAGCATTTAAATGAGTCTATGGAGAGGGGCTACATCGTGACGAGTCAGCAGCTGCATTATTGAGACTCGGAGTAAAATCCGGTTCACATGACTGCCTTGAATCGCATCCCTTCCTTATTTAAAAATTATTCCTCATTTTCTTTTCTTTTTATTAATATTCTTCATCTTAACCTCTTTTTTATTTTTTATCATTAACTCATTGCTATAAATGCATAAGAATTACAAAATTTTGAAAATGTTCAACGTGTACTTAAAAATATTGAAACTTTAAAAATGTTAAAGCTATTTGGAGATAAGAAAACAGTGCAGTTCATTTTTATCAAACTATACAGACATTATTTGAAAAAAAAAAGTTTAAACATTTGATGTTCATCATCGCGTCTAATTATTCTTATTTTGTTTAATTGAGAAATTTGAAAATAGATAAAAGGGTATTGGAAAATAGAAAAAGGGTATTTCTAACACGAATTTTCATCAATTTCAAGTTCCTTGAGCACAGGTTTCTAACATTAAACGATTGATTCAATGTTCAAATCGGTGAACCCTATTCGGCGAATGTGATATTCTCGATCTGACGGTATTTCGTCCAGCATCCTCGTTCTTTTGTCCTTCAAAACTTTGACCAGGAACTGAGACATCTTCGAACTTTGTGTAAAGTTCGAATACAGTGTATCTTGAATCTCGTGAAAGTTCATGTGCGCCAGAAACGTTTAGTTTCACGAAAAATACGATCATCAATGAACGAAGGAGAGAAAAGAGGGAAAGAAAGATGGCAAATGACTTGTGGATGCAATCGGCAGTTTTGAAGTCACGCCGACAAAGTGTCAGAGGGTCGTAAGGGGAGAAAGCAGAGATACTTTGAGGGATTCACGAGGATCACTGACATTTTTTCAACCGGGGGGCTTAGCGATAAGGTCGAGAAGATTTTAAGGGGCGCGAACTGGATTACTTTTTCCATTTTCTTGTTTCGACTGCTGTTTATATTCATATGATTTTTTTTCCCCACCTCTTTATCGAAGATTTATTAAGTGACTGTGTTATATCAAGAAAATTCATTTGTGAAATATTTTATCGCTTCTTCAACACTAACTTGATCTGTTTTTCGAACACTTAAATTCCCCAAACGTGAAACACGTTGGAAAACCTTGAATCTACAAAAACAAATTAATTTAGTCCGAATTTTAGTATTTTGTGATTAAACCAAAATTTAAAAATTTTGTGAATTTCAATTTTTTATAATGACAATTTTTATTATATCAAAAAATGTATAAAATGTATTAAAAAATGAATTTTCTTGGTCATTGCAATATTTTAATAATTATTCCAAAAATGTATAAAGCACTTGTATAAAATAATAATGAGTTGCAACAAATAGTCAGAATAATAACCCAAATTTCTTAATACCCCGAATCGTTCCGAAATTAAAGTGAAAAATAGTACGTGTGTTTTACGAAAAGCCGAAATGCGGTGGTCCGCGAAAGGAAGCTGAAGAAGTGGCGTGACGACGACGTGACGGGACGACAAACCACCGTCGTTTCACTACGTCGTCGTCTTCGTCGTCGTCATCGTCTTCATCGGACGCTTCCCTCAGAAACTTATTCCCGGTCTCTACTCATTGCTCTTTTCGAGACCTCATTTCCCCTTGTCTTTTTCTCCTAACTTCAGGACTCGCTCAACAACGATCAGGGGTCGTCTTCGTCGTGGGTCGCTCGTCTTATATTCTGACAGCCGCCTTGACAGTCGTATGCGTCGACATATCTTCTCGACACCGTTGCTATTCTCTCCTCTTTCTATTTTACATACTTTGTTCGAAGCAACGACATCGAAAATTGGAATGAGAACACTGCGTAAAATCAGTATTCCATTATACACTACCATCCAAAAGTTCAAATGAAAAAAGTTTAGTTTTTTTTTTCGATTAATTATTTTAATATATTATTCAGACAAACGAAATAGTATTTAATACATGAATGCTTATAGATAACGTCAGTTCCATGGGCTCGATACTTTAGTATTTGCAGAAAAGTGTAAAGAAGACTTTTATATCAACAGAAAATACTTTGAACAATCAAAAAGCTGCTGAATTATTATAAAATAATGAAATTATTAGTATTTTATAGAGTATAAAACATTAAACTTTTCATAAAGTTTTGAACGGTTGTGTATATGTGTGTTGAGCACGGGAGGTCTTTATGAGCTAGAAAAGGATTGACGCGTCGAAACATCGAAAGGGAGAAAGAAAAAAAACACAAACAAAGAATGCCTCGAGAGACGAAAGACTGTCTCTCCAAAAGTTCCGAGAATGTCTGTTGCAAGCTGTAAAGATTTCTAATGCGATTGATTCACGTTCTTTTCCTTAATTCTTTACTGTTTACTAAACTTCTATTGAAAGTTTTTGCTATCGAAATTGCTTCAACGTAATTTTAACCCACAAACTTTTAAATAAATAGTAAACAAACTTCTAAAACAAACAAAATGTATTTTTGTTGACGTTCGAGATCAACTTTAATATCATCGTAAAGTCTTGTGGAATTAAAAATGTATTATCCTTAAATTCAACCCCTGAACAGATGCATATATTTATATTTGTCTTTGAATAATTTTCAATGACAATTGAAAGAATCAAAGAGTTATAAAATAAAACATTATTTTGAGAGGTACATGTTGATTCGAGCAGAAAATAATTATTTTACTTACACGGTTGGGCACAGTGTTTTTCCGGTTCACATGTGATTTCTAGTCGTTGGAGGTTACAAAAAATGTCATTTTGTAACTTCAAAGTGAAGATGTTGTCATGAATAAAAATGGATGAAAAAAAATTTATGTTCTCGTTTCCTCTTCGATGCTCTTGAAAAAAACTTTCAGCTAAGAAAAACTGACGACGTACGTGGGAATACGTATACCAAAGTACTCTGTATCTTCCTCGTCCGGACGTTACTTTAGAATTAATGAAAACCCCACACAAACACACACACTTGTTCCACACCAAATTTTTTTCCCCCCGAGAAAAAACAAAATTGAAAAACGCTATTGCGATGGCCCGATTCATAGAGCAAGCATTTTTTTTACTGCACGCGTACTTTTTTGCACTGGTGTGTATGTAACAAAAACTGAATTGGCGTTACTCGTCTACGATTGTTTTTTTTTCGATCGATAGCACAAAAACGAAGCCGATAAATTGATTGCTGAGCACGACTCTTTTGTTTATCATCGCCATTTTTTGATATCTTTTTCTTCTATTTTGCGATTAAATATGTAAATATCGTAAAGTTTAACTTTTCTTGTTGTTATTTAACTGATATAATTGATTTCAAATGGCACGCTGCAAAGCTACGAATTTTGTGACCACGATGTCCGACTGTCCACCAGCCTATGTTCGATATGATACTGACGACAATGTGTTTGGTAATTCAACGATTTTTCACGTAGCACCCGAACTGTTTTGGCTTATGTTTAATTTTCGTATGGGAATGAAACGTTGGTTTACATTCCGACTGTGTAAATAAACTTGCGTACTTGTTGGTTATCGTTGTGATAGCGTTTCCGCGAGTGGAAGTTTTTTGTAATGTTGGGACCAATTGCATCAAGAGAAAAATTACTAGTAAAACTTCCTGCCCCTATTTCGTCGGAGTATTTTTTTTGTTTGTTCTTTCGACTTTTATCGCGATCGAAGTGTTTCCCTACCCTTTGAGGGCTTCGTGCATCGTACGATGGTAAGACAAATCTTTGTATTTGTTCATTATTTATGATTTTCCCGTTAGATCATGAGAATTATCAAACCTTTGTATAAAGTAGAAATTTTTCACGTTGTTTATTTTCCCGCCATGCTCTGGGTTTTTATACATAACAAAAAAATTAACCATATGTATCACAGCAAAATTAAAAAGAAAAAAAACGTGGGATATAATTTTTCACCCAGGCATTTCGATGAGCCATGCACATTCGTTATGCAGAGGTTACGATGCCAAATATTGAAATGGACAAGTTGCAGCGATTGCGGACATCGCGGCAACAGGTGTCTGTATTCCGTAAGCAATTGCTTTTTTTTTAATCCCAATAAATCAGATGTTTAGAAGAGATTTAAGCACAGCCGCATCGTGAAGCAAAAATATTGCAATTTAACGAATTAAAAAATTTAATTAACGGAAAATGGCAAAAATGGGCCCAACTTTTTTTTACGATCGGACGCACAGTGTGAACACATTTCACTTACGATATTTGCACATTAATTATGTGCTGAAATATGTAGCATAAAAAATTGTATTGTACACTTCGAAAAAAAGGAAAACAAACAATATTCTAGAAAAGTAAACATTTTTTTTATCACTCAGTTGAAAGAAACGAAAGATGGTGAAAATGATACTATTCGTGCAACGCATCTGAGCCCAAATCTTCAGTTGTTCGATGACATAAAAATCGAGTTCGTCGGAACGCCAAAAAATACGTGCATCGCAACGGTTAGTGAAATACAATCGAAAAAGAATCTGAAAATCTTAAGTTATCATCTTAAGAAGAAGTTATAATCTTAAGAAAACGTTAAGTTCGAATTGCATAAAATCGTCTACGAAAAAAACATAATTGTTGTTTTTTCTAAATAACAATAAACTTAAAAAAAAAAAAATGCTGTAACTATGACGAAAAATTAAACTAAAAAAATGGAATAATTGTAACGTTTATCGTTATCCATCGTCAGGGAAAATCGACATCAAGAGGATGGTTCGTAATATTCGATTATGGAACAAATTATTGCAATCTTTGGAATCTTGTAAATGGAGCTGAACTCGATACGGATTCAGACTTTGTCGGACTAACGAACGATGCAATTTGTACACAGCTTGGCACTGCAATATGTTCTTAAAAGAAGATCAGTGAGTCGATGAATTTGTCATGATTTTGTTTATTTATCGAAAGTGGATGAAATAAAAGTGTTATGTTAAGCACAATGAACTTTGTACAGATATTTATTCAGTCAATACCAACGTTTTTTGTGAAATAAGTCTAAGTTTATTTATGAATATCACCTAAACTTTGTTTTGCTGATACAAAACGACAGGATTTGATCAATTTTTCGTTCCTCTTGTCAGGGCCCAAGAAGGAAAATTTATTAAAAAAAAAAAAAAATTTAGTGGTCGCGTCCCAACGATATAAACTTCAAACTCTTGTCATTTATAACGTTAATTGTGGGAATTTTCAGTGCCGTTATTTTTGAATAGTAAGTCATTTAATTTTTGTGACTAAAACTCGTAAATTATAGATCTAGGTTACAATAAATATATTTATTTATATATCCGAAAACACGAAATATATTATCGTATTGTTCAAAAAATTCAAAGCTGTCGTCATAAATGACTACCACGATTTGATTGAAAACATTTTTGATCGTTAATTTATTACTATCGTTACTAATTATATTTATTATTCTTTCTTACGTAAATATTAAAAATAAAATTATTGCTAAATACTTTTCTAATCACTTTTTTTGTACTGTGTTTTTGTAAATAAAAACATTATAATGATTAGTCGTTCCAGTACAGACTTTTTAGTAGTAATGTGAAGGCTACCAGCCTGCCCCAGTGTCTTCAAATTGTTCCAAGCTGGAAGCAGTAACTGATAAAGTTTGGAAAAACCTGTTTATCGTTTCTAAGTTTTCCCAAAGAAATAAAAAAAGTTTATCGGAGAAAAATAAACCCTTCGCACGGTTGGCAAGTTACACTGCCGGTACTTTTCCGGATTTTAGTAAAACACAATCGTAGGTTTTGTTTTTAATGACCAACAATCTTTTGGAAATATTTTGAACTAGAATCGGAGAAACAAACGTTTAAAAAGCCGTGATGAAAATACGTTTGTCTGATTTTTATGCTCGATTTTTAAAAAACCAAGCAATGTGGGCTCAAAATTTGAAGTGTGCGTGAAGGGTTTCATAAATAGAAAATCATTAAATAGGGAAAATCACTGTAAAGTGTATCAATGTACAACGGTCAAATATTCACTGGCATTTAAAAATTATTGGTTATGTTCATTTTAGATCAAAAAATCACGAAAGCTAAAGCTAAAAATACTATGGAAACCTAAACGAATTCCCGTTCGTCATGTAATTGATTTTGTGGATTTACTTAAATTACTAAACTCACGTCGATCTAGCAAATGTACAAATAGATACAAAAATAAATCAGACGGTTTTAGCGTCGGATTAAATTTGCGGAAAGAGAAACTTCATGAAGCTTGTATCCGCGAATTTTCTTATCACTGTTTGTTCTATTCACATCGATCGTTCATTTCAATCGCCCATTATCGATGTTCCTGTCTTGTGTCTACCACAGAACATTCCTCCAATTGTTGCTCGACACCGACACTTTGATCCACTTTTAGTCAAAGCTACGCACAAATTTCGCGATTGTATCATGTTACTCGGCGTTACGCTGAAAATATAAATATTCAAATTTATAAATAATGATAATCAATCGAATATTTCACTAGAAAAATTCGTAATAGACTAATTTTAGAGGTTTTTTAAAATAAATGTTTCATTTACCTTCTCGAATCTGACGATCCATAACCGGAATTACGGGAAGGTGATGTCTTTCGGTCTATAATACGACGTCTAAGATCTCTCGCGTCAACAAGATTATCCGAATCTTCAAACATGTTTCGGTTTCCGTACGTAGGATTGCCCGAATTTTCAAAATCCGTGCTTTCCTCAGACATACTGGGGAATTCGTGTCCATAATCCATAACGAGATCCTCGTGAGCCTTTTTCGTGGGTAAGTACGAACACGAGAGTTCCTCGACAGGGGTTGAATTTTGTCGACACCACGAAGCAGCCGATTGTAGCATCAGGACAGTTTTGTCTGAAAAAACATTAGCGATAATGAAGTTGAGTTTTTTTTTCCTTTGCAAATTTGTAAAGAGTCTTTCGAAATGCTTGTGGAAAAATGTGTACCTTTGCAATTGATCAGTTTTTGAATTATTGCTCGGAATAATTCGCCAATAGACTTCATAACTCGAGCATGAAGTTTTGGTCTTGCAAGTGTAGGCATCGTTTCCGGTGATAATGATCGTTCGTGGTAATTGCCAGCTCTCCCGTTTTTATTCCCGATCGTTTCATCGTCTCGATACTTCACGTGGTCGATCGATTTTTTACTCGGTGCAAAGAAATACTGCACCGTTACCATCAAATAGTGCACTGCAAAAAGAAAAACAATTAACTCAGCTTCTTCGATACAGAATTTTTTAAAGTTATAAACATCAGGAATAAATTTATTCTTCGTTTTCGAGGCTACTTGAAAATTTGCGATGGTAAATATCACAAGAAATTGTGACACCAAAATATTTAAGACGTGGAACAACTAAAAAGTTTAAATTTTAATTGTTTGACTCGAAGTGAATCGAGAAATTGTGATAACAAACTTTTATGACAGTGACCAACAGTGCGAGCATCAATCAGTTTATTGACGCATTTAATTTTTTGTAAATGCAAGTACAAAGTGATGAATTTTTCAAAAGAATGAGGTTCATGTGCAAAGTTTATGGATTATAGAATCGATGTCTCTTTCTGTAAATAATACTTTTACAAATATGAGACCAAATCTGCGATTGATGATTACAAAAACTTAAGCAGTTGCATTAATTGAGTTGTTTCGATATAAAATGGAAATACAGTTATGTGATACGGTTCTTAAGGATATTTCTTTTTTTTTAGTTGGACAAACCGTTATCATTGAAGAATTTTATAAAAATCAGTTTTTTTTCTATACTCACTTCCCGTGATCATAAATATTAAAACTGTGATTGAGGTAAAATCGAGTGAAGCTTCAATTCCATGTTTCAAAAAAGTCATCAAATTCACAGGTATTATTCCCATTATTGTGGCTCTCGTTGTGAACGGAGTTTGTAAAAATGAGGCCACAATCATCGCTCCGAGCAAATAAATTACGTGAAGCATGGTTCTGTATACTTTGTTGAATTGTTCACCTGTTAAAAACAAAATTCATTTTGAGATTCATTTGAAAATCCAAAAACTCTGTTTAATAAGAGAATTTTATTATTTACGCACTTGTGTCTCCGATGTATTCAGTAATCCAGCCCAATTTTGCGTCGACTTCACTGCGCATCGACTCAGTAACGTTCCATATGAAATGAATAGTCTCATTAATTTTTCCGAGTTTCTCGAGTGTTTGTTCATACTGAGCTGCAGCTTCGGCGTTTTGGGTCACTATACGATTCGTACTTGATTCGATCTTGTCCCATATCTCTTTCGCTTGTTCCTGAATTTTCATTAAATCCTCAAGAATTTCGTCGTGGTTAGTGTGCTGCTCCATCGCTTGATTCATAAGTTCTGCACTTGATTTCTCTGAAATTTGTCCATAAGATAATCAGATTATTTAAATTATTTCATCTTACACAAGCCATTGTATTATTAACTTGATTTTGATTATTCTTTGTCGTCAATTGTAATTTCATTTTATTGACCATTTCGTATAGAATTAATGTCAGAATTTTGAATTAATCTGAACAAAGTATTTAAAGTGTTCACGAGAATAATTTATCACGAGTCACGTTTTTTTTTCAATAACTCAATTGAAATTATTTTCGTTGTAATTGAGAAAAAGCTCAATTTTAGTTGCTAACCAACACTTAAGTGACACACGAAAGAGCAGCATTCAAAGTCTCTATAGACATTTCATAGAGTAAGTCATGACGAGGTTATTTTGATAATTTCAAAGTTCAAATTTCGATCTTCGAGACGAAAAAGTTTTCAAATAATTTCAAAGTTTCAAAAATGATAACAGGTTCTTTACTATTTCAAGGAGTGGAAAAATTGAAACAATGATCGAATGCTTGAAAATTAATTCACCCAATTTTGTTCTTATGTCTTCCGTTAAACTAGCGAGTTGTGCGTGTCCAGCTCTTATAAGAGCTTTCTCGTTGTTCAATTCACGTAAATTGCTCGCGACCAAATTATGAGCTGTAGTTTGAGCGTCGCGTAAATATTGTTGTTGCTGCAACAACGCTTTATTTCCTTCGGACAGTGAGCCCAGAGCTTCCAATGTTTGATCTTCTAAACGTTTCTGACTCTCCTGAAAATGAATAAAATTGTTGATAAAAATGTTAATTCATCCTATTTTTTCTTTTTTTTTCTTGTCGTTTTTTTCATGTTATATTCTTATTTCGAACTTTTACCTTCAAGGAACCTAGAGCTTTAATCTGCGAATGAGCTGTTTGCATTAATTTATTGACTGTTATTTCCGTGAGTGCACGAAATTGTGTACTACGAGAAGTATAACAAACTGCTCTGGCTCTGTTGCTCATCAAATGATACGCGTTCCACATATCCGCGTCCATGTCGGTCGTACATTGTTTCAGAGACTGTAAATAAACGGAAAAGTGAATAAATCATGAATCTTATAATAATTATAATAACAATATACGTTTTAAAACCAGAGCATTAAAAATTGTGAAAGATACAAAAAACAGTAGTGTTTAGCATTAAACATACGTTATTAACAAAACCTTCGGAACAAAAAATGAGTCTCCTTGCACCAAAATCAAGAAATATTTTCGAAAATCACTTCTACTCCACAATCACTGCTACAAAAATAAAGATTCGTGATGAAAATCGAAACAGTATTTCTCTGTAAAATCAAAATAAAAAATAATTCGAAAATACTAAAAAAATTTCTTCTCAGTTTTTATCAAAGTTCTCTAAATTCACGTTGATACAATTTATTACAATCTACACAGTCTGAATACGTTTCAACTACTGAGGGTTAAGAATCTCTGAGGGGGTCTGAATTGGTAACTCGAAACTGGGCTGGGGGGGGGAGGCGGGAACAGTTGCAGGTCTGAACATGAAAAACCTTTTGAAAAAAGGGCATAGTCTTCGTGTACGAAAAAAGAGAATAATTTGTGCTCTTTGACTACTTCCATAACTTCAATTATCTAAACCTAATCATTTAGTCATAAAAAATACCAAACGAGGAAAATTTTCCAGTTTCCCCAGTTTTACTTCAGAATTTTTCTAAAATTCAGATGAATATGTATGATGAAACCAATAGTAACAACAAACAGAAAAATAGATAAAAAAACAAATAATAATACTTTTAAAATAACAAAAAAATACTGGAAAATTTTTTTACACACAATTAACTATTTTTTAAAAGTTAACATAAGAATAAAACACAAGATAAAGTAACGGATAAATAAATAATCGAATAATAAGTAATCGATAAGAATGAGCTAAAAAAGTTTCTTCGCATTTTTTAACTAAATATCTTTGGTACAGTTAAAACAGACTTTAATCCATAAAAAAATTACATTTTCAATGTTTCTCAACTACTGACAGTAAAATGAATATTTGAAGGGGTCTGAATTGAAAACTCATGGAGGGGAGAAGTTACAAGTTCGAACACGTCCAAGTACCAACCCCCTTTAGAATGAGTCACAGCACTGTGGGCCCTTCATAAGTAATCGGGCATCAAACGTTGCCTGTTCTCTGTAGCATCACAGTTGGTGGTTTGGTTTCATTTTTTATTTACCATTTCATCGGTGCAGGGAAATAATTTCCTGCCTTCAACAGCGCTTTGGCAATTGAGCAAATTGACGCTGAGTTTTGCCAATTCTTCCTCCGTCATTTCACCGCAAGAAGTTCTTATTTTCATAACGACTTTGTGCTGGCAAGTCTCCAAAGGTGAAGAGATTTGTATATCGGTGAATTTTGCAGCTTCCTGCAAAAACTTTTCATCCTGTGTCATGGATTCGTACGGAATGGAAATGAGTGGCACACCGTCGGCTACTAAGACTGTTGTTTCCTCCGCAGGTTTGCTCCAAAACCAATTCAACAAAGTCGCACTTTGAGTTTGTTGCAACAAAAATATTGCAACAAACAAAATAGGCTTTATTCGTAACGCCATCGCGTCTTAATTCGCCGGATACAATTCTAGAAAAATGGTATTTACTTTTAAACTTTGACAGCTCGGTTATCTGTGAGTTTGATTATCTTATCAGTATGGTTTTCGCATTGTTATATAATAAACGTGAATGATTCGACTGTTTAGAAAAATTTCGGCGGGATCGCACCGAGTTAACAAATAATTTTGCTAAACGTTGATCCAACGATTCAAATTTTCATTAAACTTACCAGTTCACGTAAATTTCAATTTGTAGAATGAGTTTTCACGACAAAATCTATCATCCGGCTGTTCAACGAGGTAGGAAATTTGAGACGAAAATAGATTTTACGCTTTAAAACTAAAACAACACTCAACTGACATTCATATTCGTAACGGTCAAAAGTTGCGGAAATTCGTGCAGGTTGAAACTTGTTGGAAAACACGCGAAATTCAAAAGATGCGTAAACACAAATATATGTATACATAACGATTCATTGTAATTTTTTATATAGTTGACAGATGGCAGGATAGTTACTTTCTCGAAAACGCGAAAAAGAGCGGGAAATTTAAAAAGTGTTCTATGGTCAAATTTCCCTAGGAATTTTCTTGTATAAATTTAAACAATAAAATTATTCTAAGTCGTTTGTTACCTTCAATTTCTTTAATATTCGGAATAATTCTTTTAATATTTAATCATAATTATTTATTCATTAAAAATTTCAAACAAAATAGATATCAAATTTCTAATGAAACATGAAATTATAGTCAAGCCATCATTATATCGTAAATTGACTTTTATCAGTTGTAAATCCTATCATATGGGAGCGTCAATAAAACGTGTATAAAAGACGTGATTTAGACAATCCGGAATCACTACCTTACAAGTGTATTCTACTCTACGCCCATCACTGTAATATAATTCATTTGATTCAACGTAATTATTATATGTATAATTGTATGTATAACTTAACTCTCATTAGGCTTATTAAATACAATTTTTATTACCTCGCCTTCGGCTCGGTTGACAAGCACGCGGTTTGAGGTAGTCTGCTTTAACTCCCGTGGTGCGTATACAATTTTTCAGTCCGACGTAGGCGGAATGCGGCAACTTCGGTCCGCGTAGCGGGCCGAAAGTTGCCACTTTCCGCCCGGAGGGCTGAAAAAGGTTTTTTTATGATAACTAGCATCGCTCTCTATAAAATGCGAAAATGTTCTGGCCTCTAGCACTTTCTGATATTTTATTAAAAAATTTTTGATGTTGAAAATTTCAACAATAGTGAGAGACCACTACCGTAGAGAGTTCTGACTCGGAGAAAGGTTCTAAATGATAACCGGCATGTCTCTTTATGAAATGCATCAGAGTTCTGGCCTCTAGTACTTTTTGATATTTATCCATAAATTTTTTTTCGTGAAAAATGTAATTAGTAGTGAGACACTAGCCTACTATTGAGAGTTCTGGCTCAAAAAATGGTTCTAAATGATAACTAGCATCTCTCTCTGTACGAAATGCAGAAGAGTTCTGGCCTCTAGCATTTTTTCATATTTTTTAATACAATTTTTTCAGAGAATAAATTTTGTCCTACGACGTTGATTTTTTGAGAAAACTGAAATTTATACCTTATTCGCCTCCGTTTATCGGAGACTAACTTGTGTTTTTCTCGGTACTACAATCGTCAAAAAAAAAAAAAAATGAAAAAAAAAAACGTTGCACCTCATTCTCTGATGAAAGGCTAATAGCGTATAATTTTTATTTTTTTGAATCTGCTTATCAGTCATTTCTTCTGTACTGACGCGTTAAATGACCAATTGATAAATCGTCTCAAAGATCGAGGGCAGGATCAGATGATCGGATCCAATATTGTTTAATGTATATGACAATGTCAGAAAGAAAATTTGATTTATACAGCTTACAGGATAAACAATACGACTCTTTATTGTAACATTCAGGTTGAAAAATCGAGAGGACCGCAGGAAAAAAAAGTTCACAGCATTCGTCGACGATTCGCAGGGCACAATTTGACGTACAGTTAAAATTCATCGTTTCTTAGTAAATAATATAGTTGTAAAATATGTATATAATATTTTCGCTTTGACGTGAGAGACTTTCAGTTTTTGTACACTGAATAGATGAAAAATATACAATAATCTCTTTAAAGTGTATACAAAATGGCATCAATATTGACAGTATTGTGCTGGAATGTTCTCTCTCTCTCTCTCTCTCTCTCTCGTATGGAATGAACATTTTTGTACATGCTCGATCGTTACATTGGCTCATACATATATTAATAATAATATATGTATATATATTTATGATACACGATTTGGGCGACGATTTTTCCAGTTTTTCTAACACGAACTAACATTTATTCTAGGACACAGTGGCACTCGATTCAACTCCGAGAATCTGATCAATATATACTCCTGTAGGCCCATTTCACACTAAGCATGTAAAAAATTTCGTTTACAAACAGCAAGTTTAGTAAATGGATTTTATTATTTTTTTATTGGGATTCAATTAGAGCAGAAAATGATATTATTTTGTTAATCTCTTTTGAACATGTCCTATAGAGAATTTCGAGAAAAACTGAGACAGTAAATTAGAAAAAATTGCACATTCGTTAAAAATCCGAAATTTTTTCGTACATCGTTGTTTTGATCACTTATTTATCGAGCGCTATCGATCATCTTTACAACTCCAATTGCTTGTTACGATACGATTGCCAAATATTTAAAAAAAAATTTATTATAATAAAACTTCTAAAAATGTTAAATTGCTTTTGGGTATCGCTGATTTGTTCGTTAATTTGTGAAAAGTTAATAATTTATCATCGAAACGAATCCGATTGTTGTTTACGAAAAAATAGAACTTATGAAAATTCTAAAAAATGTGAATCATTAGATTCTTTAAATTTCGAAATCCTTCTCACAGATCGTTGTTTCGATTACTAAGCTATAAAAAACGTTGAGGATTTATAATCGATTGAAATTAAATTTTCGTTTGCTGAACTTCAGTGCAAAATCGAATTTTTTCATACAAATTGCCTAAAATGGAAAATTCAATAGACTCATTTAAAAAAATCGTACGGAATTATTTTTGTACCTCCTTGTTTCGAGCACTACTTGATTATGCGTCACAGATTTTTAAATCTATGACTTTGCTCGCTATCTGTAGAACGTATAAAAAAAAACCAAATTCCGAAAACTACACTCTACAATTTTACCCTGATTAAAATTGCAATCCCGGGTACTTAATACTATCAGACTTTCAGTCAGATTTTATCTAGGCTTTCAGTTACAGGGAATCCGTGCTATAGGATTGTTCGATCGATAATCAGCTACATTATTTATGTAACTCGAACGTTCATCGAAGTAGACAATTGAGTCCATTTATCGACCTTGTCTCGGAGTTGTATATGTTTGTATATATATATAGAATAGCTATTTGTGTATATTCTCCGATAGAACTTGTGTATACAAATATGTTTCATATGTACATTAAATGCCGCTCCAGCGACACTGTGAAAATATTGTGATTGATGAACATAATTACTCAGGGCCAAAATTTGTTAAAGAGATCCATAAATGAGTCGTAAATCATGAATGTTATTGCCACATCAAGGCAAACTCTTCCCAATCTTGGTACAGTTCCCTTATAAAAAGCTCCTGGTCCCTCTTTCTTCCATATTTGTACGGCACAGTCAACACTTCCTTTGTATTTTGAAGCTTCCAAGCCCTGTAACAAAGTTGCGTTGTTTTAACATTAATTTCCATTTTTCACACTCCACATTCCATTCAAATATTCAGATATTTACATATTTTTGCATTTTCATTCAAAACTAATGTTAACAACTATACGAATCGACATTTGTAACGAAATTCACAGTTAGGAAATCATTTTATATTACTTATGACGATATAATGTTCAATTAATTATTATTACATAATTGTAACACAAACAAAAAATCTTGGGCTTTTAAAATATCTCGATAAAATTTCTTTCTGATTTTTCGAATGAATCGTTGAGCTCTTTATTTTTTAAAGCTTTTGATATCTTTACCTGCATTCTGGTTTTTACAACGTCGATTGGTGTGTTACCAAAAACGGATGCCGCGCCAGCGCAAGCACCGAAAACACCAACGACAAGTTTTGGTACACTCTTATTATTGTCACCACCTCTATACCAATCCTTCATTGTTTCCATAACGAAGAAACGAATGGCTTGATTGGAACCTTGTTTCATAATAGTTGGCACAACACCCTGATAAACTCCTTTGAATCCTGAAAATAAATCATTTTTTGTTATTTAACACTTTAGTCTCGAATTGCGACACGAGTAACACGAAACTTTTCCTCGTACTCCATTGTTCATTGTCTCCATTTTTCGTCTTCTTATTTCTTTGTCAATTAATATTCAAGGTGAATCTTGTTTAACTGCAGTTTACTGGATTGAACAAAATTCTGTTTCTTTTTTTCGCAATGGAGTGAGAAGTGAGCATTGCTTGATAGTTTCTCTTCTTGAGAAATTTATGATAAAACCAAGATTACATCCATTTGCATGGATATATAATTAAAACCACTCAGTTTCTTATCGGACTCTCGGACCCCTCGCGAACTTTTGTTGCGTAAGAGCATCGTGAGTTCGCACAAGTCAATGAAATGAGTTCAAACCAATTGCAATTTAAATTTCACCTAATTATTCTTAAACCTCGATTCAACTTTTCGACAAATATTCAATCAACGTTAAGGGCTCAGATTTCAAATATTTTTTATTTTGACGTCATAGAAAATATATTGTGCAAATGAGGATTATGTCATAAATGAAAGAAGAACAGCTATTCGCGTTTATATATTTCGGGTCAAGCTATCGGAAATACAGAATTTTTACGACACAGTCTCGTGATAATATGCAGTCTTACAATTTTGTTATTTTATGCGTGATTTATGTTTATCGAAAATCGAACAGTTCTTTGCAAAGCAAAAAATATCAATACTAAAAATCTGCAATGCCGAATTTCAGAAATGTCAAAGTTTCAGTAAGGCTCAAAATTTAGTACTAAACAAATGTAGGAAGCATGAGAAATTTTTATGTATCAAAGTACACTATATATTTCCTGCAAAAGTGATTTAATTATATTTTCATTCACACGAAACTGTTAATGACAAACCGTGAAAAATAATAAATTAGGAAAAATGTTCTCTTTCGTAAATCCGAAAAATGTGGAATATTTGAAAAAATCATAGAATCCAAAATCATGATCTTTTCTGATTGAAAATCCTTTGGAAATAATTTTGTTTCATTCAAAAAGTTTTTCAATTTTCAATGAAAAGTACTACTAATTATTTTAGTGAAAAACTACAAACATATTGAGCTAGATGGGAGAAAAAAGAAAATTTGTTGTTTGATCAACGAAAGCTCAAACATTGTGAAAAAGTCTACTGACCGTGTTCTTTGACAATGAGCTTCACACCATGAAAGAAACCTCGAAATTTAGGATTGGCGGATCGTTGGTCATTGATAAACTTGACTTTGACAGTTTCCATGGGAGTGACGGCAAAAATGGCTTCGCATATTCCAGCACAGAGCCCGGCGAGTAGTCTCCTCTGTGGGTTAAGTTTTCCATCTGCGTCGACGAGTTGTTTCTTGACAGTCTCGAAAGAGCCAAAGCGTACAGCAGATTTTGGAATTGAGCCATAAAGGAGAACTGACAGGCCACGGTAGAGACCAAGGAAACCATTGGTTTTAATGGTTTTATTGACGCAATCGAATATTCCATTGTACTGTTTTCCAGCTCCAGCCTTGCCGTCAAGTTGTAATTGCGTTTTGACATATTCGGTTGGATAAGTTATGCAAATTTCTATCCCACCGGTAATACCACCTAAAAAAATGACGAATTATACTTTTCGTACGTGTTTCGTGCGTGACCTTGGCACGTCAACTGTCAAGAGTTACGAGAGGTTAGGTTCGCCCGGCCCGGTCCTCAAAGCCGGGAAATCGATTTTATCATCCAATACGGATATACAAAAATAATAAATGACCCAAAATATCTAACGATCCAGTTACGTCACGACTAGAGATGTTTATTGATTTATCAAACGCGGATATTTCCCAAATACATGATAGATACTTTTTATTTATATTTCACAACTCTCATATACGAAGAGAACTGAAACTCAGTAGATTACACAATACATAACACATTCCATATTGATGTGAAAGTTATAGAGACAAGTGTCCGGAGGGATAACGATTTTTTAAAAAAAGTAATGGTTCCGTCAGGCTATACCGAAAATTCAGTTTCTTTTTTTTTATATTGTAAGGTAAATATAAGAAAAAATCGAAGAGTTCTCAGGGAAAATAATTCTCAAGGGGTACAAACGCAATAAAAATACATAAGAACAAATACTACGAAAAATTGTAAAAATCGTTGGTATAGTGTAGCAAAAAAGGAAATATTACTGCGTAAAAAAAAACGTAACATACCAGCTATGATTCCTTTTACTCCGACGTTCGTGGCTCCAGCAGACGCTGCTGCTGCGATATCCTGCATCCAAGGTCTCGTGGGGAATGGATTGCCGGTGTATCTTCTTGGACCGGGTGACCCAAAAATTTCTCTTCCCAACCAAACGGGATCCATATTTTTCGCTTTATTATTCTTTGTTTAAATCAATTTCGAGTTAGAAATGAACAATTTTGTCCCTTCTCCACGGCGACATACCACCTTCAACCGCCGAAGGAGAACTAAGTGAAATAACGACAACGACGATCGACAAGTGTCGCGCGCGCTTGTGGAATGGGAAATTTGCGAAATTGTGGAGAAAAAAATAAAAGTTAAGAGAATGATCGTCCCCCTCCCGTCCTCAGACGAGTTATTCGATCTTATTCGCAATCTCCTTTTTCACATCTCACGTTCGTCTCTTTATACTCTTGTTGATTTCTCCTTTTTTTTATAACTACACTGTAAATTCTTATCAATAGAGCGGCTCTTCAAATGTCCCCTCCAGCCCCCTCTCTTCTCGCATTTTTCTCCCTCCCACACATTTGAAAGATCGCTGCTTCGTCAGGTCAATGGATATCAGCTGACGTTTTTTTTCGCTAGTCTCCAGATTCTTTACGAAATTTATATTTAGGACAGCGCAAAACTTTTATCGATTCAAACGAGTGTATCAAATTTTCTAGTACCTTTTGAAAACTGCTTTCCGGAAATTATTTAAAATTCTATATAATTTTTTATACTTCCCTAAGGTTTTCAACTGCATTTGAAATTCATAATCGGGAAAAGTGATCGTTGCCAACTGCAGAAGACTGCGGCACGAGCATTTTTTTCTGTATTTCCATTTTGTTATTTATTATCAAATCTTTTTTTAATACTTGGCGTCGAGCCACTGTTACGTTTTTTTGATTATTTAGTTGGAAATTTTAACAGCATGCAGGCCCACTATTTTTGTTTCCTGTTATTCGATGTGTAGAAATAAAACAAATAACGACTTTTGTAAACGTTTGAAAAAAATTGTCGTAAAAGTAAATACTTTCAAGCACTTTTTTAACATCTGATAAAGCAGGACGTGTCAATAAAAGAAGACCGATTTAAAAATTCTGGAAGTTACGTAACGCTTTTCGAGCAAAAATAAAAGTTTGGTTAAAAATTTCGATTCTTTTTTGAACGATGACTCATGTTAAAGAAAACAAAAATCGAATGATCACGCTGATTAAAATTATTAATAAAATTTTGTACAAATTTTTCTCCAAATTCTACTGAAATTGATTTTGACTCGAATGTCTCAGGTAAACAAACGTATGAGAAAGATGAATGTGAGCAAAGTCCAATGCTGGCGTATTTCATACACCAGAAATACAAGTCCCCTCATCGCATGATATTACTTAATTAAAAATATCGAAGACTGATACATGGTATCTACTTTTTTTGCAATAAAAATGTTATTTAAAAAAAATTTCTTATTGTAAAGATTTTTGGTGAATATATCTTCAAAATTTTCACGATTTGCAATCGTCCATATTCCAGGAAAGTTTATTGAAAATATATGTCTGAGATTTTTGATATCTACTTTTGTTAACGCCTAAGAAAAAGTAAATATTTTGTTTCTTCAAATGTAAATATTCTCTTCACTTATAACGTTTATGATTGGGTATTGTGTAGATAGATAAAAGAAAACCTCGATTTTAGAGTTTGTCGAAGAGTTGCTAGAGGGCATGCTTGTACATGACTCTGACCTTGAATTGGGTCACGCCATCCCATATACACACAACAAACAAGTTGTAGTGCTTTTGTTTTCATTTTATTCCTAGTCTACCTAAAATAATATTATTCATCACGCTGTGAATCTCAACATTTGAGAAAATTTCAAATTCGTTAAATTTTTAGCATTCATAATAATGTACATCACACACTGCAATACAGTTTTTCATATTCTCAAACTTGCCCGTTTGTTCATCTCGTTTGATGTTTGTTTGTTTGTTATAATTGTTTGAGTTTGATTGACAAGTGACTATATCGAATAAAAACACACACACAGACAAGGAGAGGAAATAATTACTATCGTACATGGTGTTGGGGTTTTATATCGTCCATTTTCATGATTTTTTCCAACCACATTGTAATTTTTAATTTGGAATTGACCCAAGAATTACGATGTTTCGTAATTTTTAACTGAGTATTGATACAAAAACTACGATGTATTTGATAAAAATTTTAAAAAATGAATAATATGGAATCCTAATACTATGGTGGCATAGTGATTTTCACAATTATTTGTGCACATATCGTGACCATCATATCTTTCATGTTATTTCTTCCCATTTATTCATTTAATCAAAATCTAAAATTTTCCATTTATTTGAAAGCCCGTGCGTGAAATTTGAGTGCGTTCTTGAGACGACGTTTTTGATTAGCAACAGTTCCAAAGACCAAGGCTTTCCAAGGTCAAACTCTTCATCTCTACGAATATTCTAGTTTGACTTGAATTCAATTTTTGATGTTTGATTTAAGAGCACGTGTGTCAATTTCCACGATCCGTGCTATCACGTGTGCTCAAATATAATTATTGAGACACCTGTTGTGCTCACTCACGGATTAATCACTTTGATAAGAACGTGGAATGTGTTCACCAGACTTTGGAAATGAGATGATAGAGTAATAAAATAAAATATGCCCGTTATGACAATAAGTAATTTTGTCATTCTAAACAGCGAATTGTTAAAATGCACAAACCTTATCAATACTTCACCGTTGCAAGTAAGAAAACTTTTTTTCATTTATATGTGTGAAATCCATCGGAAAATCCCGTCAATTTTTCTGAATTTGTCTTTTATTAGTTTACCAGTAAAATAATAATACATTTATATGGTGAACGAATGAACGGAAAGTGGAATTAAAATTTTCAATGGCATTGAAATTTACATCGATCGAATGCACCGATTTGTCTTTTTATATGCAACAGCATTTCGGATATGTAAAAACTTAATTCTTAAGCGTTGATTATGGGGGTAAAACTGGAAGGAAATGGATGCAGCTGCCCCGAATAGAAAATTCACATTATTCTTTCGTCTTTGGGTTTCTTTTTGTTTTTATTGAAAACTTGACAATGCGTAAATAGTGACGCTTGTTATAAATGATATCAGTAAGAATTAATAAAATTAGGGAAGTTTGTGAGGATGGGAATGTTATCCTGATCCTTGAGTACTCTGACGACAACGAGATGGTTGCGAAGAGACGAGAATAATTTAACCGTTTGTTAATCCTGATTATTTCGTTCCTACATTCGCCCCCACGACTTACCAACCTGGTGTGGTGTTTGCCAATCGCCGCATTCGTCTACAAAAAAAAAAAAAAAAAAACAGATATTTTCATCAGTTCACCAAGTTTTGACATAAAGTAGTAAGAAAAAGTTAAGAAAATAAGAAAATTCGAAGCGTGGATTAATCATGAACATTTAGAATATTTTATTCGGGAATTTTATTCTATCCATACCGAGTATTTCTATCTTGGTCTCGTATCTTTTTCTCCATTTCTGCGTCTGTCAGTGTCTCGAGAAAAGGTGCCCATTGGTCCGCCTCGGATGGAGGCCTGAATGGAACTTCGACCGTAGGTAAAGGGGCCTCCGAAAAAGCATAAGTTCTCTGGTGCCAGGAGAGTTGTCCACGAACACTGCAAATAATTTCGTTACATTATAATTTCCCCATGTATTTTTTACTTTGGCTTCCTCATTATGAAATTTTTGTTTCCCTTCAAATAATTCGAAGAAATTGTTCATATTGAACGCTACACAATCATGAATACAAAAATAATAAAAAATTAAACATCTTTTTACAAACAATTTTCATCTTATTTGTCAAATAATTTTATTTTTTTACTTGTCTAAAATAATTCTTACTTGACACATCATAACTTAAAAAAAACGACTGAAACGCTCTAAAAGTTAGTGGCATGAGAGAATTCTTATTTTGCAAAATATTTTGTGAATTTTGTGATTGAAGAAGTTTAGAAACTAAAAAAAAAGTTCTCAAAAGTTCAGTGCATCTATTTTTACGAACACTTTTCATTTGTCATAGTGACATTTTTGGAACGTTTTTCTGTACAACTTACGAATTAAGTGAGCCATGGGGTCGGGTAACAGCATAAGTCTTGGTATTTTAAACGCGTTGGTGTTCTATCGAAAAGAATTTGATATTATTTACAAACCTGTAAGCAATAGCGGTCACGAACTCCCCACCGAGTCCAAGTTCGGCGCAAAGTTTCATAGCGAATTTTTCCGGATTATTTTCTTTCTCAGACATATCCCATTCGACCTGATCGACAAGACTCGTATTGCCAACGTGTATATTAAGTTTGATGATTACTCTTTGATCACATTGATCCTCGATCAATGATTCTTGTGGAAAAGCCTCTATTTGTTGTCTTATCGCTTGAGCGATCGCTGGTACAAATGTCAATGGATTCAAATCTAAATCGTCGCACAATACTTCAGCAAATTGTTCAGGAGTTATGAGGCTTTCTGAAAAACGGAAAAAATCTGTGAAGTCACAAGCAGAAAGTTTTTCCGACTCAAATTCATGTATCTCTGCAGAATCTCACCGTTTTTGTTCCACGTAAAAGTGTCCCTTAACTTTTGACCTTCGATTTCCATATCCAAACGTATGGGAACTAACATCTCTTGCTGAGCTGCATTTTCCAGATTCGCTGAAGGATCTGTGTCGTCGAAACTGAAAACATAAGTATTGTAGAATATTCAATATTTCAACTGTTCTTAGGAGACTGTTCAATTGACTAATTCTACAAATTTTTATTTTGGATGAAAAACTTTGGTGACATTAATTCTACACGGTCTTTTTTATTTTGATGTTAGCAGTATTTTTCCTAATTGTGCAGAGTTGCAGACCGTTTTTTCCCTATATTTTTGGTTTCGCATTGATACTGAATTTGTTTGGCAAATTGTATTGTGGAACATTTGCAAAAATAATGAAGTTGAAATTGTCGTATTTTAAAATTAGTCTTACCATAGGGGAAACGTTCTGACTTTTTTGTTGTGAACTCTGTTGCGATTAATAGGAGTGGCTTGAGGAACGGCGTCGAGGTGAGAGCTATTAGGTAAACTGGGTACCCAAGCCATAGATTTTTTGGATTTTCCTTCTCTCGGTGCAGGAGGTTCGGTCGAGTGAACTGAAACAGCTTTGTACTTGTCATCATTGCCTTCGATAATATCTTCGACTTCACTAGCACGGAGCAATGAGACACTCGAGGCTAATACATGTTGGCTGAGGCCGAGTTCAACCAACTTTTTCCTTTCGTCATTGGTAATAGATCGGCGAAACATTCCTGGATACCGTTTGTACAGAGATCCGCGAAAGAGGCGAAGATAATTTCCCACCTCCGATCCGATACAATAATATTCTCCATTTTCTTCGACTTGAAAACTTATCGGCTTGTCGCCGTACGTACGCAATGCCATTTTGACAATTATGTATTTATATTCGGTATTCCTGAATTTGAAAGAAAAAGAAAACAGAGTTTGATTATTTTCTTAAACGAACAAAATAATTGTGTTTCCACCTTTCGTATATCAGTCATGATCATTACAACTTTCGACTTGTTGATACTCACGAAAATTATTGATTCTTGTTGATATATTTCTTTAAAAGTTATGTTGTTTTTCTTTATTTATCATCAAACTAACGCACAACGTTTTGACAAAAAACCGAATCTTAACCACACTTTTTCGTGCTTTTCCGCTTGTCAATAGAGCAAAACAGCGTCGGTACAGTTGTAGGGACTTTTGACTTCGATGGTAAGACTGCCGCAGTAGGGAAAATTCTCTAGGCAAAGTGGCGCGCAATTCGCCACGGTACACCGTGGCGAATTCAAAAGGCGCGAAAAGAAAAAAAACCACACAATTTTCTATTGTTTCTTGTGGGATATATTCAAGATTTTAAGAATAATTAATAGTTTTTTTTAAATCATAAAATTTTATTTTGTTGGTTAATTTGTACAGAATTTTTGGGACATTAATGATAAAAAAATAAGAAAACCGAAGTTGTATTGTAATCGTTCAAAAAAGTCTTTACCTTTTTGTTATTGCGAATAATTTAATAAAATCGCCAAACTATGGGAACTCTTCGGAAACAGAAGGTCACAAAAGAGTGATTATTGTTGGCAATCGATATGTCTTTGTTTGTGCGAAATATATTCATTGAATCAGCGAAGTTTTGCAAATTAAACAGTGAGGTCATCACTCGCGGAACGAATCGTCCAATTCATCGTTGAATAAGCGGAAAACCATTTTGTTGTACGTTTTGAGCCGAAAACACCAATTTTAGAAATTCCACAATTCAAAACGTTATCATGTCTGTAAAGATGGCGGTATTTTGGGCGAGTCAAAGTTGTCGACGTGTATCATCCTTACCGGTTTGCCGCGCCGGTCAGAGAGAGTTGAGGGGATCATTGAGGCTGATTCGCGAGTTTTCCATATACACACAAATGTCTCTATAGAGTAATAAGTATTGAGAATTTGTGATGAAAAAAAACAAGTTAAACAGTGTGAACGTGTGGTGAATACGTGTTGCAGCTGAGAGAATCGTGCAAAATCGTGTGCGGTGAAATTGCGGCGCATTCGAACAGAACCTCAAAAAGCAAGAAGATACGATTCAATATCGGGGAGGAGAAGGAAAGTACGTGCTCGTTGATAGAAGGCAACGAGAACTTTTACGAATCTGCTAAGAATAAATCGAAGAGGTTTGAAATTTTGGTTTTTTCCTACCATTTCGGCATTTTTGCCGACAGTTTCGATTTTACCGTTTCCCGATTTTGACGGTAGGTGTACAAAACAAAAAAACACAACAAAGCATGATGATGGACAAGTGCAACTTTTTAAATGTTTTTACGACCTTGCTCGTATTGTTGATCGAGTGTGGTGGCCACGTAGACGGTAGTCAATTGCCTCATGTTCGTGGCATTCCATTGTCAAAAAATTCTGTCTACGCTCCGAATCGCGATTTCGAGTGTCTCGATGGCAGTAGATTAATGAGTTTTGATCGTGTAAACGACGATTATTGTGACTGCGGGGATGGTAGTGATGAGCCGGGAACTGCTGCGTGCCCCAACGGTGTTTTCTTCTGTCAAAACACCGGCCACGTTTCCAGGTATTTCCCGTCGAGTCGAGTTAATGATGGCATTTGCGACTGTTGCGATGCCAGCGACGAATGGAGCTCTGATGCAAAGTGTCAGAACACGTGCTATGACCTTGGCAAAGAAGCAAGAAAGGAACTCGAAAAGGCTGCAGAATTGCTCAAAGAAGGCAGTAAAATAAGACTGGAAATGATCACTGTTGGCAAAAGATTAAAGACCGAAAATGAAGCCAACCTCATTAAATTACGAAACGATTTTGAGGAGGCAACGATGACCAAAAAAGAGAGGGAAGTCACTAAGAATTTAGCAGAAGAAAGAGAAAGTGCTGAACTCGAAAAATACAAACCTTTGGAACCAGAAATACCTGCCGAACAACCTGGCATTGAAGCTACCGATTATTTCAAAATGTTGGATTCTGATGAAAGTGGAATTGTCACCCTTGATGAAATAAGGTCTAGAGTCACTTTTGATTCTGATGGTAATGGAGAAGTTTCCGAGGAAGAAGCACTTTTCTTCTTGAACAATAAGAAGGAAATCAGTATGGAAGACTTTGTTGCTGTAGCTTGGCCACTAATCAAACCTTTTGTCATGAGAGAACAAGGTTTGTATTTTTTACTGTCTTTTTTTGTTTTGTATTTTTGTAACTCTTGGAATTTCGTTCTATCAGATTTTTGGGTCCCGAATGTAGGCGCTCAAGTTCATGTTGTTGTAACGAAACAGAGAAAATGAGCATAATGCAAATTTTGATACCATGATCAATGAGCAATTTTAATCAATTTTATTTTGGGTTTATTTTTCCTCAACTTGTTGCCTCATTTTTATATTAGGTTTGATTTTCGAAAAAGTTGAACATTTCTAGTTTTGAGTAAAGAGATCAAGAAGAGTTGGTGTAAAAGACTAATTTTTATAAAGATATTGCAACAAGTTTCTGCTAGAAGTGGAATGTGATTAAATAATCTCATTCATCACGATTGAACTTAAAAAATAAAAACCGTCATTAAATAAAAAAACAAGGTAAAGAGTAAAGTCTGATTCTCAAAATTGCAATTTCAATGGTTTTGCAATAGTCAAATATTGTTTTTGTGAAACATAAAGAAGATTGCTAAATAATTTTGACCAATTGTTCAAATGAGATGTAAAAGCAGGTAAAAAAGAAGCTTTGGTGGGTTATATCAGTAAAATGGTTATTCTCAATCAAATATTTATTTTCAAGGATCATTCAAGCCGCCGCCGGAAGAAGAGGAGAAAGAGGTTGTAGAGGAACACGAAGACTTACCGGAACATCCAGTGGAGGAAGATATAGAAACAGGAGGCGAATACGAGGCGCCGGAAGAGGACGAAGACGAGGATCAGCAGCATCAGGAAAAGCAGCCAGAAGTTCAATACACCGAGGAGACACAAGCATTGATCGACGAGGCGAATCGAGCTCGTGATTATTATCAACAAGCTGAAAAAGCGTGTTCGGAATTGCAAACAGAGATCAGAAGAATCGAAGAAAGAATTGAGAGGGATTATGGATCGGAAGAGGAGTTTTCGTCTCTCGATGGCGAATGTTTCGAGTATCGTGACTTGGAGTACGTGTATACATTGTGTCCATTCGGTAAAGCGACTCAGCGTTCTGTTTCGGGTGGTTCTGAAGTGAACCTTGGACATTATCACGAATGGGCCGGTCCGGAGACGAATAAATATTCAAAAATGAAGTACGATCGCGGTTTGACGTGTTGGAACGGTCCGGCTCGTAATGTTCTTGTAAATATTCGTTGCGGTACGGAAAACCGTCTTATATCAGTCTCGGAGCCGAGCAGGTGCGAATACGCGATGGAATTTACAACGCCAGCTCTTTGCAACCCGGATGTCGATAGGCGCGACTCTCACGATGAGTTGTAATCGCCGAAATAAGAAGAAAGAACAAAAAAAAAAAACATTTTAAAAAGTTACAAATATCGAGGCAACCAAGTATTTTCGTAATCGATGAAGAAACAGATCAAGCAGCAAGACGTACACCCACGAGCACACGTTTTTTTTTTAACATTGCGATGACACGAGTGTATCCTGTCAAATTTGTTCAATATCAATTTGAAGAACAGTAGCGAGCTCAAAAACGCAGTCAAGCAAAATCTCTCGTGCACCGTGTTTTTCGATCGATACGTAACTGGATGTGGAAAGGATAATTTGAAGAAACAAGAATTTGTATATTTCTTGTACATCACACGATTATTCGTAAGGGACAAAAAGAAAGACTGGAATTTTTTTTATTCCTCCTATCATTCAATTTTGAGATATGCGTCGTGGCAACGCAATAAATTTTAATTTTGGGTTCCTCGACTGTGGGAAGTGGGCAGATTTGTATTAATTTTTTTTTGGAAACTACAGGGTTTATTTGCAAACATAATTTTGACATTTTTTTTTTTTAATTACGAAATTGATCAAATTTCTCATTAAAAAATTTTTTCCCTTTGAACAATGCAATTTTGAATAAATTCGTATAAGTTCGATATACGATCCAGAATGTACAACAAAATTTTTAAGTCGTTAGCAAGTTGAGTGTTACCGTACATAAAAATCGTCGGTAGTTTACAGCGCATAATAATAATAAAAATAATAATAACAATAATTAAAATAATGGACAAACGAAAAATCTATTAACATCGATCACGATCGAAAATGCTCACATTTTTCACATGTCAAACATCAACGGAAAACTGCCAATAACGGCGTCACATTACCATATGATTTTTATCGAATTCGTCGAAATTTTTTCTTTCAATATGAATATTTATATTTATACAAAATATCATGAAACTGAGATACGAGGAAAATAAGTGTTAGAAATGAAAACCCAAAACTATTGTTGCATCTTCTAATTGCCAATAACGGATCACTGTTACATTCCCTCTTTTGTACACGAAGTATTTCTACGGAGGTGATGAATAAAAAAAAAACTGGAACGAGAAAATTATGGCGTTTGCAGACTTTGTCTGGAAAATAAATGAATAAATCACAACGCCTACAACCGCTCACGTTATTTTTATAATAGTTCCCACAAAGTAGAAAAACATAATAATAATATACACAAAAAAGTCAATTTTTTGTGGATTTTGCTTCCTTGTAGTCAACTTAAAGGCTGCGTGGAGTCTAGACTATCTCAGCGTTTATAAACTGTTACCACGTTGAAGGTAATGGAGGTCATTATGGCTTAGAAAAAAAAAATTTGCCAATTTTTGCAAAGTTTAAGTTCTTAATAAGACAATCAATCAATCAATTAATCGGAAGACTTAATCAGGATGAATTGCACAAACCAATAATTTTATTTTATAAAAATTTTCGTGCTCCATGGTTCGTGAATAGTGGGAGAAAAAAAACACTCAACGTTTCACGCAGTAATAATATAATAACAAAAATATTAACAAAATTTGAAAGATAAAATCGTCCACCAAACAATCACAAAATGTGCTGAGTTTCTGACTTTTTATAAATTTTTGGCACAAAAAGCTGAACACAGGAGAGAATTTGAAAAAAATCAAATGCATTTATGAAAGTGATGAAACTCGTTTCGCGCGCCGGAAAAAAATTTTCATTATTGCTCGAAGAATATTTCTTTTTAACAATACGTCAATATCTTTTAAAAATTATTGTTGCTACACATCCAGGTTAGTGGAACTTTAAAGATTGTGGAATTTTTCCAATATTTTTGTTTTTGTTTTTCTGTTTCCAATGGGGCAATTTTGCAATTCTGATCTATTGAAATTTTTCGTTAAGCAATCTGTGTCATTTGTTCTTATCGTGCTGGGAAGATGGTAAATTTTTATAAGATCCAGTCACCAAATTTACGGTCACGCTTTTCCTGCATTTTTCCGGACCCCAAGGATACTTTAAAGGTAAAACATTTATCATTGATGAAGTCAAAAGTTGACTGAAAAAAAAAAAAAAATTTGCGATGTAATATCCTTTGCTAAATCATCAATTAAATGTACGTATATCGATGCATAGAATTTTTTGCGTCCGTATCGCGAACAGTCGATAGGGTTGGGTAAAATAAATAAGTTGTCATGATAAGTAGATAGTATTGAAGATTTTATTTACAAAGAGACGAGGCAAAGCTTTTTTCTTTTTTTCATATACATTTATATATTAACCCTAATATGATGATTCGCTCGATCTCTTAATTTTGTTGTTGTTGTTGATCGAACAAAGTTCTCAACCTACGTACATCTTTCACGACTTACGTATATACTTGTTTTTTATTTTTATTTTTTCGTTACTATTGTTAGGCTTCGTTACGTAGAGGATGACAAATACACATACAGAGATAATGCTTCAACGATCGTTTGTTTTTTTTTTTTCGGATAAGTGTAGAAGAAGATTCAGTCGTCAATTAATCGATTTCTTATTGTTTTATTTATCTCAGTCAATAGAGATATAAACCGGAAGTTGACACGAAGTTCCACAAGTGTTTGCTCCCACGTTCTTCTTTTATTATTATTATTATTATTATTATTTAATTTATTTACATTCAAAAAATGAATACAAACACGATCGCCAAAGATTATTCGAACGTAGCTGTACAGTCGAATTTCCTCGTAAAATTCACTTTTGCGATCCTGACGAAGAGTCGCAGGATTTGGTACGAGCATTGTGGCAAATAAAAATAAGATATAACGGAACTGAATAGAATTAATAGTTCTGCGATCGTTCCAAAAAGAGAATCTCAACAAAAATGTGCACAGACTGAACAATGTTGAAGGACAGAGAAAAAATAGGGACTTTCGAGGACGAAACAACGGAGAACAAGGTAAAAGGCACTTAAATAAAGTTCAGAGCATTAGAATAAATTTAGCCTCGCGAATCTCGTGAGGTTTTATCAACAATTACGTTATCTCAACAATACGGCATAAATACAGTTGACACAGAATTCTGTACACGTGTAATATTCATTATTTCACAATCGTTTTTTCTGTTTTTTGCCTTGAAGTAAAAATGCGTTTTTTTTTTTTTTGAAAAAAAAAGTTTTAAAACAATACAAAAACGTGTGATGAAAAATTTGTTTTCTTTGCATGGGAAAGCAATAAACTTTCGTGCTCGGCACGAATATCGTTTATATTTATATATATATTTTTTTTTTCAACGCGGATCTGGTTCTTTTTCTCTTGATATACATCCGACATATTTGACAGATCTTCGATCTATCGAATTTTTTTTTTTTCAACGCGGATCTGGTTCTTTTTCTCTTGATATACATCCGACATATTTGACAGATCTTCGATCTATCGAGTTCACTCGGTTAACTCAAAGCTCTATATATACGTGTATATACATGTGTTGTATATAACGAACGATTTAAGCTCCACGCAAATTGCACTTCGAAGTGTTTGTCGATGGCTACGACGACTTTTTTTGAATCTTCATCTTCTTTCAGCATTTTCTACTCAACTTGGCTCTCTTTTTTTATGAGCAAACGAAAAATGCTTTTGGCTATTTCTATGACAAAGCAAAGAAACAACAAAACATGAAAGAAATTTGCGAAATTATCTCACAACGAATTTATGTGAATCGATGTTATTCTTTGTGCTCATTTGCCCAGTTTTTCAAACATTATTAGCTTCTCCTTAAAGCTCTTCGTATCCGTTGAAACTTCTGATATATTACCGTTCAACATGTTTTGCAAATCTTCGTCGTTCTTACTCGCCAATAAATTGTTAAACATCATTTTGTTGTCCTCCTGCTGGACCACTGGCGAACTTGGCGGTGACGTTAACTGCTGTTGCTTCTTTTTTGGATATGCAGCTGAATTGTTTCGCTGATTGTTCCCATTGTCGGACATACGAGTCACTATCGTTATTGCTAGTAACTGATTTATGTCGAAATTCTCCTTCGAATCTGACGTTTGACGCCAATACGTTTTTTCCGGTGATGTTAATGATCTATTCGATTCTTCGTCTCCGTTTGCTGATTCCATTTCTGTTGTATTTGCTGACCAAGAGTCCTGCGAACAAAAGCGAATCGAATTATCATTCAATTTTAACAATAGCTCAATGCTCTAATTAAATAAATTCGAGGTTACAGCATATCTTATCAAGCAAGAAAAATATGAATAACGATATATTTGCGAAACCATGAAAGGACACAAAAGTTCGCGAATGTCATATTTTCGTTAAAATTTGAGAAGAATAATCCTTATTTTTCTGACAATTTTAATGCACCATGGCTCATTTTGTTCGTCAATAGATCCTCTACAAATTCACTGCGTAGATTTTTTTTCTAACTTCGCTCAACGTCTTAGGAACCCCGTACATAGCACTTGTAGTTTTTCTACAAAATCGTCACAGACAACGAATTTGTCAATCATTGCCTTCCCAAAAGTAAACAAAATGAAAAATTTGTTTGGTAGCAGTGAAAAAAAAAAATAGATTACTTATTGTTTGGAGGATTTTTTAACAAAGTGATGACAACTTTTTACACGACAAAAATTCATGTTCATAAGAAAGAATGAGTACGAGTCAAGTACTGAAAGGACGATTGAATATATATATATATTTTTTTTTCATAGATGGCTAAAGTATTCTAACAGAGTTTTTTCTTTCGTTTCAAATTAAATGAGACGCTTTTTTTTGTTATCTGTTTTGATAGTTTAAAATGAATATTAAATAAAGACGATAAAACACTCACATTCTTATCACGTTTGTCCTGTAAATTGTCAGGAATTTCTTCGTCTCTCGGTTCTTGTTCGATATCTTTTTCGAGGCTATCAAGGGTTTCAGTGCTGTCGGAAGACTTGTTTCTTCTCTCAGAGTCCAAAGTATCGGTACTGCCGAGTTCGGAGCTTTCCGAAGATTTTTGCAATCGTGGAGGTTTCCTTATGGGGGTCGATTGTCTTTCATCCTCGTTGGAATTGTCCAATGGGAATATATCAACAATACTGGTGCTTGGTACTCTTTTTGGTGGTCTCCGAGCTCGGCGATTTTCAAGTCGATCGTCAAGTTCGAGATTGTCGGAACTTTCGGAGGACAAAGTAGTTCTTTTGGAATTGCGCCATCCATTTTTTTCCAAATCGATGCTCGTTCGGTTGGATTCATCCTGTTTGCAAATGGTTTCCATGGCATCGAAACTGTCAGTAGATTTCGACATGATTTTGCAGTATCTCCTACCACGTGATAAATTGACATCGGAGATACTACTCCGTTTTTTTAGTTCCGGTCGCATTTCAAAATCATCGCGTGCATGTTCGAGAGTCTCGAAATTTTCCGACGACATTGACATGAGCTTCGGGGGTGATTTTCTGGGTCTGAGTTCAAAACTGTTTCGACGTCGCTCGATGGAATCGTCGCTTGCCATGTTTGCCATAGTTTCAATGGCGTCCAAGCTATCGGAGGATCGTAACGAGTTTTCGTTCGATTTGCTCGTTACAACGTTTGAAAATCTTCTCACAGGTATTAGGATCTCTTCGTCTTCGATTAATTTGTCGAAATCCTCGATCGATTTAGACATTTGTTGATGAGAGTGAAGTCTTCGTGGTGACGGACGAATCTCCACGACGTTGTCCACCAATTTCTCAAAACCATCGCTCGATTTTGATATCAAATTGTGCAATTTACGTGACGAACGGGATTCTTCGTGTTCCATTAATTTTTCAAAACCTTCGCTCGATTTGGAGAACGAAGCTGGTGAACCGCTCTCCAAACTATCCGGCGATTTTGATAAACGGCTACTCGACGATCTACGTCGTGGTAATTTCGCTTCTAATTCTTCGTAAACGTCCGAACCCTTCGAAACTCTGTTTGATGCTTTTCTCACCACTGGTTTTATTTCCCGAGACTCATCAGGTTCCGTTAATATCTCTTGGCTATTTCGACCTGTCGCTGTCATTGAATCCAAACTGTCGGGCGACAACGACGCCATACTCACTGGTTTTCTTGTTGGTAATTTCGACTCCAACTCTTCAAATATGTCAGAATTGCGCGATAAACGCGTCGACGATTTTCTCAAACCGTTGCTGCTCTTTATTTCGATCGGTGAACTCGCGCTGTTCGACGATGATACTTCCAAACTGTCCGGAGCATCCAGAGACTCGTTGATCGTTGTTATCGAAGAACCCGATATGTTGCTCGTCGTCGTTGAGCGTCGTGGTGGTCGACGATTTTTTGGACGTACCGATATACGATGGTGCGCTGCTGTGTGACTTAAACTCGCACATTCCAATTGTGCTGTTTCGAAAATAAAAACGGATACTATTATTTTACGAAAACAACGTTGACAAATCATTTTTTCCAAATATTTTGACTTCAATATTAATTTAATTAAATTTAACTGTAAATTTTTTCTACGCCAAATTCTCTATACAAATCAAATCCCAAATTAAAGAAATTTATTGATTTATTAAATAATGACAAAATTTTAACTAAAGAGCATAAAAAAATATAAATATTTAACTCCAAAGAAAATTTTGCAGCAGCAGAAGTATTGGTTTCAAAAAAATTCAATATGTTTGTGAATATTCCAACACACACAACGTTGCGAAATTAAGAAAAAAAAGTTCTGATTGTTTTACTAGAAAAATTAACTTTCTCTGAATCAAAAAAATGAGTGGAAAATAGACAATATTTAATGCAAATTAGAAGAAAAAGAAACCGTTTATTTATATCTTCTCGACGTAAATCTTGAAATGGAAACGATTTTTGGTCAAGTTTTTTTTAATGGTACGTTTATAGTGTTGAGAAAATATTGATTCACTATTTCTGTACAAATTTATGAAGCTCATTATCATGAAGTTTATTAAAAGATGAATTAAAATTAAATTAAAAAAAAAAGTAAATTTACAATGTGATAGAAATTTGAATACGGAGCAGTTTCCATTCCATGGTATTTACTTTTTCGATTGGAAAGTAATTTATGATGTAAATCTACTCACGCAAGTCTTCTTTGGGTGTCAGATTTTCTCTGTCAGTCACATCCTCGGAGTTGCTCGTCACCTGGAAATGTTATTCAAAATCATTAGCATAAATAGTTTGAAGGATTGAATTTTCATGCGATAATTCTCTTGGCAAGCTGGTACGAGTATCTCGGTTCGCATTGTGATATGAAAACACGTGAAAGTGTTTTATTTTCTCGCCACGTTAACCCGATAAGTATTCTCGATACATCATTTAATTTGTACTAGAAATTGACGCTTTTATCACAGCTTTGTCCGTTTCTCAATAACACGAGTTCAATGTAATATAATAAATCAAAATTTTCATATTTTTGTCTATCGTTCCAAATTCTCTATCAAATCGCTGTCCTGTTTAACAGAAATTGCTAAAACGTCATTTTGTTTGTTTTTGTTTATAAATCTAGATATTTTATGAAACTTCGACAATTTTCAAAAATGAAATCTCTCTAGAAACTCTCCGACGAAATTCTTACAGAAAATTTGAAAACCTTTTTATGCACGACCCTAGAATATAAAACTATTGAAAACATATAAAATGTTTGAATTTATTAGAACAGATCAAATTTTATTTAAGTTCGTTCAAATTTCTAGCTTTCGTACCCAATCGAAACTTAAATTGCGATAACGAAACAGTATGAAATTGAGAAAAGGAACTATCCCTCGTATATATAGACTCACGTAAAAAATAAAATAAAATAAAAATAAAAAACAATGTAAACGAAGCTGCGAAACGGTGTGTTTCGCTTTAATATCAAGTGAGCCGCCAGTACCCGTTTTGGCACAGAAGATAGGCCTTAAAAATTATTCATGAGATACAAGAAGATGAGAATCTTTCGTTAGTTTCACCGTGCTGCGTTCCATACTGTTTGTTACGTCAGAGAAACTTCCTTGTTTCGTATAAAGCGAAGAGCAGTGTTTAATATCTCCTAATATACAGTAGCGAGTATCATTATTATGATTAAAAGTTAGCGTGTTCGAGTTCCACATGTTTTTTTTTGTTATTTATTTTTCGTTCTCGTTCTGTGTCTCAGCGAAAGTCTCACGCAAAAAGTTTATTCTAAGATAGAATTGCTTCTTTCTTCGTTCTCTCGATATATATATTTTTCAAGTACTCGTTGCTTTTGTGGTTATAATAATTAAAATAATTTTATGACAGTTAATAAAAATGGCAAAAAAGAACGATTTAAATGAGAAAATTTGTCGTTAAGGACCTTTTTAAGCGCGTTTACGTACTTGAACGCGTGAGTGCTCGTACGTAGTCTCGTATCTAACGGTAAATATCGAGTATGTCAAGCCTCATGGCAAGTGCGCGGCTCTACTTAACCGCGATCGTCGAGAGGAGAAGAAAACCGGTTGCAGGACGCCCGCGAGAGAAAGAGATTACATATATATGTATTTCCCCGCGGTTTGCGCCCGCCTCGTTTATTCGTCAATGTCCCATTTGGGACGTTTTTTTGGTACACAATTCTCGATCTCTTTCTCTGACTCGTTCGTCCTTTTTTCGTTCTTTTCTTTCTCAGAGTTGTTCGTCAAAATCAAACACAACTGAGCATCAAATACCCACGTGTTACACGTTTATATTCGAATATCCGAATTGATCATCGTGTCTTCATTAGCCTTTTTCAACCATCAGAATTCATTAATGAGAAATACTGACGTCGGGACTTCAAAGAATTCACGATGAATGTTAATTTAGGTGAATATTTTGACTTCGATTTGTTGGCCCGAGCATTTCCATTATTTAAAACGGTATTTTTCGAAATAAATTTAGGTTAAAAAGGGGGTGGACGCGATATGGATCTTTTATTAGTTTCAATATCATTGATTTCATGTTTTTTGTATGGAGAATATTTATATTTAAAGTCTTACATTTTTTCTTTTTATACATCGAATGTTTAAGTAAAAGGAGGTGCGATGAACATTATTTTCGGTCAGCGACACGGTAAATTATACCGGTTTATTTCATGTCTCAATTAAATTAATTCGAATGGATTTCTACAAGTGAGTTCAAGGTTTGCCAACAGAATATCCTTTGATAAAATATCTGCAATACATTACTTGGGGTAGAATTAATCGAGGCAATTTAGCGACAAAAAATAACACATGCACCGTATTGAAAAAGGAAGAAGAACAATTTCATTTTCACGAACATACACACACGCTCATGTACTCGTTACAAAGATTTAATGGCGCAAACCCAAGACCCAATAAACACAGAAATGTGCAGCCGTATTGTGTTGATATTTTGTCAAAGGATATTACGTCATGACACTTGAATTAACGATAATTTAATAAAAAATTTATTTGTGGGTAAATAAAAAGAAAGGATTTTATTGTAAATTGAAACTTTCACGTAAATGTTTACCTCGATGGGCTCCTGGATCTTTTCACACGGCGGAATTCTCTGTCTCAGTTCAGCCTTTGATTTGGATCTCGTTATAATTTCGAGTGGTTTTTCGTCTTTGTGCATATCGTCTATTTTTTTAGTTTCTATCCTTTCGTTATTCGCACAAACACTGACAGAAATTTTGTCTCCGGCATTCGGTCTCTTTTTATTATCAAAGATAAAAGTGTCCTCATCGTGTTTACTGCTATAAACACCGATAGTCACTTTACCGGATGAATTATTGGTAAAATCTACTGTATCGAATTTTCCAACTTTGGGTTTGCACTCGTAGATATTTAGTTTTGCGGGTGAATCGATGCAGTCGTTAGCTTCGTTTTTTTCCTTGTAAACGCCAATTTTAATTTTCGATGTTGATTCGGTAATTCGATCGTTTCTCTCGTTGCAGCCGTAAACACCAATAGTTATTTTTGTGGCTGGATCAACCGCGCTGATACGCGAATTTTCACGAGTACGATCGATCAATCGTCGACGCTCGACAGGATTCAAATTTAATTGTTCGATTATCGCTCGAATGTTCGAGGAAATCGTCGTTTCACGATGCGACACAACCATAGTGATTGTTAAAAAAATAAATAAAAAGATTAACCAGACGCAATTGATCACTTTGAATGAAAAAACATTTTATTGAAACTTCGACTTTCCCCGCACTTGACGTTAATCGTTTTTGATTAAAATTCGTGATACAATAAAACTTTCGTTAACTCAAAATTTACGGAAGTTTACAGTTTTTTGTTGTTGTTTTGTTTCGTTTTTTTTTCTGCTTCAGTAGCACTGCCAATGTGTACATGCGCGATATATTTTGTTGTTTTATCTCAAGGGAAATTAACTCGAGGAAGAACCGTCGGCTTTAATGTTCAACAACGCCTCTCTCGTCTCGTCCTCGTTTCACCGCGACCTAGACTCGGATCTCGATCGCTTCCCACGCGACCTTCCACCTTGCCAAAGATAACGAGCCTCTCACTAAACACATACACGCACATGTGTTTCGTATTTTTTCTTAATTTTTCAATTCACCTTTATGCACAGTTAAGCTCCATAAAAATGTGCATGGAGAATGGATGAACTTGTCCTTTTTCCCGAGCAATTTGACTCGAGAAAATGCGGTGTATATATTTCGCACTTTACGGCATATACGAAGCGTGAGAGTGCTCCCGATCCTCCTTTTCTCTTCTAAGCCGATTTTGCCGAGCGATACGCTCGGCCAACGATCGAATTCTTTATATCGAATTTTCACACGATTCCTGCAACTCGATTATTACGCGTTTCAAAAATTCCTCTTATCCCTCCGGCTCTTCTTGTTCCGGCTGCGAGCTTTCAGCTTTATCTGTTCGATTATTTCGTGATACGACGATTTTTAGATAATACACTTTTGCGATCGTTATTCCCTATTGCGCCAATAACGGATAACGATTTTTCGCTATTTATTAATCCCCTTCGCTTACAAAGCGCGCTACTTTTTTATTTCTCTTTTTTCAACGACAAAATTATCAGGGAACAAATATATTTACGGGAAGATAAACCAGTTATTATGGAACTGCCAGTATATCATTCCGTAAAAATATATGTAAAATGAATAAATCAATCAAATTCATTTCAGGAGTCTCTCTAGACAATTATTACCATATTTACGAAATTATCAATGTTATCGAAGTTTCTGAACGATTTATTCTATGAATTTATAAATTTGGAATTCATCTACAGCTTTTCCGAATTATTATTATTCATGAAAAATTTTTTTAGGCTCCAGATCAAAGTTTTTCGTTCGAAATTTATTTAATTTCTTTACATTTTTACCAAATTTTATCTTTTCCACTTATACGTTCCCATTTTTCAATAATTATATCGATTTTTTCGTAAAAAAAGGAATACTTGTCATTTACGGACCGAAATATTGTTGAATTAAAAAAAAAAATAGATTGCTGTGAAAGCGAGGGTGTCAAAAATTTGGTGTATGTTTAGCCAAGAGTTCCCGCAAGACTCTCTTTGTCCTGTTGATGTTTCGAGGGCAAAGAGATCCTCCGACCTACGCTCCGTGTCGCCCACAGCATGTGAACTCGATACTCGTTGTATTAATCTTGTCCTCTACTTCATTCGTGGTCTCGTGAATGAGGTGCGCAGTTGCGAAAACAGGGTCGCGAGAGTTTTTCCCGCAGGTATACATATTTGTTGCTGGGTTAAATAAGTGAGAAAATACCACAAAGTGTGTACAGTAGTTTCAATCTTAACGGTTGTATCGCGTTTGTATTGAAAATTATAGAAATTAGCTACGCTTGAAGGTATGTGCGAAATCGTGTTGGTTTCTGAGCTAAACATCGACCTACGCAAAAATATGGGATCGTTCGAGAGAAGGAGAGAGGAGAAGACGAAAAATTGAACAGGAGATAGAAAAAAAGAATTGGAGAAAGACCAAAACGGAAAAAAAAAGTGAAAAAGAGGGACTCGAGTAGGGAGATAAAGAGAGAGGCAATAAAGAAGAGAGGCATAAAGAGAAAGACAGAAGAGACAAAAAATCGAGAAGGGATAAAAAGAGAGAGTAACACACATTTTTTCTTTTGCGCCCCCACAGACTCTCAAGGTGTCGTTGTACTCATTAGGAAAGCACGTAAACCACAGTATCAATATACATACAAAGTTGAATCATTTTTTTTCTTTTCATTTTTTTTATCCTGTTCCCCGTCACCTAACGCCCGCGTTCACATTTTACCTTCGAATATGCACACATTGAACACCTTAACATAAAATACTCGAAGGCGTGTCGTGTGTGTCCGCTCGTCAGTCACACTGCACTCGACTGTATATATACATTTCGTGCATTCGAACACTCACGTCAAAATGGAAAAAAAAAAAAAAAAAACATTTTCTATCTGTTGTATGTGACAGTGTTTCGATTATAATTACACACGTTGTATGAAAATCTTTGACTTTGAGAAGAAACGTCGACGTAAAGATATAATAATCAGTCGTTTAAAAAAAATCTGTAGTTGAAAGAAGGGCATAATGTAAAAGATACTCGAGTTACTTTACACGTTGTTATATACGTCACAAGAAAAGACGAGAATCTAAGTATTAAATTAAAAGACAGCTCCAAGGCTTCCTTATGACGTTTAAGTCTCTAGATTCTCTACAAATACTCCGAAGAGTATTTTATGTATATATGTATATATATATTCTATTTATAATATATAAATATATACGTGCAAGCGTGAAATGAATTTTTTTTTCTTCGTCACATTTATATAAGAGTATTCGGTTCAGATGGGGTTGATATTTAAAAAAAGTTCATTTTTCCAGCACTTATATTTCTCTCATGATTTCCACATGCCTTTTTCACCCAATTATATAAATTTAATGTGAATGAAATTCACGATGGACTCTAATAGGGTACAATTATGAAGTAAGTCTCTCGTCCACTCTTCTCCGAATGCTCTTGTACGAGACTCGAATAAATGAAAGTGAAAATCACTTTATCACGAAACTCGTGGAGTCTCGATCCTGTAAACTCATGTATCTCTTCGTTGATTGGTACGACCGAGTAAGACCGTGCGACTTCTATTCAATTATTGAAAAAAATAATGATAAAAAAATAGAATCAATGAAAAAAAAAAAGAAATGTTGAAAAATCCGGTTTATCGCGACTTAGCCTTCGCGAAGCTGTATCTTTCTGTATCTCGAACTCTCATTCCAGACTACAACCACCTCGAGTCTTATTTTTATAACACTTTGCAGTCAACTCTATTATCCAATACATATTTACTTACAATACTTCTTTCTATATATGTTTTGAGTGTGCAATTGAAATATGAACCCGTACGTGACCCGTGCATACTTTTTCCTGTCGACCTGCTCCGATTTTTTCTTTTGATAACTGGCTACATATGCACTCATATGAATACGTATTTGTAAAGTATAATATACGCAACTAGAAAACGAGAGGAAAGTTAAGCAACCGCAACATAGTCAGGTTGAGAGACTAATGCTATAGACTGGGAGTAGCGTGCAAAGCAGAAATTTACTACATATTATTTGTATCTGTGGTTTTTTGACAAAACCGCAAAATTTTATGATATATTTATTTGTAAATAATATATAACGTCTATCGGATCGATGTTACATGACTGTCAAGTAATATTTTCTGAAGAAAAAAATCAATCGTATGTTAAAAAGAACATCATGTGATCGAATTCATCTTCTCAAACGAAAAACTTTTTCTAAATAATTAAAAAAATGACGTTTCTAATAAAAACTTAAATATACAAGAGCCAAGTACGAAACCTTGGGAGTAAAAGATTTTCGCTCGAGTGTAACGAACAAAAAACTAGCATTATGTAAAAAAAAAAAAGCCACAAAATTTCACATGGTGTACAGAAGACAAAACAGAGAAAAAAAATATCCCCAGGAGGAAATTGCAAAATATAATCGCCGCTCGTCATCCGAGAACTCGGGGATTATTTCATAACGTATATATAGCATGACACGTCCTCTGGGGAGCCAGAAAGCGTCAAATGAACGAGAGAAACTTCGGAAAAATAAAAATTCAAGTGTTTCCTGGCTAGTCGTATTATAAACGAGTCAACAATTTTCACTCTGAAAAACAAAGAGTTATGGTGGCTCTGAAATTGATACGAACTAGAGTTATACGGGTTTTGAGTCCCGTTGATTGAAGGAACAAACGGTTCGAGAGTAAAATTAACAATAAAGAGAGTAAAAACATATGTTCTTCCCCAGTCGAGCTAATTGCATCAGTCGGACAGTGCAATACGTCACGCTGCACTTGTATCTGCGTCTATGTATGTAAACGATACATAAAAATATATATGTATTCATGTATATTTATGTATAAATATAGGTATCGGTTACAATAGATATGAGAACTCGTTGGTAATTGTATGAGTCAGATAAACGGGTTAGAAGTTGATTATAATAGAGAAAGTCTCGGAGAATAATCCAGTTGGCGTAATAAGCCTTGTTTTATCTAAAAATGGAAGTATTACAGATAAAGAAAAGGCGGGATAATTAAAAAAAAAGTATATTTCATGTGTATATTTACATCATGAATTCATTATATCTGAGTTGGAAATAAATTTTTATATCAAGAGACTTGACAGGCTCTTGTACAAAAAAAAAACTCAATTCGTATATGCGGAGAAATTTTGAAAACCATTTGAATTCTTTCATAAAGTAAAAATGAAATGTTATCGACAAACAAAAATTCAATAATGTGGAGAAAACTTAATTGTGCACAAGGGAAAATATGAATGGAAAGTATTGAAAATAAAAAAGTTTGTAATCTCTTTGCTAAAAAAGTATAAGTCACGATATTAATTAAAAACAATTCAATAACTCGATCAACATTGTACGTTCTTCAATCTTTCGGCGTATACGAAAAATAATAACAAATTGAATATCCAATTGATCGAATTTTGCTAAAAATATAAAATTTAATTAACCATAAAGTAATTTTGATAAGAGAATCGATAATGATATAAAATTATTTCTCTCATTTAACGTTGCACCGAACTTTTCATCAGTAGTGACTAAATGGAGGGTGAAAATGTCACAAAAGACGTTGACATACTATTTGGAATTAGCCAACTTCGTATATCGACCAAACTTGTACGAGTGGCGCATGTAGAAACGAAAGGGGAGCTCAGACTGCTTGATCGATCATTTCGTGATAAATGCGAGACACGACCCGGAGAGCAAGCGGGCTAGTGAATTTGTTCCTCGACTGTCCCTCTATTTAAGATATAGGTATATAAGTAAATTATGATAACGACGAATGAAATCGCGTGTAGCGTGTTACGAAGTAGTTACGTCGAGAGTCCAGAAAATAAGCGGAGTTTCGAACGGCTGAACTTCCACTGTATTTTTCTATATAACAGAGTGGGGTAAAGCCGCTCAGCAAAATCAGCCAGCCGGGACTGTTCCCTGTGAAAGTATAGCGTTCCCCACGAGCTCTCGTTTGTAACACGACATTGAACGAGCTCTGCTGTTCTTGTACATTGCTATTCCTTGTATTTTTATTTTCCTTCATTTTTTATATACATTCTAATGCGAGACGCGATAATCGTGACAAATCCGGGATCGAGATCGACAGTTAAATTACCGATACCGTCCACAAACTTTTCGATTCGATTGCGTCAAAAAGACCAATCGATCGATGATGCAAATACGGCTAATGGTAATAAAACGAGAAGTTTACGAATAAATTCAGTAAACAAATTACAACGTTATTTTCTTTTTTTTTTCTTCTGTATACACTCAACAATTTTCAGCTCAGAAAGACCAGTTTTTAATGAGGAAAAAGTGAAATAGAATTATCAAGTTAATTGTTAATTATATCTTTGTTCAAAACTCAAAATATTTATGTTCAAAGTAAATTATCCATTATTATTACAGTCACTCCTTCAGCCAATTATTTTTCGTAATCTATAAACCAAACTATTATCCTTTCGGAACGACGTTCGTTTGACGTTCGAAAGATGACCTTGGAATGCCAGGATTGCATAACAGCTACTAAATAATACAATAACGCGTAAATGCCATTTTTTGTTCCGCATCTAAATGACGTTTGAAAAAAAAAAAAAAACAATCTTTCGCGTTCAAATTTGACAATTATCGATTCAAAGTATTTCAATGATGTTTGCACATATGTTGGATATAAAATGCATGTTAAAAAACAGTATTCTGTATGCGTTGTACCGTTCGTGCACTCAATTTGGATCAGAAACGATAAGATTGACGTGCGGCCATCGTCCTACAACGTTATATCTACCGGATATTTTTTCTCTTTCTTTTTTTTTTTTTTTTTCGAATCAGCGGATGTTAAAACGATGTGTACAGGTATATTCGTATGATTTCAATTGCAACGTTACATATATATAAATAAATACCGGACAGTCTCGCCACGGATCGTAATTCATTGCAGTGACAGCCTAACGCGCGTCTCTCTCCTTCTCTCTTTCTCTCTCTTTTTGTGTATCTTTCTCTATTTCGTGATGGAAACACAGAGGAGGATGTTGAATATCTAGCACGTTGTATATAAATGTATATAAAGTTGCTCGCGTTTCTGTGGTATTGTCGTGTTAGTGTGTTTTACTTCGTCCGAGGTGAAAATATGCAGGTCGAGAAAGAGACATGAATAGAAATAGACAAAGATCAAAGGTTTCTCAGCTGAGTGTAACGTGCCGGGAAATTTGAAACGAACGAAATCTCCATTTTTCTTTCAATCGAATTTTCTCACCACGAGTTTGCAACCTCCAGCATAAATTATAATGAAAGATCCACACACTGGTACACATGTGGTTTTAACTGAGTTTAAATGTCGTTGGCTCAACAGTATGTTTTCTCATTTATTTGCGCGTACATTTCATCGTCTTTTCTATTGGACGTGAAATTTACTGTCTTGCGGTTAAACTATACGACGGAAAATTTCACCTTCAAATGTTTTGCGAGACTTTCCTTGGCTTTGTATCATTATTCCAAAAGCTTCAATGTCTTGGCAAAAGTAAATAAGCCCCGAAGAATTAAGGATCGTCATTTTAATAGAAATCGACATTTTTTCGAAAGCACGATTTCCCTTATAAGTGCTCGGTTGAAATATTTGATTTACGATCAAATTTTGTTGTTTATTTTTACATTCGAGACAAACTTTTATTTCAAATTGAATAAAAAAATAATAAAATGTTGTGCAGTTCTGAGCGGTGAACCTCTCCTTAAAAAGTACTCGACATCAGTAGAGATGCAAATCTTTCACGAATTTCTACTTTTTATTCTACGTGACTCGTGAAAGTTGCACGATTTTGTGACATCGTGCTGTAGAATACGAATTTCTATGTTTTTTTTTCTTTGCAAAATCACACCGATTTTGTTACTGTGCGAAAGGGAAAGATAAGAACAGAATGACGTTATTTGTAACACGAGCAAGGTCGATTTCCGGTCCGCTTAAACGTTAAACCGGTCTGTTGTTCTATAACGTTCTCCTCGTTATTTCCTTACAGAGACTTTTCTCGTTTCGCGATGATCGAGAGCTTGGCAAGTGTTGTTTGAATCTTTTTTCCTGCAGTTTGGAGTCAACTTACCGAGTTATTTTTCGTTTGTTTTCATGTAAAGTCCGTCGTCGTAAGAAGGAACGAAATGGACATTTTTTAAACGTATTTCATTCTCGATCGAACGAACAAAAGCGTAAATGTAAAGATTGAGATGAAAATTGCAATTTTATTGCAGGAAAAAAGTTTGTCGCTATCTTTCTCGATCAAAGTCGGAAAAAACGTAAACAAAAAATGCTCAAGAGTCTTGAGATGAGATAACTTGCGATGTAAGGTTTAACAATAAGTTTGTATCAAGTGCACGAAATACATTGATCGCAATAAGTGCCACGGTCGCGATACAAATCTTCTACTAAAACTTCTGACGTCATGCACGCAAAATCAATCGATTCGTGTGTCACACGCTTGGAAAGTAAAGCTAAATAGAGAGAAGGGAGAAAAAGTATGAAAGAAAGGAAAAGCATAGCGGCGAGAGTGGATTCGTTATCGTGTGTATCTAATCAATGGTCTGTAATCTTGACGAACGCGCGACGTCTTTTCGTTCAAGCACGCAAGTGTATTTCCCTGGACAAAAGAATCGCATGGATAAACAAATGAGAAGTATAAAAGAAAAAGAATGAATATTTTGTTCCTAAAACTAAATCTAGATTTTTTATTGTCCATAAATAATTTTTTTAGTCATCTTGTGTCTTTGTAACTTTTTTCAATATTTAGCTCGTAATTTTCAACTTTATATACAGGACGTTAATTTTTTTTTAGAAAGTGTAAGTAGTCATAAGAACTGAGTCAGTTATAGAAATAATTAGATAATTATTTTACATCGGTACTTCGGTTTTTACGATTTTCTGTATTTTGTAGATTCGAAATGATGGATAAATCATTGCTGCCCGTTAAGTTTGAAGTACAAATTAGAAAATATTTAAAGAGTCAGTCATTTCTTTGCTACCATTTTTTTCACACTTCAAATTAAATATTATTATCAATGATGATTTACGACATTAGCTACGGAGTGCTTTATGCAGTGACTATTCTATGAAGAAAAATATACTCGCGATAAAAAAAAAAAACGATATTATAGAATCATCAGAGACACGAGAGAAAGCAAACAAAAAAAATAAGAGAAGATGTCGTTTATTTAATCTTTTCAAAACGAAGGATAAATAAGGAGGAGGATCGAGAACTTGATAGATTTTGGTCGCGGTTGAACCGCAGATAGTTCGCAAGATCGTTGGCGCGAGAAGAAGGCGGTTCCGTGGCCTGCATTTGTTCAGCGATGCACGAGAGAGGAAGTTCGTGAAGGAAACATGCTAATTTCTATCAGGTAGACCAGCAAAGGCCCACCTGCCTTCAGATTTTACTCGCCACCAAAAGAGAGAGAGAGAGATAGGGGGGAGGGGGGGAGGAGGAAAAAATAAATGAAGAGTGAGAACCTCGACGGTATTATCGTGTTTGCCAATCGTCACGGTCTAATTGTACGCTTGAATTGTCTCTCGGAAGTCTGTTTTTTTTTTGCATCATCCCTTTTTCACGAACGAACGAACTGAAAAATCGGTGCACTGTTTCTTCTGACAATTTTTCAGGTATTTCTGGACAATTATTCTTGCGAACAATCATTTTTTGCAGATTCTTTCGAAACGATGCAAATATCTTCGAATTAAACAAAAAAAATTTACGAGCTTCGAAGACGATCACTATTTCCTAGTGATATCGCCATTTACCTGCATATTTTACTGCAAATATACTTTATCTGATTCCCTATAAATCGACGGAGGAAAGAAAATAAAATAGAAAGCGTTAGAATAAACCCTCTAACTATGTTTTCCTCGTAATTTTTGCACAAAACATCATTTTTCGGATTGCTTCGCAATTTATTGACGAGAACTGGGTCGAGGATTTTTCTTCGATGTTTTTGTTATCGATTTATTCCAAGCGGAACTCTGTTTTTTCACAGATACCTTGGATGTAACAAAAACCCTCCAAATTCACGAGGCCACTTTTTTCGAAGTTTTCAATGTGTTTTCTAATTTTTGGTTTTATCACTGTAGTATTATGCTCAAGGATTAAAGTGAAATTTTTCAAATCCTTGGGAACTCATGGCTACCACGTATATGTTTGAACTAGACATATTTATTATTAAAGAAAATTGTATTAAAAAATTGTCAAATAGACGAACGAGGTTTGGAGGTGTCTTGAGCGCGGTTTTGGTGTTTGCCACGGAACTCCGAACGTACGGCAAAGCGCGAGGTGACTGCTCGCCGAGCTCGCCGCATGTTCCAACCCGATCGTACCTCTTCATCGTCCTAGTAAGCTTGTACGTGTGCGTCAGTAAATGCCCAAGTATGAGTGTCTGTATTCTGTTCTCAGCGCATACTGTTTACTCTTCGAATATTTACCTCTCACTTCACTACTGTGTAGACCCCGAATACAAGAATATCAAGCTCAAGAGAGATCGACAAAGTTACGAGACTGCACTAGTCGGTGTACAAAAAAAAACTAGACAGAGAGAGCGAGAGAGAGAAGGTAATTGGAAGGGATAATAACGCAAACATAGAAGCTGGTGGGGAAACTGGGGGTGAAGTGCTCCAAACTTGTTTATTCACTGTGTACGTAAAAAAAATTAATTTGCAATGTTTTAAATTTCGGCCAGTTTCTTGTCAAGTACCGGAGCCGGAAATGGTAAGACAAATCGCATGGTTATCGGTGATATAGTTATAGTGAAACGTGTTTCACCATTGGCAAGATTTCTTTTGAGTTACTGAGTCAAAAATTGTCTAGAAAACTTGATAAAGTGGTTCGTGATAGTTGAAATTTCATTTCCGATTTTCTGGGTCGATAACAGCATAAAAATTAGTGATTGAAGCATTGAATTAGTGATTGGGGCAATTTCCTCAATCAATTGGGTTTGAAATGTATTTTATTTCTTCTCTTGAAATTCGAAATTGTAAATCATTTACAAATAAACGAATTAACACATGTTTTAAACACTTCGATAAGTAATTAAACCGGAATACATAAATTTTCCATAATTCTTTTGAAGCAGTTTGGAAAAGTAAATATTTTTTTAAACTGGCTCATTTCTGATGTATAGTTATTGAGTGATCTGGATGTTTTTATTACGTAATTAAAACTACGTTCCATTTCTTATCCTGCTTAAGATTTTACATCAATTCGTTTTATAAAAAAGTTAAAAAATATTCAACAAAATTGTTGAGCGACGAAGTTTATCGTTAAAATCTTCTTCTGGGGATGACGGAGCTCGTGGGCTTTGGTTCGTTTTGCAATGACGAATGAAGGGGCAGGGAGGAAATAAGTGTGATCACGCAACTCATGAATACTATACGGTAACGGTGTTGTTTCTCTTCCCTTTTCTTTCGACCGGTCTATGTTGATATTGCCGCTGCTTGCCAGCTGTTTCGTACATGAGCATTATTTTCTTTCGCTACTAAATAAAAGTTATTGTCTAATTACCGACCACATGTTTTGATTACCGATTAAAAAGTAATAATTTGACAATAAAAATCGTCGTCAATGATGAAAAACATGAATAAAAATCAATATCAAATGAATATATTTTTTTTCATTTATATTTTAATGTTTGCAGCAGATTTTTACGAGCTTGTCCCATTATTTTTATCTCATTTTTTTTCCCATATCCACTATTCCTGATGCATAAATGTATTGGATTTACGCCAGAGTCACGAAAAATTGTAGAAAACTCGACAGGAACAGGTGACTACATTTTTACCGAGTGTTAGCATTATCAAAAACTCAGAAAAACTGCCTCCTTATGCCCATCGATGGATTCTGGAGCCAGCACCTCACCCGAATCTACTTAATTTGGGAAATCGCTGTTGTTAGTCTATCAAATAAATAAGAGAAAACAAATGAACATAATGATGTGATGAGAAACAAAACTTGAAACTCAATTGAAAAACAATTACTTTTCTGGATCGAAGCGAGTCGCAAGAGAGGGACAAAAATTGCAGTAGCACACGTTTCTTATAAATAAGAATGCGATTAAGATAATGTAATAAATCATTGGAAACGAGTTGGAGATAAAAGGTCACGAGCTATTCACTAATGGATTTAAAACATAAAAGTCTTGACTTGAAGTACGAAAATTGTATGGAATCGAGAGATTCCGTAAGATTTTACGACTTCCATCACCGGTGGAACTTTTTTTTCTATATTTTTTTATTATTATTTTTTTTTTCTATTGAAATTTAAAGGGCTATTGAGTTTTGTGCTGAGTTGGCTAATGAATATGGGTGAGAAGCCTCTCTGTGTAATATCTCGATAAGTTTTTCCTGTTTGTACCTTTCTCTCGTATTCTCGCAAAACTTCCTACTCACTGCCAACGGCCATTATAAGCATGAACGTCAGAAGCTGAACGAGAGAGAGAGAGAGAGAGAGAGAGAGAGAGAGAGAGAGCAAAAGCGAGCTCCTTCACCTCTATAGTTACTTTTATTTTTCTTTTTAGCATTAAAATGTCTTTCGCAATTCTTTGCCTCTCTACCGAGCAAAGTTTACTGCAATAATGTTGCAGTTACTTCAGGATCGTAGTACAACTGTTTCATCGTCTTTAAAAATAGACGTACAGCAAGTAGACGTAAGTTTTATGAATATTCGAGCAAACGTCAAAAACATTTCGATTTAACGGGTGTATTTCGAAATTCACACGTTTTTAGAGCAAAGGATACAAAGAGAGAGAGAGAGAGAGAGAAAGAGAGAAAAGCGAGTCATTTGTTTTCCAGAATTCGATTGCTGCTCGTTCTTTCTCTTTTAATTCTATAATTCTTCAAATTCTCACAAAACTTCGAAAAAACTGTGCTCTCTGCGGTAAAGTAAATTCTTTAGCGAGTACGTTAAAACGAACCATTGTAGGAAGCCGCGTACGTGCCAACCGCGACAAATGTCACGCAAATATCAGAGAGGATGCCCGCAAGTACAACACTTGAGAGTGGGCCCCGAATGGCGTTGCGTCGAAATGTCAAGCACGAATACTTTGTCCTATTTGTCAATAAATCCTCACAGGAATTTCCTCTCTCATAATAAAGTCCAAGCTTTTATAGGAAATTAGATGAAAACTTCAATTTAAATGCCAGGGTGTGTCACAATGAGAGGTTTCTTTCACTTTTTCACACCCGATTTTTTAACTCAATCTGTTTGAGATCCTCGTTTCACGTATTCGAATATTTCAAGAGTAACAAAAACCTTTTTGCACTATTAAGTCAAAACATTTCATCAAAAGGAATAATAATTTTGAAAATCGTTTAATTTATACGACACTTTGTGGAGATCGCCTCGTTGCACATATTTCGATTTCAAAATTCACTTACGAAATAATTCCAGATTTTCAATAAAAAAGGTCCTGTGGATAGAAAAAGTTACAAAGATTCCGTAATAATAATAATAATAATAATAATAATAATAATAATAATAATAATAATAATAATAATAATAATAATAATAATAATAATAATAATAATAATAATAACAACAACAAAGATTCACCGAATTTGGCAAAATGTAACTAACAGACGATTTTTAGTAACCGGAATTTTCAAGAAGTTACGTTCCCTTTGATAGTTTTAATAATATTTCGAACGCGAGGTTTCTTTTTGCTCGTTACGTATTGGCCAATGTTTTTCACAGAGTTCCTTTTGCACTTTGTGAGTATTTTCACTCGCGTTTTACAGTTTTTTTTCGAAAATTCTTCGACTCGATCCACTTATGCCAAAGACTTCGGTTTATCGTCACCGTGAGGACCGATTATCGATTGACATTTTTGTTTTCGGATGGATTCTAATTTATGAATAGTTGTAGCGATCCCTGTTTTTTTTTTTTTTACCTTAAGCGTACGGCTCTCCGCGAAAGGAATACCCTAATTAGGGGTCGATTTATTTCTTCTGCGTGGTGCCCATCAGAGACTCTCGTATTTAATAAATAATTAATATTTAATGCATATTTATTTGGATATGATGAAATATACAGTGCAACACCTCCGCGGTCCGTCGACCCCGTTGAAATACCTCCGCGTCCTCTTTCACTTTTTCCATGAAAGACCATTGGAGACAGAGGCGTGGATCCCTACAAGAAATTTTTTTTCCTCTTTGCTTTGATACTTTTTTTCACCAGTCAATATTTTCAACAATTATTCTAGAACTTAAAATAGTTTAGATCTTGGAAACAGCAAATCTTCAAATTCTTTTTTCCCAGCCTCAATATTCACGTTCAGAAAGAACGAAAATTTAGTTGTACATTTTTCTAACCATATATTCGAGTGTGTGGCTTTTTTATGCCTTCGACAGAAAGTGCGAATCGAGAGTGAAGATGGAACTTTGCGCAACAACCTAGAATTACGAAGCAGCTGTAACGCGACTCGGAAATCGAAAGAGAGAGAGAGAGATAATAAGGTGATAAATAATATTTATAGACATCATTTACATTGGTTGAGTATTCCTCTTATATATTTGTGCTTGAATATGATTTTCATTGATTGTAAACACACTTGAAGCGATCTTTTAAAGGTATTCTTTCATTCAAATTCACAATCGTACGTACAAATTAAAAAGAGAGTTTTGGAAATATGAGGAAACTGTCAAGATGCAATTTTCCAATTGATCCAGACTCTTTTCCGAAATATGCGCATAGTATAGACTATTTTTTATGAAAAATATACAGGGTGCGCAATCACCGATGGTAAGCTTCAGTTTTGAACTGAATTTCACAAGTCCAACATTGTTTTTAAACCCTCTTGAGTTCTAATTATGAAAAAAATGAAAGTCGACTTCCTGGATCGCGTTTGCTGTCAAACCGCTTAGAAATAGGATAAAAATGAAAAGGACTATTCCTGTAGAGCATGAAATTGTCTACAAAAAAGTCCCTGCCAATATTTTTCTATCTTTGGTAGTTCAATCCTAAAAGCACCTAAAAAAGAGTTTGTAAAACTTTTATGCAAATAGGTTGCCATGAAAATACTATTCCAAAAAAAAAATATTCATACACATTCAAGACATTTGAAGAATTCTTTTTAAATACTTTCAAACAATACCGCTGAAATAATTCGCTTTTGGAGCGATGTAGTTCGACGACGGTCGATAAAAACGTTTCTTCTCTGACGACTGAAATAGTAAATTCCTACGTACCCACTTCGAATCAAGTAGGAATATCACGATTTATATATTTTTCCAATTGTGAGAGTTTGACGGTTAGTCTCGAATTTTTTGTCAAGTAAACTTCTTTACCAACTGTAAGAATACCCATTACTCAATTTTTGCGTTCATTGATAAAGAATTTTAACGAAAAATATAAACGTCAGAATTGAGGTCGTCGGTAAATAATTTTAGTGCCAACGACCGGTGGTTCCCTCTGCGAAGGTTGAATCCTTAGTACAAAAGCATTTTTCTCGTGTATATTTTTTTTTGTTGAATCTTGGGTAGGAAGGATCGCGGGCCGAGTAACGGTGCTTTTCATTTCACGATACCTCGCTGAGAGTCCAGTTGAGATCGTTTAACTCCAAACTCGTCTGACATTTTTTAATCCAATGTTTTTATTTTATTTATATATATAGATGAATATATATATATATTTTTACAATCCTCCCTCGATTTATCTTTCTTTTTGATCGAGTCATCCGTCACGATCCATCTGCGATGGTAGCAAACCATAAATTGTTATCGACAGCAATATTTTTTTCTCCTTTCGTTTAAATCTTTAAATCCATGCGTCTTAAATTCCTCGGATTGTACAAAGTGTAGAAACTCGTGAAAGACGATCAGTAGAGCAGTGGATCGGTCCCACATTTTTGCCGTCTGTATACTTTTTTATTTTCCTATCTCTTTTTCCTAACGCGAAACGAAAGATGGAAAATGTAACTATCAGTTCGACCAAACACGTTTCAACAGATCCACGACCGGTTTATATGCATAACACAATTTTCTACGTTTTATGTACAATATGTATACACATTGATCCATATAAACATATTTCAATCGTTTTCAAATGATTTCTCTTGTGAAAAAGAGATCAAAGCTTTACTCCTCGATCCGTGCTTCTGTAACAGTTTTACAGTCGTAGTTTTACAGACAGCAAAAATAAAAGGGATAAAGTTATATCGCTAATTATCCCGTTTCACCGCTAGCAATCGTCGTAACGGAATATTATCATTACCAGAGAAGAGAACATTCGAAAATAATAGTGTTGGCTCTATATTTTTATAATAAACGTGTGAAGCTTGCTTTGAAAAAAATGGGTTAAAAGTTTAAATTTAGGACATTCGTGTATGGGGTATTCCAAATTAAATTAATAACAATTTTTCAACGAATTTCAACCCCTAATTTAGAAATATATGCATTTATATATTTTGTGGATTTTTTTCATAATTCAAGAGATATTTTAGAATATTGTAAATAACATACTCGTGTGAAAAAACTATAATGTAATGGCACAAAAAACATTATTACACGAGTTCGCAAAATTAGATAAATAAAGTTATTGACGGGCTCTTGTCAATTAATTTTTTGAAACTTGTGTTCTCTGTCAAAGTTAGTCTATAGAACGAGTCTATTTTTAGCAGATTTTGAATAAACCTCAATCCTATACAGAATTCCGACCTAAAATACGTCAAGATTTTGTTATCGAAATTTACGAATATTGAGGTTTTCATTGACAGGAACTGGACCCTGAGGAGTGTGATGACTAAACTCAAAATGTACCGAATTTTATAAACTTTCATCGGAGCACAAAGTTCACTCGAACACGTCTATAAGGGATTCAATTATAAAATGGCAACTTTATGCAAAAGAATAGACATATTTGAATGTCTTTTTTTTCTTTCAAACTTCGCATTTTTGTTTTAAATCGATAAAATTAGCACTTCGAAAAAACAAAATATATTCGATCACTTACAAGTGATTTAGAAGAACTTTCGTTGCATTCATTATTTTTAAATGATATTCTTTGCTTTATTTTGCATCATATTTCATTTATGAAGTTTTCGTTAGACGACTTGCATAAAAGCAATAATATAATATTGTGCAAAATATGTCAGTACGTTTGTGAAATAATATGAAGTATAAAATAATTAAAATTTCGTAAAATCGTGTTTATTTTTTTCACCAACTTTCCCAAAGACTAAAGAATAATACTAAAAGCTTATTGTTCATTTTCGATATAACAAAAATCTTGAGACTTTATAAGAATGAAGTCACAAAGTGACGGACGATAACTAAAAACGTCACGAATGTTAATTGATTGTTTATTGCATAATATCATTTAATTGATACACATATAAATAAAATTACCATCAAAGTTTGGCGCGTATTTTAACATTGAATGCCCTGTATATGTATTATACACGAATATCTATAGTTAAAAGTATACATTTATACATTTATTTATAAGCAGACGAAGAGGAGAACGAGAGAACGGTTGCACCGTACCGTAAAAGGGATGTAAACGTCGTTAAAGTGACTCTGACCCGTTTCGAGAAGAGAGGTTTATTACACTCGACCACAAATGAACAAAACGCCTCCCTCCGACAAGCTCATAGAAAATACACCGGTTAAATATGAGTTTACCGTTTTGCTGATTCGTTAGATGACATTTTCACTCAATCAAACGTTTCCATCGATAAACACAATGTTTTATGCGAATAAATGTCGATCGTATTCGTTCCCAAATATTTGAGTGGAATGAAATAATTGTTTTGTTAAAGTTTCTCGAAGTTTATAATAAATTAGGAATATTTTTATGCGTCTCGATGGGCTCGAACAAAAAATAATAAAAAAAATCGAAACCTCTTGCCTTTGAATATGAATCGAGGATTGAATGATTTTTAAATTGAAATCTTGATGTTAAGAATTCAATTTTGAATTATTTTTATCAAAACCAATTGTTGAAAGAAGGCCAAAATTATAAGGAAATTAGATTTTTTCACATCGACATTCATTCGAATCAATGGTATCGTGCAAGGCTAATGTATTTATTTTCTTAAACTGTTCAACTGTAAACTAGAGTTTCAACTACTTTTTTGTCCACGTAAAAAGAGTTACCTTAATTTACATTTAACCCGAAATCTAGAGAGAAAAGTTACGTGTATCATTCGATCGCCAGGCCTTGAAGCATGTGAATGACTCAGAAGCCCGTATCGGATTAATGATAAATTTTTAAATCGCTTCAACGCCGACATAAGACCTATTCCGTCATCGCGGTACCAGCTTGCACAAAATTGTAGTATCCAATTCGAATCATTTAATGGAATATTATTGAAAATTGAAAATCCTCTGAGTTCAAAAGAAAATAAAAAGTTTCTATTACTCACCCTGGTGAACGTTTCCTCAACATTTCTTTCGTGTTTGTCAAAATGTGCAAAGCGATTCTGCAACCAGAAAAAAAGACTTTTGTTGAAATGCGGCAATTTTTAACGTCACAAGGTCATAAAGTCTACATTTTTTTTAAATACAAAAGAAAAAATAACTCAGAGTCATTAAAAAATAGTGACAATTTGGACATCGATTAATCAAGAGCCGCTACCAGGGGCTCGACTCCAGGTTTTGAATAAAAATGAAGCCCAGCAACAAACATTTCAAGCTTTAATGTGAGAGTAACTAAAAAAAGAAGTGATGAACATATAGTCAGAAATAATTTGATGAAAGGCGTTGAATAGAGAACAATCCGTAAAAATACACACACGTTTTATCAAACGAAGGAAAAGTAAGAAAAAAAAACATCGTCAAGAAGAATCCAATTTGAAATAATAAAATTGAGTAGTCATACCCCCATTGAGCTGAAGGACTTGAATCACAGATTAGGGTTCAATGATGTAAAGAACGATAAAGGGTGCACTGAAATTTTCATCGATGTGTCACACTAACACACAAATATGTACACATAAACACTCCCCACCCACTCGCACGTGCGCAAATATGTTGTAAACGTTGAAGAGGACACGCGAGATTGACTAGGAACGTGTGGCGTTCGTGAAGCGAACTGCATCACTGAGCAGGAAGGTTCGAGCGTTCTCGAGACGGTCAATCCGGCCTCTTGGACTCGCGCAATACACGTCGTAGAATTAAAGAAGAGAAAAGAATGCAAAAATAAAATAATCATAATGAGAATAAAGAAAAAAAAGCGTTGCTGCTTTCGCATTATCTCACCTCGGTGGTTTCCTGCTGATAGCGTTCCCCGGTTGCCTGCAGCGCAAAAAAAAAAAGAAAGAAAACGGGACATCAGAGACACGAGACGTAGGTGAGGGAAGTGAAAATATATCTACACGCAAATCCTCTATATACATGTATGTGTTTATAGTCAGAGCTCAGAGTGCGACGTTGCGTGTCTTGGGTATTGATGACGATGACGAAGTGACTAAATTGATAGAGAGAGAAAAAGAGACAGAGAAAGAGGAGAATAAATTTAACGACCACGTGGCTCGAATGGAGAAAGAGACATAACAGTTTAAAGAGACATGCCAATGAGACTGCATCATGAAGATTTCATTTACTCATGTCTCATTTTTTTTACCAAATACCAAACTACTTCGTGTCTTATTTTATTTTATTTCAATCTTTAAATTTGTTCATATATTTATACAAAATTTGAACTACACTCACTACTGTAATGAGTCATGTTTCGTATACTATGAAAATATATTTCAATACTAATAATGTGGTAAAGTTTATGGCATTGTAAACTGAAGAGTTGTTTATTTTTCAATTTTGTATTGAAATTGAAATGTTTTTAATATTGTGACGAACTCTTTTTTTTTATGGAAAACTTTCTACAGGATTTATGTAGTCGTTGATGTGTTATTTCTCTCGAACGTTAAGAACCATAAACAAAGATTTTTTTTGTATCACAGAAAACAGGTTGTTCTTTTTTGTCTTTTAATTTCGTATCATAAAATGCTAATTGAACGCCATCAAAAATTTCCATTACTTATGTAAGATATTAGTGAATAATAGACTTTTATATAATTCACACGTACGGCCTTTTTTTTTCTTCCTTTGGACACTCGCAATGACCAAACCTCGTACTTTCTTTCGTATTAATGTTTACGTCATTATGCGTTATGAAAAAAATGTTAAGTTGTTGCAGATGAGCTTGAGCAGTCATGAACAGTTAGGAATTAACAGAATACGAAATGAACTTTGTCCCCATGCTTTTGTGGGACATGTGTTTTCACAAGTGACGATAAAAAATACCAAAGAACTCCAATTGTACAAAAGATGTTTCCAACCAAATGGACTTGTTGGTGATTTTCTCACTTTCACGACAGTATAACTCCATAAAATATCGCTCAAAATTGACTGCCGATTATTTTTTAATCTGTAGCCAAACTGCCATTCTTGGCCAATCAATCATTTCGGATCGATAACTTTGCAATTATTCTTATCAATGATGTTAAAACTTTACACTATATTTTTCGAGAGGAATAAAAATTCATAAACTTTTGTTTATATTTCTTCGTGTTATTGAGCTATAATTTTGAAATAAATAACAATTTTTAGAAAATTGTTTCTAAATAGTTTTTACAATTTTCAATAAAAATGTCAAAAATTCACTTAATTTTGGACATCACAAACATTTCATATATAATAATAAAATTATCAAGAAATTATAAACAAACTGTTTTGAAAACAAAATTGGTGAATGAATCATCGAACGATTTTGTTTTTCATTATATCAAATGAATTTAATGATTTTTTAAAAGATTATTAAATTTCCTTCTTTCATTGACTTTTTTCTGGGAGTGGTACGTGATAAAATGTTATTTTAATGTCGTCAGAATTTCTGTCCAATGGTGTTGAATCTTTTTTTCAAATATCCGCGAAATTCGTAATTTTTTATTTAATTTTGTAAAGTTTTGAGCAAAAATTACTAAAATTTTATTTGAGTTTAAAAAAATGACAAAACTCCTATTCATATTTTGTTCCGACAATATTTTCTTCATTTTTAAGATTGTTATTGGTAAAAATTAATGTTTGTGTAGTTTCAAAGATTTTTTTCAAATTTTTAGTTATCAGGAAAGTTTCAAAATGCTAATCGAATGTAATTTTTGATGGACAGAAATGTGTAGACCACCTTCAATGATAAATTGAATTGCTTCGAAAAAAAAAAAAACACTTCGAGTGATGTTTCTGTTGATTAAATAAAAATTTCGATACAATCAAAACATAATTGACTGGATTGTTTTGATACAAAAAAGATCAATGATGAAAGGACATCGATAATAATTTTTTGCAAATACGAGTTCTGTTATCAAGTCGATTTGGCATGGAATTTCTTGTACAAACATATTATGACCATGTGCATACTCACATGTGAAGTGTGAGTGGACTCGTTGGAGGTCGCTGAAGCCAGTTGGTTCCGGTTCTCTATAACTGTCTTTATTTGCTCGAGCACCTGCGAAAAGATTAACGCTCTCCTTACTCCAAAAACTCGTGGTCAGAGGGAATGGCCAAAATTCGACTGAAAAATCATTCGTAATGATTTATAAAATACTCATTATCGTAAAACTTATGAAACTCAGAATTGTGTAGCCCAAAAGAGGATTATTTTGAGTACAAGTGTGCATTTCAAATAAAAACAATTTGTTTTTTTTTTCTATTTCAAAAAACTTTAAGATAACTGCTTGTTCCTTCTTTTCCATTAAATCGTATGTTTTCTTTTATATTCTCAAAACAGCCATACACATAAATGTCAGTCGGTTAGAAATAGTTCTTCCCTTCAAATGCCTCATTAACATCAGGTCATTTGGTTCTTACCCTCAAGGATATCCGGTTGCCGTGTGGAATTCGCGAGGTGTAATCTTTGTGCACCCCTTCGTCGCTGGCTTTGGTCTGTCGTCGCTATGTACAAAAAGAGAAACAAAAAAAAAACAAAATTCTCATTATTATTAAATTAAATAGCGGGATTAATAGATGAAAAATTAATTTGTACGAGATGCAGTGGAGGAAAGACTTTCGCAAAGTATCAGGACGGAACGTCAGCTCGTAGCTCCAATAATTTTATATACAAGGGATCAGTAAATGTAATAATGCTACATAAGTATAAAGTATCGGGTATAAGATCGAGGTTGACAGTATTTTATTCTATTAACAAAAACTAAAAACTGCAACGTGTGCGATAACCAACTAGTTTTTCTTTGTAACATACGTGATGGATCGACAAAACAAATGTTATAAGACCGAATGTCATCAGCAGTAGAAATTCCAGTCTTGCACATATACATGTGTGATTTTTAATTGAGTTTCAAGTTCTCGGGATTGACCTACATGTATTCGTTGTGTCATGGTATATCGGATGAGTTTAATCTCTACGTACGTGAGGAAAACGTAATTAAATTAGTTCCTCGATTTCTTAACGTGTATAACGAAGAATAATTCGGTAGTATTGACAATATATATATATATATATATATATATTTTAAATTTATCTATTCCAATCTCTAACAATCAGCTGCCATTGTTATGGTATTGAATAGTTTTCTTGATTTTTTTCCTTTTCAACGTCGACGATATAAACTCGATAGATTTCGATCGACTGGACAAAATGTCCCGAACTTTAATTGAGTTTTAATGAATATTGATTAATCGTATTATTGCGTTACTAATTTTCTCAATATAATTATCGTATGCTGGTCAATTATTACAATGCCACAAATATTTATAATTTTTATACAATTAACTTTGATTCAGTCATCAACTTCCATATTAAAATGATTAATTATACTTCCGAAGTGTTTTTTTTTTCAATCATATAAACAGCGATTTATCGGTAGTTTTGAGTATTTTTAATTGCTGCAATCATATACCTGAGCGAAGCACGATTCCTATAAATTGATCAACACTAATGAAGTGTTTTTTTCCTTTTTTCTAATTGATGCTCGATTTGTGCTACTGCCAATTTCACGGTATTATTCGTAAACTTTTGTAGCAAAAAAAAAGAAAAATGACTGATGGTTGTCTGGCGCGAAAGCGTACCGCACGATCTTTATTTGGGTCTCGTAAAGTCTATGGCATAGAGACCAGAGGAATATCCTCGATATAAGAAGTCGATGGTGGGGTAACGGTGCGAGGTCTCGCGTTGCAATTACTCTACTCGAGTGATCGTAGACGATGGACAGGGAGCATGTAGCCGACGTGAGGTATACGTCCATATTATATATATTTATGTACAGGCTGTCCTAAAAGTTCTATCGGAATCATAAGTCACATGATTCTTTTCAAAAAATTCTGTTGTAAACAAATCTTTTACTTCTTTTGTGTCCTATGTACCGTTAATGAGTAATCGATTAATTAGTGACAGGCAACATTATGACGAAAAATTCAACATTGTTGGTATCTAATCTCGAAAAATTTGTTTATTTATCTTTTTTTTTTCATTTTCCAAACGTTTTTATTACTTTTGCAAATTTACTGGATCCAAGTTGCTGATTAATTTATTTCTCAGCAACGATCCAAGGGACAGAATATCGTATAAGGAGTTTTCTTTTCAGAATTTCGCGATCTCATCAATCTGCTAATTCTGACAATGCCATGAAGGACACCCTTTGTAAAAAAAAACGTTTAAATATATATGTGAACGTGTAAATCTTGGGGTGCATTTGAAGACGAGTCACGGCGAGCAATACGATACACGTGTAACCGTGTCTTTAACTCGGCTAACTCGTGACTCGAATACCACCGAAGAATAATAAACATACATACGTATATATGCCTCAATATCGCAATATAGCTACGTACGTATATTCCGTATGTACTATCGCTAGAATTTATTTTATATACTACTTTAACTCGTACGAAAGCTTCGAGCAATATCCCTATGCTTAAGACGTCCCTTTAAGTGACTGCAACTGAATAACAACCGAGAAGCACTCAGGATCTTTAATATACAGTGGTATAAGATAAAATTACAGATCGTTGTAACTTTATTCGAAAGGAAAATTGCGTATAATCTTTTATTTGATTTTAATATTGAAGATCGCTAGAAGAGCTTATTTCTTTGATTATACAGAGTTGTTTTTTACTCGAACGGGTTTTAGTAGTAAAAATGCGTTTCGTTAGTCCTATGAACAATTTGTGAAGGGAAAAATCTCAATTTTAATCGAAAATGTGTGTTTGAGACAATGATATCAATTCGAATTGAAATTAATTTTGATACAATTCGAAAAGATAAAAACTATAGAGGATTTTTATTGGGACAAGTTTTTTTGTTATAATTGAGTTCAAAATAAAACATGCAGATTGAAATATCCCGAAATATTCGCTAATATCATAACATTTATATTTTTTTTATTATATATTTTGTATAATATTTTGTATAAAAACTTGATATTCGAGTAGTAAAGGAAATTGTTTCCGAACATTTAAATATTTAACAAAACAATCCTAAACTTTCACAAAGATTCGGTCGCAGAGAAAGAGAGAGAGAGAGAGAAAAAAGCAGAGAAAAAAAGTTGATATAACATTTTTTGTATAGTGCTCGAACTCAGGATCGTCTGTTAATTAATGAATGGAATTGCATTGAATGGATTATTGGTAATAAATCAATTAAATTATAAATTAAATGCAGCACTGAATTTTCAAAGTAATCAGAGTCAGTTAAACCTGATTCAAATTTGCGTGTACCAAAGTACTTGATATTCATTGGAAATGAAAACGACGATAAAGCCCGGGAACGCTGTCTATGTTGGGAAAGCTATGTGCCATCTATTCTTCGATGGAAAATCGAGTAACGCGGTTTAAGGGTACGCTTAATATATAGAGGTAGTTTAGTGTACACACACGTGTTAGCCAAAAAGAGTAACGAGAGCTAACGAGAGAGAGAGTGTGTTGAGAGTGGAGTACACGTCTCACGATGCTATTTTCACTGTTGACCTTAATGCTAACCGAAAATAGTCCCCGAATGTCGAGAGCCTAAGCCCCATGTTGCAAAACTGGTGGAACATACATCCGGGCAAATTATATGGGCGCCACATAAATATGAAAATTTATCGAGTTATTATTTCGAGCATAAAATTGTTAGAAAGATTTACTACGTAAATTCTCTGATTTTCACCCGTTGAACATTATATAAAAATATTTTTCGTTTCAAAATAAATATTTTTCAGGAAACTTTGATATTTTTGTGCTAATCATTCTGTTTCATATTTTGCTTCGTCTCTTCACAAGCTTCGATTCAATATGAACGTAAAAAGTAATCACTGCGTTCATGATTTTCTTGTGATAATAATTAAAAATTATAAAAATCATTTAATCAATTGAAATCAACTGAAATATAAATCCTGGAGGTTATTATCAAAATTTCAATGGTTGAATATAATTTACAAAAAAATATAAAACTATACTCAACTATACTAAATATTTGATAAAGAAGAATTATATTTCCATTGTTTTAAGAGGATTCGAGTGTTGAACAAAAAATAAAAGGTTCGAAAATGTTTTGCAACTCTTTTCGAATTGTTCCTCATATTGGCAATGTTTTTAAATCTTCGTTGAAACACTGGGTCATAATGACCCAAACCAGTTATTAAGGGCTTTGACCAGAATTAACGATTAAAAACGATTTTTTTTTTCAACAAAAATCGACTAATGGACGATGCTACGATGACAGGAGAATGAAGTATGTCCTGCGGAAAATTGACCCAGTGTGTCACCAAAGGGTTAACTTAATTCTCTTAGCATGTGCATGGAAATGTAAAGAACAAAAATTTGAAAAGTAATCGATAATTCCAATTGATTCTTTTTTTATCCACATTGAAAATGAATTCTCTGCAGCCATAATTCAAAATATCTTTCAATTTCATATATTTTATCTTTGGAGAATTATAAAAAAATGTCGAGAGCATTTTTCATGAGAGATCAATGTGTTAAGCAAATTGTAAAGAGCCCCAGGAGAGTAAGTGTCAAATTTGTAAAATAATTTGTGTACAGAAGTGCACAGCTGACCCCTAGCGTTTAGTTGGAAAAAAAGAGAGCGGATAGTGTGGAAAATGTTTTGTTACGTACTTCGAGAGTCGCGAGAGGATCCAACGAGGATAAAGGTCTCGTGTGAGGCACTTCCCCAGGGAAAACGCTGTCGTGGGATACGGACAGTTGACCGGAACCTCCACGAAGGTTCGCGAAGGATTCTTCCACACCGCTTCGCCTCAGGAACACACTGGAATTTCAAGTCACTTCATTTATAAAACAACTCTTGAGAGATGGCGAATGTATATTCAACGAGGACGTACACGGACGTACAAGACGATTTTACATGGGATTTTTCCTGTAAAGTGGAATGATTTTCAAGGGAGAAACTTTGGCGATTGAATTTGTAAAAACAAAAAGAACAGCACTTTGAAATTTTGTACAACGTAATGTTCGAAGGTTATTTTCACAATTTCCATCGTTTTGGATTCCGAAAATCCTAATGAAGAGAATTTCGTATTTTTACTGACGTTCCAATCAATTTTTCTAAGCGATTGTTTATTAACGAAATTTCTAATTTTGCAAATTACGTAACCGGAAATTGTCTCTATTAAAAACCATTCCTCTTTGGGTAGAACACTTCGTATGCAGTAAGAAACAGGGCTGAGACACATAAACATAGGAAAAGACGTGATAAAACGAGAAGACTGCATACACACAGTTGTTGAATCACATTTGAAAAATTCATTGTATACTCTGATATGCACGACATTGTTTTTGTTTCTTAGCTTTATTTTTTCTGTGACGAACGATCCTCTAGGGTAAAACATGATTTATGTATCTTGAGAAAAGATTCTTTCAAGTGATATTATCAAATTTGAGGCTAAGTTTCAAGATAAATGCGAAGAAAAGAACAAGATAATTTCCAAAAAAAAAAAAAATCAGACCGTACAATGAACAATTATTTCACTAAACGTTTCGAAAAAATACATTTTCTTCATTGCTACGACAAACTAATAGCAATTGTTTAAGATTGTTAGCTCTCGTTAGTGTCGATAATGAAAAAAATCGTTTTTTATTCGACAATAATAATTGTTATTAACACCAGTTTTTATCTAGACTTAAAAGACGAAAGATATATTCGTCAATGATTGTGAGGAAAGGTCAGTAAAATGGTTTTTCAGTCTCAAGCACATACTATTTTGTTTTTTTTTTTTTTTTTAACGAATCACAAACATAGAATTAATTTATTGTATTACTTATTAAATGACTTATGCGTCCTCACGGAAATTCCTAATCGATATTTTCTTGGCCACCCAAGTCGTCTGCTGAAAAGATTTTTTTTCGAATAACAAAAAATCAAATAAAAAAGCGAAAATTCTCATTTTATACTTAAAATCATAAGTTCTTTTTCATGTCTTTTAAAAAATGGATTTACTGCAATTTTATTAGTAACTAAATGTACCTCTCGCGATCGCATGAGTCGGTTAGAAGCTCACTGGCACTTCGACTGCGCGCTTCCTCAGGACGTCCTGCTGGATGTCTGAGCGTAACTTCCTCGCGGTCCCGTGTTATCAGATCACCATCCCGTTCGCCGTTTCGCGAACCAAGTCGAGCGTCCGCGGCACCTCGACTCTTTCGCCTAAAAATTCTTCTCAAACCTCGGAGAGGATGGAATCGACGTTTTTTAGGTTCTGAAAACAATTTAAAAAAGTACACATAGACGATTATTTAATGGAATGAATGAACTGTGAGAATCGAGAATTGTAATTAATAGTAATATTTTTCAAAACTTATCACTCGTCAATCCATAACAAATACTTTCCTTTCCGGCCAAGTTATTTGTACATGTCAACAAAATGTAAACAAAAAAGAAGTAATGTCGACAAATCATATTCCATTCTTTACAATTATTCATCATTTTAAGACAAATTTTACTTCAACAATTAAACGATCATAATTTTTTGAACCACATTTCATCATTTTTATTTTCTCATTGACACACATTATCAATTGCTGTCTTTATATTTCAAAATCGGTTGTTAGAAGAATCGTTATTTCGAAAATATCAAAAATATGCTATTCCAAAGACACGTAAGAAGTGTTAGGGAAAAGCAATAAATTGAGAAGACAAAACACAAAAATCATTGTTACTTCGATCATGTATTTATAATCTGTAAGGAAATTGTTTCAAAAAGAAACTTCATTCTGTTATTTACATAAATATCCGAAACCTTTGTCTAGTATTTTTTTTAGTACCGGTATCGAGAACAGACTTTCAAGAACTCTTTTGTCCCCTCAGCCATAAATATTTTTCCACTCTCGACATAACTTTCACAACATCCATTTCCATATTCAAAATTCATTAATTTAATCATGTATTCAAGATTGATACATAAATTAGCCAAACACACAAAATGGCATCTTTTTACTAATATTTTTATACGAAACATCTTTTTTTCAACTGTTATTAATTTCGCAATTGCGTATTATAATTATCATTTTTCCAAAACTATGCATTGCCAAATGTTGAGGTGATACACGTTTTTCATGGATATCCTAGATATTTTGAGAGAACATTCGATATTTCGAGAACAACGTGTAACTTTTATTTTTCTTGGAATATCAAGAATCTGCGAATAAAAAGTAAATCAGGATTTTTATCGACCCGAAGATTCGTAGATTACCTTAATCTTTTGTTTTTATTACTATCGCCACAAGAATCTTTTACAGAGTGTTAAAAACATATATACGTGTCGAAATAAATGACCATAATAATAATTAAATATAGAATCACTTTTTTTTACTAAATAATCTCGAAATTCAATACAAACTTGTAGAGAAATTCACGATGTTGTATATGAATGGAGACTATAGTATTGAATACTGATACATTTAGGGGCAGATAGTGATGGCTTGGGAATGGACGAAGGATGATAATGGTCCAGGAAACTACGCTCCACATTTACCATTCGATGGATATGCAGGAGACAGATACACATGAATTGATATATAGATATAGCGTTGATAGAAACGAACAATCGAGAACATATATATATTAAATTATCGGACATACCGAATATCCATTGATACAAGACGAGGGATTGACTGGTAGGATATGCGGTAATCTTTGTGAGTGGAAATATAATTGGATTAAGGCGGAGTCGAAGAATCTGAGAAAGGTAATAATAGCGCAAAAACGTGGAAGGAATAAAAAAGGGATGGGCGTAAAAAAACATTGGGTGCGGAACTCCAAATAAACATTTGAAATTTATTTTTAGTATTATCGATGATGACCTCGAAGTACTTATTCGATATACTATATGGAAGTGAGGTTTGGCCGAGGACAAGAATCGATTGGGTCAACAAAATCGTGGAAAACAGGACTCGAAATAAATAAATGGAATTTTTATAAGGTCGAGACGTTGGGCGATATGGACTCGAGTTTGACTTGGACAGCGTAGTGATTAAGTTGTTTTTCGAAGCTTTGAAAATCACGAAACTATTTCAGCAGTGAAAAAAAGAGATAACATCGATGATGCTTCATGTTTTTCATTTTTTTTTCAGCACTCGTTGAATGAATATTGTCTTTTCTGATATCAATCGATTTATTTTTACTATTAGACTTTGAATTTGACGAACACAAATGTGACACTGTAAAGGATTTTGAAACGGGGGAAAAGCCCTTCCGGATTATGACAAACTGGAAGCAAAATGAAAGAGGTGAAAGGTAGAAGAAGAAGAAGAAGAAGGATAGAAACAACAAATAAAGAAGTATGAGAACGAGAGAAACGACAGAGAAAAGATTAATGTGTAAAAAGGGGTTGAGAAATGTTTATACCATACATGATCTTTTGCTAGAGGCAGAAAATTTACCCTTCCAACGCTCACGAGATAGAGTAAGATAGAGAATTAAATGAAGGGTGTGAAAAATACTCGCTTCCTTGATACAGATGCGGAAATGATGTACAGGAAAAGGAGGGTTAAAAAATGCGAAAGAGGATTGTGATGTATTTTTGCTTGAAGTAGGATAGGTAAACGCTTCCGGCGTCACGTAAAACAGACCAAAAAAAGGTGAGAGAGAAAAAAATTATCCTTCCAGACCTAAATCAGGATTATTGCAGAATCATTATTTCCAAGTGTCATTCTTCTCTCGTCTCGCGCTTAGACGGGAGTAACGACAGGTGTTTGCATTTGGTTCCGATTAAACGTCACGCACGGAAATATAATTGCGAGAGAAATGTAAGAATAAAGAAGACAAAACCTAACAGAATAAAAAAAAAAAAAAAAACAATTTCATTTCCATCGAAATGTCCAATGAGATAGGCGGGAAATGAATTTCATCGCGAGTAGTTAAGAGGCAACATTCCTAGCTCGATGGAACATTGATTGCCGTTCAAGTGGGCTGTCGATCCTCGTACACTTAAAAAAAAAAAAAACAGGCGAGATAAAACGAGAACCACGGGCAAAAAATGTATGAAAAAAATTCCCCTCTCGTCATCAAAATGGTCAATAGATAAAAATTCTTTCACCATCAGCTACGCGATACGCGAGTCGATAAAACGTTTGACGTGTTTGAAATTTCGTCGAATATATTTCACTTACTAACGAACGTTCAATATATTTTTGAAGCATCACTTTTATTTTTTTGTTGGTTTCATATATAAGAATACGATACAATAACAAGATCGTTTTACTTTACGTCAGTGACGTCAGTAATATTTATTCAGATGTTTTTTTAACAAATGAGTCGAAGTATTTATTACCGAAACACCATTCGAGATCACCCAAATCATCCAGAGTTTCCATTTTATTTGTTAATTTTTTTTTTTCTTATTCTCCAAACTGTTTTTAAAAATTCATTCAAAATTTACACGATCCTCACAATTACGATGGTTCACAAGAATTTGTTTGATTAACAAAAAAATTCACTGTTCGTTGGAGGGTTGAAGGTCTTTCACGTTTAGGTTATTTATATAATGTTAATTATTATTGGTTCTATTGACACTTCTTGGTTTATGGTATCGTAAAAGACAGTAATGAAACATTGTGAACTCTAGAACACATGTGAGAGGATACACCTGACTGGAGCTTGGCTCATCGTCCAATAGAACGCGTATTTAGTACGTATCGTCTTCGATAAGATTAAGAGGAGCCGGCATACTTCTATATCGTGAATCTTCGTATAGCAGCAAGAGGCTTTTGCAATATCTTTGAAAAAAAAAAAAAAAAAAACCGCGATTTCTCCCCACCCTGTATTTATTCCGTTGTGACAAGAATCTTCTTATAAGTCCCAGGCTATTCTCGTCGTCGACGAATATAATAACGGAGCAAATGGTTTCACGTCCTTCTCTCTCTCTTTTTCTTTACGAGAAAAAACAATTATCGATAATTGTCACGATTATTATTTCAAGATTTTATCCAACAGCTGGAAGAGCCTTATCTTCCTTAAAGACACTTATCTTGGTATTAAAAAGCGCACCTTTTCATTCGTGATATCCAGAAATGAGGACGAAATGAGAAAATATTAAAGTAGAGCGTTTATGCTGCATTGATTGTAAAAAATAATAATAATAATAATAATAATCGTCTTTCGATCTGACGGAAAAAGAGTTTGCCTGAAGCTAAATATTCCGAAATTTTAAAGAGGTAAAAGGAGCAGTCGAAATTTCTGAAAATGTGTCAAACAGAATAAATCGAATTCTCATTGGTTTACTCTAATTTTACAGGGAATTTATACAATGATTTCATCCCAGACGTTCACATTAATAAAGTTAATTTACGTGCGAAAAAATGTCCAATGCCATTCATTGTCTTAAGATAAATTTAGAGTGATTTAACAAAAGAATATTTTCATGAATTCGAAGCATCCAGTAATTAGGGAAATGGTTTATAGATATACACAAAATAAATATAAAAGAATACGTAATAAAGAATCATGGAAAAATCGTGAATTGTTCAAAATTGACATAGCCGTGTAAATAAATAGGTGGAATTGGCGAAGGCTGCAAGCATATTGTGTAAAATGAAGTGAAAGTGGCCTAAAGATTATAGTAGACGTCAAAGAATAACCTCAACCGTGCGGTGAGAAGTTCGAAATGAAAACAGAGAATAATTTCAATCGCCGCCTTCACCATTTGACCTTAATTCGTTCGGAGTAATACAACGATTGGAGTCTCGTTCAGAAAAGGGTCATAAAACGTTAAGAATCACGACTATAAGAGCTCGGTACACCTTTCCGCAAATCGAACAACTATCATAACTCGGGCCTTTACACGAAATGATTTCTGAAGCGCTTTACTGACCTGAATCCCCACTAGAGTCTGACGAAAAAGTAAATACACACACATATGTATCTATATATTTATTTATACGCTAAAATTATACATACATGAGCTTGTGTGTATTTTCTCGTGTGTAAACATTGGTAATCTGGATAGAATAAAGACGACCATTTTCTCAGCAATTTTCTGCTTCTCTGGTAACGACTTCAAGATTCCTCTTGATGATAATTTCATAATTGAGGAAAAATTGTACTCGCTTCAAGGCAAACAAAACTCTCTGCTTTCACAGACGTGCAAATAAATAGCATTTGTCATTTCAAGTATCAAATTTATTTCCTGACCCGAATCCTTTTCTACACTGAGATTTCAAGTTCTTTCGATCGTCTTGTTATTTATATTTATCGACAAAATACCAGGAACGATTTAATCGAAAAAAGTTAACATAAAAACGAACTTAAAAGATTTATAAATCTGTAACTTTATTGTATCATAAAAAAAAGTCGAGCTTTCGATTATAAGAGATATGACGAACCAAACCGTTGACCAAAAAATATTCATATCTATATGTGTAAAGATCAAAATTACCTCGTAAAATCTTTCTCCTCAAATTTTTAATATAATTATATTTTTATAGCTACGTTTTTATACCAGAAAATATGATCGACACAAAATTGAATATTCAAAATATGGCTATTTCGAGTAACTTTAAACGGAGGATAATTATTAACCCAGCAGCATTTTCGTAAACCGGCTCGGACGAATTAATTCGCACTCCTAAAACTTACGTCGAATTTTGAGTTACGATTGATTCAACCCCTTTTATAGAAATCCCATAAGTTTTCAGGTACAACTTTCCTCATATATAGTAAAACGGTTAATTATTGAGTCACGTTTTGCTATAAATTTATATATGAGTGATCAACAGGACACGCGAATGTGACTCGATTCATCGGCAATAACGACGGATACAACGAAACAGGAGGTAACGATATTTCATAGTGTTCCACTGACCTAAATTCGACCGACGAATGCGATAACAGTGCGGCTCAATTCTTTCAGCAAGAAAGTAAAAGTGAATGTGGTTGTGTAATGGAAAACCGGATTCAGGAGAAAGAGTACGGGAACGAGGGACTAGAGAACAGAAAGGAAGGGACAGGTGAGGGGGAAGGGGGTGACCACGTGTTTGACGTTATAGAACAAGGGGAGTGAGACACGTTTTATGCTTTTGACATGATCGATATCATAGTTCTTGACATTGTGCTCGTTATCTTCCTTCCTCACAAATATGGCAACAAAGGCGAGTTCAAAAAATCGATAATCTCGAGAAGCGAACTAGGAAAATGCATTATAAACTTGAACTTGTATTCAAGCAATTTTCAAAAACAATGGATGATTTTTACAGCTTTTTGAATCGAGATATTCTTGTGAATCAAAGATCGTATTAAATCGAAAATAAAATTCATAATTTTATTCAAAATTCATATTTCTGTTACTTTTTAAAGTGATTCGTTGGTTTTCAAAAATGAAAATCATTGTTATTGTATAATTTTTTTGAAAGGAGCGATCAGAAAATTCGGTTTTTTTACGTTGGTAAACTTTTTCGAAAAAAATTTGAATAACTTAAAATAATACTGAGCACGTAATTCAAAAAGATATAGACAATAAATTGAATAAAATTTGAGAAAAATAAATCAATGTAAATTCGGAAGAAGAAATGAGGTAAAAAATTACGCAGAAGTGTTTCAGGGCACGATAATAAATCGTGATGGTAGTTGTATGTAACTATGGAAGTAGTCACGGACTAAAAGAGCGAGCCGGTCATCCGTGAAATTTAACGCTCGAGGTGTTCAGTCGGGAATAAATTCTATTCGATTTTCTATGTCCTGCAACGAGTGATCCCAGTCTTGGTACTTGTGTCTAAATGCGATACGTCGCGGTACCGATTATCAAGCTGCAGCGTGGCGGAAGACTTTCCGTTCCATCCCCCTCCTGCCTGTTCACAAGGAGGAAAAAATGTTTCGAAGCTCGACGCTCTCGTTCAACCGGAAGTGCATTCTCCGTCTCCCTACCAATGCTCCATGCGCATCGACGTGACTCTTAGCACAGATTATTCATGATCAAAGAACACCCGACCTTTCAACTGATACCGAATTTAATTCGCGTGGGATGTACCCAACATCCGATACAGTGTGATAATGTAACGAGTTCAATGATCGTCGTCAAAATAAATAAAATAATGACTCTTTTTTTCTTTGCCATTGAAATTTTAGGTGCACGATTTTTTTGTGTACCGAACTGTCATGTTTTGCTTGTAATAAATTGAAACGTGAGTTCATAAACAAAATTTATATTTATTTCATCGAAACGTGATTGAATGAAAAAATAAAATTGATATATAAAAATTGAATCTCGGATATTATGTAACGGTTCATTATGAAAATTCTATAAGATTCTCTTAAGTGTTTTTTAAGCCGAAATAACAACAACAAAATAAATAAAAAATCGTTTTTCGCCTGACCCTACGGTTTTCGCGTCAGTGTCGTTGTAATCCCAGACGTATTTGCCATAATCTCAAGGATGAGAGCATTGCACTCCAAAGCATGTACAAATATTTCAAGATATGTATACACACGTACGTTGGAATTTATATACGCGAAGAGGAGGTTGCATTTATCAACGCCTCGACGAATTGGCCAAGCTGGGATATCATTTTTGCACTATTTCGCCGGCACGTAGAGACGGAATTTCGGGAGACTCGATTTTTCATTCCTACATTTTTATTTATTCTTATCCTTCCCTTTTTCGTTCTTACTCTCTTACTCTCATCTCGAGCGTCTAGACGGCCGCCTCGGGCTCACTTTCCAGACACCATACAGTTATAGCAAAATACTGTACATACGCTCACGTACAATCACACGTACATATATGTATAAAACATTGAAACGCTATCATGCGCTCCATGATAGAGAAAAAAACGGAAGAAAAAGGCCTGCAAGGCGAATTTCAAAGTACGATTCTATGTTAGAAGCCTTTCTCCCATTTTCCCTTCAACACGTCCCAAACTTTAGAGCAACGGCGTGCATTTTCTCCTCAAAAGTCATTGTACTCAACAGAAATGAAACGTTAACGTTCTTTTTCAGAACTTTTCCGAGCCACAGGGAGTTCACGAAAAACGTCACATTGTTCCTGGCTTTTCTTTAATTGTGAGCGAGTACGCTGATTTTTTTTTTTTTTTTTCGAGACTCAATCCCATGGTCCGCGTCATAATTATGAGTCTCCATAGATACCGCAGTCTCCGGTCACTTTTTTTCTATTTCATTTTGCCACAAGCATTTTCTTTGAGAAAAAGTCAAATTATCCCTGACTTCTTAGTGTTTTCGAACAGATTTCGAATTTAGGGTTAAAGCAATCAGGCTACGGCCCTGTGACATCGGTTGTCGCTTGTGTGTGCATACATATATGAAATGAATAGAAAAAATACGAGAGTCTTTCCCTATTTTTCCGACAAATTTGCATAACAATATTTTCTTACTCCGAGTCTTCAATAAATCTGACTTACGTTGTGATTGCGCGTTCGTTACATTTTTCCTAAAAAAGGGTGAATTTTTCTTGATTTCTTTTGAAATCACCATGTGTCGATAAAAAAATGTGTAAGACGTGTGAAAAATCGTCTTTTGTATAAACGAGACAGCCATAAAATACATGTATACATATTTATATATAAGTAAAAATGTAGACTACGTGACTTACCTTTTGGTAATGTATCGACAGCGCGTTGCTGCATGGCAAATTCCCCGAGGCTTAGATGATGATGATCCTGGGGTGGTGGTGAAGCTTCCCTGACGCAGCCCATTAGGCTCAACGCACCCCCGACAGCACCACCCCCAGCACTACCGCCTCCACCGCCAGCACCTCCTGCCGGGGCGCTTGACATTCTTCCCGTCTGAAACATTCGACGGAACCATGCTGCGACATAGGATTCTTTAACACGATGATACCATCCTGAGAGAAAAGAATTAGTCTTATTCGTCGTTGCGTTATTATTTCCGATGCCTTGAGTTGTGCCATGTTGATCAGTTAACCAACTGTCCCAATTCCCGGATGCCCAACTGTCCATTTCAACAGTTTTTTAAGTGAATTTATCACGCGGACGAGAAAGTTATTTGAACCTCGTGAAGTATTTGCGCACAATTGGACACGCACTCACAGAGACGACGACACAAACACTCTGAACCTGCTCAAACGAGGCGTGCACGACGGGAATGTTTTCACGCAATTGTTTAATTACGTCAACGAGCGTCCTGAGTTTAACCGTTAAGCGGCTTATAATTGAATTTATAACACGAGTAGGGATTTATGGTAAGTGAGAGAGGAACGTCATTCAAGACCAATTTAGAACACTAAGAGAGAAGAGACAATGTGTCTGGAGGACTCGGGAGGCCAAACTGCAGTAACCGTTGCCGAGACTGTCGTCGCGACTTTGGAGAAGGTCCGGAAACGTTGCTCCATTTCTATGTGATAGAAGTCTTTTATGTATACATTCACAGACATCCATAGACAGTTAAATGCATATATGTTTATGTTTCTGGATATGTATATGGATGTATAAATGTTTCTATATACATTAATGTATATAAGAGACTGGATTGGGTCAGGAGAGATGGTTTCCATGGTAACTGCAGCTGAAAGGGCTGCTCTTCTGCCAAGAGAATAAGAGAAGCAGAGAGCAAGAGAGAGAGAGAGAGAGAGAGAGAGAGAGAGAGGCTGGTCGCGGGCATCGATTACGCCAGCCCGACCAACCCTCCCTCAACTACGACCAGAAACGACCCTGACCTTGTCGCAGCACAGCTGACTATCTCTGTGCACCAATGCGCGTGTACTCACTGAAAAAGCTCGTGAACTCTACATGGATTTCCAGGGGATTCCTGGGCTCTCCTCCCACCTTTCGATCCTGATGACCTTGAGCATACACTGTGCATCGTTCTTCCGAGGAAATAGAGCAATATACAGCCTTTTGTTTGTTTATAAAAACAGATTTTGGGTCAAAAAATCTGTTTTTTTTTGTTATCCTTTATTTTTTACAGAAAGCAAAGGAATTCGAGATGACATTTTTTTAAATTCATTAGTCAAATGGAGTCAAATTTTCGAGCGCTTGGAATTCGAAGCGATTGAATATTCACTAAAATCAAGAATTCCATGTTCAACGATGTTTTAGCTTGAATACTGATTCTACGAGGACGGATTTTCGATTTGGAAATGATGGATAACCGACACCCACAAATCCGGCATTTCTCGTTGCAATATAGTCGCGAGTTACGTGGAACTCTGATAGATACATTATTAAGAGATAATGATCTTGGACCGCGTTGACGAATGGATTATTGGCCGTGGTTTCTCCCCGATTCCCTGATAATTGCGACAGCAACTCAATTATGGATAAAACGCGACGCTAATAGGACAATTAATTTTCTCGTCTCGATAAAAAAAAAAGAAAAAAAAAAGAGCAATATCAGTTGATCTAACGAAAAGGAAATCAAAATTCTTAATGCCGATTGATAGAACATCGCTTGACTCACCTTAAAGAAAAAACGACATTTCAGGGGGGATTCGCGTGTCCTTGTTCCGAAAATCTGTAACAAATAATAAACAATATTTAATATTTGACTGAATATTCTTTAATTAATTTTTTTTTTCTAATATGACCTTATTACTTCGTAAGACGTGTGAAATAAATATACAGAAGGAAATGACAAAATTTCACCGTATCAACGTGAGTTAAAGCTAATTATTCAAATTTCGCCATAAGTAGAAACGGTAAATAGTTCAGACACGAAAAATCTCGTCAAAGACATGTGACATCAGTTGAGATCTTGTCTCTGAAGACTTCCGTTACCCGTCAAGCGTGTGTATACAAATAAATTAGGAGCAAAAAAAAATCTTTCGTAACTCTCTTGGCACTTTCTTCATCTCTCTCCGTCGCCTCGTTCTTCCAAACGAGGAGGATCACTTACGAGAGACAAAGAGACATTTCCTTTCTCCTGGTAAACTCTCTCGACACAAATCTATTTATAATTATTACAAAGAGTGAACGAACGCAACGGCAGCCAAGGGACGTCTCGTATGTTCTTCTCTATGCCTCGAAGGAAAGGGTATAAAGGCCACGAAGTGCGTGGCACACGCACGAAAATAAACTCGTCGGGGTCGAGAGTCCGCGGCCAGCCGACGACTGTGACCGAAAGCAGACCAATATTTCCGTACATTCCTTGAATCTGTACATACGCGGGTCCACATCATTTATTTCCTACTCATATATTTTCTCAAAAAAAAAAAAAAAAAAAAAAAGTATTCTGACGCGATAAATTATTTCCACAACTACGACTCGAAGATTTACATTTTTCTTTCCCCAGATCGTGAGAATTCGCGGTAGATTATCATCACGTGAACCTTTCGCAATGTTTTTCATCTTTCGTGACACAGAGAGGAAAAACATGGTTAGAAGTAAATGCTCGAGGCAAATCGACCTCACGTTTTACCGCAGACTTTTGTTCCGCTAGACAAAAAAAGTCACCCTCCTCTTTCTGGTCATGACTCAACGGTAAACTTGCACTCGATTTGAGTTAACGAGTGTCTTGTTCGCACGGTGGAGTTACGAAATGGCGATACATTTATTGCTGGATGTATAATAAGTCGTAATTTTCGTAAATGCATAATTATGTTTGTACAAAATATTAATAACATAGTAAATAAAATATAAACTAATTTAAACTTCGGTTTATACGGAATTAAATGTCCTGGATGATGGATTAACTGAGAATCAAATTTCAACGTGATTTCAACTAAAAGAAAGGAGGGCAAACGTTATTGAAGTTGCAAAAAGATGTACATAAATAACTGCGGCAATACCACTTTCCCATTTCAAGTTTATACAGCTTCCTCTTTGTTTCCTTTCTCGTTTTTTTTCCTCCCTCGTACCCAATCTTTTATTTTCTACGTGGCCGTAACTAGGATGCTGCGAGACCCTCAGAATGCCAATACACCTCGGGTATATTCATTCGAGCGTAGAATTCAAGACAGAAATAGATTGTGAATGGGGCCCTTCGATTGGAGAAAATCGGCTGAGTAAAGAGAGAACCGATTTCCCAGGTTTTTGTTCGTCTCTTCGTTCCGTTTCGGTTGCCACTTTTGTTCCCGTCTATTCAACGTGATTCACTGTGTGTTCTAAATATAGAGTATGCATGCACTGTACGTATGTGTAAACGAAAGAAAGAGAGATATAGGCTGCAGGGAAACTGGTATGTAGAAGATCTAGGCCAGCAGGAGCGATCAACGAGAAACAAGCAAAAGTCATTGTCCCTTTACACGAATACACACAAATCTAAGTAAACATACCTTATTCCTCGTGTATACATTTTGTAACAAGTTTCGCGATGCGTTAGTTCACACCAACAACAACGCAGACACATGCACGGGTTTGTGACGAACATTGAGAATTCAAGACAAAGCGTATCACGAGAGTTTGGACGTTGAGCCGTCACCCACGTTTTTCCTATCTCATTGTCGTTCTTACTCACGGAAACTGAGAGCAAAGAATTCTCTTACTCATTCTTTCTGCTGCTATGATCACACATATGCGTGTACATTAGATGAATAAATAAAAAATAAAAAACGAGCGCGCAAATAAATACTGTGAAATGTTTACTTCACTTTTCCTGCAATTTGAATTGAATTTTTTGCTCAATTGTATATAATAAAATAATTTATCGCACTTTGTATACTGAAAATATTTTTAAACTAAGAATGATTCAACATTATATGACGATATGTTATCGTGAAGTTACGCGACGCTCTCAATTTTTGAAACATCGACGTATCGTCAGAATAACTTGTGACAAAAAAGTCGCAGATTTCATCGAATGCACAAAAGCAGTACACGGTTATGTGGCCCACATATTCACACAACATATCCAAACATTATTTGAATATGCTGTGCTTCCTGCATACATGTGAATGCAGCCTTTAAACTTCCTGTTTTCCGAAAGGAAGGATGCTCAAACACATTTATCTCCTGTTTCGTCTCCTACGCGAGAAATTTTATCGCCTTTACCGACTATGTTTAAAAGCGCGTAATACGGAAAAATATTTATGAAGATAAAATATCTGTGAGAGAGCGAGAACGTTTTACGAGATTATTATTTTTCAACTTTCTTTCGCGTGCACCCTCTTATCGAGACTGCCAAGATTTGAAAATTTCAAACAATTAAACTGCATCCGGACATTGTCTCTTAAATTTGTGAGCTTTGAAACATTGGAAAACAAAAAGAAACAATCACGAGCTTTACGAGAAAAATGTACAACGATCAACAAAACGCGCAGACGTCAATGCGACGAGCAAAGTCTCGAGAGTTGGTGATTATTCATTCGAGGATTGACAAAAAAAAAAAATACACACAAAAGGGCTGATGCTTTTTAAGGGATACAGAAGAATGAAACTTCCTCCGCAATTTTCCGTCTCGTCAACGCGCAGCATCCGGCTCTTCTTTCATTTTTCTCGGGACAAACTTCTCCATGGTCCTCTATCGATGTATTGTATGTTTTTTGTTTCGATTTTTTATCAATCCTGCGAGTACACAATGTAAAGCGAAACTACAATGAAAAAATAAAGATCGAGGTCGTCAGACTTGTGATTACCTTTGCCCCCACCTACCTCTCTTCTTTTTTTTTGTCTTTGTCGCATTGTGTAAATCTTTTTTTTTTTTAACTACGATATCTCTCATCGCTCCGTTCCGTATTTGAGGAGTAATTAATATTTCGTACTTTTTTCACGAGTAGAACGTTGACCCGTTTTGCTGTTATTCACTGCAAAGAAATGAAGTTTTTCACTTTCTGGTCGCTACTCTTGTACAAAGAAATCCAGACCAATTTTCATCGTATCGCCACATGCACGTCACCCAACGTCATAAAGAATTGTACATAGATATTTTCTGCATATATAGACTTGACAATGTGGTAAAAGTGGAACGAGCTACCACGGTCTATTGTCAAACTTGGTTTCAAACAGTTTTTCACGTTTTTCTTACTCACTGCTTAGTCAAAAGTCTGTATTGTTTCACTCGTTAGAGAGTTTTCGTAGCAGCCTACAATCGATATTAGTGTTTTGTGAAGTCAGAGAATTTTTAATTATTATTATAAACCTTTTAAGTGCTACATCGTGTCTTAGGTGCAATTGACGGGAATTTTGGTACTCCGTGGTTCTTGAGATCGCTGATAACAAATCGGAACGAGAAATTTGAAAATTCATAATTAATTGTTTCGTTATTTTTTAAATGAAAAACCACCGTCGGGAAAAACTTGAGAAAATTCTGTAAATTTCTTAGGAATATATTGAGTTTTTGAAAAAATTGCCAATAACGACTGTCCATATTTTTTTCCTCATTTGTCTATGTCCCAAAGACCATGTAGAATAAAAAAAAAACCGGTGTTTATTATTGAAATAGTGGTTTAATTATGAAAAGACTGTACAAAAAGAAAATAAGTCTCCACTTTATTTAAAAAGGCTGTTGATATTGCAGTTATTGACACGAATATCAGCATAAAATGAGTATCAAAGGATTGATCATCTCAATCATGCATGGTGTCATAAAGCAACGATCGATCTAAAGTTTATCGAGTGCCCTCGATGTCAAAAGACTTTAGAAGTACGAGGCCAGCATGATGTACACAAAAGCCTCGTTACCGACAAGAGTCCATGTGTACAAATAGGAAGCATGTTATTTTCGCATACATGCTTTCATTCAATCAATCGTATGCGTTTTTAGTATATAAGAGAAATATGGCTGTATGGATATAAATGGCAAGAATTCTCTGTCGATACCAAAGACTGAAAAGTCGCCGTACTTTTTTCTGTACAATAACAATTGAAGAATACATTTGACGAACATGCACAGAAATGCGAAGCTTGTTCTAGGGCTGATTCCAATATTTAATTGGAATGAAAAATTAGTCCATTTTTGTCAAGCTTCGTAGAGACTGAGAATAAATCAAAATGTGAAAACAGAGAGTTCCTCAGAAAAAAATAAAGAAAACATAAAGATAGCAGATGAAAAGGACTCGTTCAGAGTTTTCAATCAACTTTTCCCTATTTTCAGTTAATAGAATTAATTATTTTTATACATACGTTAATCATGTGCCTCCCGCTATATAATCGCAATCTCATTATAAAATATGCGGTATTGATAATCCTTTGATTTCCAACAGTCCTGTAAAAATTAGAGGTTTTGATTACATGACCCAATTTATTTTATCACCGAGCCACATATCCGTTCTCGATGTAACCTCGTATGCTGTGCATTAAATTTATATGTTTTTACGGTGTGGGACATGAGTTTTGCTAACGGTAAGCAAAAGCAATGTTAAACACAAATTCATACTCATCGTCATCACCGTCGACGTCAACGTTCTCATTCGGTGAGTCGTAAATTTGTTCGGAAATAGAATTTCCAGTGGATATACAAAGATATGTATGTGTTAAACACGAATATGCGGTCCGGTTAATGAGTCACTCTTGCATTCGTCGTGTGCATATTCCGAACGTTGCACTCATCCGAGAATTCTCTGAGTATCCATCACGATCATTTTTATTTGTTTATTTTTTCAGAAAACATGTTATTGCAAAAACAAAATGTTTATTTTTTAAATAAACACAATTCTAGGTGTATGTGTGTATTCATAATTTATGTTCACTGTGAAGAAAATAAGATTTTGCTTCAATGCAGTTTTTTCTTTAGATATATACGCGACTGTAATAAACTCAACGATTCTTTATATATATTCCTGTTCAACTCATCTCGTTCAACCCCTTGTTCGTGCGTGTACGCATTTCGGGAAAGTAAAACCCTGAGAGAAACTCGATCCATTGCTCTCACTCCCCCTTAGCTTCGTTTGCATTTATCTCGAGTGCACGAGTACAATGACGAGGGGAGCATAATAACGATGACTCAAATTGACTCAAAAGGGCTTCAGTTTTCAATACGGACTTTTTTCTACATTATTTACTGTGCAAAATAATTCTTTATCGTGCGTTTATTCAAAAAGAATTTTGTGTTCGCCCCTAAACGTTAAAATATCATTGTAACGAAAAATTTGTATCTATCCAGTAGTTTAAATAAATAATACGATTTCCAATTTTCCGTCGCATTCATTTTCAAGTTGTTGAATGGTTATGGATAATGTTTTACTATAGCTACGCATTGGTCGGAGAATTCAAAAAATATGTTTAAATAATGACGATCCAAAGTATTTTCAATTCCAATGGGTATTATTACTACTTTAATTACTGAATTCCGGTCTAAGTGCGGCGTTTTAAGTGTGTATAGGATGTAGTAAAGAGGCTTGAAGTGAAAAAAGTCTACTCAGGAAAACAATAATTCGTTCAAGAAGCGCAGATTGCCCTGAGATATTATTCTTGCAGATGCAAAGCTGTGCCTGAGTGTGCGAACCGTTGACTTCATAAATCAATGCGAATTCGCAATAATTCAATGTTCAGTTAGTTTTCTTTGGCTGGTCCATAAAAAATGCATGTTTTTTTTAACATACATTTTATTTCACTCGACAAAAATATCAACGATGAGTAAAAATGTGTTTACAGAGCCATTTGTAAATTAATAAGTATGAGATCTGGAGCCTAATAGACATAATCATAAAGCTGCATTAACGATTAGTCGAAAGAATTCGAAAATCGATTCGAGTATATTAACTTTTATTTAAATTTATTTCGTTTAATTGCTTCAAATTTTTAAATGAAGTTAACCCGAATCCACGAATTTGTTTTACTACCGAAATATTCACAGAACATCGAGGATAAAAATGCCGGATTCTGAGGAACACCAGAATGATTAATATGATTCCTATGTGGGGAGAACCGAGAGCGTATGTCATCTTCTCTTAACTGTCCTCCAACACCATAGAAAATGTGAGGTACGAAATATGGAATGACACAGGGATTTTCGAGTTGTTTGGGAGCATCGACCTCTCTACGTTTTCTTCTGTATAAGCTTATGGACCAGACGTGGGCAATAAAAATCGAATTGTAGTAATGTTTAGTACAAACGTTTAGAACGGACAAAAAGATGGAAAAAAATACGATCTCCATTTCGTGTATTTACGTTAGCTTGCTTGTTCTTTCTTGGTTTTCCGATTGACAAATCAATTATTGAATGGGAGATCTCAAACCATCATCAGTTCCTTATTTCGTGCAGACCAAAATACTATTTCTACGTGGCCATCGTATAAATTTCACGAGAAAATTAGGTTCTCGTATTTTCAACCGGAGAAAAGAGTAAAGCGAAAATACAAACGTTATTTACCGAATAAACGAAACAAGGCGAAGTGTAGAAGGTGAAGGTGAAGCACCTCGATCATTAGATAAGAGTAAAGTGGTCTCCGTCCACTCACTTAAACGGTGGAGAAATAATCCTAACCATATCAGAAGATCGTATCCATAGAAAAAATTTAAATTGTCCAACATATAAACACGATCAGAGAAAAAAATCCTCCAACGTGAAGTGTTGTTGTATTTTTCATGGTTTTCAAACTTTCGAAATGTAGTCCGAAGAAATTATTGCACATAAGATTATCTTAATGTCCATTCTTCGCAGTCTCGTAGCGTGTGATTTTTTTTTTTTTTTACCACATAATAAAAGCATTATACAACGAGTTAATCTAACAAGAATTATTGTAGAATTGAAATATCAAAGTATGACCATTAGCCTACAGGCGCTTTCTAACTTTATTATTTTTTAAACTTTCGTTTGAGAAACGTGAGGTACAATAATTTACAAGTAATTTGGACGCACTCATCGACTTAATTTTGTATCGTCGTTAACACATTTTTTTACCATGTTTTACCAGATAATAACCGTACTTTGTTCACATTTCCGAAGAATTAATGTCTTAATCATAAAAATAACTATTATCGTAGAATTTTGTACGTGTATGAAAGGAAAATTCTTGTCTATCGATTCGAATAAAGTAATCGGGAAAAAAATGTGTTTAGGATTGCTTGAAATTCACCAGATCTCATTAATCGTGCTATAATAAATTATTGAAATGACAGATTGAAAATCCTCAGAAACCCCGTTACAATTGTGTTATTATTATCGTGATTATGAATTTTATAATTTCACTCTATATATTCATACGAATCCATTTTGCTGGGTCACGAAAGGGTTATTCTTCGCACGATTCCGTTTTCTCTTCGTTGACCGTGTTGTCGTACAAAATACATGATACGAGAGGAGCAATGGAGTGTGTATACTTTTGTGAAGAAGGCAATGAACGTGTTGGAAAGCCAGGGAGTAAAAGAGCGCAAGAGAGAAAAGAATAAATCGGAGAAAAAGAAGGAAAGAAGAAAAAGATGACAATACAGTACCAACAACAACAATACATATAGTGACCGCAGGAAAGCTCTCGGTCTCGTCTTCTCGTCGTTTCGTCTTCGTCGTTGTTCCTCTCGTCGCGGTCTTTCAGGTTCGTATTCCCACGCCGTGAAACGGAACGCGAGTCGCACCGACGACAACGACAAGTACGAATAAGCCAACGAACGAATAGAACGAACAAACGGTAGAAAGAAAAAAGTATTTGATACAAATGTACAAATGTATGTTTATATATTTCAACGTGGAAACTTGCCCGCATCGCGAGCACGAGAAATGTGCGATAAATAATGAATGAAATTGCTTCGCGGGGCTTTACTCGCCTCCCGCGAAGTCTTTCTGCTTCTGCATTACACAGGATCTCGTATTATCTGGAATTCACAGTACGCACATCTCTGTATCTATAAATACAAAAATTTCAAGATATACGTACACATTGTACGTGTATGTCATACCTGCGTACTATCTCATTCTCTCTTCGTCTCGTTAATGATCGCTGTCGTTGAGGGACGTACACCGTTAAAACGCAAGGTAACGATGATAATAAGAATAACAACGATGATAATGATGATGACAGCGATGAAAACAGTGAAAGAAACCGCGTTTTACGTCCTAGAACGAAAGTCGATTCACCTGCTTCATTCTTTAAAACTCCCAACGAAGTGTCTCTGTACATTTGTATCCATGGACTTGACGTATATACATATACTTATACTTTAGTGAAGACGTAGAAGAGGTAACGAGCAAAGATGATTGGGCTCAAGAAGTTTCCCTAGGACATGTAAAGGAACTGTCGAGTGATGATAAAAGAGACGATTAGAGAGCTAAGCATCGTCTTGAGGCTTTCAAAACATGAGATATTTTGTTTTACACACATATATGCTTGTATATAGGACGTAAGATAATTGACAATCGCCAAAAGTTTGTTTTGAATATTGTACGGAAATTGCATCGACTTTGAAAACTCACGAAGCGGTTCACGAGTGATATTAACAACGTATAGAAGAAAATATGTGCGAGTAGATATGTAAAGACAGACGTATATATATGTAGAAAGATGTCTAGTCGATCGTTTTTAATCAACTACGAGAAATGAAGGAACGACCATTCCATCAAACAGGTGCGAGATATAAACTCCTCGTAAAACGACGAAGAGACCAACGATGACTTCCTGCTAGGGACGCTATGTGTATATGGACCATCTCCCTCGCATCCAATTCCCTGTGTTTAATTGCTCCCGCAGGGAGATGTATGTACATTCATCCCTCGAACCATACCTCTTGTCGCTTTTCTCATTCTCCTCAATCTCTCGCTCTTCGGCTAATCAATGACAACCGTTAATTACTGTCCACACGTCGAGGACACCAAGAGCTCCATATACACGGTGATCAAATGTTCAAACGACTCCTGATACCAGACCAATTTGGTCAGTTCTAACGTACTGCTGTTGACATTATCGAAAGATTGGTGTGATGATCAAACTTTATTCTAATTCCTATTAGAAAATCTGGGTTAAAATTAGGAAAAATGATGACGCTTGGAATTTATAGTAATCTAAAATGGAATAGAAATAAATCGACAGGCATTTAGTTAATAATGTATTTTTTTATAGCAGCCTATTGTATGACGCGGAAGTTTGCATCGTTGGAACGCAATGAAAGTCCTTTATATTTTGTAACAGAACGAAAAATTTACATGCAGTGTTTATTTTTGATAATTGGACTAATTCTTTCTGACTTGTAAATTAAATGTACGAGAAAAATTGGGACGATTCTAAAACTTAAAAAATAAAAGAAGAATTAAAAAAAAAATCATTGGGTTCCAACGATGCAAACTTCAATATCATCCTATTGTTGAATATGATTGAATATGATTTATTCACGAAGTTTTGATTTCTTGTTAATCAATATTTTCTCTTCAATCAGGTACAATGATTGTTGAGTTTAGGAAAATGTTCAGTCCAACAAAAATTAGTTATTTCCTTACAACTCACACTATTCAATACGAGGTAATCATCAAGAAAAAAGTGGGTCCGATTTCCCCCGAAATTAGACCAGTTTTAGAAACTGTCGCCTTCCTGAATCACCCTCAATTTTACTCTTACGCTGGAAGGTTCCTGGAGTTTACTCAACGCCATATGTTGTTGATTCATGCGTATGGAGACGTTTCACAACTTCTACTTCTGTTATTTTCCCTTGGTCCACACAAGAAAAATTAATGGTTTTTTTTTTAACTTTCAATAATTAGCTCACGAAAATGTAATTTGCTACATAAACGGCCACAGTAGTTTGAAGATCATTTCAAAAATACTTTTAAAATCGTTATCTTTGATATATTCAGAATTGAAAAATATTGCTTTGTATGAATAAGAGATAATATATAAGTCTGTATTTATTTGAATACAAATGTGTGTAAACGAGTGAAAATAAAACTAAAAAATAGGAACGAGGATAAAAGAAAAAAGTGACGAGAGACGGGTAGAGCAAAGTTGTAAAAGTGATGTTATTGAACGCAATCAAAGTGGAAGCTAAGGGTTCGCAGAGCTTTGTGAACGTCGCAATGGTAATCATAGATGACCGGTGTGGTCGAGGGTGAGTCTGACACTTTTCATTTATACAAGCTTTGAATGTATGAAATAATACCTGAGCACTCGAACACGTGGGTCACGAGGACAAGGAACTCGGAGTTCAACGAGGGCGGAAGGTCTCTCTCTCTCTTTCTCTTTCTCTCGTCTCTTCTTCTTCTCTTCTTCTGGGCCCCGTTATGTCTCTCATCATTATATGATTGGAAATCGAACTGCGCACATCATAACTGATAAGAAGTGACGTATCTCATTGACGACGTCATATGAATTAATTATCGGAGTCGACGCTGACTACGAAAAAGTAGTAGCTTCTGGATACCAATACATTGTCCCAACTGATACTTTTACGAATAAAACGTATTCGCTTTCATTTCAAAATGAACAGGGAAATAAATGAATGTGAAAGCAACGCTACAAATTCTGATTTTTGTAATATTCGAATTGTCACATTCACTATATAGATCGGAACTTGTAGTTAAATTAGAAGTTTTTGGCAGAAAAATCATAGATTTCATCGACCCCGTTCCAAGTTCAAATGAACCAAACGATCGCGACATCTCGATACCTCGAATCGTTACACCCCTCGATCTTAATGAGCAGCTTTAACTGATATAGAAAGAATAATTGATAAAACTGGAGTGAGAAGCTCTGGAAGCTCTCGTGTCTAGGACAGAACGGTCCGAGTTATGTCAACGTAATCTCGGTCGTAAGGAGTACTAGAGTCTCATAGCGTTAACGCGCCTCTCTCATCACCAGTTATACATGCCTATGAAAATGTTAAGGCTGCACGGTCTCTTCAGTTTTCTACTTCGTAAGATGTACTGCCACCTCAATATCAAACGTTAAACTCGCTTCGTTCTATCGTTCATGACGTAGGCTCTAAAAACTTCACTTCCTGTTTTTTTTCTTTCTTTTTTTATCTCCACTTTTCCTCTCTGTATTCCGTACAGCATGTTTTTTTACTCCTCATTTTTCGTGAGTATAAGAAGAGAGTGCAACGGGGGAGGACCGCGTTCAGTGTCCGGGACCCGCAAAAGCCTCTTATATATCTGCTCTTCTCGGTCTCGTCTCGGTACGACGACGAAACTATTTCCGGAAGATTCCAACGCCGTTAATGGAGAGCAAGATATAGAGATATTTAGGCACGCAGGCTAGGCAGGCCTCAGAATCTAAGCTGGTCCGTAGACCGCGACGAAAAGCTGAAGAGACGAAAGCTTCAGCATCTCTAGGCTTTATATACGTATACATATGTATTCATATCTTGTAGAAAGATTGTTATATAGTTGTCGAAGTATATATCCAAGTCATGTGTCTACTAGAGCGTAAGAAGCTTCAAAATCACTAGAGGAATATGAAGTAGAGTAGATGGATAGACGAAAGAGTAAGAGTGTACATCTTGGTATATACGAAAAAGCTGAAGTACTTGTATCTAGAACTTGAAAAGTGAGATCTACCTTCTAGTCATATATATATACTCGATCCAATTAACGTGATTACGTATCTATGGTGAGATACGTACATTTTAGTAGTCGGAGTAAAAACGCATGAATTGCTTACGGATTAACGCGAGTCACTGTATTATCTCGATCGTGGATTGCAAAGAATCTTGCATTGAAATATAAACCAGTATTTTACATTTTTTCTTCAACATCACAAGGTGTTAATATGTATAGTCACGCGGGGATAGGCAGATAAAATTGATCATGAATAATCGCAGCGTGCTGCGATCGAAAGAGGTCAAAGATCATTCCGAAGAGATTAGCATTTCGATGCAACGGCATGCAAGCAGAAAATATTGAGATCGTGAAAGGAGAACGCAGGAGATGTACGTGGACAGATGGATGAGAGACTTCGCCCGCGTGTGGAGGTAAAAGATAATCGAGAGTAAATCGCGTTCGTTTGTATCCTAGTTGCAGCGATGAAACTGTGAAAGCTGATTGAGAATCAGTTTGAGAAAAAGATCGAAGACTCCTATAGGTGTATGCACACATCTAAAAAGAAGATGAAGAAAGAGGGACCGAGAGAGATCGAGAAGGGAACAGAAAGAACAGTAGGTCCGGTATGAAAAATGTTTGCACTGTAAGCACACTTGTGAGCAACGAGAATTCGAGTCTCAAGACTTGGAAAGAGAAAGAGAGAAAACTGCGGGTGAGGCGTATGAGAGTCGATCTCGGGGCGGATTCCCACCACTTACTCGGTCACGACTTCGAAGTCGCTAAACATCGTAAGTATACTCTCGAACACAAACCCTTCCTCTCTCTCTCCCTCAGTCCCTCTTTCTACGTCTCGACGATCTTTCCATCTTCTTTTTCCTCTCGTTTCGAACGATTGGATAATGCGCGAGAGAGTTTCGCTATAATCAGTTGAAGATCGAGCACTGGTTAAACAGAGAGATCGCTGTAAGAGGAACTACGTTAGACGATTTGCTCGCTCGTTAAGACATTTCCAAGACTGTTAATTCTTCTTGGTTTTCTTCTTTTTCTTGCCTCTCATTTTACTAAATGATGAAATACACTTAAAGTGCTATCTCAATGTCAAAATAGTAGCCAAAATATTATTTTCTATTTTTATACTAAATGCTAAAGAATTTATAAAATAATATTGAATTTTATAACATTCCCAATTCACTACCCTGAATCTTACAACCATTTTTCATATCATCCTCATTATTATTGTTTGGTTTTGTTGTTGTAGTTATCGCGATTATTTTTTTCAACATATTGCTCAATATTAAAAATAGTGAAGATAAAATTAATTGTTACGTGCTCGTCAGCATATTCACCAATTACATGTTTCTGTAATAATACTGTACGGAAGACTCCGATATAATGGAGAGTTCCATTGTGAAACGATTTATCGTACATAGAACGATTTTCCGTGTTGGTAGGCACCCGATTACCGATTATAAATGGGTGAGAGCCCGTTGTTTAATAGTTCCTGCATGCATACGTGGTTTACATGTAAGATCTTCGCCACGGTATACGTCTACTGTAATACACCGCGAGCTATATGTATGTATATCCATAATAGAGTTTCTGCCTGAAGAAATAACTCTATGGCACGCGGCTCTCACGCGCTTCGTCTTCTCCGATGATCTCGTACAGCTACCGCGTCTAACGCGCCATTCCCACAATGGAAAAGAGCAAGAACGTTGCCCACGGTATTGCTATAATGCAAATAAAACAACAAAAACAAAAAGACTAACGAAGGAAAGAGAATCTCGTTCGCGTTTCGATATTAAGGTGGTGTACGCTTTGGTTATGCGAAACTTTATCATTTGTGTATGCGCAACAACGAGAAATTGCATAACTACCGCATTGATCGACCAACAATTCTTCATTCAGGCATCTCCGTAACGCTTCTACGATTTATGAGCCCCGAACGTTCAACTACGCTCGAAAAATGTTATTTTGTTATTCAAGATAAATTTTCCATTCCTTTTTTTTCTTTTATAATTTTAGAATTCTGGCCAAAACGACTCGACTACGAAATCATTGAGCTTATACTTTTTGATGCTCGTGTTATCGTTGTCACCATTAAATAAAAATTACATTCCCTTCAATCAAGAAAAAAAATGTTGTCCGCTAAATTAAATGACAAAGTTAATACATCATTTTTTTTTTTAATCCATTGTTCACGAAACAACAAAAAATACAATAATGTGAATTGATGTCATTGGAGAATGATTTTTGTTTCAATATCAAAAATATCTAGTCGTTTAAATTGTAATTTTTTCGAAACCAAGTTACGTAAAGTGATTCATGTTCGATTCTATGCATTTTTTTATCCGAAGAGGAGAATACACCCAACTTTCTCATACCCTCTTGAGCACGAATTGCCGAATTTGGCCTATTATTGTATTGTAACGAAAGATGGGAAAGCTCAGGGAAGGCCAACGTTTCCAAGAGCTCCAATATTTCTCCATTCAAGCTCTGTCACGATGTGGTGCACATCACCTCGACCCTTCGTGTGCTAGAAAACGCCCGACATACTGTCTCGCGGAACTCTTGAATCGCGTGAGTACCTTGTCCTCTTCGGGATTCCCCTTGCACCGTTCTCTCGCGTTCACTCTTTCTCTCTTTCTCAGCCAAGTTATTCGCGCGACCTCTGCGAGGGCGCTATCACGTTTTCCTTTACGAACATCGGAGAGTGCAGCTATTCTGAATGCACACACTATATGTGTATATAAAAAGGAAAAAAGATGTAGCAGGCACGACTACGACGTTGCATTGGAGACTGAAGATCGCACGATGATCAATGCTCCTTTGGCAAGAAATTGTCAAAGGGACCGGTACAATTAGATATTCTTATGAATCCACATAATGAGAAATAATTTTCTCTAATATGACAAAGAAATCCCAGAAAATCAACGGAACCAAATAAAAATACGAAATAGTTGATGAAAAAGCGATATTTTGCACAGTTGCTTAAACGAAAAGGGGTTACGAAAATAAATTGGGTGTTTTGAGAATTCGGATATGAAGAACCGCGGTAGCAATTAATTACTTGAATTAAATAGTTTAGGGAGAGAGAGAGCTGGCCTTAATTTAAAAAATCTGAATCGTAACTATCAACAAACAAAATACATTCAACAGACTGTATTTGCTAAAAATAGATTCAATTGGATTGAACTAAAATAGAATTGGCTTCAACAAAATGGAAAATCAATATCACAATCGTCACGTGTGTAATAAAATGTAAATGGAAAATAATACGTTATACGGGTGCTATATACAGAAGAAAAATAAACGTATTCTTTGTAGGCAATCGAACGATGAATTACGGACTCTAAGACTAGTCCACGTGTCAAAAAGAGCCATGTGTCAAACTGAATGACAAAGTACATAAAGCAAATAAAGGGTCATTGACTATTGAAATACATCAGTACTCAGTAAAAATAAAACTCATACAGTCGCAAGACCGTTAACTCATCAGCTTATCGATCGTTTTTCCAACTAACATCGTCGAAGTATATTTCATCGCCGCGGGTTCATTGTCCCCCATGCCTTTGCTGAGCCTCTCGGAAACTCTCTCTTGCTCGTCCGGATCGATATTGCAGTAGTGTGTTCGAGGAACAAGGGGCAGTTCGTTAAATAGTCATGTCAGGTATCCATGAAATACTAGTGTAAGTCCAAAGGGGTTGCTTCCTTGTAAGAACGATAAAAAGTTAGGATTCGCCAATGAAATATTAATGATTTCGGTAAAGAATCACTTTTTGTTTTTTTTTCTTCATTAACTCTTATTATCAGCATTGACAAGCAACGACTGTTTCCTTTATTACTCAGCGTTTCATTAAACACTCAATTTATGTAGATTTTCCCCGAAACGAGGTCCCTACTCGATTTTCTTTTATTCAATATGCTGAATCCTTTTAACACTACAATAAAAACGTGAGAGTTCTCAACATATATTGTTTTCATCTGTTTTATGTTCTCGACAATGACTCCAGTAGCGGCGTTCCAAAATTTTGTTTTCATGGCATATCGTTTTTCTTGTTGTTGTTGTTGTTCGTATTCCGAATAAGCACAAAACAAGCGGGCTCTTGCGTAACGACGGCCCTGAGCCCGTAGTCTTACAACGGTAATGAAAGCCTCGAACGGGCTTCCTCCGAGCCATGTTTTACACAGCATCGGCCAGGGGGCCCCCTACCTCTTCTCTTCGGCAAACCCGTTTCCCTTCTAGTTCTCTTCACGGTTTAACGATCGACCGTGTACATACCTGCCCCTGAATTTACCTGCTGCCTCTGATCGCCGAGCATCTCTCTCTCTCTCTCTTCTTACTTTTCCTCTTTCTCTCGTTCTCTCTCGAATTCACCATGGACCCTCGTCTATATTTTTGTATTTTTGTCTTTTAGATCTTTGCATTGTATAAATCTACAGTGTCTCGAAACGGTGAGAGCAGCGAATGAAAAACAACAATGCACTTCTTTATTTCTCGCGGGAAATCCGTACAACTTTGATGAATCCTCGCGCAAACCTCTAGCGGACTAGTGTCATTGCACTCTTTCCTTTTTTTCTCACATTACTTACTCGTGTGACCAATAGCTGGACTTTTTACGAGTCTATAGGAGTACGGAGATAAAGGATGCAATGTAAAAAGAACGACACATAAAAGTGTTTTACAGCCAAGTCCCTCGGGAAATTTCGTGAGAGATATCGTTTCCCGACTAACGATAGACTTCAATATTGCGGTCAGCCCCTTTTTCTCCTGTCATTTTTACATTATTGTACATTACGCAAATTTACAACTAAATTCTCATACTCGAATGATTTTTCTTATGTTACTTAAGATTTTTAAAATGTGCCATTCCATCATCGAATAACCAGTTTTAATGGATATATCCATTCATAGAATAGAAGCTCGTATAAATGGAGATGAAATAAGGAATGTGGTTTTTATTTACCAGATTTAACGTAACCTCAGAAGATTAACAAATAATATTCGTATATCACGACTATGTAATAACGGTTACTTAATACACCTCATAAGAAAGTGTGTTGGCAGAGCTCATACAGTTTCACAACAAAGATCAAAATACTTAAGCAGTTAGAATTGTACCGCATCGTCCCTCTATATGTACTTTGTTATTGTAACATTTCGTGTGGCGAGGTCAGAGACTCCTTTCCTCTCTTTTATCCTTCTTCCTTGAGCTCATGTTGTTGCTCCACGAGACCTAATTGGATCGTGAAGAGAACAGTGTCTGACACGTTGAATTCGCTCGGGGCGATTCTTCGTTCCTCTCGCCGACTAAATTCGAAGGATACCGCTTACCCTTTGTCCCAGATTCGGAAGATTCACTTTACCAAAGGAGTTATTTTTGTTCATTTTTTTTTTTAAATTGTCTATTTCATGAATAACGTTATTACGAAAGGAGGAAATGTTGCGGGTTTATCCAACAACCGTGTGAAGTAATTCGATCGTACGGTAGTCTGTAGCTTTACCAATTTAATGGTACTTTCCTTGTGTAAATGCTATTAGTATTGACATCGAACACATATATCGAAATATAGGGTAGATCTAGAGGTGTTCCAGGTCTCACTAAACTTAGTTTATATTTTGATTGCCAAACCTATATATTTGGTTCCTTCAATCGAGTCAAACTCGTATCCACGATGCAAACCATATTTCTCCTCGAAATTGTGATACAAGCATCGTGTACACACATCAATTGGAAAGATTGAAAATTGATCTTAAGGCGGATCGAATTTGCGGCAGGCCACGAAACCACGATTCAAGGCTGACGATTCTCTCGCTCGATAACTTGCTCGCTTCTGAGATCTAACTGGTTAGGGAGTGGATTCGATAGGTAGGTCACGTAGGCTGCCTGATTTCAAGTCTGTCTATATGTATATTTTTATTATAATTAACATAATATATTGTTCTTCAAAGACTCGACATTTCGAACCAATGTTTACATCAGAAGAATATATCGTGGGAAAAAAGCAACGACGTAAAACGAAAATTATTGACTTCTCATTTTGTTACATTCGATATTTTGTAGCAGGTCGTGAAGAAGTCAATGATTTATATGATTATTAACAAATTATGGAAAAATTCTACAGAAATCTTTACCTCCCCATCACATTTCAAGGTTTCGCATTGCAAGGTTTGCAAGGTTGTTTTCTAAAAAATGACGAGAGTTGTTGGGAAGTGAAGAATTCATTTCGTTTCTCTTTTTATGAGTTGCTGGCCTCCGTTAAAATGACATTATTTTTTAACCGAACTGGAACCCGGAGACAAAAAGATCGGAAATTGAGATGTTGTCGAAACAAAAAGAAGATGAAGGGAGGCACGCAACATGCAATCCACTCTTCGTGTCGGAGCGATAGGAATCCTTTTGGGAACCAAGGACAGGATAGGATGTGGGTGGTGTTGAATTTCGTGCCTTTCCCCATGATCCTCCTTGCTCGTTTCTCTCCCTCGAGAAATTCTTGGTGTGAAGGATGTCACCAGCGACTCAGATCCCTGCTCTCTCTCTCTCTCTCTCTCTGGTGCTTGGCTTCACGATTCAATGTACGAGGAGATGCAGTTGTTCAGGCAGTTCCATACCTTACCAATGACAAGATCTCACGTGCATCTTGAGACATATCGGGTGCTTTCAAGTTTTTCGATCAAAAGATTACGTGGTAGAAACCCTTCTCTACACATTGGAATGTTCTCTTTTCTAAGTTCTTATATCCAATTTTTCTTCATCTAAATTTCCATCAATATTTAAACATTTCCAGTAAAATAGTTGATCGTCAATTTTCTATGAGTGAATAATAAATGCTCGTCTTCGAGATTCTTCGAGAGAGACAATAAACAGTGAATAGAACTAATTTGGTTATGGTAAAAAAGACTATTCTGATTGTTATGTATCGATAAGAGTCGAGTGACATGTACAAGGTCAATTACCTTTGCTTATAGTTTAAGAGAATTATAGATATTCAATAAACGTAGAATATTAATTCACCGGAAACAATTAATTTGCGACATGTTTAACCGTAGTTTGCAATTCTGATGCTAGTACAAACACAATAGTTCGGTCCCTCGTGACTCGTGGAGACTTCCTAAGACGGGATCATGTCCTTTTCCTTTTCATCGTGTGTCCGAGAAATCCCCGAGCGTCTTAGCATTTCTACGTGCCAAGGAAATCCTCAAATAGGATAGAAAGAGAGAGGGAGAGAGAGAGAGAGAAGTTGAGCCTGTAGGGGACTCTTGGGACAGTTATAACTTCAATGAATACTGCAGGGATTTAAAGTTTTCCGGGTGCAACGAAGAAGGAGAGAATACGATAGGGCCGTTAGTTCTCAAGATCCCGTGCTTCGTCGATCTAGATACTTCGAAACAGACGTGAAAACAGGATGTCAGGAAGAAATCCCACATGTTCTTATAACACATGAGTCGACTGAGCCTTGAATGACGTAGTAACGAGAATCAAAGGGGAACCCCTTGAGTTTTCCTGATGGTGTTGGCTATATTGTCTATCTCATATATATATATATTTTTCTCATTTCATACTTGAGGCTGTCAACTTTTGTTCACTATAACAACGCCGGCCGTTATACAAATCCAGAAATATCTCTTTTTATGACCTGACTCAAAACTTTATTCTTATAACTTAGTACCAAATGGTGAATCTCGATGTTGTGCTGTGTGGGTGATTTTTATTCCGTTATGACCTGCTTGTACGTCATCTCTATCATTCTTTCCTTTTATTCGATCATATTTTCTAGATATCCACTTGAAACCAAATATACAAACACTGTGTTCGTCAATGATACCAAAGTATAGTAAACATCGTTGGAATGTAACGGATATTCTATACTTTGTTCAATTTTACAATTTTTCTAAGATTTGACATGCAAATTGATGAAAAATACTGATGCAAAATAAAAATTCCAGGAATACTAAAACATGACAAATTTCTCTACATTCTGTATTGACTTTTCGAGTAGATAGTGCAATTTGATTATTAGACGTTTCTACTGCGTAGTTCTTCCACTTTGGTGTAAAGCATTTCCACGCCCTCATGACAACGAATGTATCCATATATTCTTATTTTATATATATATGTGTATTGTGTATGGCTTATATATGTATGAAAGGACGATGATAATGAGGCTCGCGTTGCCGGTGACAAGCAGAGCGTGTCTGCGCGGGCCAGTGCCCATCGCATTTGTGCCACGACGATCTCCCCACAGGACGTAGCAAGATCTCTATATCTGCTGTTGGTAAAAACGTCTACAATCATTGGCCTCGAAATGATAGATTGGTTGGTAAAAACTGATGTGATGCTCCAAGTGATGAAAGTTTGGAAAACATTTTTTTTTTATTGAAACGTTATTGAGTCAAAATACGGTTTTTGTAAAAATATTTTTCAAATCCGTTGAGCAATTCTTCGTTAAAACTTCATGCTATTCTATTTCTTTCAATTAAATGACGAAAATAAAACGAGTCTGGAACGCAATTCAATGAAAGGAACAGAAGACGTAATGGAGGAAATTCAAAAATATTGCTGACGAGATGAAAAAATTGAATAAGAAACTGAATATCTATCAACCAATACGGATACACATGCGAGATTAATGGAATAATTTTTTTTTTCTATACGTTTTTCACTAATGTCTTGAAAGACCGCGAAATCGTTGCGGCCTTGGCCGAGCCTCGGCTCATGCCTTCGAAGAGCACACTCGATCCAAGAGAGAGAGAGAGAGAGAGAGAGAAAGAAAGAGATGTGGGAGGAGATGTATAAAAGAGAGGGGAAAGGGGAGAAAACGGGTATAGATGATCGGCAAAGAGCTCGCGAGAAGAGAATCGAGGTCGAATCTTCTCTCGGGGCTCTGAGAGCATAGCCTCTCGTGTGTGCTTACTTGCAACACGTTTTGAGTGCTCCTAACACGTATATGTATTAGGTTCAATATATCGGTTTGTATTCCACGTACATATTGGATAACGTAAAATTGCATTGGGTACACGGAAACGTGGGACGATATAAAAGTGTCACTGCCAATCTCATAGCGACGTCTGTCTATTACTTATTCAGTCAATTTTTTAGTCACCAAAAAATCTTCTATCGAGTATCATTCTCATTTTTCTCCGCTAATTCGCCTCAGCAACACAGGTCACGAAATTACACGAATTTTACCGTTGTAGACAAAAATGAAGAGCATAAAATTTCCACAACACGTTCGTAACACTTTTACCGTAGATTTCATGGCGCAATTGAATAATTCATGATGTTCGCGTGGTATATTTATAAGCATTCTGTGCGAAAAAAACCTACGCAATAATATTTCGATAATATCGCGGCCGGTATTTATTTATCCATTTATTTATTATGAATTTAAATTTATATTCGTATAGAAAGTTAGCGCATTTTTCTTGTACTCGCAAGCAATCGATTATGCAACGAAGAATTCTTTGGGCATCGAGTTCGTTTGTACAATGACCGTATATGCGGACAGAGAACATATAGCAATTTCTATAGAAATTGTTACAATGGATATTTCGAGCGTGGAGCTTCACGTAATGGTACAGAGCCGAGTTTACCATACGTAGAAAGTATAGACCTTTCATCTATCGGTGTATATAATACGAAGAACATACACGTTTATAAAATCATGCATATACACATTTATATATATATATATATATATATAGGAGCAGGTACGAGACTTCCTTTCGATGAACTATCTCGGATGTATAATAAACGAGGCTGTTCGTACCAAACGATTAAACGTCTGGAAAAGTAGCGAATAAAATTGTATACACTTTATTATTTATCATTTTTTCCTCTCCATTGATAAAAAGCAACGAAGTGGGACTGGTGACCCAAAAGCAACAAATTCCTATCGCAGAAAATTGTGCTTCAAAAAAAAATGTCAACTTTTATTGCGCTTCAGTGCACGTAAATCCGAGAAATTTCCAACGAAACGAATTGAATAATTTTATTCAAATGTAAAATCGTACATTAATAAATAAGTCTTGTATATATGCATCGAAAAAAAAAATTCCTTCATTTACATTTTATAAGAATTGTATTGAACAGAGAATGTTCAATCTGTTCCATTGAACTTCAGTTTGACGGAAAAAAAATTGGGACAAATTTATTCACAAGGAAAAAAATCATGCGTCCAATTAAAGAAGGATCGTGCTTTTTGAATTATTTTCACAAATAAACACGATTGAGAACGAAAGTTACGAGAAACCAGGTAAGATATGAATCCAGAAAATTTTCACTTGAATCACAAAGTAAAAAGTAGTAAAAGAAGGAAAGAAAGAAGTGAAAAAAAATTAAAGCTTATTATTTCGTCTCTGTTTATTCTGTTTCCTAATTCATTATTAAGCAAATGTGTTCATGCGATATTTACTATACACAAAGAGTGTTTTACTGACTCGTGACCCAGCGACCTGAAGCAGAGCGTACACTCGTGTTGGCGCTGTAATTATACCGGTACAAGCTTAAAACGTTGCGTACTCAAGCATATATGAGACGTTCTTGAACTCGATGCTGCGAGAGAGTACTTTCGAACAAAACGGTCTGGCGTGAAGAAATTTAAAAAAACTTGCATCTCGTTTAACGAAAGACTATAATATTTTGGTAAAAGTGAATTTGTTCCTGACTGCTGGAAATGCATGTGCACAAAAAGTTTGAATAAACTCATGCTATTCACAACGTGATTTCATGAGGAATGAAAAAAAAATGATAATTGATTGGAAATAGAACGAATAAAATGAACGGTTGAGAAGGATATGAGCGGTATCTGGCGTTTCGTTTTCTAGGGTTTCGTTGAGGTGCCTATAAAAATCTAATGAGATATAATTATGCATATGCGTGCAGGGATAATTACAATGCTTTTTAATATTATTTAAATGCTGCTAACCAGCCAATGCTGTCTTCTAGAATCAAGTGTAGAGAAATAAGAGTATACACAAGAAATTTCTCAAAAAAAAATAAATATGTATTGATATTAATCGGTGCTGTACAGTGTTACCCACGTGGCACACTCTGAATCTCTCCAGCTTTCCTGCTAATTTACCAGAGCGAGAGGGAAAGTCAACTTGTCACGGTGAAAATCATGAGTCTTTATGGTAAAACGTTTTATTGGAGACGAGAGAATGCCAAGCACAAAAAGATCATTGGAATGATATATGCCATGGTGTCGTGCGATGGTTCACACCTGTCGTTAAAGTACGCATTTTGTATGTGACCGTGTGTGTTTGTATTAGTAAAGAGTATTAACGACGAACACCTGCCACATAAATATATTTTTTTTAATTGCGAGTATACGTGGACCTGTGGCATGTTCTCGTTCAGTGCTTGACAAAACCAGAAAAAATTCAGTATTAATTTGTTTTTCAAAACCAATTACTTTCTGTTCATCAGAAAAGACTGCAGTGAATGTTTTTGTGACGCTTGCAAGATTTGCTAAACTCTGTTCTGCAGACATTAATTTCAAAATACTAACAGCATATATTATCAAATCATTGAAAAATAAATAAAATAGATAAAATTATTTACATCTCTTTCAATTGACGTTCGAAAGACTGTGTCCTTCGTCACTGTAATTTCCAAAGTCTCATAAAAAAGGCGCCAGAGAAATGTCCTAACTTTTCATTAAAGTGTTTCGTCTGTGTCCTCGTTCAAAATAGTGTTTAAAAAAAGTTTTGAAAAAAGATTTTCCATCCCTCATGAAAATTCTCGTTTGCATGGATCGTAGTTAAACGCAGCAACGATAAAGGTCCAGGTCGCGATGGTACATCGTCGGTATGTTGCTCGTTCAACTTGTATATCTCGTCAGCGCAAATTACTTCGCAAAGATCCGAGAAAATCGTCCAGCCGTTAAACTACCGGTAAGAACGTCTCGCATACTTCTAATACGCGTGCTAGATGTCTATACACACGTGAATGTTGTATGCGTACGTGAATGCGTGTCTGTGCGTATTTAGTGATGTGTGCGTACAAAAGTAACTTGCGCCTTATAGAACCGCGAGTATTGGATGTACGACGTGAGCCAGGTTCTTGCCACCTAACTATGTATATAAACGCACCTCATGCTCGACTAGACTGGCTCTCTTTACCACCATCCTCTATATACCTATGTACCACTATATAACTCTTGGTATATTCGAAACTAGCGTGTATAGAAGGTTAAAGACCTTATCCCCGAACCAGTTCGATCGACGAGAAAACATACTCCCGACGCCGGTTTGTATGTATAATACGTTACGATCTTATACGGAAGAAGAAAGGACATAATTCCAGCTGAATTTCAGGCCCTGATTACTATCTCGTTGTTAATGAGGTCGCGAACTACGTTAATAATCATTTCCGGTCATTTAGAAACCACAAAACGAAAAATCGACTAAACATAGCACGTATTCTTGATTTTGGAATCTGCATCATTAGGGTTGCAACGAAATTTGTTGAGGGCTACAACAATTTGAAGTATTCGACGTTTGAAAATAAAAGAATTAAAGAAAATGTCGTATTATAACGAGAATTTGCTTAAAGTTACGAAACTGTTACGATTTTCGCAGTAGACCATATTTCGTGTGATGGTTTGGTACGAAATTTCTATTAATAAAAAACAGACATCACAGGATGATGTCCATGCTCCAGAACGTTTGAAACTTTTAAAAATAACGCGCGGGCTTTCAGCCTCCCGAATTCAGTTTAAATGACTAACGTACTGTGGTATGTCAGTATATATACGGCGTATAAATGCTTATAAACTCTTGATAATGTAGTAGTAGTTGTGTTGTGAGAGATCGAGTAATACTATCCACATGAACAAGCTTACAAATATAGTTAGAAGAGTCAATCCCAAACTTTTTTTTCTACTTCAGTTTGAACTCAAAAGCAATAAGGCTTCCTCTGCGTTGGTACTATCCCTCAGATCAAAGAAGCAATTGATACCACGAACTGGTCCCATCTGTCGGGATTTTAGTCTGCGGCGAATTTCGAGAATTCTTCGTCATTGATCTTAGGATGTTGAAAACTTATTAAAATGCTTGAGTGGGATAAGAAAATTAATTCGATAAGTCACAATTTAATCGAATAGTGTCGTGAAAAATCGAGTCAAAAACGTTATACCAACAAAAGTGCAAAAAAAACAAAAGTCCGGAATTTTCGTGGCATTCTGTGGCTGCTAAACAAAAAATTACACATTCAGACCCTCGCGGTACTCACGATAGATTTAAACGATGCGTATTTTTTCAAACATTCCTGATTGTAATGCAGGCAACCGATGGCCAAGTAATTGCATAACATATTACGATTTAGGTGCGTCTGGTTAGGATCAGAAAGAGAATAAAAAACCACAAATGAATAAAACCGCTGTTGGAATTACCTCTATTCGTGACGGCTAGATTTAAAGCTATGGTAAATACTAACGAGTTGTTGAGCAAGACTCATTGTCCAAGAGCAATGATCGCCGGCGGGAACATCCGGGTACATTGCGAGATAAAGAGAAGTTGACCTAAGAGTATCGCGACTAATCCTGCATGTCAACACACCTTTGTCTCCTTTGACAATGTAGGGCAAAAGCAATCAGATCAATTGATTACAATAATTTCGTAATATTGATTAAACCCTTGGCGAAAAGCATTTGCTGCATATTTTTTAATTTCTTTCATTGTGAAGATTAAATTGTATTTTCATTGGGTCAGCGGCTCAAAGATGTGATATAAAAAAGAATTCTTAATTTGACGAACTCTATACGCAATGAAATGAATAAATTATTGAAATTTTTCCTCCTTTGTTGACGCTTCTTATCAATTAATTCCGAAAAAACCGTGAACGCAACTAAATATAAATAAGTTCACGTTTGACAGTTGTAGCAAAAATCAAATATTTTAATTTTATAACGAATTATGAGATATATTGCAGGTCAATTAATATTCATTGTAATAAGTCATCCGCTATCGCTCTATCATCAATTTCCTTACTGCATAATCCACTTTCCTAAGCGACTTAATATCGCTCTCATGGAGACAAGGAAATAATAATTGTTCTACTCTCTCAAGCTTCTCATGAATCAACTAACCCGTTTGACCCGTGAGCTCTATATTTTCCATTCTGCATACACCGTGAGGTCCTTCCTTTCGCTTTCTTCCATTTATTTTCATTGCAAATTTGCTCGGGGCAGCTTTCCGTGGTGAAAGTCGTTCATACGCTTCATTCTGAGCTAATGTAAAATACCGAGTGTCTAGATGCAAGAATCACTAATCTATTCTTTCGCTCTGACATTGTTCGAAGTCGAAGTCTATTGCGATTTCGAAAAAATAACAATCGACAACATTTCAATATTCTCTTGCAATCTTTGACGAGCATTTTTTATTGCATTGCACCTGTGTCAACTCTAATCAATTGCGAACAATAAGACTTTTTTTTACAAGATACTGATGCCACAATCCGTTAAAAAGTATTGCAGAAATTTTGTGTTGAAACTTTGAAAAAAATTTCAAGTCTTTATGACTCGCTTTTGGAGCAAGATTGTCGTCTTTTATTGACTTGGGACATCTCTCAACTTGTATACATAAAGTTGTGGCGGAGTGCAATGTGAGAGTCTCGAAGTCATTCGCTTCCTCGTCGTCGTTGGCTGCAGGTCGATGTACTACTTGAGTGCGAGGAAAAGATCGCCACCAGCTTCGAACGACGACGAGACAACGAAAACGATGCAGGTCGTCTGCCTTTGCCCCTCACATACATATGTCCAGATTATTTATATTTATACATCCATATGTAGATGTGTGGAAAATACTGTAAGGATTCATCTTGCAGTACCAACTTGGAGACAGTGAAACTCTCATACTGTCCTAAGAAAACATCACGATGTTCTTTGCGTACATACACAGGAGGGAGAACAAACGACCCTGAAGAGAATCGAGGTCGTCCGGATGTCTCGGATCTGTTGGCTCGACGGAACGAAGGCCCTTATTATGTATGCACTTGCCTCTAACTTCTATTTCGCTCTGAAACAACAACAATGAAAAACGGATGCGATGCGCGTTTCTCCATCCTTGCCCTCCCTCTTTTATTTCTTGCCTCACAGGCTTTTTCTAAATCCTCCAAAGTTCAGACGCAATAAAAACACGTTTGAGAGAACGCTTGAAACGTTTGGTGAAATGGATTTTTGACAGTGGAACTGAAAATAATTTTACCGTGGTTTCTCACTCCTTACATCTTCGATGTTTCTGTTGCAATGTTTTTGTAAAAACAGGGGACTATATTTGAAAAAGAATGTTCAACTTCCACACGATATTTGTACCATTCATTTCTAAGTTCTATTGAAAATTCCTTTTCATCGCAAATACTTTATTTTTAGAGATAAAGATAAAGAACTTGCCAGACGTAAATAATATGCAGAGAGTTTCGAGAAAGACTCTGTATAAGGTGGACGTTACAAGAAAAGAGGGAAACAGGAGTAAAGTATCCACTGAAAAATGTTAAATTTTTCATTGGCACTGAACTCGAACCCCTCACCCCTATGAAAGACTCAGTATTTTCCACTTGGACGATCGACGAGGGAAAGAAAAAGAGCTGTGTGCCCGAAACATTTTATTCCAGAGTGCTAAATCCTCTCCTGTTACTGGACGATATTTCTCTTTTCTATTTGTTTCTCTCTTACTTTTTTTACTCTCAAGGCCGCAGTACGTCTCTTCTAGTACAAAACCTGTAGCCTTCCTTCCTGTCTTTCTTCACTTTGCTTATTCAGCACAGTGTACAACAAAATATATACCGAGTAGTATTATATATAAGCACGTCGTGAAACCAGCGGGAGGAGAAACTCTCCTATCGGTTCGAACGAATCGTGAGCACGAACTTCAGCCTACTAATCGTTTCTTATCGCTGTTGGATTTAAACCTCATTGGCTATTAACGAATTCTTTGAAAGGAATGAAAAACCGTTGTAACGACCTATTGTTGTTAACTGTGAATGTTTTCAACCGATGCGAAATTTCGCGACATAATCAAGCAGTGAGTCGATACGTTAGGTTTTGACATATTTGCATTGTGTACTGTTTCTTGTTTACGAAAACTTTCATATTATCATGAAATATTGATTTGCAAGTAACAAAAGCTTGCACGGAGGACAAATAACATAAAAAGATAAAAGTGAGAGCCTATGATTCTGAGTAGAAATAAATGGTGTTCGTATAGAAACAATCAAAAACTGACGGTTCTGACGGTTTGCTTCTCTGAAGACTACCCCATAGTACTTTTTCACTAGAATTGTAGAACCGAGTTCCCGTATATGCGAAAATAACTTTTTTCAGTCTCGTGTCGTAGTACTTTTCCAAAAAATAGCAGCTTTTTATGATTAGGGTTATTAATCTTGAAAGTACGGAATATTGAGAGAATTATTTATTTTAAAAAATGATGACTTTTGAAAAAAGTGGAAATTTCCAATAATTTAATAAAACATTGAAATTGTAACTTCCTCCGAAGTGTTCTTCAATAAAACTTTTATATTGATCCAATGTAAACAGTTAAGGACCCATTCGTCTAGAGGCAAGCCCCACTTTTTTCTCTATAACTTTTTGTTCCTCTCGGCGATTTAACCGTAAACCTGTGCTTTCTTTCTTTCATTTTGGTACAATGCACCCATAACTCATGTTGTATATTCTTACGAATGGAGGACTCACAAGGACAAATAAAAAGGTACATAATTACAGTTGAGATCGAAGGTCGCCTTGGCGAAGCGCAACTCGTGTACCAACACGTGGACGACAGATGATTACGTATATATACGTCCTCCACCGTGCAATACTGATTACGTGCAGTTTGAAACATTCGTTCGGCCTCAGCGAAGAGGATCTGATCTTGCAATTATTGTTTTTATTATTATTATCGAGCGTGGGTGTTATTATTATACACGAATTCCTCAATCATTGCAGCGATTACGTGCCTATCCCATAACGTATCCCAATACCCTTTTAACTTTTTTTTAGTTCCTTTGACGTTCGGACATTGCAGTTGTAACTCGATACTTAAATGATACGCGTTGCATTATCTGCAATGGTGCACTGTACGAACGATCCTATCATGTTCCCTTCCGACTGTGTTTATTCAATGAAAATTCTTTCTTCTTTTTTCAACCAGTCTTTGAATTGAGAAATCCTCCAATTTTTACTTCACTCAATAATAATAAAACAATGCTGACTTTATCATTTATGTTGTGCGTCTTGCACTAAGAACAGTTAATTATTTTGCTAATACAGCTCGTCATTTTATTTCGTCCAATGTTTTTAAATGACAACGATGTTTTTTTAGACGTATTCGTTAATTCGTTTCCGAAAACTTGAGCTTCTAGGTCCTTTGCATAAATGAAAAATTGGTTATTTCATGCGAACATAATTCTCTTGAACATTCCATCGCCTGTTGCACGTGTATAGCTCAAAGGGTACAGCGGCTATTGATACTAAAAGGAAAATATGTTCGCTGTGTGAATCGGGATCGTCAAGAAAAAAGTTCTCGTGTTTTATATGCGCGCGCGGTGATTGAGACGTCGAGAGATCAGATAACTACGGGTGAGGAAATATTCTCTCTTCGATGTTGGATAATATCCGCATGAGTAGCGTCAGAAAAGAGGGCAGTGTATGAAGATATGAGGGATCTTGAGACGTTACGGAAGGATCCACGACATATGGGAAAGGCCGGGAATCTCCCGCAACTCCGAGAAGTGAAATATAACTTGCAAACGTTTTTTTATTCACTATATGCCAAGTCCGAACTCTTCTTATATTCTTCAGGGATAATGTATGCAACGTACTGCAGTTGGGAAAATATATAGATAGGGAAATAATGAGTGAGAGCGAAATATGAATTCCATCCTCACACAGAGCCTTCTAGGATATTGTGTATATATATATAGACATACAGACGGAGGAAAAGGGAAGGAATGCCGCGCTCGGTGCGGCCGAGCGAACACACACACCAGACCCTCCCAGCTGGGTGGTCGGAAACTCCACAAGTGGGCGACAAAACGTTCGATGCTCGAAACGCACCGAGAAAACTTATCTAGCTGAGCGAACAATGAAATCAGCCATAACTAGATACGACAAACCTCCCTCCCTACTTATTGCACTATTTCATTCATTTCATTGTTTTGTTAGTTCTCATGGTCTTTGCATATCCTCGAAGAATATCCTTTGAGACAATAGCATAAATTCAGACAAATATATAAACATCGCATATGTGACAGAGTTGAACCGGTGTCTTTGGTAATACCATAACTTTGAACATTTCGTTAAGCTTCTTATCGCACTTTGAATACTGTTTTGATTCTCGTTGCATAAGTAACCCTGCGTTTTCACACTTTGTTAAAATCCCGATTGCGTGGGTCCTAATAACCCCAGTCATTTTTCAATCTGCACCAACACTTTCGGTTGCATGGACTTAATAAAAAAAGGACTATACATAGGACATTTGGAAGCATCGAATCTCATTATGTAAACAATTCATTTGGACAGACAACGGGTAATTGTGTAGTGGGATGAAGATTCGTTTAGGACAGAAACAATATTTCTCGTGTTTTGTAAAATATATTGAGTTGAATATGTATCGCACAAATTTTTCAGTCCAGACAATAAAATCCAGTTTCCTATGATCGAACTATCGCATGAATGTACAAAATCTCCCAGCAAAATGGCAAAAAAAAAAGAAAAAAAGGAGTTTTTACTAATAAAGACACTGGGGTCCTTCAGATCCCGTGTGATCAGGGAGCGTTAAAAGCCAAAAAAAATTTCTGGATTTTCTCATTTAAAATACTACAGTGGAAACGAATTTGTTGTAAAACGTCGACTATTTTGTTGAAATTGTCATTTCAACACAGTGTAGCTGAAATATTAGCAGAATATAAAGTTAAGATGACAAACATTTTGTTATTATTTGATAATATTTTGTTGAGCATTTTCAATGCAAAAGCTGTCAAGATGAAGTATCAGTGAATTACATTCGAAAGCAAGTGATGATATTCATCTTGTGGATGTAAAATTGAATCTCAATATTTTTATATTTGTAAAACAACATTGTAACATCTCGTGTTACGTTATTCGATTTATCGTACGATATTTACATAATTTTTCACATATCAACGTGACAACTTTTAATGGTTCCCGATAAATATGAATTAAAAGAAAAAAAAAATGCCTTGATGTCGATAACGATCAACAAACGTCAGCAAGAAAAGATGTGAAATTGGTTCGTTAAGAATGAATCAGACTTGACGATAAACGCTGAATCACCAATCAGTTCAAATTCTTTTGCTTATGCCACCGACTTCTCATTTTCAAAAACTCACTCTCTCTCTCTTTCTGTTTTTCTTTTGTATATAAAAACATGACAACACTCGAGAGAAAAAATGACAAATATCTAATTGACAGGTTCAGGAATAAATATATTTTTTATCGCACAACATCAATTCGAAATAGAGCGATGAAACACGATTGCAAAATTATGCAAGCCTTTTGTGAACAACATAACTGCAGTTCCTGTCAATGGCGTGTTGAACCCGACTCAAACATTCATTAAAAATGTGCTTGTACAGTCATATTCAAGAAAAAATTCTAAGAATTGTTTCTACAACTTTTCCATGTATGACATCTTATTTTTCGTTCGTTCGTTCGTCGAGCAATAAATCTAGAGCATAGCTAGAAAGATATTTCGAAAAAGAAATCACCATTTTGTAATTGTGTTCGAAGGAAAGAGAATAAAAAAATCGATTTTTTCAAGAATTAGTCTATGTGTGGAGGTCTATTTTCTGTGCGAGAAAAAATGTGTACAGGACATCAAAACCCTTAATCAATCAGTCAGAAATGTCAGCGATCTAATGAATTTATTTTATTTTAATATTTTTTATTATGGTGTAGATTTTTAAGGAAAAAAGTAAACGATCGATTTGAATATATTTTTGTTTTAGAACGCACGTATTCTGGGATTCAGAGAAATAACCGTTTTTTTTTTTTATCGTATTGGAAATTCTAGCAAAACACAAGTGTATGCAATGATTTTAAATTACTTTAATTGTTTACTGTGTTTAATGTAGTACTCTCTTTTGCAGTCGTCAGTGGGAAGAATATATTTTCGTCAAACTCGCGATAAAAGAATGTATTATTGTAAAAATATATATATATATATATATAAAGTTTTTCCGAGTTAATTTCGATTCGACGTCGGAACGTTGTGCTTTTCCATGGCCAACAGGTGGCTGCGAGTTGCCGTACTCACTGGAAACTCGTTCGTCCAACAACGTTCCCCCACGGACGCGTCGAATCAAAACAACTGTGGGACAAGCTTATTCCCGAACAAAATTCCTGAAGCACATGAATGACCGAAAAACTGTCTTACCTTGAAAAATTCTCGTTCCGTTTCCAAGTATTTCAAGCGGTGTCGGTGGCAATGTAAACACAGGATATACGAAAAATCACCAAATTACTATTATTAATGAAATAACATTAATGAATAATAAAAACGATGCACGAAAAGCACGCACGCATATTTTTTTTTCAATCACTCATCTCACTGTTCGAAACACATTTGTTTTTTCTCTTTATATTTGTTTTTATTTTCAATGGACAATTAATATTTCAATCGTCCTAGAGAGAACAATCGCCCCACCATAAGCGTCATATACGAATAACAAAAACAACGAAAAGCAAGACGCGAACAAAACTCCGAAAGAGAACTTCCACGTACATGAACAACGTTCGAGCGCTCGCGAGCGAATGGCGAATGGTGATCCCCGTGGATCGAAGCGACGTACACCGTCACATATTAGATTGTTGCGCTATAGATCCCTGTGCGGTGTTGCCAAGCAACGAACAAACTGAAAGCATATTGAGGCGGCTGGTAATGTAGGTAATGTAGGTAGGTAATGTAGGTAATGTAGGTAAGTAATGTAGGTAATGTAGGAGAATAAACTATGCGATTTATAATCTATATTGTTGGTATGCCACTTTCGGCGGTTAGTACGTTTGTAAAACTGTAGATAGAGCAATAACTAAATTCTCATCGAAATATATCAGCAACCCTACATTATCAACATTTGTATAGGTAAATTTAGCTTTTTATTTTCTCGCAGTTTTTCATTTCATTTCATTTTTTTCCCTTATTCATTGCAACTATTTTTTCTAAGTCTCCAGAAATGGACGGTACTGTTCGCATTGGGATGACGAGAATCCCCGTGATAAATCTCATTATTAAGCACTCGAATCGAAATGTCTACGACAAAGATTGAAATAATTTAGTACAGGAGCTTCACAGTCATAATTACAAATAATTTCCTCGTAACAAACTTTAATAATTATTTCAATAAATATCAGTTTATCATTACATCGTCAATAAAAGTAAAAATATATCCTTTAATAACAAAAGTGAAACCTCGTCGATATTTGTGCACAGAGTTGGAAAATAAAATCGTGAAGAAGTGAGTGAAAAATGCAGTATGATTTATTTGACATGGTCAATGTTTTATTTATTCATTCAATTTATTTTAAAACAATATGTTCATTTGGAGGACAGTCACTCCTCAAGAAATGAATATGATATAGTAAATACGTTTCTTTTTACAATTTATACCATATACACAATAATATAAGGTCATTATAATAATGATAATGCAAACCTAGGGCGCAAACGGTATGTGGAAAACAAACAATCGAAATAAAAACGGAAGAAAAAGAAAAAAATATATATATAAATATATATAAGATAATATTATTCGTATGTATAGAGTACACGTTGCAGTGAATCATCCCCATGACCGCAGCGGCAATCCTACCTATATTTTGCATTTACAGACTGATTTATTTATTCATTTTGTTACAATCATGATTTCTTTTGTTTTTGTTTTTGTTTCTCATCATCCCTTTTTCCATCTTTTTTTCTTTTTGGGTTTCGAGGGTGTCAATTCGTTCAAGCTGAGATTATACACTATAAAATAGGTAAAAAAGCACTGTTTCACAAAATATCTCGCAATTATTTCTATGTATATATTGTCACGGTGTTTCTCGTATTCTCTTTATTATTTCTTTTATTTTATTTTTTATTTTCATTCCTTCATTCTCATCATGTCTGAGTGAAGCTGCTGATAGGGATAGTTTTATTTCCTCTCGGTTTATTTATGCATAGAACGAGGTGAAACGTGCGCTACCCTCGAGTGGTGAGCACGGTTGGATTTGCAGAAAAAAAACAACCAAAATAATCCTGGTATAAAAGTATTCGCAATGGGAGTTGAAAGCGCAATAGTTCGGGACAAAAATCATTCAAAAATGTCAACTCAAACGGATCTAATGAATGTTACTCGGTGATGCGAAATTTTTTGGAAAATGCGGCACTTGGTAAGGTATAAATTTTCAATATGCTTGTTCCAGCAAATTTCGATGGGGGAGAAAAGAATGATAATTTTTCATGACGTTTGTTAGATGCGCCAAAGTAGTATCATGCGTCAGGAACTTAACAAATTTATTTCGGAATCTCGACGTTCTTTCGTTGCATAAAGATCATCGTTTAAACACAAGTTACAAAAGAAGAAAACAAAGAAAAACCTGCTTGAAATATGCGTTCATTATTATTTATCATAAAATTTGCGAGGTCAATGATTAATGGAACTCGCACGTTTGCCCACAATTCGTTTGTGCGTGCGACGATTTCACACAAGTTCAGGTTACCAAGCCGAGCCAATATTGAATCTCACTCCGACGAGTATTATAATTTCTTGAAATTATCAAAACTGGTGTTATTCAACAATAAAGTAACTTTTCATAAGCCACGTGTGATTACTGGTTTTTTCATTATAACGTTTCATCAATCTCCATTGGTACGATCGAAGTTTCTTTCGTCGTTTTTATTTTATTTTCTATCAAGGAGACACCGTTGTAAAAAATATGAAACGAGACGAGTTTGAAATGCCAAAACAATATCATTTGTTTTCGTCCTGGGAATTGAACTTGATTAAACAAATGTTATTCAGGTAGTAAACACACGCAAAATAACGAGAAATACATTTTTTTCCTTCAAGCCACAATCGATTTCTTTTTGTTCAATGAATTTATTCATTTTCTTTAACTTGAACAATATTATTTAAGTAACAATAGGATTAGTGACAACAATTTACCGCGTCGGAGTGTTGGCTCGGCGGTCTTTCTCAGCCTTCACACCAATAAATATAATAATTAATTAATTAATTAATCAATAATAATAATAATAATAATAATAATAATAATAATAATAATAAAATAAATAAAAAGCGAATAGGTAATTATTTCTCATTAAGCGAGTTTGGTCTCTCCTTGGTGCGGTTGCCCTTCACTTATCCCTCTCTCTCTCTCTCTCTCGCTCCCTCTCTCCATCATGTCTCTTATTTTTTTCATACTGCTTTCCTTCCATTAAAAATAAAAACAAAAACTCAAACGCTTGCATACACACGACTCTAAAGTCGAAAAAAAATTAACAAAAATATTCTTAATAAAAAAAAATTTATATATCGTGAAACTGTCTTTCGTATGGATTGTCCGTTTGCCCGAGTTTACTCGTTCAATTATGCCCGAGGCTCTTCGGTATGAAGTCTGTAATGTGTGCATACGTTGTTTTTTTTTTTTTTTTTTTTTTTTTCATCTCGAAGAAAAAGAAACGTATCCCAGAAACCATAATTACGCGTACGTAGGTTTTAGTTGATTCATGTATCAGAAATATATTTTTGAAGTATATTTTTCATATACGTACTGGTAGTTTGGATTTTATTTTAAAATAAATATGAAAAGATACGTTTTGTACACGGTGTCACTCTCTCTTTTCGAAGGGGCAGTTATGTAAAAATGTCACGTACGCACGTAGAAGATGCGTTTTGTTGAAATAATGAAACGATCATATGTATCTGAGAAAATTTTGATACTCATCAGAGTTAGTAGCGAACGATTCCTCAATTCTCTTGACATAACGGTAAAAACTATAAGATCAGAACTTTCGTTCTTCACACGCGCGCACACGCACGTCGTTGCACGTATACACACTCGGAGAAAAGACGAGAAAGAAAAAGAGAAAAAAAACGTGATTCTACGTAAAATAATGAATTACTTGTGCACCGCGTTGACACGCACAACCCACTACCCACGACCCTGAATTCACTAAACTCTTCTGTCCATCGAACTTCACATTCTCTTTCGATGCTCCATTCGGCAGAGGATCCGAACTTTTTTTGCTCTAATCACTTGTGAGTTTGTTTTTTTTTCTCGAAATAACTCCTTGATGATGAAAGCCGTCTTTCAAAAATCATTTTTTCGATTTATTTTCACTCCTTTCATATTTTTTGGCACAACCACGAGGACAGATAAGTTCAGTTTCAGCAGAACTTTCATCAAAAATGGGGCAATTATTTCATACATATGTATATATATATATTTATGTATATGATATATACATACATATATAAATATATAGATATATATATATATATATATTGTTCGGTACGAATATAATAAAATAATTAGTAATAATGTAGCAATAATAATATAATATAACCTAACAATAATCATGATAGTTTTGTGTTGTAAGTATGTGTGTTTTTATGCATAAAATATACACATATGTATATATGTATGCAAGTATATAAATATATTACAATTATAGTGTAATTGGTGAAGGCTCGTTTTGAAACGAACAGTTTTAAATAAATCTCGTCGGGGATTGCTTGACACCTTTGTCCATTTTCAACCATACACTCTCTCACTCTCTGTCTCTTTGTCTCTCTGTCTCTCCACTTCTCTCTATTAGTTTTCTTAGTTTTTGCTCTCGACATTTCACTTTGAAAACATTGTTTTTTTCTCACTTCTCTCAGCCGATCAAGTTGACAAATACTTGACTGTAAGATAATTTTCTTTACTCTGCGGACTCTATTTCCTCTCGCACGGTCAGAATTCAGCTCTCATGCGTTACATGTAAAGTTAAATCATCGTCATTATCTTCTCGCAATAATAACGAACAGTAATAAACGATATTCTCAAAAAATAATTATTCTATATTTAAGAACAACCGACATCTGACATGAGCGAAGTGTGCAAAATTCGCTCTTTTTGGAGCCTTTTTTTCTCTTCATTGAGACAAAAAAATATAAGCTCGACGCGAGAAAATATGAATAGTGAGTTTCGTTGGACGGCTGATAGCTGGTGGGTTCCGGGCCTGATATACATCATACGAATATATCATAACACATATATGACACACATGATATCTCTTATAAATATGGGTCTCGAAAATATCGAACAAAATTATTTTAATAGCAACATTTCATTATTTTCTTCATCGTTATGTTTTTTTTTTTTTTTTTTTCATTTTTATCTCGTAAGTTGTGTCGTTTTTTTTGCCATTTTCTCGTAGTTTCTATTCAACATATTATTCCGCAAAATTATTTGCTGGATTTATAAAATTGTACCCCGTGAACCATTGGACCGCGCACGCTTAGTTTACCTAGGACCAGTGGCCCGCCAACTTCGAGCCTTAACTCTACGACCAATTCGTTCTCGCGTCTCGTTTCCATAAATCATCATCAATTTCGCGTACATACATATGAAAGACAATTTTATTCCCTTTTTATTCAGATAGACACCCAAACACACCCATACACACACATACACACGCACACACACAAACACCCACACCCACACACACACGCACACACACAGAGGACACTCTTGTTAAGGCTAACAGATCACGAACGAAATGTTACAGCGCTGCCTAAAGTGAATTTCGTATGATGAATTCGGCGAATTTATAAGAGAGACAGAGACAGAGAGAACAAAAACCGGGGGTAAATCATAAAGACGAAGATTAAAAAAAGAGAGACAGTGGAAGAGGGAAAAATGAGAGAGTGAGAGTGAGAGAGAGAGAGAGACGCTTCCTCACTACAAAAGATTCTCGGTGGAGACAGAAATTTACCAGAAATAGACTGGAATATCCTCGATAAGACGTGGTAGCAAAAATTGGGGCGGACGAGAGCTCGACCGCAAGACAAAATTTATGCGCGGTTTGAGACTCTGCCCTCAAGGCGGCGGCACTCACAATACCTATTTACAAAAATATACACATGAGCAACTTACATCATTACTTCTGTTTTCTTGTTATCATACTCTCCACGTACGAGTTCTTTACCTCCCCCATAACTGCCTCCTTAAAGTCTCTCCACGATTTCTGCTCTTTTTGTTCGTTTCTTTGTTTGTTACCGCTTTATTTTTCGTTACTCGGTCAAACTAATTGCAAACTCTCTCCCAATATCTCACGCGGCGTTTATTATCATTGTATTCTAAAAACCACTACGTCCCTCAGGTTAAACTCTAATTTATTTTACGAATTTGTATCTTGTTCTTAGTTGTTTGTTTTTGTTGTTGTTCCTGTTGTTGCGTATTTACGACTAAAAGCTATATCCTTCGATCTCACGTCATTGCTTTATCTACAAAAAATTGATTTCAGCTAATTCTTTCTCATTTTTTGTTTCTCTTTTGCGTCACTGAGTATGGATTGTGTATTGGGTATTCTTTCACTTTTGTATAGCGGCGGCTTCCATAGTCCCGCGGTGCGTCCGGGACGAGCGTTTTTTTTATCTTCTTTCTACATCTTCAGTGGTCTCAATAAACGAGCCTTCCCCCGTATCTCCTCTCGTCCTCATATACATATACATTTATATATAAGTATGTATCTGTATGTATACACTTGTATAGATCTATATCTGCTTTTTATTTTCTTTATATATATATTTATCTATATACGTAATAAACTATAGATTCAGGGTTGCGAATCCGCCGAGAGGATGCGAGTGGAACTATGGTCCTCGCGTCTCGGACAAAGGGGGAAGTACAGGCTGAGGGCCGATCGATTCCCAACTGCCAAAGGGCCAGTCGTTTCAAAATCGTCATGTTTGTTTCTTTTTTTTGTTTTGTTTATTTTCGTCCACGCGTACCTCGCACTCGACAATTTTCTATTATTGTATCTACGCACATTTTACAAAAGCAGGACCTTTCGGGACAGAAAAAGTAGAGGCGAGTGTGGGCACGTCGTCATTTGCGATTCAGGCCAGCAGTTCTTTCACTTACTGTCTTTTTTTTTCTCCCATCCCCCTTTTTTTATTATTTTTGCATCTCGATCAGCAACGAGCTTTTCGCTTTTCCGCTTTAAAGACTGCTGTGGTTTTAACATTCTTCCAGAAAGTAAATTACTTTATTATTCGCAATAAAAAAATTATTTAAAAAAAAACAACATCTTAGATACGGCGGATCGAGTTACAATCGTTATTGACTCGATGAGCTCAACCAGGCTTAGCGAATGCCTTCGATGGCCCCTTACATGTGTTTTCTATCAGTTCCATTCATAGCGTAACGCTGCCTTAGGAGAGAATATAATGTACCGCAAGATTTTTTTTAAATACTTCGCCAAACGCGAGTTAAACTGCCAATTCCTTTTTGCCGATTATCCTATTTGGACCCCCACTTATTAAGCCAGTTTCCAGGATTTTTTTTTGTGATTTGTTATTGCCTTTTCAGCGGAACGGCCCTCGCGAAGGTTACGTTAACATGCTCGGATACGTCGCCATGTTATGTGGTAGCGACGTTATGTAATTTGGGGTCGGCGGCCGGGGGCTGTGCCACTGGGGTCAGAGGGCTCGCAACTTCTTTATTCCTGCTTGAACGTAACGCACCAAATCGCATAGCGAGCTTTTCAACGTCAGAGGACCCATTTTCTCATCCAACTCGATGAAGAAGTCTGTAAAAATTCAAAACTTTGAGTTATAATACCAAATCAATCAGATAAATATATTCTGTAATAATATTGGTTCATTATTTTATTACTAATGATTTAACCTACAACAAGTTTTTTTCATGAAGCTTTTCAAACTTTTTGCACAGTTATTAATTTACACTTTTAAAAACTTGTGTTTTTTAATTTTTCGAAAAATGCTTTTCTCGTCGAAAAAAATCCAGGAAAATTCTTAAGTTTTGAAATGTTCTCGAACAAACTATAATATCGTTCAGTTTTCTTATTTTTTTCTAGTTATTCATATACTTAATCAAGTCAAGAAATTCCGCAATTAACATTAACGCCATATTCAAGAGTTTCCCTGTAAATATTATCTCTTTTTCAGAAGATTTTCAAATAATGTTCAAAAGTTTTGTTATTCTACCATATGGTTTCGAACGTCCTTGAATTCACCACGTTTTTATGTATTATTCTAGAAATTAATCAATTCCGAACCGTTCTTACATAAATCATTTATATTTATCGTTTACACAATGGCATTCAAATACTTTTTTATGCTCCGCAGCATGTTCGCTATTTACTGAAATTGTTATTGAAGTTCTTCATGAAGATAACATACAATTGTGTCAACAAGAAGTTTTAAAAAGAATCTTAAAATAAATTGGCAAAAAATTCAAGTATCCATATATATCGAAAAGTTCAAAGCGTTGGCAAAAAATGATTAGGTATTCAAAATTATTTGAGATAACGTTATTTGCATCAATCCTGCGTCAGCAAATTCATTTTTGTTTTCCGGTAGGTAAAAAAAGACGTCTAAAAAGGCCCTGATAGCTCCCGGGCTCTCTAGAACAAATTAGCACTGTTACAAGAGAATTTTTTTTTTCGTCCCATTCATTTCATCACGTTTAACAATCCAGTGTCCTAACGAAGAGTCAAGTCAATGATTCTGGTTTGAAATTTGACTCGTTCATTTACGAGGTTTCGAAACATTTGACAATTTTGTAAATTCTTAATTTATTTAGGTAAATTCTGTTCAAATGAAATGAGCCTTTGTATAGATTATAAACCAACATGAGAGTACTTTAAAAGTTTTGACCAAATTTTAGCAAAATATTTTTTTTTTAATTTGAAATATAACTAATTAAGATTTTCGTCGATTTGAATTAACGTAGTAATTACCTCTATGTTTCTCGGTCACAAGCGCATTCGCCTGATCCCAGAGTTCATGACAGTTTATGAGTAACGAAAATTGCTGATTCTGTTTCTGCATAGCGGTGTGAATGCTCATCGGTACACTGACGTACGTTACCGCAGGTGGTTGACCCGCAACAGCGCCACGATTTGCCAATTCACCGCTACTGTAACCGGAACTTTGACTGCCGACCGAGCCAACTGAGCCAGCGGGCGATGGGGTCGGTGACAAGGAAGGTGTGTTCTGACCCTCTGCTTGTACAACTGTTGGTTGTGCTGGCTGTGAGCAATAAAATTAAAAAATAAGAACAATAGAATTCACGTTTTTCTCTACACCTAAATACAAAGTAGTAAAATGACATTTATTGCCGAAAATAAATGAGCGTTACTAACCTTTTGATGATAATCAGCGAGTATTTTTTGGTACTCCTTAACTTCATGCTCGCGCATTTTGTAAAGTTTAAGGTAGATGAGGGACTGGCACCACAAGCTTTAAAAAAAACATTATAATTTTAGTATGTGATGCTTTGTCACGCTACGAGAATTTTTATTAGCTTATTTAATTTCGGTATTCACCTCAAGATCGCCAATTTATTGTGTATACTACTCTCGGGTGAGTTGTTTTGTTGGCTCTTGAATTTCGAGGATATCCACCTGTAAAGATTTTCATACTCCATTTAATATACAGAAAGATGAAAAAATCAAACAATTATTTTCCTGTTGATCAAGCATTGAGAACGTTTTTACACAGGTTTTTTTTACTCACTTTATGAGACTAAGTGTGTCCTTGTACATGGTAAAGGATGCTCTATCCGTTACGGGATAAGACTCCATAGCGTGGCCGGTCAACAAAAAGTACAGTACCGCCTCCAAGTACAGCATGCCTTGTGCCGTGAGATCACGTTCCTCGTCGGCACTATGCTTCAATCTTTTTGCTTCCGTCAGGTACTGATTCTGGTCCCTGATTTCATAACGATTATATTAGTGAAATCTCAAGATAAATCACGCCTCGATAAACTGACAAAAACAATAAATCACGATGATAAAACCGACAAAATACTAGAAAAAAATACATTCAACTAATAAATTCATGAATATTGCTTCGTATTCCGATGTAAATACATAACAGGTAAAAAGCATTATCCTTTTATCAGCAATGGACTATAATATAAGTGATAAGATTGTTAATATTTCATTAATCGATGTTTAATGAGGTTCCATGTGTCTAGAGTAAAAAAAAAATAGCTTCCGATCTCTTGTTTAAGTTCTATTGAGAAAAATACAATAAAAGATCGATTACACATTATCAAGGGACACTATATATTTTGGGTTAAAAAAATTGTAATACAAATTTTTTCACGGCAAATTCAACACGATATTCGATGAATCGATGTAAAACGTAAGCACGATTTAAAAGAAAAGATTCTCAGCAGTCTGGAAGTAGTTTACAAAGCAACTGCGATTGAAAAATATTGAAAATTATTTGAGGTGTCGTCGTACTCGGAATGTGTGTACAATAAGCAATCATCATGACGTTGTCACCGGCGAAATTTTAGAATGAATTATTTTTTCTCTTTGCTTCGAAAAATAATAAGCAGTAAAAAAGGATAACCGATTCTAAGTAAATTCTAGACATATGTAACTGCTCGAGATATCAAAGAGAACGAGTGGGTTATAAATGAGCATCAAATATTCTTACCTATCCAGATCCTCCAAAACTTCCTTCTGGTGATTGAAGTAGGAATAGTAGACACGCTGGGGCGGTGCCGCCGGCGGTGGTAACAAATTCATGTCAGGTTTTTCTTCCCGCTCGTGATTCGTTGGTTGAACGTCATGTTGCTGCAAAACCGAGATCGAAGAAGAAATTATTTTAAAAAATAATGAAATAACAGAGCATTCAGTTTATTTCATTTGTTTTGATGACACGCGAGCTTACCGAACTGGATGAAGGTCTTGACGGATTAGGTTCCTTGTCAGCGTGCTTTCGTTTCTTTTTCTTTTTCTCTTTGTGCTCGCCACTACGCTTAACCTTCAAGTCAACGGAACAGACACTCACACCCGACACCGAGCTACAGCTCAAATTACGTTTTCGTTTTGGCGCGCTGCCACTTATACCAGCAGCTGGAGGAACGACACTAGCGCCACCACTACCGACACTTCCACTAGAACCGGAATTCGTGTTTGTCGCGGAAGCACTACCGGAAGTACCACTGACACCACCACCACTACAACTAGAGCTACCGCTTCCACCGGGAATAGCTCGATTTTTCGATTCGTTTTCGTTCGTTTCGTTTTTAACAATGCCACGTTTGCTCTTATTTCCGATATCCTCGTTTTCCTCGGTCACTTTAACACTCACAGTGTCACCGTGTGTCCTTAATTCAGCAGAGGAGGGAGGTCTCGGAGTTTCGATGATTTCGCCTTCTTCAGGAGTCGACGGTCGTGGCGCTGATATCGACATGGTGGCCGTTGATGCCGATGGCAGATTGTTGGTGGAAGCTTGTCTCGACGAAGGCCTCGAGGATGTTCTCGACGACGGCCTCGAAGATGTTCTCGAGGGTGGCCTCGTGTCGGGCAATTCTGTGCGTTGCCTCAGTTCCTGTCCTCTCGAGGGTTGTGGTATGTGTGGAATTTTATTGAGATCAAGCCGACAGAGCAGACTTGGTACTCCATTGATGTAAACCAATGGCGGAAAACTCGTTGCCGTCGAGGCTTGCGAAGATGGTCTTTTGTAAGGACTTTCACTACCAGTTGGCGTATTCGCTGCGCCTCCCGTATATTCCTCCACGTAAATACCACATTTTCCACCACCTTTGCCACCTTTTCCGCCCTTGCCACCTTTCCCACCACCTTTAGAGCTCGAAAACAACTTTCTCAGCGTGTCACTCTTCTTCTTATCCTGCACGTTGCCACCATCTTCCTCTTGTAACTTTGGCGCTGGACTATTGTCGCTGTCAGAGTTATCAGGCGAAGTGGCACGTGCCGTCAACGGTGCTCTCGGTCTAGGCGGTACCCGGGCCACTTGAATCCGGTTGTTTCGAAGCGTACCCTCGGATTCACTGTCAGAATCCGTGGGGCAACCCGAAGTATTCGTTATTCTCGATCGTGGACGTCGAGCTTTCGATTTCGCCGGACTCTTCTTCTTTTCCGATTTCTTTGTAGGTGATTCACCATGTCTGCTACGCTTTACCGGTAACCTTCGCCAACGGGGATCTTCCTCCGAACCGCTATTACTCTTGTTCAATGCTCTCTCGTCGTCGCTCGACGTTATACTCAATCGTGTCCGACGCTTCTCAGTCGCTGGTCCCGGTGAACTGATCCGGGGTCTTTCGGCTTCCGAGTCGCTCGAACGGTCTGGTGATCTATGGGACAGATAAATATTATTTTTTTAGTACATGCTGGACACGAACTCATCGATGACCTGAATTTAGAGTTCATTTTTACAAGTTTTCTGGCTTCTTTATTTATAATTCTACAGGAAAATGTACGTATAACGAGAAATAATCAAATTAAGACATAACGAATCTTATCTACTGTGAAGAACTATTTTTAGTCAATAAAAATGTGAACTGAGCAAAACGTCGTTTATGAATCGTAGAAAAATCGAATTCTATTAAAAAGAAGCTGCTATACAGAGGAATAATTCTTCAACGTTCTCAGTGAGACAATATCATTACAAAATCGATTAAATATTAATAGATATTGAATTTTGTTCAGATGTATTTATTTTTTAGCGTCTTTTCATCATCGGCTGACCGATATTTGTGTTCATTCCACAACTAAGTAGCTTTCCGGTCAGACTTCGCAGCAATTATTCAATGTTCTCCGAAAGTTTGCCTTTCAGCTTTACATCATATGAAAAGAATCGACTTCATTAAAAGTTATACTATCCTCTTGGAGCTATTCAATAAATCATTGCTAGGTGATCATTGAATAATTATTGTCAATTCATATTCCAAAGACGACTGACATAATATAACGAATTTGAAAAAAAAAAGATATATCATCTCAATCGTTCGATTTAAATATCAATGAAAAAGATACAGAACACGACACATTTTTTTTTTCTGTTGCAGATTTAATTGACGAAAATCAAACTTCCATATCAAAAATTCAATCACCGTCTGATAATATTTAATTCCGAAAACTTAAAAATTATGGTGTAAAAATAAATATCGTTGCATTTTTAACAGGATAAACTTCAGTAGTAAAAAAAAGTTTGTTCTTTACCTCGCGTCGGTTGCATCGTCACTCGTGTCAACCGTAGGTTTAGAGATCGGTGCTTTTTTCTTTGGGCTACCGACGACTCGTGTTCTACTACGTGCCTTTCCACCACTTGACTTCGGATCTTCGGACGGGGTTCTCCGACCCTTTGGACTCTTGGTAGATTTTCTTGGACGTCCACGTTTTCTCGCATCCGTGGGCTTTGGTTTGTCAGCCTGTGACCTTGGCTCTTCGACCGATTGACGCGTCGGCTTATCAACGTCCGACTGATGATCGCTATCACTCAACAATGTCAACATTGGCGCGTTTCTCGTTCGTTTCAGGGCCTCATCAAGTTGCCAGTCGGTGTTGCTCGCGTGACCAGGATCATTGCGACGTGTTCTCGATTCCACCGCAACTCTTTCCGGTGAACTTTCCCGTATAGTCGTGTCATCCTAAAAATAAAAATAAAAACACGTTAATAAAATGTTCACCATTTACTAATAACGCAAAAACGCAGAAAATATTGATGTTTAGAGTGAAAACACTTGATTGAATGAATGTTTTGTTTTCCAAGTTGACCAATTCATGGAAAACTGAAATCCTTAGCTGTTTATAGAGTAACTATTTAAAAAATACTTTCTTTCGTAACTGATGCGGTCAGAGTTTGTACCGTATGCGGAAAAAACTTCCAACGTTATCAATTATAATTGATTCCAATTGAATTTATTGAAACTGATATAAACAGAATTTTTGTTCTTTTTTAAAATGAATTTTTTTGAATCGATCGAGAGATAAAATAATGAAAATGAAGAATTTTTGGTTACCTGTGCAGGTTTATTTTCGGAATTTTGATCGCCCGATTGAACGGCGGTTTTGTTGAAAAAACTGCTGAGATTCCACCGTTTTGATTCTTCGACAGCCGGTGGTGGTTCTTCGAGGGTTGGTTTGGGTGAAACGGAAGGTGGTGTAGTGGGGCCTTTAGCAGGCGCTGGAGCAACTTCATCCTCGGAGTCGTCACTGCTGTCGGTGCCAGAATCGGATCCCGAATCAGAGCTGGAGCTAGCACTTCCGGAACTTTGTGGAGCTTGTCCTGGTGGACTTGGTGGCCTTTGGTGAATGATCTTTGGACTGGGGGAACGTTTACCGGGTGGACTTGCCGGGGGTGGTGAGATGAGGCGTTGAGGTGTCATTTGTTTCGGCGGTGTCATGGATGGTGGTGGGCTAAGAGGTCTCGTTGGTGATAACGGACCAAGTGGGGACATTCCCATTGGCGACATAGGGGCTAAAGGTGGCGGAGCTGGCGTCATCACTGGTATCAATGGTTTCGAAAGACTGAATAAGCCAAAAAGACAGAAAGAACAAAACGGATGAGATTAAATCCCAGCATGGATTAGCTTTAATCTTTGAATAAAAAAAAAAAGAGATGGACAGAGAAAACGAGTGAATATAAAAGGTTTCGCTCCAGATAAGTGACCGGGTTGTTATAAAAAAAAAAAGAATACTCACTCGACAGAGAGATCGGGACTTCTGTTGCCTCTTGGAAGCCTTGACCCGGTTCCCTGTAACCGAGAATTGCGATTACAACCCCAATTTCCATGTATTCATAATTGGATCGAATTAATCAATGTATTTCCTTCGGGAAACTTCAAAAATCTCAAAATATCCGATATTTAACTTACCTTGACGGTACCCTCATCCTCGCTATCTTCAGAAAGGCTAAGATCGCGTTCGAGATCCCTGTAACAGAAAAAGTTGAAAGAAATCGATAAGAACCAGTCTTTTTCATGATACTACGCGATAAGGGATGTGTAGACGCGTAGGGCTGGGAGAAAAGTCTTTATACCGAGTGTAATAGCGCTATGGTGTTCCGAAATGAGAAAGAACTTCGTACCCGTGAGGCTCGAAGCATTGGACGAAACAAATCGTGTCAATGTGTGCGTGTGTGTGTATGTGTATGTGTGTAAGTATTTGTGGGGTACTCTTCGACATGGGAGGAGCGTCAAAAGCACCGGGATTGTGAAGTTCTGATAGAGTGGAGCTGAGTGAAGCGGAATTGTTCTGTAGCTAGCACGTACGGAGAGAAGAGTAGAACAGAGTGGAGGATAATACAAGTGAGTCGTACAGTACACGGAATTTATACACATATATTTATATATGTCTCCCATATGTACAGACATGCCCGCGTCTGTGTGTGCGTCCCGATGCGTGTTCACAGATACACACACGCCGACACACATACGTGGGGATGTCTGTACATATGGAAGACTCCAAATACGTGTATTTTCATTTGTATGTATAAATTTGTGCATAGGTTTGTGCATACACATTTATACACATGGAGCAATTGATGTAGGGAAGCGAAGGACAGCGAGCATCGACCCCGCGTACTGTCCTACGTCGTCTGCTGGGTACGAAGGCTCCCCTGCATGACTGCCAACCAGCCTGCTGCCTCTCTCAACGTTCCCTGACCATTCTATCTGACAATATGTGTAAATATATATACGAATGTATATATATTTATACACGTGTATATGTATGTAATACACGCGAGTCTCTAATGCTTTCTCGGTGCTATGGGCATCCGCCACTCGTCGTCACAACTGTATCGGAAGCAGGCAACATATACACGTTGAGTTCCTCATTCGGTTCACCACCGTTGGCTATTTCCTCTCGCGGGCAAAAACCTCTCTTTCGTTCTTGTATTTCGTTACCCCTGATTTTTTTCCCTTTTCGCATTCTCTATCCCTCGCGTTTTATCGCTGACGTTATACCATTGTCACACCCCTTCGAACTCGCTTGGACATTCGTTGTGTCAAAACGTTTTATTCTCCCCGATGAGTTTATGAATCGATGAAAAAGTTGCAATACCCTATTCGCAAAAACGACTGGTCTCATTTTGGGATAAATTTTATCTCTCGTACTCAATATATTTCGTGTCATGTTTTATGTGTTAAGTGGAATTGTTGATACAGACAAAAATCCATGGCTGCAACATCTATTGATGCGGGCGTCAAAGTCGAATTATTTCACGTTGCAGAGCTCGATTCTTTCGGTGAATTTTTTTTTTTTTTTTTCATACCGTTTTTTTTCTGCTTTCATCGCTACATCGCACATGCTGTACATCGCTATATTTTTGCCGTTATTGTGCTCACATTTTGAAGTACCTTTTGGTTGTAGCACACAATCAAGATGCACTTCCCCGTTCGAGGAATGGGTGGCATGCGAGCACACGTTTTCAAAGAGGAAAAGCAACAACAGAAATATACACACACTATTATATTGTGTGTATGGGTTTAAACGTGTATATATATATATATGGAAAAGCCGACGACTTATACCGGGACTGTGATAACTCGCCGGCTTTACGAGGCGGCTTGCTCGAGTAACTCTGATAAGAATCTGGAGCCCCGACGTCCCGACGACGTCGGCTGTGCAAGCAACCAAGCAAGTAAAACGAAAGAGAAAAAGAGAAAGAACAGGAAAAAGAAAAGAGGAGTGTATATCCTGAGAGCGCTTATACGACCAACGAAACCCGTAAATCGCGGCTAATCGTGAGAAGGCATTACGTCCATTCTTACGAAGGACGGATATTATAGTGGTGCATACGAAGACAAAAAGAGAGAGAGAGAGAGAGAGAGAGGAACTAAACCAATATATACGTCAAGATTTAAAGCTTTTTCAAAATTAATATTGATTAGTCAAAGCACACAATTTTGATTAAATTGTTCTGTACTTAGTTTTCAATCGAAATTTCATGAATAAAGTCAAATAGTTAAAATTCCTGAATCAACATACAAGAATATTTATGTGTAGAAGTTTTACGAAATGTGTACATTCAGTTAGCTATGAAAACTTGGCACACAGTTGGCCGAGAAAAACAAAAAGTAAAGAGGACAAAAAAGGGGTATTTTACGCTCGTCGAATCCAGTAGTAGGAGCAAGGTTTAATTCGGAATGTTGTAGACTTTTGGGTAAAATGAAGTGTCGGTAAACGAAGGTGGGCTAAAGGAAGATTGGTGGTTTATGCGAGTTGAAAATTGGTAAGGGAAGGAAATTCGTCAGACATTTTACAAAACACGGATAAGCATATCGGGTATATCGCACTCACACATACACTCATGGACGTTACTCGAAGATCCATTCTGGCTTTTCATCCCTTCCATCTCACGAAATGTGGCAACGTGCGGTGAAAACTAGTTTGCTCGCTCGAGACATTGTATATAATGCTACACGGTGAATATATATGACAAACGAGGGAGAGAAAGAGATGGACAAAGATAGAGGCCATTTTCTACACAGTGGAGGAACATCGCGGAGCAGTCTTCCGATTCTCTCCTCGCACAGAGAAGAGAGTAGCTGTGTAACGTGACTCGATTGCACGAATTCGTATACACACGAACAAAGCAACTTGGTACTCTTCCATTTCAATGTATGTGTCCATTTATATATGTGTATATACGATGCACGACACGCGTATAACGAGGAAGTGCCAGCTTCCGGCAAGGCCAGGGAACGAGTTATCTCCCCGTTACGGAACGAGTCTACGTATTTTCTCTGCGCTTGTATAAATACGTGTATGAAATATGTGATATATTAAAATGTACATATATACATATATAAATATATATGTATATACATAAAAAGAGTATATACCTGAGAATGAATATACCGAACATAGTATAAAGTAACGGAATAATTTGACCTTGTCGAGGACAAAGACGTTTTACTTCATTGCAATTAATTTGTTCTACTGTCTCTTTCTTCCCTTCCGTAGTATTCTCATACACATTTTTTAATTGCATATATGAGATGATGAATTTATCACGAAATCTATTTTTTTTTATAAAGAACACTTTGTACGAGGTTGAAGCGAGACAATGAAAACGATATTCGGGATTTTGTCGGATAAGGGAGAAAGCTGCTGCTGCTGGTGATTACAGCAGCAAACGGCTCACGCTCGGTTCAAGACAGAAAAAATAAAATCTATGGACTTTTGTGCTCTCAGACCGAATGGCAAAAGCGTGACAATACGGAGTCGATGCCTTCCTCATCCTCTATCTAATGTCTTTCTCTTTTTTTTCTCTCTTAGTTCTACTCCTCCTTTCTTTTTGCACTCCCTTCGAGAGTTCCTCTTGAGCTTGGAACTTGGTAGCAATCGATACGAGCGCGGATCTCGTACCCGTGCGTCCTTCCTTCAGTCAGTGTGAGAAACAGAAGGAGCAGAGGGATAAAAATGAGAAGAACAGGAGACTGGGAGTGAAACTAGATGACGATCAGTTGCGAAATAGTCGATCGACGTTCGCTTTTTTTAATTCAATGTTTCTTTACGCTCGTTCCGACCTTTTTTAAGTATCTATACGTATGCATGTGTTCATGACACTGGCTCGACTATGAAACTTTCACTCATCAAGCTTGTCACCCCCGTTAAAACGTTTCAACACGCTATTAGCAGTCGTATCAGGGAACAGTTGCTACTAATTTTTTTCAGTAAGTTGTAGCCTCTCGCATTTAATCTTTCAGGAAGTTCAACACGTATAATTTCCATTTGCTATCATTTTCGCTTGAGTTAACTCAATACTGTAAAACTAAGGCGATTTCTATGAAAATTGACTTGAAAGGTGTTACAGAGGATAAATTGACAGTTATTAGATTGAATAATAATGTAGCACATAAGTACTTTGCGAATGTGTGCGAATGGTAAAGACTCATTTTCCTTCATCGATGATAAAGTTAATGAGAAAAAGTGATTTAATTTATTACGAGAGTGATTAGGATCAATGATCCGGTGTGAATTTTCATCTAATTGACTGAACATTCCAATCTGATTAATCAAATTGCGAACAGCCTTTTTATAAAGTTAAATTAACACGAAAATCGGTCGATGGCAACGTCCTCACGAAAAGAGGGCCATTCAACTTCAGCAGGACAATCTATAAATAAATAAAAAGAGAAACAGAGCAAAAGGAGATACTAGGGGGACCGAGAATCGTTAATTGGATTCGGCGATGATGCATATATAATAATGCAGCGCAATCGTTCGGGCTAATAATATTTCGAACAGTGGTCTAAAACGAACAAACTCCTATTAGCAAATTAATTATTTACGTAAATTCAAGTGGTTCATTTTGCAAATAAGCAATTACGGAACCGCAGACTATTATTTTTGGCTGAAATTCTAAATGTGATGTGTTACGTCGCGAAAATCTTTCGATTCCTTATGTAATACTCAATTTTTCTGCGACAATACAGCATTGCTAATGAAATTGATGACAAATCTTAATTCTTTGGAAAAAAATAACTCGGACTGTTACATGGACAGACGAGTATTTGGTGCATTAGGTCGGAACGTAATACAACAAATTTAAACTTGCAATTTACGATATCGAGAGCAACGAACTGATAATAGAACAAGCATGCCACATGGAATCATGTTTGAAACAGCTGTCAAAAATGTTGGTATAGTTCGTGGCTTACGTGTCCCAGAACAGATGAGAGGGTCGAAAGGACCAAGTTATAGGCATGAGGGAATTATACGAACGTTACGAAAGTTAACAAGAGGGTTTGTAGACTACACACGCGACGATGGTTTGTAAGCTTCGTAATGTGTGTATATGTATGAGTATAAACACATGGTACAGATGAAAGTATAAGTTAGCAACAAGCTCCAGCACAAGACGTATATACATCTCGAAGAGGGCTCTCTCGGTATGTGCATATAAACCTTCGGTGTAGGCTGTTGCACGAGGAATAGATGGTTAACGTTCCAGGCTCGTGTGTAACCATTTGCTGGCTGTGATGCACTGGCTTGTGGGCAGTAAGCGATTCTCTCGGGCGCATTAGGAACGGGAAGGCACGAGAGAAAAACCAGGAAAGAACAGAGAGACGAGAGCAAATCGGCGAGAACCGGAGAAAGCAATAAAAGCCAAGAAAACGTGGTTGATATATATGTAGATAGCAAAAAAAAAAGAAATCTCTAAAAGAAGGAAGAGAAAGAAACAGAATGAAGAAGAAGGAGCCACCGAAGAGAATGAGAGGAAGTCTTCGGTGTCATTCTCTTAGATCCACTGATCACCGTTCGCAGCAGACGGACTCAGGGATATAACGTTCAGAGTGAAAACGCGAAGACGCGGAATTCCTCTAGAAACCCCGAAGACGAGGGTAAGAGAGAGTGAGACAGAAAGAGAGAGAGAGATAGAAAGAAAGTACCGGGAGAAGCTAAGATGTGCAGAATTCTGCGATTCGAGTTTCTCTACTTCATACTTTTTTTTTCTCCTTCTCGTCTCACTCTACTTCGTCAGTTTCAAATAACTTCCAAAGAGTTGGCAGAGTCTATATGTACATACCGTGGACAAAAAGAAAACACAAGTTGGTGCGACTTTGGCAGAAGAAGAATTTTCATTGTCTGTTTTTCTTCTTTCTCGACTTTTTCTTTAATTTTAGGTTTATTCGCGTACAAAGTCATTTCCTCAATCGACTTAATTCACTGTATCTCTTCTACCGTAGCCTTTCTTATTCTTTCCATTTACTTACTCTACGTTTCCCCTGGTAGATGAACTTTCAACCTCCATCTTTTTTCCTCTCGTTCCTTCACCTTCTCTCTTTCTTTCGCGCTCGTGAGCATTCGACTCTCACTCACTTTCTCGTTATTTCACCCAGCTACCTGATAAAATACACTTGTCTTCTATCCTTTATCGTTCTTTGGTCTCCCATGAGGAGTAAGAACCTCCTTCGGGTTGTTTTATCACGTTGCTCGAAGCTCGTGGCGTTGCGCGCACACACACACGTATATATACCAAAAACTATCTATTTCTCTCTTACTCTTTCAGGTACACGCACACAGCTGAGATTTTCCAAGCTACGGTGCAGCACTAGCAGCAGCAACCTTCACCTCCAGCCGGTACTCGTTCACTACACTTTGCCCACTATATCTATTCTCTACACTCCTGTCGTTTTTCTTCTTTCCTTCTCTCATTCTCCGCTCATTCCTCACTCTCCGCCGATCTTGCAATTTTTCTTCTTTTTATCGTCAACCTTATGCCTCGACCTGCACTCACTCAACGCATACGTATATTTTATGAGTGTATCTTCTTCCTGTATCTTGCAATTTGCCATTTTCATCGTATTTCTTCTTTTTTTTCCTACCTCTTCTCTAAACCTCTTTTTTTTTGGTTTGACACTTCAATGCCGAGATGTGAGAGTATTTGTCATTTTCTCACGGGCGATGAATTTATCTCCCTCAAACTTTTCCTACATTTTTATCCTCAACTCTTTTTCTCCCAATATAGTGGTATTAGCCTACACAATTCTGTACAAACACACAATCACAAGAAGTTCTGTGCATTACGTGCATGATATCGCAGCCCCTGCAGTTCACCGAACCTCTGTCGTGTTCAGCCATCCGCTACCGAATTATGCTCTCATATTGCGGTGCTATACATACCCTATTCTCTGAGTTAGTGAAGAGGTGAAATTCACGAATTCTAACGACCGTGGTCTCACGTTTATTTATCTACGGGAGGAAATGAAAATGTTGATTCACTGTTGACATCAATTCATATTAAATCCACCGAAATAACGAGGGGCGTCAAATTTTGTGTTTCTTTTTTTGTTTCTTATTATTAAATATTCCGTGAGCACAATAGCAGCAATATTGTAATTGCATAGAAATGTACTTTTGTAGTAAAATTACCGTTATTAATATCAACTTATTGGAATACAAATACATTTTCATTTCGAGTAGTGAAAAAATGGAGTGCGCGCACAAAGAAATCTCGATTGGAAAGTTTCGTTCCCAAAGGAGGACCGAAAGTAGTTACAAGTACGTCATAAGAATCTTGAATAAATAATTACGTGAATCTCAAGCCAAGTGCCAACAAGTATGAGAATACAAGAAGGGTTGAAAGAGGAAGACAGAGAGGGAGTCTCTTGAGAAGCACGATACAGTACTGCACATATATAACGTATACAAGAGGTAGAAATGTGGATCTAGGCTTCAGTCTGTTTACTTGTTGTTACCTCTACTTCACGGTATGCCGTCGTTCAAATTATATTAGAAGTAAGTTATTTAATGGTGTTAATTTCTTTCCTAGGACAAATTTCAAAACATCTATAAATAGGAAAATACATCTCACATGTGAGAATAATGAGAAGTTTAAATTCATTGAATGGTTCAATTTGGTAACAATTTCTATGTAACTGCACAGCATCATTGATTCCTCTTACATTTGGCTCGAAGCCTTTTCTCATTGTCTCTCTTTATCCCTTTCTCTCGAGTATATACTCCAACAACGTGTTCTTCAAAGGTAAAGCGGTGTTACCAACGCACATGATACATTTTGTGTTTCGTGTACCATTAATATGACGATGTAGTTCAAAAGCGTTGCATCTACTTCGCTTCGACGGTACGACGAGCAACGAAATTAGCTTTGTAGTTTCAGTCCAAAGATAGCTATCCTCGGTAGAGATGAGATACAATGAAACTCATCGCGAGAAGATAGACAGAAGGAGAAAGGAAGAGAGAAAGAGAGAGAGCAAGAGAGAGGGAGAGAAGAAGATAATATGCAATGTTTCCTCGGGTGGTTCTGACGAGATTTCGAAAGACATCGATCAAGGGAAACTCACAGGAGTGATGCTCAGCGTAGTGGTTGAAACTCCATGCTCACTTTAGTTTAGATGCACGTGTGCATCCTCACAGTACCTTCTGCCCTCAACCCTGTTTCTTTGTATCTTTCTCGCTCAACTTCGCGCATTACTACTCACTCAAGTAGCAAGATGTGTTCATTCGTCGAAGGACGTTCATTCGTTTAGAATTTCATGTCTGTCTTTATAATTAGAAACACGTATGCAGAATAAAGGGACGAGTTCATTTACGAACATGAACGGGACCGGTCTTCGTTTTGTATGTCATCACGGATCTCCCACTTTTGTTTACCAACTTTGGAGTTTCCTAATGAATATGCCCTCCTTTCTTTATCGCAATAAGTATAATGCAGAACCTTGTTCTGTTCAAAAATGTTCTTTTCTAACAAATTTCTTCAAGACTTTATCAAAAATTTATCGCAAAAGTTTCGCATTTTTTATCGCTTCGTGGTGGCCATTAATTTTCTCGTTCTTCTTTAAGAATTTACAAGTTTTCCTAGAAGCGGGACATTCCTATAAATAATAATACATACGAATTTAAATCACGTCTCTTTAATATATCCGGTTGGTTTTAACCATCAATGAAAAATTAATCGCTCTCCAAAATTTGTTTTTGTACTAGTTGAGCCGCGGCTGTTATATACGAATATTGAACGAATAAGAGCTATATGAGAAACTGAGGAAACAGAGAGAGAGAGAGAGAGAACGAACAGAACGAATCCATTCTGGTTGGCTTTATTAATTCGCCAAGAGGGCTGAGATTACACTTGAGATGCCGTTGATGAGTTTCCGAGCCGTTGGATAAGCGCGCTAATCGACGATCTCCTCCGACATCGACCTCTTCAACAATCTGCCCCAACCCATCTTTTTCGACCATCCGTTGTTATTTCTTCGTGTTTATATATACATAGTATTGAGTCGAATTGATTTTCGTGTGTTTTGCGAAAGATTTCATTACGTTATTATTCGACGTGGTGTCATACCAAAAATTGAGAATGAAACAATTATTTCTAACCCGATTTTTAAGTATTTGTAAAAAAAAAAACCTAATTGTCATCGGATAGGAAAATAACATTCGAAAAAAAAGCTCAAAATTCGAGTAGTTAATTTCGCAAATGTATGAACATCAATTCATGTGCCGCGATGATTCTTGTTATACGAATTATTAATAAATCTACTTGTTGATGTGAATAAAAAAAAGTGTTTGTACGAAACTAGCCATACAACTCATAAATGCGTTATACGGTTGAAGAAAAACGGCATATTTGTACGTCCATTAACTTTCAATCGTGCTCGTCTGTGCAAGAGTAATGTATGTGTATACGAAAGTGAAAAAGTCGTATGCTTCTTTTATAACTCGGTGCGGGTAACCGCAAATAAATGCACCAGCGTAGACGAGATAATGGAATAGCCGCTCGACCAAACAACTATCACGGTGTACAATATCTCCATTTCTCGTGAATACCGACACATATAAACATAAAGTATGTGTTTTAAAAATATATACTTCTATAAATATCTGTACCATATATTCGATACAAAGTTTGCTCCGATCTGCGGCAACTGGTTTTATTTTTTTCTCATCGCAGACTCTCCTCCGTGCGAAGTTTAATGTCGAGTCTATATATACTACTGTTTGATACGATGTATAAAAATAAATGTGAATAAGAAGTTTTTCGGGCCTACAACATAATAAAATCGTTTTTTAATTCACATGCACTATTTGTATACGCGCTGATGAAAACTTCGTAAATCTAGCGACGATTCCCATTTAGTTCCCCCTCGTGATTTTGTTTTCTCGTGTTATCTCGAAGCTTCATGATGGCCTTGCTCCGTGGGCACGACTACGACTGATAATTTTTCAGATCGTACCACGAATTCGACCTCGTCCGCTCATGATGAAGAACGCACCACGTATTTTTCCTGACGATTTCACGAGAGAAAAAGAAAAAGGAAAACCGGAGTTCATTTTGCTCGCGGTTACAACAAAAACACAAAGTCAGTTATGCTACCGTAATATACGAGGATATAACGAGATCGTCATTAAACAAAGAAGATTGAGTAACCTCATCCGACTTGAGTGATAAAAATGACATTTTCCTCTTTTTTTTCTTCTGGTTTTTTTTTCCTCGCAAACAAGCAGAGTCTCGCACTATTTGGACGAAGAATTCTCTCGCAGCTGGAATAGATATTTCGAGCGTAATATTATGAGGGATGAAAAGTGAGCGTGAGGGCGTATTTTGGCATCAGAGTTTGGGTACGCAGCGACGATAAACGAGAGAGATTCACATGCTCAGAGAGCGAGATAACTGGCCAACTTCCTCTCTTGCTTTCTCTTTCCTCTGCCGTCGTCGTCGACGGCTCATTAATTCCTCGGTTCGATAAAGCATATTATACGAAATGAACGTAACGAAGAGAAAGAGATGGAACAAAGAAAAAAAGGCCATGAAGCATACGTACAGACGAGAGAGTGAACCTCGCTTCAGGAAATTGCTGCGCGAGCACGAATGATCATCTATAAACCGCGCTAACGCCCGCGCCACCCCGGAATCTAATTTACGGAGGTCACGACCAAATTCCGTCCGTTCTATATAATCATTCACAAACACATACACACACATGCGCAATGAACGACCACTCATCCTCTAACATTGGTGGACCATGTGCACCAAGTTTTTGGCAGTGAAATAATTTCCCTTTGAATACAATGAGAAACCTTTTGTTTCCATTCACGAGAAATATCGAGGGCTTGCACTCGTCTGTTATACCAATAAAATGATTTAATTTTCCTATTATCTGTAGTGTGCAAGTTATATTTTACAAATTTCACTAAATCGATTAATTGCACGTGTACCATTTATAGTAAAACATTGTTGAACAAAATGTTTTCGTATTTGTAAACTATTAAGAAATGTCATAGGTGATACATTACTTTATTGTTTTGAAGATTTTTTTGTTGATAATCAATGTTCGTTAGTCCGTTAGCTTGGAAATATTCGCGAATACGAAATACAAATGCAGTATATTAGGTCGTTAATCAAAAGGTTTTGTATCTATGAACGTGACGACTGCTCGTACTTGTTAACAATTCAAAACACCATATTTATCAGTATAGAAGGAAAACGAGATTGATTGTACGAGGGATATTTCGAGCAAGCGTGAATTGAAACGTAAGTCACGTCGCAAACTGCTACATTTTCCGTGCCGAGGAAATGAGTCACGCGACGAAATGTACGAGAGGCGAATGTGTGTCTCATTTTTCATGTTCGCAGTTACCGCGTGTCTTCGAAATTCTCAAAACCATTATAATGACTCATTGTAATAGCTAATCTAAAAATATTCTACCTTTCCATATATTATGTTATAAAGCTTGACAGCGAGAAGAATATTACTTAACAAAATGTATAAGTTTTTATGAGTTGAAGGAAAAAGTAAACAAAAAAAATGGCTACAGAACTTTTTCACGATGGTGGAACCGAAACGAGATAAATTTATGGGCCCCCGTGAAGTGATCTAATTACTATATATGCGTATAACGTATAAATATATCTGCACATTTGCTTTCGTGCGCAAGGGTTGTAGATAGTTAGTCAAACGACGTTGAACGACACGTGATACATGTATGTGTGTGCGTTATCAGTGTATTTGAGGACTGCAAAGTTTAACAGGGCATCACACGACTATATGTATAATTAAATATGCACGTATAGGTAGATTGTAAGGGTTGAATCGTCAGGAGTTCTCTACCTATTAACGCATAAACGAGAGGTTACAACTTTCGAGGGCCATGCTGCTGCTGCTGTTGTTAGTCCTGACGCAACTCTCTCGGTTGTGCCGCTTTCTAGCGTCAACGAGACCGTTCCCTAGCGCAATCCTTTTCCCTACCCCGTCATCTACCCTTTACCGGAAACGTCGCGAACTCGTAAAGTTTTCGTAATGGAAGGGATGAGTGTGAGTTCGAGATCCTATTTATACTTGCTGGAGTGTTTCTCCTATGTGTATTATATGTTGGACAAAGATAGTGAGATAGAGAACAGCGACGATGGAAGCTGTAGGAAAATAATGTATATCTACGAATTTCGTCGTTTTCCTTGCGGTTTTAACCGCGGCAAACACGACCCACACAAATTCCAAGCTTCCACGGGTTTTTTACCCATTCGGGCACACTCGATTACCTCAAACGCAAATCATTGTTTTTGTTCACCTGCTCGACTAATTTTTATTTCCACTCTCAATAATATGCAATTTTTTCAATACAAACTCACACACCGCACACACAATTTCATGAACTGTTCACACCTGTCAACTGCTCGTGGCTCAATTCCGTCAGAATGCCCTCAAAGTATGAGGAACGTTTTTTCCTACTTCAAAATATAACTGGAAAGCTGCATCGATTGAATTATTGAACTGCGCAAGCACGACAACGAGAAGCTTCGTTTTCTTCGTAAAATACATAATTTTTATATGCGTGGTTGCAAATACACGTGCAGTAACTTTTTAACGATTCTTTTGTGTAAAGAACGTGCAAATAATTGAACGATATGTTTTTTGTTTTTTTTTTTCCTTGCCGTTTGACAACTTAAGTGCAGTAGATTTTACTCCTTTTATCTAATTACATAACATACATACTCCCACGTGTAGTTTTAGCTACAAATGTTTTATAAACTGTACAAAACCTTCTTCACTACTGGGGTATTGTGTAAGAACAAAACCTTTTCGTTGAGTACACTCAATGCCATTTTGTGTAATAACCCTTGCAATTTTATCGCGGTATTAATTTCATTTGTTTTTCTTTCTTTCTTTTTTAGATCCATTATATACAAAAGTAGGAAATTATTTTTAAAGTTAATGAAATGAATTGCCTAAAAATGTCAACATGCTTTAAAATCCTTGTGGATCACAAAAGTTTTAATCGACAGAATGCAGTGTCTCAAGAAATATCGCTAATAGCGTTTTTAAATTCATGAAATAGATGAATATTATTTGAACGATTATGATGTAGGAGTTTTGAGAGAGACACACCGATATTTATTTTTCTCGTTTTAATACACGAACCTGTTGTAAAAACCACTCGAATCTCTCGGTGGTGCTATAAAGTGTCGTCACATCAGAGTGCACGATCTCTTAGGGGAATTTGCTGGCCGGTGCTCTTTCTGTCAGGAGGAAGTGAAAAGAGCGAGAAATGGAAATAGCGTGAGATGGAGATATCGCGCGAGAATTCAGTTGCGAATAAAATTATTAAGCCGTGCAAAGAGCTTGAGGACGATGAGGTTTTCTCGGGAGGTATAGTCAACACGTGCGCGCAGTAGTGAGCCTAATATACACACTGAAGAGAGGCGAAGAGAGCGATTAAGAATTAACGAGGCGAACGAATGAGTGAGAGGTGGTAGACCGCGAGACTATCTGTACTACGGTTATATATATATATATATTCATATACCGTGCTGTAACTACGTATATATAAAATATACATAACGTATACTGTAGCCGCGGGGCCAGAGGGAATTGATAACCCGGAGGGATGGAGACTATACAAGCTAGTGAACTACGAGAATATGTCTGAAATATATACCTTTAAATATCTATATGCACACATGCAACCTTTAGTACAGAAATTCTCTCAATGTGACTCGAGCTGTGCAGTAGAAGCAGCAAACCCGCTTTCGATAATCTCCGTTCTCGTTGGCTCTTGCATCCTTGCTTCATCTTCATTCCCTCACCACTTCCCCTCTCACTCTAGTTACGAATGTATAATTAATTTGCTTCCTCGACAGATTAATGGTCGCGTTAGTCGAATTCTCGGAGTCTCTAGATCTTTGACTCGTTGTACCTCTCTCTCTCTCTCTCGGTCTTTCTTATTCTAGTCCTATACTTTTTGTCTCTGCCTTGTCTCATACGCGATGCAGTGGTTTTCTTAAGTTATGTACGCACCGAGTACCAACGACCGCGTTCTTCGTTTTACGCCTATTCCACAATCATCGCTTCGTGCTTTTATCCAAGTATGAGTATGTCTTATAATTATTATTATTATTATGATAATAATAATTTATATGGAGAACGAATGACAGTGTATTAAACATGAGTGTGTTAATCAAGACGACTTTTGCTCCGGGTTGGATAGAAAAAGCACAGGGACCGGTCCTGACCGCAACATCCGTGGTCACACATACGCACGTATTTTACGTGTATCAATGTTTGTGAGCGATATTGCATGCTGCGAGTTATTCGGATGCACAAAACTCTCGAATGTAATATTAAATTCATATTTGTACGTATATACAAATATATATTTATATTATTAATGTGTGTGTTAATCGGTGGGAGGAAGAAATAAAGGTGCGGTGCGGAAACCCTTCCCGATCCAAGTAACTCGGAAAATAAGTGATATGTTTATAGATTTTAACCGCTCAATGATCCGTGCCAAGATACCATAATCCGATCAGCATAATTTAGGTTGTCCAAGTATGATAGTTATTTTTATGTTACGCTATTCCCGTAAAATTTCTTATGGATATAAGGGGCAGGTGATATAGAAATATTGTAAATGAACTGCAACCGTTTTGCGACCGCGCGGACTCGGAGGCCCACTTCATAAGTTTGCGGATCAGATTAAACCTTTAACGCTGCGAAAGGTAGAGAAGTGATAATTGCGTTATAAAAAACAAACAACACAGATGTTTTATCAAACACAAATAGAAAATGTGGGATTATTCCTATTTTTAAAAAGAATTAAAGCTCATGTCTGTTTTGCTTGGAAGCATTTGATCTCGAAATGGTTCATTTTTGTTTTCAAATTAATGTAATGAAAAAATTTCTAGAAAAACACCGAGAATTTATTCGCACTGATCGGTAACCGCAGTAGTCATTTATACTGGAGTTGCATGCATTTCTTTTTTACAGTAATCACTATATGATTGTATAATTTGTGTAATGATTTTTGTTTTCTTCTTTTTTTTTTTCTCTTTTTGAGTGTAAAACAGAAGTGCTTGTAATTACGGTAGGTAATAATTTAATATTATAATATGAAGCACACAACAAAGTGTATGCACCAGTGCATGATCAATGGGATATCGTTGTCAATGAGACACGAGAGATACACGCACGTATGTACATTTCATTCGGTGGAAGGTTAATACAGAATACCGTGAAAGAGCGGAAACCTCAACGCGAGAGAGCTCGCCATCCGCGCGCTGAACCGTGATTAGACTGATTATACAGCGAGCAACGCGAACAGCGCGAACGACTCTAGTATTATACATACATGCAAAACGCATACATAATTATACGAGGAGGAAACATTGTACGGTTACGAATGTTATGCGATACGAAGTAAATCACGCACGTTGCAACGATAAGTCCTTATACAAAATTTGTTCGATTTTTCATATTTTTTATATTATCAGTGAGTGTTCATTTTCTTTCTTCGCCGGTTATTTATGACTAGTGAATGGCTGCACGTAAAATATCGTATAAATTGTTTTGTTTTTTTTATCACGATCATTGACGTCTGTTTTACGAGAATAAACAAGTTTTTTCAAAGAAGAGTAAAAGTGACACACAAAGTCGAGCAAAAAGAAGAGAAAAAAAGCAGGAACGTTTGATGTGTATCTGTTTGTGTGTGTATATGTGTGTGAGGGAAAGAAAAATTTGATGTAAATTACTTACGCTGATAGCCTGGTAGTTGCGTGCCGCTCGCGTTCTGAAACACAGGTAAAAAAGAAACGATTATAATGTATGCAGACCCGTTGGGCAGATATGTGGTATAAAATCGGGGCCAATTAAATAATTGAATAATCGGCGTGTGTGTCTCGTGGCCCTCGAGGCGTGAGATGGTCTCTCTTCGAGTCCAAAGAGCATTCAAGAGTCCTGAGGGATATATATCGAAGAGGGGTATTTCGTGAGTTTTATATTTCGATATATACATAGCCCGAAACTTTTGGTCAGAGATTTAATTTTTTGAATCCCTCGAGCACTTATCCTATCCCATCTGGTAATTGGTGGTTTTGGTTTGCGCTGATATTCTTTTTCCTTTCAAATTCTTTTATTTTGCGCAATTTTTTTATATTTTTTCCTTAATTCATAATTTTAGGTATTTCCAGAGGCAGTGAAGGATCTTGTGGTTTCGCGGTAGCGCGAACGTATATCATGTACATGCATCTCTTCGTCTGCCGTGTCGACGTATTTATAGAATAAATATCTCGAAGCTCAATGATCCGATCTTCCGCGGGTCTGAATATAGAAAACGATGAAGCTATGCGAGATGAGAGGGTAATGAAAGAGAAGAAAAAAAGGAGCGATAGAAAAAAAACAAATAAAATAATCGGTGCATAAACAATAGGGAACTTGATGTGCACGCGCGAGTAAAGAGAAAAAACGCGTAATACGGAGAAACGATGAAGATGAAAAAGAAAAAGGAGAGAAAACGCACGAAGGAAGCTCTTGGGGGCTAAGGTGTGCTCATTGAAGAGGGGACCGGTATATCGATGGAGAAGATATTGTAGTGGAGGTAGTGAACAGGCGTGTTTGATGCACATTGATGAGAGAGAAAAAGAGGATAAAATACGTGCTGCGAGATATAGACGAAGATGAAGGAGTATGAAATAAAAAATAAAAGAAGCGGAAGAAAAGAAAGGATAGAAAGAACGATGAAAAAGTGTAGTGCGGTTATACATTGGGGAACGAGAGCAAAAGAATCCTAGTGCTTTCGACCAATCGGCTTTTACCCAACCTCCCGCATTTATATATATTTATATATATAAGTGTATGTAATGCACGTATACAAAGGCTACAGGATATTTAAGCTGTATATAGTATAAAAAATATCGACTTGCCACCAAAAGGGCATAATTCGCACGAGATAATGTGTCATAAGAATGTCAGTTACGTCTTTTCGATTTCGTACCAATCCCGTGTGCACCAATATATCTTGTGGATGTAAGCGTCAACTTATACTATACGAAGAGTATACGAAGAGCTATGTGTAGAAGAGAGAAGTTGGCCGGTTTACGTGGCGTACGTCGGCGGTCGGTTTAACGTGAATCACGATCGGAAGTAATGCTTTTCCCACAGAGCTCGAGATATTCGCCACAGCTAAAGCGTATTTCCGTCACGTACAACAAGACGACGAGACGATGGAAGCTCGAAGGTGGGAAATGCGAAGAAACGAAACCGAGGAAGACGAAGAGATGGCGCGCCAGAGGGAAAAGATCTTCGAATAGGTGGATGAAGCTCCGTACGAGAAACGGAAGTGAGAATACGGGTAACCGAGAAGAAAGATGAAATTGTCTTTGTGTGTACACTGAAAAACTTATGTATATACACATACACACGAATGTACACTTGAAAGACGAAAAAAGAAGGTGAATGTTTCGAAGATCCAAAAGGTGTGTGTCGCACGAGTAGAAACTCGATGTTCTCACTCCAGGGCACTGTGTTGCCTTGGGGATGATGTCGAGCACCTGGCACACGGACCAGAGAGCGCCGGCTGCATCGCATGAATTTTACTCGGTTACCACACAGCCACACGTTCATTTCATTTTCTTTTATATCTTATTCCTCTATATACGAAGTAGTATTACGTGACAGACTCACAGAGCGTTGAATCCTTTTTCACGTACGACAGAATACAACTGTCGCTAGAAAATTCCCGCGTTTTTTTTTTTTTTTTTGGCAACAATACGTTTTTTTTGCGAGGAATAGGTTTAACGTTCAAAGAGCATCAGTCGATAACTTAAATTAGTACTTTACTCGTTCGATCGATAGACCAAAGTTTCATTGATCAAGTATTCGTTATCGTGTGATTCGTGATGAAAACATTTTTCATTCATAGTCTTGTGAGCATTCGAGTACTTGTGGTTTCTTTTTTTTTTTTTTTCAACTCAATGCCTATTTACATTGTATGAGCTCAGTATTGCGACACAAATGTTTGAAAAACGGGAACATTGCTTACAAAGATACAACCGGTAATGTACAATACCGGAAGTTTGATGAATATACAAAACATTGAAGGGAGAAAAATGAGTATAAAGCGAGAGCGCATGAATAAAGTCGAAGCGGAAATCTCGAGAATACGAGTCTGGATCACCAGCGGCTGACCCAATTCCCGTCTTTTTCCTCTCCACGATAATAAAACATATGCATATTTACATACACAGAAGAGTAAGGCTTTGTTCGATATGTATTTTTTTTGTGGTTCGTTGTCCCGTTTGGGTTGCGTGCTATCGAACATATAACGTTTTGTGGGCAAGGGGACAATCGAAGAGTCATTTGGGGATTTAATAACATTCGTATCTCGAGAAAACTGGAGACGTGAAAACGATACGACTTGTATGCGAGCCTGACATAAATAACCGCAGTCTAAATTTTGCGCAAATTCAAAAAAGCGTTCGAACGTAAACGAGTTTTCTATTATTCGTCATTTCCGTATCAATAATTTTGCTATGTCACGCCTTGATTTAATGACACAATTCGATCCTGACACTTTTTTATATTGTGCAACATTTTTTGACAGGTGAAAAAATAAATACAGACGAAATTCTCGTGCAAAAATCAAAATTCAAACTTTCATCCTGACAAGTTCTCTCATTACTGGATTTAGTTGAAAGGAAAGCAAAAGAGTGAGAAATTAGGTAAATCGAAAAAAATTAAAGCCGTTAATCAGGAAGCCGTCTGGTCATTTCATTTTCGCACTTTTATACGAAGATAATCGACACCGGATTGTAATACATAGTAAAGCACTAGCACGTTCGGTATAGATAAAGTAATATTCATAAAATGACATATGCATGCGACCGTACGTTTTAAAAGATTAAGCGGTAGGTACTGTCGCTATGTTCTTCGTAATCAGTCAGGCGAGCAACGATAGCGATTGATAGCAACGTTATTTCTGTTTTATTTTTATTTGTTTTTTTTTTTTTTTTTTTCGTAAGGCACGTTATAGTATCATGAATTTGCGTCATACAAGTTCCATTTGTGCAAAAGTATGAGATAATGTAAAATAGTTATTTTCATGATGTATATATCCGCTCGTAATATATAATGGTATCAAATTCAAACGAGACTCCATCTCGTCTTTCCAAAAGCTCGTAATATGAGCTCCATTTATACGATTGAGTGCGTACAACTTCTTCGTCAATTTATAACATGAGTGGCAATACTTCCGTGCCACGAATATAACCGACTGAACATAACGATCGCTTAAGCGACGATCTTCTTCAATATTTAACGTCATTAATAAAAGAAGAAGATAATTAAAATATATGAAAATGAATCTATGATGAAATTAATGGCAAATGCCACTAAAGAGTTTCTTTGTTGTCCAACGTTGTGACCTTTACTACAAGACAATTTTATCATTCGATTGAATATACGTTGACCGGACGAAACATAAATATTCCGCAGCACGAAACAGTCGGATATAAAGACAATATCGAAAAATAATGAATTTCAACACAGCTTGCTCTTTGCTTGTAGAAACAAATTTTCGTTCTTCCTGGTGTACTCTACTATTAACGAAAACCGTTTAATGGCTGAGTCAATTATACCGTCCCATCTGACGCTCGTACGGCAACTGGCCGTAACACTTTTTATCGCATGTTGCGCAAAACTATTATCTTTGTATGGAAGAAGGATTAAGAAGACGGAGAAAAATGGTTAGCTTCACCAGCAGCTTCGTTGCGAACGTAAAGAAATTTTCCTCAACGTCGGCAACATTTTTTCATCAACAGAGTCAATTTTGATACTCTGAAGTACGTAGTTGCTAGTTTAGCGAATAATTTATCTTCCCTTATTCTATTTACTACCGGATAATGAAGGAGAGACAAAGAGAAACAAGAGAGAACAACAGCAATTATGAAAAAGAAAAAAAAACAACAAAAAAAAACAGCGTTTGCTCACCTGACACTAAAAGATAGCTGACGATACCCTGAAGAACTTCGAACTTGGTGTACATGACGGTACGTCATATAAGTGTTCGTATATAAGTCCGTGTGTGTAAATTCTTTTTTCACTACAATATCACAGAGCTGGGAAACCCACGTCATTTGTATAACACATGGTCACGTAGCTACAATTTAATACCGTATTACATACTATAGACGTTGTATATATATGCATCGCAAGCCTCACTTCTAAGTCTCTGGTGTCCTTGTATAATCGACTGGCTGAAATTTTAGGAAAATCCTCTTAGTCGTCAAGTTTGCATCCCACCCTAAAAAACTTTCAGGGGAGTAGGTTTTTGAGACCCTAGACTGGCCGAAATTTGGCAGCTTAACTGGCTCAATTCTGAAGGACACAGCAAGTAGATCGATCGAGGACACGAGCGAGCCAGAAATAGGGATAATTTGAGAACCACCATAAAATTTAAATGATTCTCTTTGTTTCCCGGCTATTTTTTTAAACGTTATTCATTGTCACGAAAATTCGAAACAAAGTCGCTAACAGAAGCTTTGCGTGTGAGCAAAGAACTTTTTTTAAAATCATTAACTGAAAAAACCTTAGCGTGTTAGCAAACAGAACGAATCACAAAACGGGAAAATAATGCGATCATTTCGCTGACGCGGATGTAACTAATGATGAGGACAATTAGTCGCTGACGAGCGAAACATATTAGTCCGATGAGATTTTCGTAGAATTCTATCTCTTACGCAAAGATCACCTTAAATGCAATTTAGTCGTAGGCATTTATTGGTATTTACTGACAACACGTTCGACAGTAAACATTTGAACTTGACACTAAGTGTATCAATTGATTTTCGAGTGAAAATCCTGACACAACGCGTTCTATGTTTTGGAAAATTGTCAAAAGTCTCAACTTTATCGAATCACTATGTTTGAAAAGCATATTAATTTATGTTTGATGTCAATTACCATTGCTTCAAGGTCACTATGGATTTATTCAAGTTTCTCCACCATTATAATTTGCAATTTCATTATAATGTTCATTTTATTATCATCAAGGTCGTACAACTGATTTTCAAAACCTCAAGAAGTCGATTTTGTAGGTCAAATATTGAAGAATGGATAATAATTATATTCTAGTTTTTCCACGAATAATAAAACAACTTGCGATAAATCACGGAAACGAATGATCCAGGTGCAGGTTTACTAACTGCCAAAAAAAAAAATAAGTTCGCTAGTGTAGTATAAATGGAGGGACAAAATCGCGTAATCCAGTCTTTTTTAGGTAGGAGTAGGGGAAGAATCAAACAAAAGCGTCGCATGCGCGCCCGATTCTCGACGTTCTCGAACGTTACACGCACATTCGTATGAATCATGTGTAGGGATATGCCGGCACGACCGGCGGACACACACTGCTTTGGAAAGCGAAGCTTACAATCGATCGTTACAACGTCGAGTGAAAGAAGTTACAGAAAAAAGAGTATGGGAATGGCACGAGTATGATATCGATGAAGCAAATATTTTTGAATAGTTGAGTTATCAAATGATTCTTTTATTAAAGGGGTCTTGCGCAATGGATTATACATAATGAGCAAACAGAAAAAACGAAAAATGTAATAAAATCGATGGGAAAATCCGTACAAATACTCGACTAGCTCAATATCGGAAAATCTTTCCTCAAGTAACCCCATCGTTCCACGTGGTTCGGGAAAAGCCGGTAGTATGACTTGGCGGGAAACCCGCACGTGTCCTTTTGAAAGGAGGACAAAAAACATCGTACAAAATGCAGAAAAGAATATGTGCATTGAAAAAAACAAAAAAAGTCAAAACATTCGATAGAAAGAGTTTGAGAAATAAGAATTCGCGTAGTGATTCCTTTGTTCTCCCAAATACGCTCAAGGCTGAGCGCGGTATTGCAACTCTTTCGGAGTACGCAATTTCATTCGAGTATATAATAAGAATAACAAAAAACAACATACACTTTGTATTCACACACAGATTCACTCGGAGCAAACCTTGCGACGCGTAAATCTGACGAGAGAAGTGTTTTTTTTTTGTGTTTTTACACGAACTGGTGGAGATGGAGTAAAGAAATGAAAAAACACATGGCGTTTAGACAGTACGCGTTAGTAATGACGACGGCTAGAGACGCGGGCGCTCTTTAGCCTGCATGACAGAGACTCGCATCTAGGAGCGATTTTGTACAGTCCGTTATATAGTATACGCGAACGCGGGTCTCGGTTGACTGAGGCCAGTATGCAGCGGGAACCTCGACTATACTAGCAAACGGCTCTTGGTAGGGCAAGGCAAAGAGAGCCACACACATGCAGCACGGCATCACCAATACATTCTTTCCTTTTGTAAACATGTTTTTATACTCGTGCATGTACATACACACATACTTTTCGAGTAAAGACACATGGTTGAGCTATACATCGAACGTAAAACCTGGGAGAAAGAAAAAGATGGTAAACATGAATGAGAGAGGCAAAGAGAGAAAGATAGAGTGAAAAGGAGAGGGAAAGAAAGAACCCCATTGGTATAGTCCGTGTATTCTCTCGTTTTCGTTGGTGTGGTGGGTTGTATAAATGTGCGCGTGTCGCCTCTCTTCGTCGTCCACCTCCTTTACTTCGTTGCTTCTGTTGCTGAACGTGCGTTCGTCGAACGCGCGTTTGTTCGTGAACGACGAACGAGCGAGGCTGCTGATCGTCCCTGGTTTTGCCTGGTAGCAGCAAAACCATAAGTATAGTTATGTATCAAGCAGACGTTGCATTACAGAGAATATGTGTGTGTGTGTGTGTGTGTATGTGTGAGAAGACGAGAGGGAGAGAGAAAGACGATGATGATGACGCTTTCGGCTGGGCTTCACCTGCGTCGTCGACCAGCAGGGCCGTCGTATGGTTACGCCAAGACCAACGACGAAATGCTTTGTTGTATAGCGTCCCCGAGGTACTACAGCTATGCCGTAGAATTGCGTTGCCCTGACTCTACGAACCTACGAGTGCGTTCGTACATCGGTTGTGATAAAAAAAAAAAAAAAACCTTATAAATAGCATCATAGATGTATTGCAAAAGCAATAAGCTTCTAATGAAAAAGCTATTTCAATGGTGGATGAAGCTTACGGAAGACTAACAGTCTGACATTCATGCTAACTTGACTCACGCAAGTATATGTCAAAGCACTTGTGTACACAGTGTGTCGTGAATTTTTGTATCAATTCGTACATGCTAGTATGACGTAATAAAGCTTAGGAAAAGCTTCCTTGGTGTTTCTCGGTTATACGAGAACAGAATCGCCCTGCAATGAGATAGTTTCGTTCTGTGAAAAGAGCCAAAGAAGCCATACGGGACAGAGGGTAAATTCTTTTTTGTGAGACGAAATGAAAAGGAGAAAAAATATTACCTGCGAAGTAGAAATTGTCTACTGAGAAGCATAAAGGCCTAACTTAAACTACTTTCTATGGGTCAAGTAACGTGGCTTGCGCTCTTACAGCTTTCAGAAACCATAGTTACGAATGCATCGGTACCAACTACTTTGAAAGAAAAAAGACGCGACCCAAATCTCTCTACAAGTGTCAAATAACGTTTTTTACGTCCATTCGTTTGTTAGTATTCGATGTATAATAGATGTACGTTATTTCGCAGTGAGGAAGTGGATCTCCAGGTTCGTATTAACCGTGCCATGTTATAGTGGAAGTCTGTGTAATATACTTTCAATGGACTGTATATGATTCGTTCTATATGGAGCTCCGCGCGTGGGAGGAAACTAGGAAATGTTATTACAAGCGTGAGAGAACGCTTTCGAGATCATTATTGCCCTGGGTGTTACACTGTTACAATATACATATATATATTTATATGTATATATGATTTGTGTGGTATAGAGTCATGTAGATATTGGCTAGTTTACGTTCTGAAAAATATATCACAATACCTACATCTCCGGCGCCCCGGTTGACTAGTTCATTCAACGTCCCAACTACAGTGGCTGTTCACATACGGCCGATCCGGTTTTACTACTTAGCGAGAGAACATCTTCTCTCACTCCCTCAAGTGTATACGTTTCAGCAGACGGCTGTATATAAATATGAATACATACAACTTGAGGGTCGCTTTCCCCATCATCCACACTATTTGTATATACATGTGTGCAAATCACTTGGAATATTGACGACTAGTAATTTATCCGGTTATTAATAATATAAGGTCGTTGTGAACGCATGGGATTCTACACGAAGACGCAGCGTGACGAGTTGAGGTGTATTAGTAAATATATATATTGATAAGCGATCAATCGAGTTCATAAGCAAATAGGACTCACAAGTTACATCACTGACATGTCTAATAATAATTCTAAATATAAAATGAACGTGTATATTGATTCTTATATCATTTTTGAACACTTTTTTAATGCGAGTTACACCTGCGCACAGCTTAGAATGCATGTCTTGAGTGTGGATATAAAGTAAGAAAATGAATCTTTTGAGAATCCAGTTGTTGTGGTTTCTCTTGTGCGAGTGTTTGCAGCAGAGATAATAAACAGAATTTTGTCAGAGAAAGTATGTGTGTGTGAGTGTATCTGTGTGCGTATTTGGATGAGACAAGGAAAGATCTCTGACGGCTGGCACACGCCGTCGTGTTTAACAGCCGGTGCGCCTTGAGACCACCTTGCACCTGGTTTTCGATTCTTTTTCCGTACGAAGAGCTGTATAATCTGACGCGCGAGTGCAAACTCCCATCGGCCCACCTTGCGCCTCTTGCTTGCGGACACGCGAGAAAAAGGACCGAGAGAGATAGAGAAAGGGACCGTGCAATCCCGGGAACACGAGAATGATGTTCCTCGATAACGGGGAATTTGGTTTTGTTACAACAGGTGAAAGTGACGTCTTTGCAAAACTCTTCCATAAAGATTAGCAAATTTTTGCAAAATTCCTTTCTTCTTACACAAAAAAATGATTCATTATTAATTGATGGAAAAGCTTTAAGAAGTCAATGTGTTTTATTTCATTTATTCTATTTTTATTTCATATATCTATTTATTTTATTTCTATTTATGTTCTAAATGTTCCGGGTTTCTACGGGCTCATCCTATCGCTTAAAACCCAGTCTGTTAACTTCTACGTTCTTCTGAGACCTTCAAAGCGTGTTACGCTAGCCTTACAGGAAAAAAAAACTAAAAAAAAGGGGTTTCTTTACCTGCGATCATTGCGCAAGGCCTGATGCATGGCTGAGATGTCACCCAACCAAGTATTGACCTCGACCGAGGGTACTTAGTTCGTAAATATTACGTATCTACACGAATGACCACTCAATCAGCGCTGTTGATCAAAAGTCGATTATAATGTTAAGAAATGTTGATAAATATTAGAATTTTTCAAATAATTCATTGAGAAAAATGAGCAATTAACGATTAACGTGAGTATCGTATCAGGAAAATACAATTTCGACGATTGATCACGTAATGAATTTTCAAATAAACAATTTTACATCTCGTACAAATGCTTAAGTGTAGAGAACGATATAAACTTGCGTACTAATATTGAAATCGTTGTATTAACTGGGTCGTTAGTTTGCTCACGACTTACGTGGTACGTAATAATGGGGTAGTAAATATAGTACGTGTGCAGTATGCATGTGTCGTGGTTGGCGTTGTGTATTACAGTCCCGGTCGAAGTTCGTTGGCCTTGAACCGTTCCTCGCGAGTGGTGTCAGGGACGCAGCTAAACCCGCCTCGACTTTGTCTGCCACACGCGTGCATGTGTGTGTGTGAGCTTGGGGTTGATCGAAGGGGCCAGAGAACAGAAGCCGAAAAGTTTCCACGAGGGTTAAATGATTTGCCAACACAAAACGTGTTTAAACTCGGATTCGGACAGAGCACAATTAAAAGTCGACATTTGGTGGCTCGTTCAAACTGCGCTTGAATATTTAAGCAATCTCGTTTAGATTAACTTTTTTTTTCGAATTAACAAATCTCGTTTGTCGTTACGAAACCCAATTGATTAGTCGAGAAAAGTTTTCAATGAAGAATCGTTGTTGATTAGCATTCACGGTTAGGAGTCATGATTTTTAATCAATGAAATTTAAACTTTTTTCCTCATCCACATCAGAACCATGGGATATTAATGTTATCGGAACAAATACCATGATAATTTTTTATCAGACAACGAAATATTTAAATATCTTGCTGTGTGCGATAACGATTTACAAAAGATCAATATTAACCGGATACCCAGAAGGTTACAATTAAGTGTCGATAAAGGTAAAAAGTACCAGCCAATCTTTCACACGAGTTTACGGTTTGATTCGAGTGAAAAAAAAGAAACTTTTCGAGCTTAGATGTACCTCCAACTTCGGTGAGAAGACTCACCTCAGAGTTTCTCAGAGTGTATATATATATATATATGTATGTACATTCATAAATATATATAGATATGCATAGGTACGGGCGACGACAGAGAAAACGACAAACTTTTTTCACGAAAAGAGTCGATAAGTCAAAGTTCGAAGAGTTGCCAAGAAGAAGGCTCTTTGGTGTGTTCGTGCATGTGTATATCTGAGCGTCGGTGAAGAAGGTCAAGTCGTTTGCACTCGATTCTAACTAAAAGTACCATCCACTCTTGACGTATCAAAAGTCTGTGTATATTTCCAACCGAGTACACAGTTTCACTTTGATACTTTTAATGTAAAAAGAATAATGCGCATGACAGACCGGAAGAAAAATCATAATAATCAATGAGCCGCGGGAACAAAAATTTAAGTACGAGCACACAACACGAGTTCCGTAACACAAGTCAAAAAGTTGTCAGAACTTTTTTTTTAAAGTTTTTATAAGTGATCAACTGTTAATCAATGTACTTACTGTCACATTTTTAATATGTCAAACAATTAAAGATTAAATTATAACAATTTGTTGTCAACATTAATTATGATATTTATATTTGAAATTATAAGGTGTCAAGGACTATCAAACAGCGATGTTTTTACAATTCTACATATAACTTTTGCTTACAATGAAAAGATAGAATTTTTAATGGGTGATCCGGAACAGCAAGAGTGTTCTTTGGATTCCTCAGTGGCATGTGAATAATCAAAGACGTTAAATCGCGTAAATGAATAAATATCAAGTCGGAATGAGGAAGAAGAAGATGAATAAAAGTCCGACAAACTTAAGAGTACGAGTACCGTAGCCGGCGAGTAGAGTTTCATTCAGCTGGGTTCGACTTTAGCCCGAAAGATTTGCATTTGAGATAGGTTTTTATCGACTTGAAGGATCGAATCTTTCTCTCTTTCCTTCTTCCTTTTTCCTTCTGTTGAAGCTTAATTCCCCTTGTTTCCTCTTGCACCAGGTCCTACTTTCATACGCTCGTGAATATACGAGAATGAGAGAGAGAGAGAGAGAGAATCGCTAACGATTATTAGGTGAAGAACTCGGCACGGTTGCTCTTTTACGAGATATTTATCGACACCGGGCTTTATAGTTGGTGTAGCAATTATATGGTTTTCTCGGAGCTTTTGCCTTGCATTCTCTTGCTCCACGAAAACAAATATCTTTAAATTCTTTTTCGCTTCCTCACTCCTTCAGTTTTTTCTCACTAGTGATAAAGTGCAAAAAAACCTCTGCCAGGGATCTACAAACACATTGATACACCGGTTATGTGTATTTTTATATAATTGTCGCATTACATATCCGTTTGACAACAAAGCGACATAAGTCGCTCACGCTGCGACTTCTGTCATCCTGTCTATTTTCATAACATGCTAATTTTCATTCCAGAAGTGTTAATTATCGAAGGTGCTCATATTTGCGAATAGCGTAACTGTGAAATTGTTTATAAACATACCGATACTTTGGTGCGTGTAGTATAAACGGAATAAATGTGTAATTAGATAAACAATCAAAAGCCGTTACGAAGCATGCAGTGTATCACAAGCTGTGGGTGTTATTTTTTTTTCTTTTGATTATGACTAAATTCAGAGAACTAGGAAGACGGTTTTTCTTTTTTTTTTTTTGTAAAATTGCAACTAAATAACAACTTCTAAAACAAAATAAAAAGTTTTCTTATTCCAGAAAAGGTTTCTCGAAAAGTTTTCGGGCTGCAAGAAAAAGTAACTAACCATAAAATTGATTTTGTGGAATGAAATAAGAGAATGGACTCGTTCCATTTGATTAGATTTCACTTTTGTTTTCGAGATAGAAAAATAAAAGTGCTGCGAAATCACACGCACGCAGTGACTAATTGTTTTTATCGAATTACGTATAACTATGCACACATGTGAGAGATAGAGATTTTTAGGAAAAGAGAGATAAAAAGAAAGTATGCGGAAGGAAGAAACGATCGTCTGGATTTGTTCGTAGATTAGTTCGGTTCGTTGAGTTGGTTGAATTAGACTCAGCGTAGTGATGAGAGAGGGTGCACCTTCTCGATGGGAGGCTTTTCGTCCACGTTACTTGTACGTAACGGCGACAACGACGAACAGACAGACGATTGGATCCTCTCTTGAGATTCCAGTATATGTATATGTACGTAATTGTATATGTAGGGAAGAGGATTGGTTCTACGGTTAGAATCGACACATTGAGACGAAGTGAGTAAAACGCTCTTGGTTTACGTTGAGTAGAGAGAGGGAGAAAGAGAAAGAGAGAGAGAGACAAAGAAAGAGAGCGAGAAAGAGGGTAAAGTCGTTCAAGTGAGACGGTGACATTGTTAAAGAGGGGAAAAGACGACGAGGGTAGGGGTTAATCAAGTTGAACGTTTCAATTATTCCAATTCGAGTCGAGGACGATCGAGAGTATGAGAGTGGTAGGATGTACCACCGGTCTCTCGTTCTCTCCTCATTCGTGCGGCTAACCAACGATCGATGGGCCTTGAGATGGGCTCACGTCTCATCAGATATACTCATTGTGATTATAGGCACGTTTTTATTCTCTAAACACCATAAATCAATAATCAATAAATCCCGCGTTTAAATAACATTGTTTTCGATTTCATGATATCAAGTTTTTTTTTCTAATCACTTGTACCACGAGATTAAAAAAATGAAAAACGGTCAAGTGAAAACGTAGCAAAAGAATGAAAAAAATGACCACTTCATTTTCATCGTAGTTTGAAAGTTTTCTTCCTTGGAACCATCGATTTACTTAAACCCTCAAGTTTTTATCATTGATAAACAAACATAGCTCATAAACCATTTGACAAAAGATTACAGCTGATTTACGCTCGAAACTTAATAGCAGAAAAAAAAACTGATGGCATAGAAAATGCAGTATCTCGCTTGACTTAATTCCCTCGACGATCAAACTGACCGATCTGCGATAAATTTAGAGCGGAACGTCGAGCTCGTAAAACATTCCTCGAGGCACATGAGAGTGTATCGAGAGAGTGTAAGAGAAAGAGGCTGGATTGATAGAGAGAGAAAAGTAAATTTGTGCGTGACTATTTGTACACTCGCGTATGCTCACTCGCGCACAAGCGTTGATATATAATCTCCCAGTTTCGTTGACGTGACGAACGAATTGGATGGTGTCGAGACTGCGTGAGTGCGTATATAAATGTCTGTACTGTACAAAATTGTACAATTTGTATACAGATACAGACATTCGTGTCTACATTATATTTTTATATGATGCAAATTTATATTTATCGTTGATATCAAATACTAGTTTTGTTAAGTTTACACAACTCGAAGGCTTCACGTGACTTTGTCATTGCTACTTACGCTACATAGTACATCGACTCTCTGACTCGGTAAGCACTACGACCACTATCTCTCTTTTTACCCTTTTATTCAATCTCCTTCTATCTCTTTCTGTTTCGACTAGACGACCCTTTCACGCGATGTGGATAGACAAACAACTGCCCCCACAGAGTAGCTTATGAGAGCTCACCAAGTACGAAACTACATCGTAAACGTCCAACGTGAATGATGATTGTTACGTTACATTACATACGAAATATTTATTCGAGCTTGCACGCGATAGCGCGAAATAAGACATTGCCGAAATAACCTTTTGACCCCTAATGCTAGACACCGAGCAAAAATTCTAATCGTTTTTTTTTTTTCAACAGACTAATTGAACGTTTCTGTACATTAACAACGACATAACCTTTCTAGGCTAATATTAGTAATGAATTAACAATTCGAAGCAGAGTTACAAAACTTGGTATCATTTCAAAACTCCCCTCAATCCTTCCGCTAAATGTTCTCTTCTCTTTTGTTTTTCGCTCATTAACTACAATGTTTGGTAAACAAGTATATTCCAACAAACTTCTCCATAAAATGACTCTTTTTTTATCTGTTATGTAATTAAAAGAGAAAAGTGCTGTAAGCGTCTTTTGGCTCAAGTTTAAAAGTTGCAACGACAGAAATGCGAACTTTCAATTCAATCCTTTTGAGGATTTTAATTACAAAATGTAGTTGCTAACGAAATAGAGCGAAAAAAAGCTGTCTCATATATTAATTGTCGAAAATTGTGTATGTTGAAAAGTTGGTGGTTTGTGTGTTCTTTTTTTTTTTTGCTTATTCAAAGTTACACAATGCCTCGTCAAAAAATGGCTTGTAGCAAAAGCTCAGAAAATCCTTAATCCTGTAGTATACATATAGATTGAATACTGCAAGGAGTAGTATCGCATTGCGATATCTCTCACGGTAGAGCGCGAGGGTTGTGGTTCACGATCGTGGGCAAGTAGGTCGGAGGTGCAGTGCAGATAGGCAGCCACCCTCGAACCCCGTTTCACTCTATATTTTATGCCCTAATACACATACACTCAATAGTATTATGTATTGATGTCGATATATATACATATTTGTGTAGACACACATTGTATAAAAATGTATATATGTGTGGAGACAGGTTTTACGACATATATTGGTGTCTGGGATCGATATTCGATATTTAATTTGGACACATGAAGCCGCACACCACCCTCTCGAACGGGAAGCATGTGCTTTGCGAGCTGTGGACGTCGACTTCCGGTGTCCACCGCCCTCCCACCTCTTCGACCCTATGCACACGAGTATACACTCACGTTGGCTGCTAACCAGCGACCCACGAAGTAAACCCTCCCTTTTTTCACTAACCGAGCTTTTGCATAGAGCCAGGCCAATCATTCTGTTCGTCGATGAATGAACTCGCGGAAGAGACACCAACAGTATCTATATTTAGTTAAATTCATTCGCGCGAAAATATAACCTCTCTCTCTCCAATCAAATATCGAATCTGCGTAGTGCAGTCATTTTCAGCCGTTTTTTTTTCCGTTCGTTTGATTTCTCGTAATTTTTAACCGGCAGCGTACACGCGACTCAGGATATCTATACAACGATCAATGGACTCGGTGTACTTTTAGCAGATTCATGTCATCGTTTATAATCGCATAAATATATTTCGATAATAAAAAATCGTTTATACTGAAGTGTTTTTAACGATAAAATTCATTTCCGATAAATTAACTAGAAAATTAATAGAAACGAGATATTTTATAATCGTTTGTAATAACGTGACAAATATTTTTATGATTACGTTAATTAATTTCTTCTCTCGAATTTCATTTTCAAAATATTCGTAAAAAATTCAAGCCAAGCCTTCAAATTTCGAGATAGAATGAATAAACCTCTGCTGACCATTTGGCCTGAAATTACAATCGATTGAATCGGCTGAGATAGCAATCGTAACTTTGTCATTTATTATTCTATCATTTCGAACATAATTGATGACAAATATTTCCGACGATAGCTCGAAGCTGCTGAGCTCGAACTTTTGAAAATCTCAGAATAGGGCGAACGAAAAAAGATCAATCGATCGAATTGTGGAATGATACATTTCAAATTGACGGAAGCTGCTATGTAACAGCACGACAGGTTATCAGGGAGTAATATAAATTCATCCAATTCGTTTATTCGGAGTAATGCTCCTGCGAGATTCTTTTTACGCTTTAGCTGAGATAAAGGAAGAGGAAGAACAGTCGAAGGAGAAGTTTACATTGAGTAACCAGCAAAATCCAAATAGACAGACGAAGCGACATATATATATAGAGGAACATGGGGAAAAATGGACCCCTGGGGCAAAGCGGGCAATCCAAAAAATGTTATCTTTGGGGCAAAGTGGGCTCTCCCAAAAATGATGGAAGATCGAATTCGAAGAAAAATTTGACTTTCCTTCAATTTTGGGAGAGCCCACTTTGCCCCAAGGATAAAAAATTTAAGATTGTCCGCTTTGCCCCGGGGGTCCATTTTGCCCCATATTTCCCTATACGTAGCTTTATTATTAAGGGAGTGGTGAACGATCGAAGGTACAACGAGGAAGCGATTGAATATTAAGTGGAACAGACTCTGGCATCAAACTTCCTCTAGAGTACAGGTTAAAATATATAGTTGAATGAAAATACATATATATATATATACACAAGCATATATATGCAAACATGAGTGTATGGAATAACTATAGAGCTTGAGCAGCTTTAGAGAGAAAGATGGATTGTACAATATAAGGAGAAGAGATGAAGGCCTCATCGTTGACGTCGTCATAGTAAGTTCGTACCCCAAGTTCCTGAGAAGAGCTCGCGAAAGATTGAGGAAAAGGTAGAGAGGGAGAGAGAGAAATGAGAAGTAAGAAGGATGGGCTATTGCCAGCGGCGATTTCAATAATTAATGTCACGGGAATTGCTCGCTGCTATGGACTCTGCCGCGAGCTCGAAAATTCTCTTCCGGTGTCAGCGAGGTTAATGTACCAACTCACTAAGGACATAGCCCACATACGTTTTATGTACATTATAATTATTGCATCATCCTCGAACTTTAGACGAAAAGGTTTTAGTCTTTTGGCTCAACGTGATTGATTAATTGAGGAAAATTTTGCAATTTCATGAGATTTTATAATTCAGTTGTCGCTCTATGATCTTTTTAGATTTCATCTCATTATTCAATACTAATTTATTTATTACAACAGATTTGATACTTAATCGTGTTACTGTTGATTTATTACGATTTTTATCCAATTCATTAATCACAAAAAGAAAAAAGAAAATCTTTTACATTCATAAAGAACATACTACGCATTTAATATTCAAAATTTTCATAAAGCACGTTGCTAAGTAGCGATTAATGAAATAAATTAATGAAAAGCTACGCAATTATCACGACAGTTCTTTACAACTATTTCATATTTTTAAATAAAAATCAATAATATTTTAAAAACTCTCTTCTAAATAAAAGTCGTAGGGAAAAATTTAATTACGAGCAATTTGACGTGTAAATCAATGAATGATTTGACCTCAATTTTACTTCGTGACTCATTTGTTCGAAATGACGTGCTTTTTTGATACGATTTGCGTATATTTTTCTTAGTTATCGAGCGTATAGCAGTGGGAAAAAAAACATCAACGAACGTTTCATAAATTCAGATAAATTCGTCGTACTTTGTTTTCGCGATTAGTTGATTGAGGTGTGGAAAAAATAAAAAATAAAGGCAAGAGAGATCGTTAACGGTTTTCACACCTCGAACAACGTGAGAGCTTTTCGACGCTTCGAACAAAACGAGCTGTATATCGAGGAAGTGGAGTTTAAATCGACAAATGGAAAGAGCCGGGAAACCGTACTTGAATTTGATGCGCGTGGCTGACGAGAGCTTGACGGCTCTGGTTCGTTAAGCCGATAATAGACGGTTTGGACGATGGGATTGATAGCGTGAACTTCACTATACCGCGATATATGTAGTAAACATGTGTATATATACATGTCTATTGTGAATCTTGAACGTGTCGTGATAACGTTCGAACGCAATGCTTAATTCATAAAACTTGCTCGTGTGCATTATTCCGTGAGAGTATTGTCGTTCATTATACCGAAAAAAAATATCACCCGCATGCTACCGTTATAAATTATTTATTTTGAAAATTTAACGACGAACACACAGATGTCGTATTCGTAGATAAATATATATTTTTTTAATGTCTTTTTCAGTAAAATCTAACTCCACGACAATAAAGAAAGTTTTATTAGGACTTTGATAATTCTGGCGCACGATGGCTACGTCAAATAATGTCGAAAAATAAACTTTGACTTAGATTTTTGTTAATATTGAGAAAAATAAATGATTTTTGCATAAAATAACTATTCTCCGGAATATTTTCAGGGAACTCGGAACGTTGGCCAGTTGAAAACTTAATATATTTATGGGAAACAGAGAGATATGACAGAAAAAACTTACGTGGAGGGAGTGGTGGCTTCGATGGCTCGACTGATGGCACTTCGGTCAGCTGTAAGAATAAATACAAAAATGTGAATATATAGAATATTTAATTATTATTAAGTATTGTTTTAATCCTCCTTGATTTTCGAATCAAAACGCGGTGTGCAAGTAATTGAAGTAAATGACTAATGTTGGTAATGGAGGTTTTAAAAATTCACTTTTTCTTTTACGAATTCGTACGCGAGTTCCGCTGCTTCATTATACATCGCGTTACTCCTTTTCTTTCCCTCTAATGCATATAAGCTCCGGCACATATTTACAGTGTTGAGTACTCGTTCGAGTTCACACAAAAAAGCAGAAGTAATTCGAGAGGTGCAATCTCGTACGCGGATGAGAATTTATCGCGCGAAAAGGCTTATCCCTCGCTTTATATATTATTACATTTATTTGCAACCCGAGTTTTTTCAGCCTATGGAGCGAAGTATTAAAAAAATAAAGATTTTACAAAAGGGGACTGTACGAGTAAAGAACGGAGGTAAAAAAAAAAAAGACAAGAGGAAAAAAGGAGAAAAGGAAGAGAGAAATGAGGAGAATTTACGTTCGCGAATACAGGAGAGCACGTGGCAAGCCCGAGAAGTATGAGCGACCGAGTTAACTCAAGCTCTTTTACGAGCTTATTTCCACTGGGACTTCATGGCGGACCAAATCCCGTTGTTCCAAAAAATCTTCACCTTCTCTCTCCTCTCAGTTTCCTCTTCCTGCGTCTTTCTCACATTTTCCGCTTTCTATTCTCCTTTATTTTTATACCTTCATGCTTTTCTTGGGTTCTCTCTTCACCGACTACCCCGATTTCACCCCGAGGTGTGTATATAATGCGCTCTCGTTTCACGACGTAGGCACGCGAGTTCGCAAATTTCTTGAGACTCTGCCAAGTGGCACGATAGCTAAGGATGTGTGTACTCCAATCCCTTGGCAAGTTTGTTCGCGATCTTTAGCTCATTCTGTCTCCCTCTCTTTCTCCATTTCGTTCATATATACTTTACTTTTGCTCGTGTAAGTGTGACGACGACGACCTGCCTACTTCTCATTTCACGTTTTCTACAATCTATTATGTGGCTGTATACGAGTACGTAGGACAAAAAAAATGTGCAAGGAAAGCGATTTATCAAATAAAACTTTTTTTTTATATTTTTATTTTTTTATTTTTTTACTTCCGACAATATTCGGAGAACGAGGGAGACGGCTTTTTGTAATTACTTAGAGACAATTGAACAAGGAAACACTCACAACAGATTTATTTCCGATGAAACAAAACAAGTCTTTGCCAAGTTCTTGCGAATCGATGTTCTCTTTTTTTTTGTTCGTAAATTCAGAAATAGTGCAAAAGATTGTGACTTTTTTTTTCTCTTACCTTAGCCAGTACCGGATTGAAAGTGAACTTGGACTCAAGCTCTTTCCTCGGTGTCTGGGCGATAGCCGTGAGTGGTGTGGGCGGCATCGTCATTTCCTGCAATGGCAAAGGAATACATTTATAAATAACCGTTCCATAAGAAGCAAGTTCGTTGGATTTAACCATATGATTATCTCGCTTCTTACTTTGTACGAAATACGTATTATTTCAAAGGTTTATGTACATGTACGATAGAAATTGCACGAATAATGTGTAATAAAGTGAGTGACTTATAACCGAATAAAAAGTGAATGCAAGTGGAAGAAATAAGTTTGAGGAGATTGGGAATAACGTCAAGAGAGTAAACTGTGAGATTCCGAGGACAGTTTTCATATTTATTTCAGCTTCGTTCGGTTCTTAAGCTCGAAAAAAATAATAATACCTTCGCGGTTCTATGCTTGTCTTAATCATCATTATAACGTCCTCGGAAACTCGACGAACGATGCGTTAAATTGTAAAAGTAATTTTCAGCCGCACTGTGACGTTCCATTCTGTTCCTTTCACTACAACGAGGCTACAGAATTCATGGTTCATAGATGTGAAAATGTACAAAGAAAAAAAAAGGTACAACCTTTTGCTTCCAGTTAGCAGATTTTATGCATATAGGCAAAATTTCAACTGCAAATGAGTACACGAGCTTTTTTTAATTTCGTCAAATTTAACAAGAGCAACGATTGCTATAATTCGTTTCTCGACAATGAATTACGACGACGAGCAATTTCAATTACATCGCCGTTTATTTTTCTTTATTTTCAAACATAAAAGTACCTTTTTTCCATCACCTGTCATTGCTATAACTATGATATTAAAGTTTAGCTAATATCAAAATGAAACTAGTAATTAATTGAGCCTCGACATTACACTGAACAGAATCACGTAAACTTGAGTAAATTCAATCGTATAAATCTTATTACTGCTATCAATATTTCATGGATTTGACGTAGATATTGTAATTAACGTCAGCAATGTTGGGAGAAACTACGATGGAAAGGGAGTGAGTGTTACCGAAGGACAGTTATGTTTGTGAAATCGATTTGTCGTTCGAGAGATTGCCGTCCGTTTTCGGTTATTTATGTTGGTAAAGAATCTATTCTAGCTGTAGAACGATGTGACTCAACAGCGTGGGATAGAGAAGGCAATTGTGTGTATGACGAGAATCGTTGTGTGTCACAACTCTGGTGGGTAAGTGAGACACTGTATTTTTTGACGATATACATATATCTGTCGGTGAAATACCAGACACCATCCAACAGCGACTTATCGATTTCTCTGGCTGTTCCCTACCGAACCTGAATACACTTTTACAGCAACCCTTACACAACATCGTAGCTGTGTGTGTATACAGTGGATGTTTGTATTTATATACATCTATACAAATGTTTGTATATATGTAGGATGATATAGAATCTCCTGGTGGATATAAGAGGGGTGGTTGCACCCTACAACTCTCATGCTTACCAAGGCGCTAGCTTTGCTCCCTCCAAGACTTTCGAAGCTAGTACTCCACTGAGAACAACTTTGAAATCGTCTCATTCTCTCTCACTTTTTCTCTGTCTTTCTCGAATATGTGTGTATACGCTTGACGAGGTTTCCAAGGCCCCAAAGAGATTCGATACACGATCCTTGACTCCCACCTTCTTTGAGCAAACTTCGTGAATTAACGAGCAATCCTGCCTTCTTTAACCTAACCTGGTGTATTACTTGATGTAGAAAAAGTATGATATTGAAGTTTACATCGTCCTATCTAAACAAAAGTCATATTTCTTTCTCGAAATTTTTAAATTGTCGAAATGGCGTATCACTTTATTTAAATTTTATCTTCGAGTTTATCGAAAAGATAAAAAGGAGAAGAAAAAAACGTTTGACGAATTATCGTAACTTGAATGATCGAATAAATGCTTTTAAGTATCAAAGGTTTCGGATTCGAAGGCATGGGAAAAAATGATAATTAGTGGAAAGGCAGGATTTTGCAACCGAATTTAAATGGGAAAAACGATAAGAGAATATTGTTTTTGTAATCGATTTTTGGAAAAAGGGAGGAAAAAATATTATAATAAAAGTTTATGGTCTGTGGGCTCCCCATAGATATTGATGGCAAAATGCGGTTTCATGGTCGAGTCGTTAGGTTGCAAAGAGGAGACAAAGTTATATGGGATTTTTCATCCTTCGAGAAGAATTCCTCGTTGACTAGTTATTCGCATTTGCAAGAAAAAAAATCATTTCTTTACACAAGTTGAAGAAATATTTTATTCCGAAAGAGCTTTTAATAAGAATACTCAGCAAATCTGATGCTTGGTTTAAAAGTAATCGATGTTGACTCATTCGTGGTCGGTAATTTTTTACAGAACGTCAATAATGAATGAGCAACCGGGGTAGAAAATACGAATAAAAATAATGGTGGGTGCTAGGAAAGGATGAATTATAAAAATAAAAGAATAAAGGATGTACCAGCTGCACACGTGCTTGCAGAAGGGCAGGTGATTATAAGCCGAGTGTGGATAGCACACAGAGGGCATTAGTGTTTATATATACGTGTATAAAATATATAGGATAAAAGGATACCTGAGGCGCGCGAGCTTGTCCGCGCGAAGACGGTAATTATGCCGGGCACGTGAAGGAGCGAGAGAAGACCCGTTACAACGTCCGTACAGAAGGTGGCTTATTACGTGCGTGACGTTCGGGCTCATGATACGGCTCAACAAAGTTTCATGGAGAGTATACACCGCTTGTAGCTTCGTACAACTTCAACCTCGTCCAGACGGCTTTTAGGCTTTCGATATAATTCTTATAGATCGTAATCCAAACAATTTTTTTTTCTTTTCTTATGATATCATCCGGCTCTTAATATTTCATTCAATAATTATGCTCGATTTTAAATTGCTCTGAAATTGTAGCTTCATTTGCTTAATATGCGAAAGGATTTTAACGAGTCAAGTTGTATGACAATTTTTTAAAAAATCTATCAAGTCAATGCAGATAATTTCTTCTGCTTAAATTCTCATCGCGATGCTCATCGTGTAACAAGAGATTAAACTGAGTAAGGATTGGGCAGCAACAGTGTAGAATTTGAATGGGCTCGTGGAAGAGTCGTACAAAAGGAACAACCGAAAAGGCACGGGACTCGTAAGTTTCTCGTCTCTCGTCGACTTGGTGCACTCGAGGTCGCCGGCACACACTCAAGCTTTAAGTGGTCCTCGTGCCACGTGAGCGTAATGGGCCGCGGAAGAGTAACGTTTCCGTCGACGAGGCGAAATACTAGTCACTGTATATATACATTTGTTTAAGTAGCATTGCTACATGAGTCAACGCAGGAAAGAGAACGAGAGAGAGATGAGAGAAAAAAAGAATTGTCGAGAAACCGGAAACAAAAAATTTTCAAGCCACGCGATTCAATATGTCCGAGCGCTAGAGAAGCAAAGCATCTTTGCAATCACGAGATTGTATAGTGATATGACAGGTTATTATAATATATATATTGACGATGAAAAAATAATTGCAGGCTGTTACTATTTTATTTCGCTGCCAACTCTGCTTATCCCCGATAATTAACCACGCTCTTCTAAATATCAAAATTTTCCAAAGCACGGAGGGCTTTCAAACATTTTCCGATTCTCATTAAATTAAATTTTACCAATTATAATATAGCTCGTTTTCACGAGATCAGCCTCGTCTGTCCGATCAATTAATGAAATAAATGACGTCAACATATCAAAGTGCATTGACCAATCGATGTACAAATTTTTACATACACATTGCCAATTAGTCAAAATATTTAAGTGGTGATAATTCACTGATCAGAATCTCTCCAATAAACTACACAACGATAAATTCTATAGTGTTATAGTAATTAATACGAAAATGTTGAAAAATCGACTCAAATGAAAAAAGGGAGAAAATAACTCAAACTTTCTGTTGAAAGCTCTCGGATTTTACAATTGGTTCGAAAAAAATCCATAACACATGTTCTAATTCACGATTCTTTTCATTAATTAATTAAAGAGAAAAAAACGTGTGCAATTATCGAGTGAAGAAATTAATTCGATTGAATAATTAATTTTCGACATAATCTTGTTGGTAAAATATTTGAAATATTTATTTGTTCACATAGTGGTCAGTTTTGATGCTGACGCGTCGAGAAAAAGAGGGGCAGAAAGACTCGGGTTATAGAATCGTCGATCGCTGTTATTTAAACGGGAGAAGTCGCCCGTTGCACAACGGGGCATAAAGTTACACCCGTCATCGTTGTCGTCGTTGTAGAGCCATAATAGTGTTAGTTAGCCGATGACACAATCGATTGGACATTTGCTCTCGCTCTCTCTTTCTCTCTCCCCCTCTTTTGATCACATACATCGAGTCGAACAGATCCAATGTATACGGATCCCCTCCCTCATCGTCGCAGTAGAAATAGTTGGCCCAGATTCGCGCACCTGTACGTACATGTGCCTGTGTGCCATTCGTAAGCGGTCGGTGCATCATCGAATAGGTTCTTAGTACCTCTCGTACCATTATTTTTTTTCTCCTGCTGCGCAATACCGATTGATTATCTCGAACGGACAAAATCTGAGGGAAGAATCTCAAGAACGAAAGACAAACTCAAGATCGAATGTTTTCAATTGATATAGGAATTTCGACCATCAGTAATCTCTGATTGGAACGTGAACTTAATAGAGAAAAAAAAACGAAGATTTAACATCGAAAGTTACTTCAAGAGTGCAATGTAATGATTCCTGAGTTGAATCGTAATCGTGAGCTACTTAAATTTCATTAACACATGACCACGAACAACTTCGTTCCTACAACCACATAAAAGAAGTTCCGGCTCTATTTCAACAGCTTAAAAAGGCTAAATAAATAATTGCATCGTTGGCGTTGTGATTGAAAAAGAGAACGTATCGTCCCTCTGTTAAAAGGCATCCAAAGAAATCTCTCAAAGCCAAATAATTTGCACACTAAGGTCTACATCCCCGTGAAGAGCTTTCTTCCCCTTCGAGCGCCTGTTTGTATTTGAGACGGAGGGTTTTCAAGGCTCGAAATCGAATTTGTGACGAATGAAGAGCAAGTGGGAGAGCCGGAGAAATAAATAAAAAACATAACGAGAGAAAAAATGGATTATGATTTGACATTTTTCAGTAGCAAAAAGGGCTATAACGCGGGCAACGAAGTTAGATCGTGAGCGCAATTAGCAGTAGCATTTACGATGTCTACCGGCGCAAACCCGTATTTTCCCACGGGCAAGCCGTGAGAATAATTCATGCCACGCTCGGCCGAGTGTGCGTTCGCGCGGTCCCTCTCTTGTGTGTGTGTTACTGTCTTTCTCTCTGTTCCTGCATGCCTCCTAGTACTCTCTCCATGTCCGTCGTACGCTTTTGTTGTATAATTGTATACATGCATGCGCATTCACTTAGACACGTATATTTATTACACTTATACATATACATGTACGTGTGTATAGTCGGGGAAACACAGAGAGGCAAACACGTCCGCAAGTTTCTACCTCTTTTTCTCGTCAAACTCTCTCTCTTTCTCTCACTCTCTGTTTGGAGGATCTTGTTCCAGAGAAGGCGGAAAGCACGATACCTTAACATCTTTCTCTCTTTCTCTGTACCCCGATCTCTCTGGCTAAAGGGAGCACGAGGGGAACAACTACTATCCAACAGAGCCCGTAAATTCTCCGGTAAAATCGAGCACCACCAGCACACACCGGTCGGTGGCCGCGGAGGATCAAGGATGATATGCGTTGGTACAGTCACGAGGGTATAAAACCCTCTTTCTCTTGCAATGAGAAAGACTCAAATCCACATGATTTAATACCTTCGCTGCTATCGAATACGCCTTTTTCATCGATAAATGATTTGTGTGTAATACCATATTTTATATGTATGTATAAAGCATGATCGGTTTATCAATGTGTTAGTCTGTGAATATACCCGTTTGGTGGAGGTCGTTGAGTATATTTCCCGCGTGTACCAGCAAAGAGCAAACTCGATCAATCGATCGCTTGCACGCGCCCCCATCCACCAACTCGATAAACACACTCTGGTGTACACCAGTAAAAAAAAAAAAAAAAAAGAAAAAAAAACAGACACATATGGAGCGATGCGAGCGAGTAGATTCCGCGCGTGGTTATACCGAAACGTGTATAACAATTGGCCCACGGTCATCTACTGCTCGTATTTGCAACATATTCAGATTTGCGAAAATATCGTATTATTACGAACCAATGAATAAAACATCGTTCTTTGAATCACTCGTACAATCGCTTTTTCATTTCTTCGTTGTATTAATACGAGAAAAGTTTTGCTGTCAAACTTTTTCAATTATCTAGAGCAATCGAAAACTTGAAACTTTGATTTGGTTCGATTTTTTTTGTTTTTTTTTTTAATTTATTTACAAATTCGTCATTTTTTATATTTTTAATTCACTCGATTTCTCATTATTAATATTCTCCTTGTTTTTCATCAGCGTATAAACATTCACTAAATCATTTTTGTCCACCACAGTCATCTTTCGGTTTTGCTATCTAACTGATGAGAAGAAAATTCAATAAAAATTAATTGTTATCGCCCTAATCACGAAGAGTGTTACGTTGCAAGGCGAACGAGACTTTTATTGTGCCAATTTATATTGACCACTGTATTCTAGCTCGAGCGTTAAATTAATAGGAATACTATTTAAAAAGTCAATTAGATTTTGTCGAAACAGCTGCGGAGTTCTTCAACCTCTATGATGGTTTAAAAAGAGTGAATCGATAGTTGTAAAAATACTCTCGTAAGTTTAACGATCCACTTTACGGAGTGCTTTGACTTCAGGAATGAGAAAAAAACGTGCGCATACAGAGACGCACACACCTCAGTCTCTTGCCTTGAAACGAAGTAGTTAACAATAAATCGTAAGGAATTATCAAAAAGAATAATAGTCACGAAATTTAAGATTCACCATAAAGTTAGCACCAAAAATTTTTATTTTCATGCTAGTAGAGTCACTAAATGTCTTCCTGCGAGGCGTCAACAGCTTGAATTGATTAAATTATGTGTTGAACGTTGCATACAACTATTGTGAAGATTGTACACCCATTTGGCTAGTATAGTCACTACTAATTACCCTGAAAGTTCGCCATAAAGTTACCACTAAAAAATTCAATTTTTATGCTAGCACGAACCACTGTATAACCACCAAGAGATATATATTTTAAAAAAAAATCAATTAATTTGATTTGCGAAGAATAACTCGGGGGTGAAATCGTTAAATGATTCGTTCTTCTAAAAGTAACTTCAGAAATGAGTTTGTCTCGACAAATGAAAAAAAAAGTTAACAGATTAGTGTTCAAGAGTGTAACGTGAAAATATGGATTAAATTGTTTGACGAGAAGGGGTCGAAATGTTAGAATGATTATTATACGCTTGAGTATTGAGCGTGAAACTGTCAGGACCCTTTTTTGCTCTTGCAAAGGCGTTTATATGCGTCACGAGATTGAACGGACACAGTTCACGCAATACAGAGAAAAGAGAAAGGATTAGAGAAGAGAAAAAGAGCAAAAAATAAGAGAAAAGGAGGAAGAAGAGATGAAGATAAAAAGCGGGACGGTTGTTAAGCTGGACGAGAGATGAATCATAGAAGTGGTGGTTTCGTTGCCAGTTTGTCGACCACCATCACCGCCTATCCTACCCATCGAACAAGTACGAATCTCGAACGTCAGTAACAGTGTGTTATAGACGAGAAGGGCAATGGAATTATACCACACACTACTATGCATCAGTGAGTCATCGGGACGCAAAGGCGTTTGTTGCATCGATCGATAAGCTCGTGCCTCTGTTATGTTTAAGACTCGTGTGTACACACGACACTACACTGTATATATTCTCGTGCATGGCATATATCCGTTAAGTGTATAGCTCCGTTGTACACACGTCGTAGAAAAAGAGAGAACTCTTTTCTAAATGGATAATCGATCGTAATTTTCAACCCCTCATTAAAGTTTTCGCCAACAGTTATTCCAAACATACAACTGCATTCTGCAGCATCGCAATAAAAATTTATGAGATATTTTACTGTAATTTTTCTAACTCGGTTTCTAAAAATACATTTTTTCAAAATACTGTATTATGATTATGCAATGAAAAAATTAGTTTGTTGTTATTTCAGAGTTGAAGATTTTGCTCTTCGAACTGAGTCGCCGGAAATTTCTCATCAGTGCGAGAGAGAGAGATGGCTCCAAATTTCAAAAGTAAACAGTTTCCACACCGTTCGTCCGATAGAAGACAAAAAAGCCTGAGCCAAAATTTGCCACTATGATAAATTTCAATTTGTCTTTTAATATCAATTTAGTTGGATGTTGGGAAAATACTTATTTTGAGATCAAGACACAACTTTAGAGAGCACATGGCACTGTCCCAAGAAATTTTATGAATTACAATACGGAATATTGTTTTAAAAAATATTGTTACGAAAATTCTGAATTATTCGAAAATATATTCAAGATTTTATTCTAGATTTTTGTTTTTACAAATGTATTTGTTAAAATAAATTAATAGAAATTTTTCCCACAAATTAAAGAGTCCATGAAAAATTCTAGTCTATTCGAATTCAATGTAGAAATTTTTGAGGTTTTTTGGGATCAAATTTCCCTATTGTCTCCATCCTGAGTTAGTAAATATAAATCTTTTAATTAAAAGAATAAAATCTTACCTTTAGAATGTGTTCCAGATCGGCCGAATTCTCGTTAATACCATGTCGAGAAATTGTACCCTGTAAAAACAAAAATATAATTGTAAATTTGGCATTCAATCCGAAGTGACGAAAGATTATGTGTTGAGATTGAGTCAATGTGGTTACTGATAATATTAATACATGGATTTTATAAATCCTTGAATAAAATAACAATAAAAAAAAAAGATTAGTATTAAGAAGAGCAGAAATAGATTGGGTGCAAGAAAGAGAACAAAAGAAGGAGTAAGAAAGAAAATATTATAAGTAATCGAAAGGGGGAAAAGGGACAAAAGATATATCGTTGTCATTAGTCGCGTAAGCCCTTAACTCTGACCAACCCCGTAGAATCTTTTTTCTCTGTTATTCCCCCATCCTATCAAATACTATATAAATTTCCTATCATTTATACGCGAAATTAGAACGAGTGTCTTTCTTTGTGAGAAAGACAACGAATTACGAGTAAAAGACACTGTTAACGAGTAGAATCAATCTTAGCTTATCGAGGTTCTCGATTCTCGTTTATCGCACGTGGCCTTGAACGTTACGAAAAGGCGATTCAACTATTTAATCCAAGCGAGTGTATATAAGTAAGTAACGATTTTAGTTTCATTGCTATAACGACATGGTAAGGAAAATAATTAGTTTATTAAACTTCATAAGTATTAAACTTCCATTAAAAAAAAAAAGTACTAATTATTGTAAGAAAAGAACGTTAATTATTCGGTTAAGGAAAAGAGGGAGAGAGAGAGAGAGAGAGAGTGAAGAAATCAGAAAAATATAAAGCAATGATTTGTCTGGGTTTTTCAACTTTGAATCGTACTCAAGTAAAAAGTGTATTTGATCGAAAAAAATTAATAAATTCCGTGACGAAAATGTAATTAGGTCTTTGGTGAAGAGAGATTTAGTCGAATGTATTATATATTTTTCAGACCAGGTGCGACAGAAAGAAGAAAGAAGCGATAGAGGAAAAAAAAACTTACATTGTCAAGGGGTAGCCTCGATAATCTGGATGCTGCCGAGTGTATTCTGTTAGAGTTAACAGGAGTACTGAAGCTGCTGTTTGTAACGGTTGAAGAGCCGTTACCGGAAGTCACGAGACTACCGCTCGAACTCGTTGTTCCCGTATGAGGATTTGTAGTTGACGATGAGGAGGAGGTGGACAATGAAGAAGAAGGAGGAGGTGGTCCCTTGGCCGGAAGAATTCCGTGGCTCCGATGATCGTTGCTGTTGCCACCATGTTTGACCGGTAGGCCAGGATATCCACCTCTTCCACCGTAAGGCGGTTTACCATCGGCTGGCTTTACGAATCCACCTCTTTGTGATGTGTGACTCGAGGATGTCGAGGACGTTGTATTCGTGGTTGTGCCGGTATTGGTGTTACTGGCTGAGGAAGAGGGGTTCGAGCCTGACGAGGAGCGAGGTCCGCTTCCGGGCTTCTTGAACTCTTGGGCTGACGGTGAACTTCTGCATGTGTTGGTGATCGAGGGTATTCTAGCAGTTGAAGCACCCGCTGGGGCTGGACTAGCCGGTATGCCCTCGATCCCGATCAAACGTTTGGGCTCGTCGAGCAAATGCTTCACGAGGGTATAATCGCCCAGTTTCGATTGTATCTGCAGCGTTGTGCGATCCTGAGCGTCCGGATTAACCTGAAACATTTGAAATAATCAAAAATCATTATGATAATCGAATAATCGATCGTATTCTCGTGGTATCACATAAGTTAATCAATTAAAATTGCGATTATTTTATAGAGCGAAGAGGTAAAGCAACAATGTTTATCAATTTGTTTATTATATTCATGTATCTCCGATTAGGTCAATATCTAATGTGAAATTGATAAAAAAAAGTAGAGTGACCATCGAGATCGTTGTGGGGGATACGATAAAAATTCGTTACTCCGAATAATGGCCATTCTGGCATTTTTACCAAGAGCTTCTTTCATTGAAAAAGTATACACGAGCATAAATATATATGTGCGATGTATTGTGTCGCGTGTATGTGAAGTAGATGTCAGCGCAAGTAAAATCGGAGAGCGGAAAGAGGCTGAATCGAGGTCTGTCGATGGAACAAGAAAGAAAAGAGTGCCCGTCGCAGAGAGGCCAAATATATGTATATATATTAATACATATAAAAAAGAGACAAAAAATACCGCCAAGGATTTGGTAGGAGAATATGCCGCGGGCCATCGAAATTGCAACCGGCTAGACATCCACTCTTTTCTCTACAGCAATTTTGACGAGTACGAAACGACCGCCAACACCATTAGACCTTTGCCTAAACCAGGGCCTTGGACGATTTAGTAGAAAGGACGATCCAGCCTAAAAAGGAGATTGAAAGAGAGAGAGAGAGAGAGAGAGCAAGAGAGCGAGAGGCAATGAGGTTCGCTATAGCGGTAGCTAGAAGTGGCAGAAGGAGGCCCGAGGAACTGAGAGGAGCGGAACGGGTGACCAGGTCAGGGTTTTCACGTCCGTCACGACCTCGGCTAACCTCACCTTCGGAGTCGCACACCACTACCACCACTTCCCTCTCTCCTCTCCTTCTTACAGCACAGTTCGCCCCCGCGCTCATATATATCACGATTGCGTGGTACGTAACAACGTAACTGTATGAAGCGAAATATGATATTATGACTGCGATAATGCTCTTGAGAACGATGGACTTTATAATTGCTTTCTTTTTCTTTTCCTTTTTTTTTCAATTTTCAACAGCGTTTGTTTTATACAAACGACGAGATATTCGGTCGGATTACACCTTGATAATGCTAACTATATAGTTTCCTATGTTTTGTCGTTTGACATTGAATTATTTTGATTTGTGTAAACAACGCGAAAAAGTTGACTGATATTGTTTTCTTCGAAGAATTTATGGATATCGGAAATGCTCTGTCTCTTGATGTTTGAAATGTTTAATTACCGTTAGTTCCGATGGTCCGTGAGTTCTTCATCTTGTGTATATAAATACTGTTTCCACAAACTTTTTTTATGGATACAGTGTATATTTCATAAAAGTATGCTCATTGGAAAAAAAAACGCACGAAAGTTTTCTTTGGCATAGAAAAATGAAAGAATTTCGAAGGATGGTATATTATCCGAGAATTCTTGACGGCATGTCGGGTTATCCAACATCCAGTGTTGAGATTTCACTCGTGAGAAATGATCCACCGGCAAACAAAGAGAAAAAGAAGCAGAGATTGTGGGTGATGGCATGTGCCGGTGTGTGGCACTGGCTGCGACTTTGCGAAATATGGAGGGGTAAAAAAGGCAGACGCGCGTGTGCTCTCTTTCTTTCTCTCTCTTTATAGCAAAGTGAAGTACCAAGAGATGCCTGTCGCATTTTCTTCTCTTTCTTCGTCGTTTTATAACTCTTTTTTTTATACTCGTCCTCTTTGCTTCTCGTCTCGTGCAGGATTGGCAAGCGACGCGGATATAACTTCTATAAACTTGTGAATGTATACGCAAGGGTGTCGCAAAAAAAAAATCTATCATCTTAAATTCTACTTTTACTTGAAATGGAGAGATGCTTCATTTCTGGAAAAATCTAGATGACATTATTCTGTAGATGTTCATTTTTTTCACATGTTTACAATTTGTTCAACGTTAGTCTCCGAAAAATTGTTGCTCGTATTATCAGATGATCAACAGCCTAAATCCAATCAAAATGTTAATTGAAAATCATTAACTTCCATTTTCAATCTCGTGGCAGATAAATCTCGTATATAAAATGCATGTACTCCGGAGGATTGCGCGACCGGGCTGGGATCGAGGTAGATAGAAAAAAAAGAAGAAAAAGAAAACGAAGAAGAAGAGCTCATCGAGAGGAAGAAGGCAGAAGGTGCGGTGCTGGCAGAGCCAGCAGTGAATCTTGAAGAGTATTCGCGTGTGCCATGCTCGCCGCTCGATCTTTATGCCATGACTATACGAGAGCCTCGAGACGGAGATGGGCAAAGAGGCAAAAGCCTTGAAGATGCGATGGGATGGAAGCCAGCAGGGACTGAACGAGAGTTACTCGAAAAGAGAATCTCGAAGAGTACACACACATATATTTATATATTCCATTCCCCACGTTTGTCTCTTTAAAATCTATACATAGGACAACAATATGTATATTTCTCTACGAAACACTCGTTTCATGTGCCTACCAAACGTGTCATCTTTTCATACTAAGAACATAAACAAGGAGGGAAAAAAAATATCATTTTTTCCCTGACTATACATTCGGGAGATCGTAATTAAAGAAAGTACAAATCATCAAAAGTTATTAAATGGGGAAACGAGATATGAGATAAATCATTACAGAAAAAAAAACGATAAGGAAGGGATTTACGTCAAAATACTTCGGCAGATTTCAAGTAATGTGTAAACAAGGAAAAATGAAAGAATAAGAAACGATGGGAGGAAAAAAAATCAATGGCGGTATGAGAGAAGTGCACAGAAGTTTCCTCGACGAATAAGACGCATTCGGCTATACATCTCAGTTTTGTCTGAACCAACGTTGTGGATATGCTAGTAGCGTTGCAACGATCTCATCTTCACCTAAAACCTCTTTGCTCTTTCGCTTGTTTTTCATTCCTGAGCCTCTTCTTTCCGTTGCTTTGATACGAGTATCTATATCGTTCCAATATACACATACATGTATATATCTGACAGGTTGGACTGAACTTGGTAGCCCGGAGACTGTAAAGTGAACGTCAGAAAAATGTGGATGAAATTTCGTTCGTTGAGAAGAAAACTCAGACAAGGACGTTGATGGAGAATGAAAATATGGGTAACGGGCGAGAGATGAGGAGCACGTAGCCCAGAGGCTTTATGAAAAAGTTGAGATACGATGAAAAGTGAAAAAATAAAAAATCCCTCCGCATGTACAAATTACATCATATAAAATAACGGAAAAAAAAGAATAAACGAAAATAGTGAAAACGAGATGTAAAACCGAGGAAGTGAGAGATATAGAGATGGCAACAAAGCGGAATGACAAAAGTGGATCTAAACGTCTCCTTTCGTAGTAGGCTCCCACACAATTGCACAATATTATACACCCACGACGTTAAGATGAGTATAAAGCAAAGTCGAAGCTACAGACATACGTAAAACATATTCGCCCAACGTTGTTCGCAATACTATATATATAAATGTATGAAATATGTATACGTGCGTGTGTGGGTGTGTGTGTGTGTAGGGATAAAGCAGACATGGCTGTAAGCTCACTCAGTTCACTCGCGAAATCAATAACGCCCACTCTCTCGTCTCTCATCACATATAGATATGCACATGTTTTTCCTCGTACTGCAAAGTCCCTTCCGACTCAATGTTTTTTTTCTCTTGCCCCCTTGAGAATCCTAGCCACTATATTTTATGCTTAATCGTCTTTATTGTTTATCAAATATTTTCTCCTGCTTAGGGGGAAGCATTGAGGAAACTTTTAACTGTCAACACATGCACCAAGATTGATGAGATTTATTTACATTTTTAAAATACGACAAATACAAATGGAGTTATTTTATTCATAAACTGCTATATCAATTAATCCGTTGTATGATATAACGAAAGAATGAGAGTTATGATAAAACAAACAAAAACTGCTGGTCAGAATTGTGGGATGAATTCCGATGTAATCTCCCGATAGACCGCAAGAGATCAGAGTAAAATTCTATTTAAAGGCTGTTCATGTCGCGGTTGGTAAAAAATCCAATACATCGTGTATTTGATGAACAAAAAAAAAGAAAAAAATCGCCGGTACGCGAGTGCTTCGGTATTAAATGCAGAAGAGAATGTCCAACTGAATTTTTAATAGGAGAGTATAGAGAGGGAGAGAAAGATACAACATGCGCGGCTCGTTGAACGTCATCAGGTTTTGGCACCCCGTCATCGCGTGAGAGTGGGTGCCAACATGCGTTAACCCTGATAAAACGGATACCTCGACAACGCACACGTGCGGTATTCATACTCCCACTCATGCGCTGTATATTAGTTTTCTTTGTCGTTTGTGTATCATGCTCCGTTTAATGCAAGGGACCGTACCAAAAGTGAATTGAACTGTAAGAAAAATACGTATGAAAAGAACAAAGTTAAAACGGTACATCGTTTAGTAAAGTAATCTAAAAAAAGTATGAACAGTATGAACGAAAAAATGTCTCATCTCTGTATCGGTCGATACATCCAGTGCAAAAACACCGAGATAACTGTCGGTGCAAGGGTGCAAGATGGGAAGTAAATACACGCGCGCGCGCGCGGCTTTTCCACAAGAGTGATTCAAAGAGTAAGAGGAATAAAAAATTTCACAGCAATTTTCGTTAAAGCAGGTGGACGTTTGCTTTGACTCACTTCGTGTTAGCATGCGGTGGTATGCATTTTCTTTCTGTTTTTATCTCCCGTTTAACGCTCTCTTTCTCTTTCTTGCTCTCTCGCTCTCATCAAGCACTTTTTTCCTCGCTTTTTCACCCTTTATCTTTCCTTTGCAACGGTTCTGAGGCTCATTTGCTTACCAAGCGTTGAATGGACAAGCGGAAAAACGGATCAAGGGGTAAGAAGAAAAAATAAGGCAAAACACGGAAAAAAAAATATATATATATATAAAAATACAAAAATTTGTTGGATCGCGAGCTCAGAGCACGAGTGCGGGATACTGTACACGTTTACTAAACATGTACCAACACTAATATATCTAAGCTACACTTGTATAATATTTGAGATATATATATATATATATATATATCTGTATACAAAGCAAGTTTCCTCTAACCGTTGAACCCACCGGTTCGCTAACTCTCTCTTTTGTGTTCGCCGAGAGAGTCTGTAGCGAGCACACAGGTTCTTCATCGCTATTTATTTCGCTCGTTCAACGGGCACGTTTTAAACACTCGTACACATTTAAACACACACATACACATACATGCACTTGACTTCGAAACGTCGTCGAGGTTCATCGTTGGCGTTGTTTCGTCGTTTTATAGACGCTTTACAGAGACGAGAGTTCGTCGTACGAGGAAACCAGTCGCGCCAATGACGAAAAAGAACGAAAAGCAAAAAGTAAGAACGAGAAAGAAAGAAAGAAGAAAGGAAGGGAAAAACAGTACACACGAACAAGATATATTGGTGGCGACATTTCACAGTATATTGTGCGACATTTTTAAAGATAGTTTTTCGTATACGTAGACACCCTTGTATTACAGTCTCGATGACTAAGCAAATTTACCGAATTTCGGGGTCCGGATATTGTCGCAGATGTCGTATTAATTGGCGTATTTATTCTGATATCATTTTATTTCGTAAAATGTCGACAAAGCATCGATTTGTTGAAAAATAATTTAGTTTTTTATTAGAAGTTTAAGAAAATCAAATAGTTTTATAAATCCGGCAGCAAAAATCTGCCAATGTTTCCTATAAATGATTCGAAGAACAAACCATTTGTTTTTTTTTTTTTTTTTACAAGAGGATTATTCAAACAGTCATGTATACATAATTTCGTGTGAATAATAAATTGCATAAGAGCTTATCTCATGGAATCTGACATACACAATTATATGAGAAATAACCTTTTAAATTTTCAAAGAGAATATAGATATGAGATGTACGCACAGATGCAGTTGGACGTTCGTGCTCGGTTTATAGAGTTGGCTCGAGCCTCACGAACCGTCCACCACTGCCACATCACAATCTGCAGTCCTGTATGTGCACCGTTCGATCACGAGGAAGCTGCCTGGCGTGCACACCGTGCAAGCGGTAATTAATCACGCACGAGTCAAGGTCCCGAGGGAGAACGACAACGAGGGAGAGGAAAAAGGTGGAGGTGGTGAGGTGTGTATGAGGAAAGGTACGAACGAGAATTACCAAAAGCTAAAGTCACAATAGGAAGAGAGAAAACGACATAATATCCAATATATAGTTGATAAAACAAGGGTGTGAGTGTGTATAAGTGTGAGAGAGCGAGAGAGTGGGATAGTGAAACGAGAAAATGGACGAAGAATGAAGAGCATCCAGCTCTTGGCTCAGCGTTATGGCGGCTGATATATACCCTGTAAACCATTTCGCACAGGATCCTTTCTCTCTTGAAAAGTGAAACGTCAATTAGCGTTTCATTAGCAAGAGAAGTCAAGATTAGCACAGTAGCAATGAGGAATGAAGCATCACACCCCTTTCCGAAGCTAAAGACTTCAAGAAACACTCCAGTATCGTTGCTGTTTCTTTTGAATGTTCCTGAAAGTTGTTGGACTGCTTTGAAAGTCAATTGAACCATCAAAGTTGTGATTTTTTGGACAGTAGTTGAGGCTTGCAAAATGGAGTTAACTTTGTGCCAATGTTGAATTACGAATGGTTCCGTATATATTTCGGTGAGATAAAAAAAAAGTAGACGTGACGTTGATGAAATACACGATGGGAATGGCATAAAAAAAAGAAATTGATGTATAACAGGAAAATGAGCAATATGCTTGTTTTTAAACTTCACAAATGCGCGACCTAGGACGGAAAGAGGCCATTTTGAGAACTCTTTAATTAAATGTCAAAGAGATTTGTACGAGAAAGATGGAAGCTTTTTATACCTTCGAGTACGAGTCGACTTACGAGAGACGACTTTGCTGGCTGCTCTCTAGCGGATTTCTGCAAAAATCTTTCTGGATATAAAGCCGTCCCGTTGAATTTCCATCAACTCAGAACAACCCTCGACTTACCACGGTTCAAAGTTTCGAAGGCAAAAGTTAAATTCTACATGAAACTAGATAAAATACTGAAACAGAAGTATTTAGAGATAAGATTTCCTGTTTTTTTTTCTTTAGTATATGTTTTTGTAACCATGTGATCAGATTTGCACGTGACAAAAATTAATGTGTATAGCGATTATTGAGTTTTCTCATCGTATGGACATGACAATATCGTTATTATCTCTTTAATATTTTTCTCTTTCTCTGTTTCTCTTTCTCTTTCTACCAGCGATTTACTTATTATGGTTGCACACGAAATTTAATCGTTTTATCGAAAAGGCTTGAGGGTTAGTCGTGCGAGGTCTAAAATACAGAAGGCAAGAGAAAGGGCGGAATATTGTAGGAGGTAAGAGGTTGGGTTGAGAGAAGAGTTTATATACATGCTGTCGGTTGAGCTGGGTGGTTGGCTCTTCTCTCTTGCGTTCGTATATACTGTACGTGCACCAGCGAGCCAGTAGTACCAATATATAGCGTTAGGTCTAGCTCGCGTAGAAGCAGCAGCAGCAGCAGCAGTTCTCCACCTCCTTTACATTTTAAAACGTACGTGTCCCGCATGGTCGGGACTCCCCAAAGTTCTAGCAAACTCTCTCTTCGTCTATCGTTTTCGTGCTATTCTATCGCTCCTATTTTCTCCGTCCTCGTTCACTTTTCTATCTTTATCGTCCGTAGGTTTCTCTCAGCAGTTAAACAGAGAGTGCAGGCAGGGAGAGAGAGGTTGATAAACGTCGACTCGTACGAGGAGACAATTAAGGTGGACGTGGTTTCTATTCAACTTTTCATATATTTTCCCCACCACATGCACAGCGTTATGTCATTCAATTTATGAAAAAATATATATATATATATTCAACAGCATTTCATTGTTTTACTTAGTTACTGACCTCTCCATAGCTTCACTTAAATCTCATTGATTAACTTAGAAAACGGAAGCGATCGTGTTGTACGACAAGCACAAATTATACAGCTCGGCTATACCGTTGTTATTTTCTCCGTTCACACTCCAAGGTGTCGAGCAACTTATTAATCATTCGAGGCGAAGAGCGTAGCAGCAAGAGAAATAACAACGCCACGATGAAAGAACAGAGAGGGAAATAGAATCCCAAGGGGATAATTCTTAAGGAGCCACAATATTGCTACGTGAATTTCCACTCGGTCTATGTTCGTTTATACAGGAAAAATTCAGCGGAAAATAAGAATTTGCAGTGATGAGAAGTTAAAGAGGGACTATGGTTCTGGGTGGGAAATGAAGTCTCAAAGTGACGAGGCGAGCTTTCTAATCATCGGTGTAGCTCGAGGATAAAAAAAAGAGAAAAGAAAAATGAGAAAGAGAAATATAGGAAAGCGGTTCTATCCATACAGCTATCCACTCAACCACGATTATTTTCCACCCTCCAATCATTCCCGTTGCCCAGAGAGCTTCGTCGTCCCAGTCATCGGTACCATCATCCACCCCCCGCAACTTCTGTCGAGCTATCACCATTTTCCTTCGTTAACCAACGCACCACACTCTTTGCTCTTTCTTTCTCTCGGTTCTCCACCGGTGTCTATAGTATTTTCGTATTTCTGTGCACGGAGACCTCCCTCGGAATTCTTTTTCTCTTTTGTCATACTGTTTTCAACCCTTATTTTCCCATCCCTGTAAAACCTCCTCCTCAACACGCTCTCTCGCGGCCTCCCTTTTCCCTCTTTCTCTCTGTCCTTCAATCTTCTCTTTTTACCATCAGCATCTCTTGCTTGCAGGACCAACTTGTTTGCCTTTTTTTTCCCCGTCCCTCTTGCCCTCCAGTCTGCTTCTCATTTCACCAGTTTACACCCAAACTAACGCAACTTTATTCCTATACTGAGCGTGGGTGGCGAAAGAGTCCCTGAGTCGAGGGAAAATGTTGTCCTCATCCCTCCGACTCCTTCACTTTTTCTGTCTGCCTGACGCTCGTTCTCAAATCTCTCTTACTCTCGCGGAACGCCAAAATCTCTCTCTTTCTCTTTCTTTCCCATCATTCTTCTCTTCGACTCGTTCCACTCCGAATTTTCTCTCTTTCTTTCTCTCTCTATCTATCTCTCTTATTTCTCTTTCGCACAGCCGAGTTCGCGGTCCTTTGCGCGTACGTTGGCTAACAGCTTCGATCCGCGGGAGTCGCGAGCCTCTCTCGTGTATTGCCCACATCGTCTTTTTCCCCTGAACCGCCACTCGTAGACGCGCCAGACCTCTCTTTGTGTATACGGTACCGTAGAAAAAAAAATTGAGGAAAGGTAAAGTGTATATGTATGTGTAACGCAAAAATGTGGGAGAGATCGAAATAGGGTGTTTTTTACGGCAAAAAAGGCCAGAAAAAAGAGAGGTGAGTCGCTTTCGATCACGCTAACTCGAGAGTATCTGTATACTTATGTATATACAGCACCTATCAATTTTTTTTTCGTTTTTTTTTTCGTACAGTAGCCTCATCACCTTCGGGAATCCCGTCAGGGTTGACGGGGGTTGAAGGTCGAGGACGTTGACCGTCCGGCTCGAGGTTGAACTCTTTATCCTCGCAGCTTTTCTTTTCTCCATAGATTGAAGATTCTACGTCAAGAAAGATCAGCATCCATGCAAACTGGATTGGAGAGATTTTCAGAATCCTTTCCATCAAAATATTCCTTATTCACAATTGATATGTGCTTGAAGAAAATTGCTGATGAATCAAGATCTCTTTCATATTCAGATTGTCCTGATTTAGAAGGAATATCGAAATCAAATAAATACATTTTCAGAATAACTGACATGTCAGTTTGCGAAAAAAAATAGAATCAACTTCGAAATCAAAGTCCACTCATAAAGTTAAAATCATATTTCGATAAATTGAGGAACCACGTCGTCGAACGTTAATTTCAATAATTCAATGCGATTAAAACAGACGTTTCTTCTATGACGAAGTTTATTTGCTCGATGCAATCGAGTGTTTGTTTGCAAAGAGTACAAACGAAGCACAGTGTATCAGGAGGTATGGAGAATCGCCGTATTTAGCCAGCACATAGGACCGAAATAGAACGTAGACTCATCGTTCGCGGAATGTCCGCTCCGACGAATATCAAATACATATTACTATATGGGTAAGATATATACGAATCTATATTTCGAGAATTCCTCTAGTGGAATGAAAATGGTTCGAGATTGGTGAAAACACTTGAGGGTATGATGAAATACAAAATTCTGCATGATACGTGTCTCCAAAACTGATTCCCCGATTTATTTGATGTGCACCAGATAAGCAACCGTGTAAAAATCTCTAATGGTGTTAAATACTTTAAACAAATCTCTTAACCTGTCTTTTTCTCGTCCCTTGCGATTCGTGTACACAGTGTTAAGAGAGCAGAGGCGCTCGAGCGAGCGCGGTCTACCCAGTGAGTGAATCTAATTACAGCAGAGCATGCGGTAGCGCTGCTGCGGGCACACTGAGAAATCCTTTGGTTTGCAAATACGCGAGAATGGGAGAAAGAGAGAGAGAGAGGAAAATGAGATGGCCAATGTCGTCTACCTCCCGCGCCCCCTTCTCTATATCCACCTCCATTCGTTATTATCATAGTTATTGTTACCGCTGGCTCTTGCAAGCTCAGTTCTACACAAAAGTTTCTTTCTCCCTCCCTCATTTTGTCTTTCTCGTTGTACAGATATCTTTTTTCTACATATATATTTGCGAGATTGTGGTATGTACGCGACTCACGTGTCATTCTACACTCTGACAGATTATGCATTCATATATTATTCGTTAAGAAATAAAAGGGCTTAACTGACGCGACTGTGAGCTTTAAAAATTTGGTTCCAGGCCTTTTTGTTCGCTACCATTGGATATATGTATTTCTGCTTGCGGCGAAGCGGGAAATATCGAGGCTCGACGCGGTCTGGCTCTCAACGTTCTCTTCCCCGTGTTAAATACGACATTGGAACTAGCGCAGTGATATCTATATACAAGGAAAGAGCGGTGTGCCCAACGCAGCGAGCAAAAGCTTGCGCGAAAGAGACACAGCTACGTCATGAAACACAGAGAAAAAGAGTGAGGAGTGGAAGCGGCGAGTGTGAGAGAAAGATGAAAAAGGGAGAGAAAGGCCAAAGAGGAAAAGGGAGAACGAGAGAAAATAGTGTTTTATCAGACCAGCCACCGCGAGAGGCGCTCGGTGAAGCGCAGAACGACGGAAGCCACAGGAAAAAAAAAGATAAAGCAAAATAGAGAATGACGAAAAAATAAGGCAAAATAGAAACGAGAAAAAAGAGAATGGGAGACAAGAGAAACAGAAAAAAAACCTAGACGAAGAAGAAACTCAAGTGCCACTATACTATATTGCGGTATCACTATTCCTTTTTTATTCATTGTTCAAAAGAGGCGAGAACAATTTCATAAAAACCAATTGGCTATACAGCCTGAGGAGAAAAAAGGATTAATACCTTGAAAATTGATTTTATCTGAGTGGAAACAAAAGTTATAGTCAAATCGTTTATTCATCGAATCACGATTATTGGGATTCGAAGATAGATTCATTCGAAAGAAACACTACAGTACATAGACATGAATTTATAAAAGTGTTATTCATAGAAGAAAAATAATCATCAATTTAACGATTGAGTTGCACATCACGTATATCGCGTGAAATTATCGATAAATAAATACAAATTTCTCATTCCAGATGGATTATCGATCATCTGAACGTGCGAGAGATCGTACGTGCAGTGATTTATCAAATCTTAGGATGAAGGAGAGAAACTGTATCGTGCGGAAATTTGCCACTTAGTAACTGGCTATTGAATGGAAAGGGGGTGTAAAGGGGTCATTACAGGTACAGTATCTTGGTAGTGAGTAAGTCCTGGTTCGGGGTATCCTCTTGTACTGAAGCGGATACAGAAGCCACGCGTGTGGCGCCAAGGAGCCAGATGGGCCAGAACGAGGAAGAGAGAGAGAGAGAGAGACAAAGAGAGAAAGAGAGAGAGAGAGAGAGGGAGGGAGGTTAATTAATCGTGCCCCTTGGCATCGGTCCACCGTGGCGATGCTATACTGTTCGTGGTTCAGGCTTATAGTACCGCTACTTCGGCTCATGAAGGGTGTGGATGGTGTCCATCCCTTTGCAGCCCGAGTAGCATGAGGCAACACCGGCGGCAAAGTCGGATCAGAATGCACACGCGATGCAGAAAGAGAGAGAGAGAGAGAGAAACTGATGTGGTCAAAGATAAGGGTTGGGTGTAACGTGTTAGTTTCAAACCTCTTGTTCCCTTCCGCCACTTGTACTACCCAGCTATCTTTAGGCTCCTTGTTGCACAGAATTTAATCTATCGATTCAATTGACTATCATTTACGGTGTTATTAAACATATTTGATCGTATTTGAAAACAGAATCGTTTCGTTGAATCCCTCATATTAATCTCTCTGAACATTTATTATTATTTATTTTCACAAAAACGTTAATTTGCAATAGGTCTTTGAACGTAGAGAAATGGACTGCCTTGAATTTTGTGAACACTCGTAGAAAATTGGGTTGAAACCATTTTCCTTTTTTACGCGACTCAATTCAAGTTCTTAGTAAATTATTAAGTTATTCATACATTATTTACTGAGATGCCGACGGTAGAAGAAAATAAACTTTTGAAGATCTCTAGCACCGAACCGATGGGTCAGTATATACGCAAATTGGACCGTAGCACATGAGATGCTTGCTTAATTTTTTAGTACTACCGTCTCAGCTATTCATTAAGTTTTCAAATAGCTCGTATTTGAGAAAATGTTTGAATTCAATTACCATAGAAACTGAATCAACAAAGAATTTTCTGAATTCCTCATGATCATTTCGATTCCTAGATCAATTTCGGTGAACTGTAAAATAAAAACCAGACGAAAACGTTCGTGCACATGTTGCACCGTCGAACTGAAACTAATAAGATCATGGTTGGTGAAAAAAAAAAAGTATACGAACAACCCTGTGAATAGTTAGTTGGCAATTTTTATTATCAAAGTTATGTTCCCCTAATACACATAATGTGAACTATTTCATTCAACTTGTATCCAATAATTAGTAGTAAATGTAGACTGTTTAAAAATTCTAAATCCAATTTATGTTTTTTATCCAAGAAAGCTGTAACTGCGGATTATTAATCATTTACCGTGCATAAAAATTTAAAATTGATGGGCAACACAACGTGTTCATTTAGAACGCATACATAACAACAAATTGTACTCGGGTATCGACAGTGGAAGATATAAAGAATTCATCGTTTAACGAACAGCAAGGGAATCAAGAATGGTTTATCGACGTTGTCGGAGAGAGAACAAGAGAGAGAGAGAGAGAGAGAGAGAGAAAGAAAGAGGGACAGAGGGAAAGCTCGTTCTGGAGTACAGAGTTGGTACGCGAGTGTATTAATTCTCCGCAGGCGCCACCAGCATATACCCACAAGCATATATATGTAGGAAAATGAATAAAAGGTCGAGCAAGCACGAGGAGAAGCCACGAACGACACACTTGCGCGAGAGACGTACACATAGGTATGCAGAGATTATTATAGGTACAAGCGTGTATGGAGGGTAGTTACATACGTTGCGCCAGGGGGCCTTCACCGTGCGAGAGCGGAAAGTTGGCCCATAAAACGTGGGTTAGCGGTGTGGCGTTTCGTTGTTTATTTCTCGGTCGGTAGCCAACCGAGAGAGAGGAAGAAAGAGGCGAAGAAGAGAAAGCAAGAGAAGAAAAGAGAAAAAGAGAGAGAGAGAGAGATGCACAAACAGGGGAAAAGAATAATTATATATAACCTTTGGTTGTGTACACCCCACACGAGGGAGCCAACACTAGGAACTAAAAGGGAATTCTGTGACGATGATAGAACGAAAAGCAAGCAGTATAATAAAAAGGGCAGGAGAGTTGGATCAGTAGAAAGACGAAGACAGAAATGGTCTATAAATCCACGATTTTGAAAGAATTTATTGTAAGTGTATGGAACACATTTGTGAACGAAGTAAAAATACAGATAGAGACAGACATGGCAGAAAATAGAGTGTACGCGGTATGACAAATAAAAAGTTGCACGCGATTATAAAACCGCGAAAAGATTCAACTTTGCCATCTCCATATAAGTAAAAATATGAAAATAAAGACCCGAATGTAGAAAAGTTATTGGTGCATATACACGCTATGAATGGCTATGCCGCACATGGCAAAAAGAAGGAGTGATATGAGTGACCATATCTTTTTCCTTATTTGAGACTTTCTGTCTGTCTCTCTCTCCCTCTTTGTCTTTCTCTTACAGTTCACGTTTATTTATCATTCCTCTTATTCCTCGTTTCTTCGAGTCTCCTTTTTTTGCTTGGAGCTACCGAGACTACTATTACTATTACTACTACTACCACTTCTACTACTACTATCCGGTCTCGCGTACAACTCTCGACAAGCCACCGCATTATCCCACCCACCCTCCTCACACACCGGTATTGATTCCATCTACCCTCTCCGCTCTCAACCCCCGGACCCTTACTCTGCCAGGCTCTCACACTCTCCGTCTCTTCTGCTCGCATCTCTCTCTCTCTCTCTCTCTCTCTCCCTTTCTCCTGCTGCTCTCGTAACACTGCGTTAGAATGAGAGAGTTGGGAGACTCATGGAACTGGTAGTAGTAGAAAATAGTGTTGGTGGTATACATAGTCTCGTCGTTGGTTCGCCCATCCAAGCTTCGTCGAGTATTTGAATGTGTAGGTGAGTGTGTTGGTCGTTTCACCCCTAGAATCACCCTCCCGTGTACCGTCTACATCACCCCACCCTCATCCCCATATAATTTCCTCTCTCTCTCTCTCTCTCTCTCTCTCTCTCTCTCCCCTTGTGTGTCTCGTTTTCGCTCTTTCCATTCTCATCTCACTTTATCTCCTTACACTTCTTTATCTCTCTTCTCTTTTCAACGTGTTCCATCTTTCCCATAAATATATACATACATATGTATATACACACACAGAAATGCTATTTCTCTGTTCATCTATTTCACCCCTTCTTCGCAGCTTCTCTTCTGCTTTGCAGCCTCTTTCTCCTCTTCGTCTTCGCGATCCCTCTGTAACCCCGACGCAAAATCTCTTTCTTTCTTCCTTTCTCTCTCTCTCTCTCTCTCTCTCATCTCTTGTCTTGCTTATTGTCCCCCTCAATCACACGCGGTATCTCGCTTTCCCGCTAAAACTCTCGTTCCATCTCTATATCTTTACCCTTCCCCAACCATCCCCTTTTGCCCTTCTCTAACTTACCACCGCTTCAACCCATCTCTGCCGTTGCCAGCAAACACAGTGAGGCAGAGCAGCAAGAGCTATACAGTCAAAACTGTCTAGGGGCTACCGAGTGGCTTAATAAATTACGCTAAATACCAGTGGGCTCACATAACCCCGCGTTCTGTTTCTGCTACATAACGTTCTATAGATATACCACTTATTTGCTTATATAGCTATATTACAGATATAATATACAGTTGAGTAGGTTTGTGTATATACGTGCGCGTACTGCTGTGGCGTTGAGAGACTCGCTCGAACCCTAACACTCAAATGATATGGGGCCAAAGCGTGTAATAGTTGATCGCGTCAGTGCACGTCCGTACGTTATTGCAAAATCCACTTTGATCTATGTATGTCCTGTCGCTGTACGTGTAACGATATGTTTGACAGAGGTTATCACGTGAATTCGCACACAAATTTGGTTACGAAATTGCGCATCAAAGGATTGAGCTAAATGATGCATCGTGTCTAATTAATATGACAAGAAATCTTTTTATGGCTTATCCAAGCTGCGTTTTACGTATGAGATAAAAGGTGGAAACGCGATTATTCCAGTATTAGATTGCAATAAGAAGGAATTCATCCGTAACGAGAAACAAAAAGCTTAGAGTATTCAATTCGAATAACTTCACTACCGCTCGCTTTCCCTTAATTTGCACTGAATTTCAATTTAATTCACAAGATTGTACAAGCCAAGCGTCATTAAATATCGTTGAAAGCAGCAACTTTAATGAGAAGCGATCTATTCACTGGGAGCATACGAGCAGAATCACGTAGCAAGAAGGTGTTTGTTTTTCCTGAATTCGAGAACGAGATAAAAGAGGGTTGGGATGTGAGATTGAAGGTAGGAAAGAGCGCGGGCGGGAAAAACGATGCGAAACTCAGTAGCATTCGGACAGATCCTCATCCAAGGACATTTGAACTAGACTTTTAGCGCGCTTTTGCCTCCTTTTGCTCTCCGTCGCTCTTTTGCCTTCTCAGGATTCATAGCGCGACGTCCTGACCCTCATGCAGCGCGAAAGCCGGAGGGAGGAAAAGGGGCGAAAGATTTGAATTATGCAAGGCATCTCGTGCACGAGAAAAGTGAAGGCTCCCCCTAGCTCGCTCAATCTTTCTCTGTTGCTCCCTTTTCGCTCTGTATTACTCCACGACTGGGAAAATTCTACGAAACCAAGCCCCAAGAATATTTTTTCAACGTGCTTCAAGTGTAATCGTAGGCAGGTTGAATTTGCAGGAAATAAAGTATGAAGGGACACGGAAAAACGGCAATTTTTCCCTTCAAGGTAATTCCAACGGAAATAGCCAATAAATTATTGAAGCATATCCGTTCAAAGTCAATTATTAATTCATCTAATAATGCACTAAAAGAAGAAAAAAAACATCACGTGGGAAGTCGTTTAGACTTCCTGAATTTTTAAAACCCCTCTATATGCTGTAACCCTACAAATTATTGAGATTTTTCGAGAGAACGTGATTTTTTTGTTTTGCACACGTCTTTGATTCGATAACATCTGTTTGAAAGATTTTTAGAACTACAGATTTTCGAGAAAGCTCGAAAAATTCACCTTTTGACGAAAAAGAGCTTTGTACCGTTCGCAAATATAATAACTCGTGCATACACAGGGTAGGACAGATGTTTCCGGAGGGGAAACTTCTAATCATGGAATTACGTGATTGGAATTGTATCACCGTAACAACTAGGTGTCTCGTATAAGCCTTGCGGCGCTTGTGGAATATCAATCGACAGCCCCGCATATCTTTCTCTCCTTCTCTGTCGCTCGCTCTCCTCGCTCTTTCTACACAATATCACATGTATACAAATACAGACAGCATAATAGATCTACCTATCAACTAACGTACAAACAGAGAGAGCTTGTGCTCATACATGTTCGTTGGTCAGTACGTTAACGAGATATAAACCTCGAGGGCAGGAGGCTAACAGGGAACAGACAAGACAGATGTATAGTAGATCGGATACCAAGTGCTGCGAATGTAGGGAAACAACTACCCCTAGAAACAGATCGATCAGAGTAAGCTCTTCTATTCGTCAACAATTAAACTTTAGCAGGCGTGAATATAATGACAGTGGAATCACTATACAAGTCATGCGTCGCTAAGTTTCAAAAATCGATAAGTTGAAGCAATAATCCGACAATTTCCAACATCTTTAAATTGAAACTTTGGATATTTTACTATGCGACAAAAATATTCTACTGCTCACAAATGTCTTGCATAAATACTTCAATTTAAGAAGAATTTCTATGCTTCGAAAAGACTCAAGCCTTTTATAAATTAAGTAATTGAAATTTCCCAGAATTCATAATGTAGACACGGTTGGAAACACTCGATAAACTTTGATTCTATTTTTTATTAAAAATTACATTAATATTGAACGACATTAATATTACAACGAGATATCAAAAAATATCATTCTTTAAAATAGTTTTTATTTTTCAGAAGTGATCAATAAATTATGATATCAAGTATTTTTCAAAGTTGTATTGTCCATTGAATTGTATTTGTTTTTGTTACTGAGAGACAAAAATGATGTTGGAACGTGATCATAAATGTGTCAAGTTTAATCTCTTAATCATGATGTGCATGCAGGACGAGGGCGATAAAGAGATGAATTTTTACAAGGATACGAATTTAATGATTGCGAATAATATATCGTCGATGTTGCAAGAGAAATAAATCGTATTGTAAGAGGTTGAACACGTTTGACGATTTTTCTCAGCTCAGAGACGTATTTTATAGCCACGTGGAATGGATTGCCGATTTTCTTTTTTGTAAACTACGAATTCAGTAATAAATATCCGTTTTCTGGTTTGATATGATCCCTGGAATATTCGTAAACTAAAAAAAAAAATGATCAGTCATTGTTTGTTGATTGCTTAAACATCATAAGCGTAAATGGTCGAATTTTGTATTTTTTTTCTTTTTAAATTAAAAAAATGCATTTTTTACTAATCTAATATGAACATGGCAAGTTTTTCATAAAATTTAAATACTCTAAAATATTTTACAGAATTTCAGAAAGTTTTTGTTTGAAAAAATTGGAGTTTGGATTCATTATCAACGAAGCCAAGAACCCGCTAGTGCAAAATTCTGAGTCGATTACACGGAGAAAAAATGAATGGCTCCAAGGGTCAAATATCTGTGGAGAAGGCGTAGTGAAGAGTGTTCAAAACGTACAGAATTTTGTCTCGTCTGTTTGCGCCTATAAACTCGGTGAGTATTTACACAAGCGGCGAGCAAATTGAACCCAAGTCTACGAGTTATGAGAAGTGTGAAACTATTAAAGATCGCGAAGTGAAACAAGGTCAGAAGTAAAACTAATCCAATAACTAAATGTTTTGATAAAACCTCGAGGTACTCAAAACACACTCGTACATTTAACTATAATTATAAGAACTTGAACGGTGATGAATTTGTATATTATTTCTCTGATTTCGTGTCCTCCGAAAAATTTTATAAACCGTCAAATATCGAACGTGTCTCTGGCTCAAATGAAGGAAAAAATATGATAAAAGCAACGACCTCGGAACGTTGTTTATTCACTGAGGCCAAAACGTGCGGTTGAGAGTAATCCGTAGACAGATACGGGAAGTGCGATAAGCGATTTACGATAACGAAGTGAAATGAGTAGCAAAAGGAGAAGTAACGAAGCAAAGAGATTCTGGTTAACCGTATTTAACTGATTAACTAAAGGCGTAAGTACTCCGCCAATTATTATATTATCGACTTGAAACGTTCGAATATCCAACAGAATTACAATAAGCGTCTGTCTAACAAAAAAAACGATTTGTGGTTAATTTACCTTTCGTGTTAAGTGATTTCAATTTTGATTGCGTTTTTGTACGTTTCGAATGAACATAAAAATGTATTTGGAGAAAATAAAAACTAAAAAATACCGTTGCAGCAAAAAAAGAACAAGAAGCATTAATTCTCTTCGTGTATGTTTGTTCAAAATGACTTTCAAATTAATGACGAAATAAAGGATGATATGAATAGTTGTAAAAACTTTGATGATTTCGTAATTATCTTATCTCTCCGATGTTTTCGAGCAGGGAAGCACCAGAAAAGACTATTCATATTTTTTCTCTATAAAATAACGCTAAAATTGATCGTCTGAGCGAAGCGAATGTTCAGAAAGGTCGATCGGGAGATCACCGATAATAATCAAGAGACCGGAAGAGGGTCTCGATGATCCTGGCGTTCTCTTGGGAAAATCGCGGTAAGAAATGCCGTGACTACTGATCGACCAATAAACTGCTCAACGATATAATAGAGGTCGCGACGTCGGGTCCCGGCTACACATTATTGACCTTGACGATCGATAGAGCTCTTTGGGTTCATGCGATAGCGTGTCGAGCGATAATATCCGCGATATTAGGCACAGGGCACATATAAATCGACCGTGAACAAGCGAAATGTCGTAAAGTACATAAAGCTACGTGTTAAATAAATTGGGTCAAGCCCTTTACATTTTGCCAGTTGATGTCTAGTAAAACCAACAGGATAAGCTAAATATATCCTAATATATAGCATTAGCTATTATTCAAAATTCAAATATACACAAACGTTCATTCAATGTCCTCAATATTGCCAATAAATGTCTCGATGATTGTATATCGAAAAAAAATAAAACTTATAGGTACAGACGATATCATGAAAATAACGACGAAAATATTATAAATCAAGTATCACAAATCGATCGTAATATTGTGCTTTATTTATAAATTTATATGTATGGAAATATAAGCAAAGAAACTAGTGTAAGAATAGTTATTTCGTTGTGTGCAATTATTCCAGTGGAAATAGCAAATTCGTCTCGGTGAGTCGCGATCTTGCGCGGTGGCCTTGATGTACGTACGAAAACCTCATTTTAATGCAGTCCACACATAAGGTTGTGACTTTTAGCATTAACGGTAGCGTATACACAGATATACATATAATATATCTACTATATTGTGATGTGAGAATTTATAGCAGACGAAATGGTCGAAGTGTGCTGTACGTTTTTCGCAACTGCGACGAATCAACACTCTGCGGACGACGATCAACAGAGCGTCTACTACTACAGTACATGCAGGCCAGAAAGCCAGTGTGCAGAGTCGCTCGTTGTTGACCTCGAATGTCTATGAAAGTAATGATGGAATCGTCGGTATGCCGTCGCAGCACGTCTGCGTTAACTATAAAGTGTGATCTTCCGTGGGCCTTGAGAAACTTTTAAAAATATACGAGAGTCACGTATAGACCCGGAGGCCCATCGGCATTACTGACCTACTCCGAAAGATCCTTTTTTTTCTACTCCTCAAAAAACGTTCGAAAAAAAAGACGAAATTGACCATTTCCGATGGGTATATGCAGCGAAGAAAAAGGAATGCTAGAACATCATGAATTTCGAGATTCCATGGACAAAGAATGAAAATGAGAATAAAACATCAATAGGAAGGAATATTTGGTTTTTTAAATCTTTACAACCATCAGATTTATGTCTGTCGCTTTTTCAACTATTTTTATTACATTTTTTTGCATAAATTTATGAACGTGTAAAATGTTTATTCATAAGTTTATATAATCGTCAAAAGGAAGCGTGACGAACGAGGTATTTTGCTTCCAAAATTCAAGAGACACATCGAGTTTCACTTGGCTCAAGAATTATTAATAAACGGGAGTAATTAACGCGAAAATGATGAAAAATCTGTTGTCCGTCTTGTCGAGTTAATGTTTTTTGTTTGTTTCTGCGATTGATTGTGTTGTCTAATGTCTGTGACTATCTTGTATGGACAATCGCTAAAGTACGATCTTCCAAGACCTTGAAACGATATGCACGGTTGATCGGTCGCCACGACGCACTCACGAAGCGACTAGCCAAAGAGACCAACCTATAATCTAGCTGAGCTCCCACAAATACACGTGTACACCACCCTCGGAACACTCGTGAATATTCACATATTCTAAAGTTTTACTGTATGTGTTCGAACTAGCTTCAGGAGAACAACGATTTGAATATGCGGCAACGTACATGATATATATTATAGGTATAAATTTATAAATATATATATACATATATTTATATATATGGAGTAATCTTTCGAATGATACGATACTTACGATGCTGTGTATGAGAGGCGCCGCGAGAGAAACAGAATGTGTCGCGAGAGCCCGAGAATATAAGCACACAAATATATAGACAACGTATAAACTCATGTACATTCATGTGGATGTATGTGCATCAACACTAAATATCTACAGGATCATCCAGAGGAGGATGTGAAATGCATATAAGTGGTCATTGACACAATTTTCTATGCCAATACTCTCGATTTCCTCTTGTTACACTGTTTCTTTGACGTTTATTTACTGTTAATCTCTTACAAAAAAGTACTTTCGGCAAAAATCTGCGCTTGAAGTTTCTACGATGATGAAAACACTGCCGAAATATCAAACTTACAGACAAAGTAGAAGGTCAAGGAGATTCAGATTCGAATCAATGGAGTTAAAAAAAAAAAAAAACGTGTAATAGACTGAAGAAAATAGCTAACGTCAATTTTTCTCGATCTTAATGACTCGTAAATTTGATGATAAAATTTTCGATGGTGCAATGAGAGTTTTGTAACACGATGAAATTGCAAATCGAACGGTAGAGGCAATCGACAGCTTTTTTTTTACGTTGCTATATTATATCTTGAATAAAAATAATTCAAGGATTATTAATTTCAAGGTGGTCGCGATGACAAATCAGAAAATTGACAATATCGTTGTAACTTTTATTTTAGTCTTGTGTATCGACAACTCACAAATTTGAATAAATTCAAATGAATAAATAAATTATTTTCATAATCATTATTTTTTTAGGATGAAAATAAAAATTGTACTGATTTTGAATGAACCTGTACGAAATGTGTATGAAGGGAAGACAAGAGATAGAGAAGAGGACAAATGGTCGAGCGGAGACACGCGCCCGGCTTACGTAACTGGGCACAACGTATAATACGATCGAACCGACCTACAAATCACGGGCTTCGCTTTCCGCTTAGCTGCGCTTTAGAGCTTCTCGACGCGGCCATTCGAGCCCATGAGAAGAGAAGAGAAGTGAAGTGAAGAGGAGAGGGAGAGAGTGGGAGAAAGATGATCGAAGCCAGCACACTCCTATCCACAAAGCTAATATCTCATAAGCGCATATAAACACATGGACGCGCCCTCTATCACGCCTACCGCGTTTCCCGCAAATTAATCCGCAGATAACCTCGAATATTCGTGAAGATACATACAGATATTCGTTTGTATATATGTTCTGAGCTAAGAATCACGAACAATTGATTACGTATCGAGAAACTGTTGACCTCGAAATAATGCGTTCATCAATATTATATCTTTCCCAAAAGAATTAATATTAAAAATAAATTTTCAAGACGCCAACAAAGAGCAAACTGTAAAAATATTCCATTTTACAAAGCAAAAATCATCAGAAAACCTTTTAGTTTGGAATACACAAAATTAGCGAAAAATAACAGTCATTTTTTCAAGTTATTACATCGACGTACGAATTAGTGTATTGATATATAATTGTATTTCGTGATTAAAACTTGCTCAGAAATTTATAAGCGCAAGAAAATAAACATGTATAAAGACTAGACTATAAAACTGCGAGGATCGTAAAATACGAGGAAAAAGTGTTTTATCAATGTTTTTCCTGGCAGCTTTGGTGTGAGAAAAATATTCATTGGAATCACAAATAGGTTTGCTTTTTTATTTTATTTTTTTCTCTTTACTTCAGATTGAAAAGCTCGAAATAAGATTTTGTGTTAAAAAATTGACGCAGCGTGAAAATCAGAAAAACCTTTTCGTTTATTTGAAAATTTTGTCGTCGTACGAAACCGTGAATTTATATGAGGTTCAATGGATTTATCGTGTTATTAATTTTCGTGTTTATACCAATCGCAAAGAAAGTATGAAAATTTGTAGTTTTTATTAAAGGAAATAATAAGTTTGTGAAATATATAAATCGTTGAATACAATACGCGAACACCCGTTAACTGAAGACACGCTATTCTCTGTGTTTACCATTATGCAAGCAAGTTCTTGTCATGTACAGTGTGGCGCATATCCACGAGAGAGGAAGATGACTCTCCTGGATAGTAATACTATAATCCGTGGGCTCGTTGAAACCTCCGTTGTTCCATTGCGCAACAGTCTATATAAACGAGCATCTTAGAACCTTACAATTCAATGTGTACGATTGATTTCCTCGACAATTATGAACTGCCGTATTCAGGACAAGACACAATATTGCCAAGACTTTATCCCTTTCCCGCTTGTACACTTGAACCGATAAATACCGGAGACAATTATTGTGGAAATCGTGTATGGGAAATAAATACATAAATACAATTTTTTAATGGACAAAGTAAGAAATTCGTGCTGAAGGTACGTTAGAACTATAAATACGATGAAGTATTAAAATATTCTATCGAACAATTTGGAAAAAATAACATTATCGTTGTCATAGAATCACTTTTGACTTTTGAAGATCACGTGTTAATTGTGAGTGAAATAAGGCTCGTCATATCACGACTCGTGAGTGTACAACAAAAGAGAACACACACCATTCGGTGAGTCTTTGCATGGGGTTTGGACGAGTGCGTGAACGTCGTGGTGGCTAATTAGGCTAATTGAGTCGACGAGATAGTGCGCGACGATGCATGCGACATATCGTGGATCCTAATTACGTCCAAGAATCAGGAGTTTGTCAGTGTGTGCCATTTACATTTGGGAAGAACGTCGTGGTACTCACTTTTACTCTCTCTATCTCATAATTAATTGTATAATTAAATTATTTATCTCGACACAAGTGATAATAAACCGCAGCGTGAAAAATGAGAACAAAGCAATTGGGGCGAGCTCCGAAAATGATATAATCGGCGCACCCTTGACAATTTCCTAACTTCGAGCCTCCGTTATTCGTATTAATGTTTCAACGAACCCAACAAAACTTTTGTTTGATAATAATTATTTGATAATGCGTGAATTGAAATTGTCAAGATTTCATCTTTTCTTCAATAGCAGCCAATCCATTATTTATGATATTGAAGTTTGCATCGTTGGAATGCAACGGAAATCCTTTATAGTTTATAATACAACTGAAAATTCACATTCGGAGTTTGTCCACGATGATTGCAGGACATTTTTTTATGACTTGAAAACTAAATCTACTAGAAAAACAAGGACGATTCCAAAAATTAAAAAAAAAAGAAGAAGAATAAATAAAATCATTGGGTTCTAACGATGCAAACTTCGATATCATCATTATTTGATTAAACAAAGCAAATGAATTTGCAAGATTGTTGATAAAAAAAACATCCAGTAAAATCGAGATTTAGTTACCATTTTTATTGTTTTAAATAGTCCTGCTCCTTGAAAAGCAATATAAAGTCAATATTGTGAAAAAGAAAGTAAGTTTCGAGTGTCTGTCTTTTTCCAAGTCATCGATAGTCATTGCGAATGAATGACAAGAGATGCAACCGTTGGAAACACGATGGGATACATAGGATAAAAATTATTCAACGGCTGCGTGACCTACTGGGGGACCGGAATAGCCGGCAGAGTGTGTACGCGTGCGTCCGTTTACGTGAGCGCCGCTCGTGATTGCTGCTCCGACCACGCTCGAACGGATGTGGGAAGAGACGACGACAGAGTGCGAGAGAGAAAGAAAAATAGTGAGGGAGAGGAGGAAAAAAGAGGGTTGCTCTTTGGGTGCATGAGTGGTTGGTTATAAGCTTTTATATAAACATATATATATATATATATATATATACAATAATATATATATAGTATATTTATATCGCGATTTATAAGTATATTGTATACATTTATACGAACAAAAACGTATGCGTGTGTATATGTGTGCTCGTGCATGTGTATCGATGCGTACGTGCGAAAACACACGCGCTACAGAGAGCCATCGGACAACGTACGTGGGACGATAGCCGCTACTTTCTCACTACGTGACCACACATTGCCGTTCAAATATATATTTCACCGTAACAATTTTCAAGTTTGTCTTCATATATAATTTGTAATAAAAAGTTCGCTCGATCCTTTACGCGAAATAACGCAGATGAAAGCAATGGCGTTGCCTAAACATATGGTAAACATCTATGGGTGGAGTTATGTACGCGTTTGACTTATCCAACAGTTTAGCTACACATTTAAGGCAAATTAAGTACAGCTGCTTTGCACTAGTCAAATAAGTGATATATTTTCGTGATGCAAAGTTTAAGACAAAAATAAAATAAACTGACGGTAGATTCGTACTACATCATGTCTCGTTAACTTTGAAAAATATAAATAACAATGGAATTGCAATACTGATTAATGTAAAATTCTACTATATCATATTTTTATCGACATTCTCAGCAATTTTATCCATAATTTTCAAGCCATTCTCACGTACCACCGCTCATTTTGATCATTTTGTTCATTTTGTAAACTCGCGGTTCCGCAATCTTGTCCGTATTGCTCTAACGTTTCCGGTTGAGAGAAAAATTAATGATGACCTTGAAAAACAAAAAAATAGAATTTGTGCGATGTAATTGGCTAATTGAAATTTCTCCAAGAATAAAGATACAAAGAAACAATACAATTGGTAGTAACCCAGAAAAAAATTGATCAGAATAATGCATAGATTAATTCTATGACTTAATTACAATGTTTATTATATTTTCAAGACTTTACTCGTGAGTAGGCAGAAAAATTTATAGAATAATTATTCGAATTGCTCGTGATATTCCGCTGACCCCAATTCTGCTTTGAGCATAATCGTGTATTCGTACTCTTCTCACGACTCGATAAATAGGCAATGACTTATCAATTTATACGATCACGAATAGAAGTTTTTATCTTAGATGGACAATAATGGGAGAATTTACTTCAGTAAGGAAGGTCGTTGAGGACTGCGAAAGAGTGGCCAATTTAGACTGGAGGAGCGTAAAAGCTTGAGGACAACAAGCAGGAAAAGGCAAACACGGAGGGCCGGGTATCAAAGTAATCTGCGAGTGCCCAATCACGCATTGAGGCGAATGCCTGCTCGCAATTACTCGCAATGTGTGTGGGATTGGTCTTGCTTCGTTGTTCACGCGTCGAGCTAACTTTATCGCGCGTTATCGTACGCCCTTATCAACAAAGATCGCACGTGATTCAACGATATTCCACGAGACCCTCTTGTCTTCCATCGACAATCTATTTTCTCGTTCGAATACTTTTCTTATCGGGAGAATCACGAAGCAAGAACTATTCTACGTCGGTTTGATACAAAACGTTTATCGCTTTGAAAATATAACAAATTTTATATGCTCGAGACTACACACACTGAACTATTAATTGAATACTTAAAAAAAAATCTCAAACGAAAAATTTCTTTGACGAGATAAAAAATTTCTGTATCCGAAAAACAAAGTTTTTGTAAAGAGCAAAAAATCACGAAGTTTACGTTTAGTTTTACTTTTTTTTTCGTTCTGCCTATAGAACGTCTTTCGAAAAGCAAGAAAATGATTCTACGAGTGAAAAAAAATCTCGCGCAATTCCATGATATAATAACCCATTGATCGATTAATCATCGAGGAATCGATCTCGATGGCGTAACGTCTGCAACGGCGAATAGATTGCAAGCAAATAAAAAAAAAAAAGGCAAAATGTGTAAGCAGAGAGACTGAATTATGCGAGTTCGATAATGTATACGTAAGAAACTCCGATCACTCCTCATCTTTATGTTGCATTTGATCTACATATCATTTACGAGTCTGGACAAGGCCTCTTGTGAAAGAATGACAGCGCGACTGGTTTCATGATATTGAAGTAAGAGAACGGAGAACAGAACTTGCATTAAATAAAAATTGCATGTGCCATGGTTATTTGATAAGTCAGTTACTTATTGAAGGATCCGACGAAATTTCACTTCCTTTTCGTCGTCTCTTTCTCGTAAATTTTAAAAACACAAAGAAGTTAAATTGTTTTGTTTTTCTCGTGTTTCCGTTCAAATAATTAATTAACCGCAGCCTCGACCTTCCACATATTTATCGGGTAAACAAGAAACTCAACAATAAATAAATTCTCAACGTTCTTAAATGAAAATTCGTTTAAGAATACATTTCAGACATAACAAGAAAAAGTAACAGACGTTGATATAAATCTTGACAGTTTTAGTCGTAACATCGTTGCTAACTTTCACATAATAAAAAGTACTTCAAGAGGAATAACTTAACCGCCCTTTTACTTGTTAGTTCTCGATGTATTTAAGAGTGTTCTTGACGATATACGTATATCTAGTAATAAGTAAAAGTTTCATGGGCTTGTAGTACGCGTTCTGGTGCAGGAGGAAGTTTGTCATGAACGGCTACAACCCTCACCCTCGTATTCATTTCGTGTACAAAAGAGAGAGCGAGAGATTGTCGTCAACTAGTGGAATGCATTGCAATTTTAGTACATTGGCGATTCTGGCCTCTGCTTTTTTTCGTTTAAAATTCCCGAAAGTAGAGAAATGCTACGATCACTGTGCGATCGAATTTTTCCTTTTTTTATTATATTGTCTGAAAATGTTGAAAAGGATTCTCGTCTATTTATGCATCGATGTACACGAAAGAGTGTCCGCAAGCGGCGGCATCGCTTGACCACACGCTTGCACATTGGAAATAGCTGTTAGTAAGCAATAAATCTCGAGGACCCATCCCGGAACGTATAGAGATTCCGGAAAACCTGAGATGGATCGTAAGTTCACTCTATGGAGACTCTTTACGAGCTATTCGAGGGCAAATTTTCCCTGTGACTCGAGAGTGGAATATTTGTTCGGTTACACACTCGGATACGCACTTTTATATATGTATATAAAATTCTCTCTTGCGTATATGTGTAAAGAAAGTAAAGAGACAGACTTTCATCTACGGAAACGTCTGGGTTCTTCTACAAGAGGGTTGGAAAAGCCGAAGACAGCTGCTTACGTTTTGATCCACGTTTTACGAGTTGAGTAACACAGTTGTTGGCCATTACCCAGTCATTCTCATAATCTCCCTAATAAATTTATCTTGGGGTGGAAGTGTTCGCGCTAAGCAAAATATTTATTCAAATTGTTAGCATCATCTGTTTTTCAAATTGCAGAATTTTTTAGTGGAAACTAACACAGTCATGTTTTGTCAAGAAACATTATTAATGTATATTTTTATTAACACTAATAAGACTCAAAATATTTATTATTGTCTCAATTTATTGAGAAATTCACTCAAAATCTAGCAAAAACAAAGATTTCTCATTAATTTTCAGCTTCGGAATCATTCCTCTTAGAGCTTCGGTTTCAAAAACATTATTTCAACATAATTAATGGCATATAAATTTTCACACACCCACACCTATAAGCAATGCAAAGAAAAAAAACTCGATAATGTGGATTCTAGAATGAAAAAATTGACTGGAAATTGAACTCCTAGTCATTTGCAATGAATTAGGCAATTTCTATGTAGATTGGTAGTAAATGATGTACTACAATGTTCACTATAACCAGGCATAGGACGGGCTAAAGAGGAAGTACATTGTTTGGTGGTAAGTCATTACTCCAGGAATGAATTTTTAATGATAATCGTGAAAAATAGTGCAAACGAAGAAAGTTTTTTTTTAATTTTGAGATCGAATGTTGATCTGTTGTAAATGTTGTAAAACTGTTGATATGACGAAAAGAATTGAATAGCAATGTTGTTTTAATCGAGATCAAAACTAGCGGTATTTTTTTTCTTTAAATAGAACACTTGTGTCACTTTTTCAGTCTTCTTAGTCGGCCAATCGCTGTCTCTTGTACAAGAACCATTTCAGCGTTTAGTCTCCCTCCCTCGCGCTTCGGAACGAGAGACGTGCCTCCGGCCACAAAAATAGACAAGCGTCCCGATGGAATTTCACCACGGGACAAATCTCACGTCGTAGATCGATGTATACTATCGGCAAGAGCGGAGAACCCACTCGTAAGTCGATAAAACGGTTTTGAGAGAAGGGTAAGAAAAAGAAAAACAACACATGGTAGATAGAAATATATATATAAACACAACGAGAAGCAAGCGAGCTGAACGTTGCCGATAAAAAAGGATCATAATAATAATAATAATAATCATAAAAGGCTCTCTATTTCCCTCGCGATATTCGACCCTGGTTTTTTTTTATTGCGAATATATATAACCGGAAGTATTTTACGGTGATTTGCGGGATTTCGACGGAATAGCAGTGTTTAACGAACGTATATAAAAAATAAATATAAATCCTTCAGTTCGAATACCGAAAGCATTCGAATCAATCGTGATTATTCAATTATCGATATTCTCCGTGTATCAGTGTGATTTAACCAGAATTATAAATTTTTCATTCAATTCGTACATTCGAAAAGTTCATTGATCAAAAAATATACTTCGAAAGCCGAAAATTTACGGATTCATGCGTTCACGGATTATTTCATAAATAATCGTATTTTGTATTTCAACTTTAATTTGTATTTATATACACTAATGATTGTTATTGGAAATTTGACACTCACCCTAACTGGGGCACGGGGAAAAAGCGATGAGGAAGCGGACGCGTGTGGATTTGTGTGATGATGCCCGTGATTGTGATGACCGTGATGGTGATGGCCGTGGCGGGTGTCCGGACCGCCTCCCGCTGCCGCCTGTTCCGCCTGGACCGACATCGCCGCGCGGGCCTGACGTTCCCGCTCTCGAAGCCGGTCCCGGTCCACGCTGTAACAATACAATTATATGAACGATTAAAACACGAACAAAAATAGTTTCCGTTGATGGAATAAATTTCAATTTCTTTTTTGTTTTTTTATTGGTTTTCCATTGGATTTTTTCTTTTTGAACTGTTTTTTGAGGAAGTATTTTAGCCAAATTTGGGTAAAAATGTTGATAGTTTATAAAACAACGAAATAAAAAAATGGAACATTCACATATTCACGTTTTTTTTTTTTTTTTTTTTTTTTTTTCAAAAATGTTGTTTTCTCTTATGGTTTCGCAAATAATATGTGTTGACCAGGTTATAGAGCTCCATGAAATGTAGACATCACTCAAAAGTCTTTCATCGTTTGCTCACATCTATATTTATACTTATATCCCTCATTCCACACAACTTCATTCTTCCGCACAACTTCATTTGAATTGTCGAGCAAATTGAAATACCCACGAGGTACTAACAAAATAATACATCACTTGCAGTAGAGGATCGCGAATTCGCGAAGCTCGTGGACGAATATAAATGCAGTGTAGGAAAGGCAAGAGCGTTAACCAGAGAATGAGCTGTCGAGTTTATTTTGAGCGAGCCGAAGGTTGAACGTAGCATTGGACACACGAGGAGTCGAGAGAATTCTCGATGTATTCCAACCACGTTAATCGCCACTGAGCATGAGCTGGGAATAATCAGCAGAGATGGAAAGAAAAACCCAACAAAAAAGAAAAACAAAACAGGCAAAAAAACGAAGGAAGAAAAAAAAATGACGTTCGTAGAACACGTGAGATATAATTTGCCGAACATTCAGTGGAATTCCCCGAGGAACGAATCAAACGAAGTACACAGCTGATAGAAAATATGGCCGAGAAATTCCTCCTGTAATACAAAGAGACCCCCTGGTACGTAGATAAACGAGACTCCGATCACTCGCGAAAAAGTGCGAGAGGGAGAGAGATAGAGGCAGATGGAAAGACTTACAGGTACGCGGAGTGACGCGAGTGAACGAGAACACGCGTCATCCAGCAACTCGCGGAGCACCCAGCCTCGACACTGACACACTGACACCGTTACTTCGAGCATTACCAATCCGACAAACCAAACGTCAAACACACATTATAAAACACCATACAATTCCAAACTTTGACTGTACGTTTAAAAATAAAAAATATAAAAAACTTTTGTAGAAAGAAAAAAAACAAGCACGTTTCATCAATCATGAAGTCACGATTTACTGAACAATGAAGAAAAAGCTTCATGCAAACAAAGTTTCGTAATGAAAATAACTTTCTCCAAAAGTCATGCATGATCAAAAGGAAAAAAAAAAACAGTGTTAATTATCCTAAATGGAAAGAATGAACTATGGCAAAAGCAAACAAATTTATGCCATAGAGAATTACTTGTTACGCCAAAGAAATTCGTTGTTACCAACAATAAAGCTGTTTTCCACGATGGGCGAATATTAAAAATCTTTGAAACCTCTGTAAATATATTATATTTTTTCTCGAGTCGTGAATATTTGAATTTTTTTGTCGTTATTATAAATTGTGTATAATTTACAAAGAAGTGAATGATGATGTAGAAAAATGTCAACAGGACGTGAACAAATGATAAACACTGGACGTCATCACGAAATACACAAATAATATTATTCAGTTTTTTCTTTTTTTTTTCTTCATAATTTGACGCTAAATGGGCAGCGATTTTTATTTGCTAAATGCAAAACTGTATCAATTTATAAAATAGAATATCAAATTATCGAATCTGTATGGACCGTCATAAAAATAATAAATAAATTGAAAAATGTTGGATTCTCTACGAGGTTGTTTGAGATCGCAAATGCATGAGATGTGTCGTTGAAGACTCAGTTGTTATCGTTATATCGAGGGCGAATGCGAGCAGGTAGGTAGCAGCACACGTGCGACAAGGTCATAACACCGGGACGAAGAGATCGGAAAAACCGGTCGTGGAGTAGTTCTTTTGCCCATAATATCGTCAGGGTGAGCTGTTAGCGAAGCTATATAATTGAAATAGCCAGGACAATTATCATTCATTGGCGATAGATAATAACCATTATTATGATTACAGAATATGTACACAGTGTATGAAACACATATTGGTTAATACGATGTCCACGAGTTCCTTATCGTCAATAATAATTTGCATACGGTTCTCTATTCTCCTAAGTGATAAAGATAGATTTTCCTTTCAAAAGTATTGTAAATATGGTGGTGTAAAGGGCAGAGAAAAACTGAAAGAGCGACTATATTCGTGTAGGTCAGTATTGATAGAAAAATAAAAATAATAAAGTACAAAATAACGTATATTTTTCGTATCGTTAACCGTTCAAAGCGACAAAAATAATGGAGCGTAAGAAACGAGGCTGCGTCATTCGACGATGGAAGGAATGCGAATAAATAACTACGCTCGAGAAGAGGTGACAAACAGAAATACGTCTCGATCGATTGAAGAATAATTTACACGACTTTCAAAAAGTTAGCAGACTCTCGTAATGGTGTGCATGCGAATGAAATAATATGTTAGACATATTACATAAAACATCGATATATATATCAAAGCGTGTAAAAAATGGTTTTGTATGTATGAAGAACCGAGAGGGACATCCGAGCAAAGTTCATGGACCTTGATAGTGTGACGTCGAAGGCTCTGCTGTCATGGATATCGTCGTACAATACTTGGTGAAAATAATGCACCAGGGCGCAACAACGAGGTGGGATATCATATCTCTCGTTTATCAGGTGGATTGAGGAACTCACTCGCGTAGTAGCTCCGCAGTCACGGTTTCTCGTTGGTTCGTGAGACCGCGATCGCACCGACATTACACTATTTATAGCTCGGAGGAGTGAAACGAGAGAGAGAGAGAGAGAGAGAGAGAGAGTAAGAGAGCTCGAGCTATGTCGTGAGAACTGTGTGCGAGAATGAAACATGCGACATCGCAGCATACCCTCAACGAAAAATACCGAGTACGCGTGCATGTATATATACGCAGGGTGGTGCTCCACATAAATAACGGTTTAATGCGGCTTGTCGATAAAACTCACGAGAATATCCAGGGTGCACGCAAACTTCTTCTAACCAATGATACAAGCAAAAATATACGCAGGTACAGCTCCAATAATCATTGCGATCTCTTATTTGTTGCGGTAATTACACGAAGTAACTACTAATCATATTGCATAACGATTATTTCTCGACATCTACGAGACTTTGAAACTTTTTTACGAAAACTTTTATATTATCGCCATAATTAATTTGTTTATTGCTATAACTCGAAGGGAAAAAAGCCTTGAATTTTGAACAAATTGTTGAATGGAGTATCAACAAGGATCATCATTCGTCATTGTTGAAGCAATTACGTTGTTTTTATTGCAAGAAGAATAGAAATGGTGAAAATCGTACTGGAAATAGACACCACACTTCAAAAGATAACAACCGTACACACCGTTTTGAACGATCAATATCATAGTGAATAATGGACAAAGTAACAAAAATAACATATCCATGTTAATATGTAAATGGCAAGACACACTATTATATATCGTAAATAAATAATAATATAGAATATTATGTAACGAGTACCATCAACATTATGTGTCTCGTTACAGGGAGGAATACGTTATCGTCTGCTTGTTCGATACGATTTCACTCATATATTATTTACCTCATACATAAAAGCTCATATATAAATTTATTCTTCAATCAACACGGCGCGTCAACAGGTGTAAAATGTGATAAACAATTAAAACAATAATTCAGCGTGTGACAATGCAGCACGTATAACAAAATTGAAGAATTGGTTTTCCTACGAAATCCAGAGATATATATTTGTTTTATTTTTATTTATTTTTCATAAATATTCATATGTATTACGAATATGAATAATGCATAGATTAGTTTGTATACGTGGTGAAAACACTCCGAAAAGTATCGGATTCTCGGACGTTGAAGCGTTCAGAAACGGAGTCTACGCGAACAAGTCCGAAAGAGGGAGAAATAGAAAGAGGAGAGAGAAGAAAAGAGAAAAAGACAGAGTAAAAACGAAGTCTGTGAAATTTGAGCTCCGTGCAAGTCTCTTTGCATCGTGCGTGAAGTTTCCCCTTTGAGATTGACATTCCTCGTACTCGCGGTTTGTTATCTGTGCATCTACGTCTCACTTTGTTATACATGATAGAAGGAGAGAGAGAGAGAGAGAGAGAGAGGGAAAGAAGGAAAATGAGAAAAAGGAAGAGATTGGAATCGCGGAAGGCTACGAGGACAGACGGTGCACAAATGCAGGCGACTCCTTCAGCGCTCTTTCTTTTAAGTGTATATAAAACATACTCATTACTCATCAAGAAAATGTAAAAAATCTTAGAATCTCTGAAAAGCAGGTAACGTCTAAATCCAGATTCGAAGCAACGCCAATTTGACAAAAAACAATTCGTAGATTCCAGAATTTCCAGCAAAAAGAAGTGTAAAAATAAACATCTAAATAACATCATGAAAATATACCGAAATTATTAAACCAACTTAAAAACCAAATCGATTAAATCTGATTTGAATTCATTGAATTTACAGACGCAATAGATTTAAGAAATTTTTTCGTATTTATCGCTGCCAAAGCTACACGAAGAAAAAATTCTGTCAAGGCCATTATATATTTTTAGTTCTCCCAAATAAATTGCTATAGTCGGACGCATAAAACGATGAAAAATCCACATTTTATTGCACGTATCAAACGTATTCGATCGTTTAAGGTTCAAGTCCCAGGCAATATTACCCACGAGCACGTTATAATAAACCACAAATTCTGTAGTACTCGTTTTCTCGTCTTCGATAAAGTAATTAAGCAGAGAAAAACATACAACGTATTAAGTGTAATAAATTCAATTGAATTCTGAAGATTTGGTCAAATGAATCTACACATAAGATGTTGGTGTTAAATCATGATATGCCTGAGAAAAGATCTACTTAAATTTCCAAAGTTCATTTTAAAATTCTTGAATTAACAAAACTTCGATTTGCTTAAACTAAAAGGTTATATTTGAATTGAATAAATAATGATATTTGAGTAAGTTTATTCGAGTACCAACGTTAAAGCTCTGATCTCTGGATGTGAATAAATAGCAAGAACCATTTCAACTGACTAGTGTCTTTTTTCAATGATAAGCAGTCGGTCGTGAGTTTTAGTAGCCAACAAGATCCCGTGGGAATATTATTAAATAATAATAAATTTGAATACGATATGAACAATATAATAAACATTATATTCTATGCAACGTCGTACGCTCGTTGAATATAAACTTTTTTTTCATTAATTGCAAAAAATAAAATAAAACAAACAAACCAATTTCCCAATGAACAGAAATATAAAAATGGTCAAATCAATGAAAATAACTTTACAAAGTTAAATAAAATTCTATCGAGCCGTGAGACAAAAAGACGTAATTTTTTAGACTCAATTAGATCCTAGTTGAATCAACTGGATGTTCTTTCTAAGTGCACGTCTCTCGAAGTCAAGTCTGCTCTTATATCCACACAGGCATTTATCCACAGATATGTATCGAATAACTGATTGAGGTGTACCGGTTTCATTATTCTACATACATATAAATAAATATATATATAATGTAATATAATGCAGAGTATCGAGAGAGGTGCATATGCGGATATTTGTAATATTACACGTGATAGGTCTGACACGCAAACACCACCGCGTATAATCGATCGTAAATTCCTATCACGTGCTTATCCATCAATGTCTATACGATAGTTTAAACACGTGACAGAGAAAGATCCATGTGTGTGAGCAGTAATCTATACATAGACATGTCACACAAATGTCGTATACATATTTACGAAAAGGAGTAAAAAGGGTACCTATTAGTCAATTATGTGTAACTGGTTTGCATGGTAACGATCTCAACTACTGGTCATCAAAGCTACGAATATGTCTATCATATATATTTTTTTCTTTTCCAAATTTGAAAAATCGACGATACCACATATGTTGACGGATTGTAACAGAGTTAAGCATAAACATAAAAAAAAGTCAATCAAAATCTCTGAAAAGGACGGATTTCTTTAAATACTAGATTTTTCGATTTCGTGAAAACAACAAGTCAAGGGGTGACAAATACGGAATGTCAATTTTCGTTTCTGTTATAAACTATAAAGAATTTTCGTTGCATTCCAACGATGCAAACTTCAACATCATGTCAAGGGTAGTAAAATCAGTGAAGATTTCTGTAAAGTCAAAACACATTTTTTTATCAATTAAAGCAATCACTGTAATTGTTGATGCAGTGGATAAAAAAATTTCAAGAAAAAGTACAGGATGTTAGATTTAAAAAATTGTACCATATTACTTTAAACTTTGGTTATGCCATTATGTGGTGTTAAAAAACGGGGAAAAGTTCTATGATCCAATTTCATGGAGAGGCGAGTTAAACGTCAAAGTGAAAGTTTTATCAGAGTCCTCAAATGTGAGTTTTGTACGAAAAAATTGTTCCCTTAACTTTATCTCACGGTCATTTTTTTTAAAGGGAAAACGCCGAGACGAGCATGCCCAACACGAAGTTAACTTCAAGGGAAAGTTACTCATGACAGCTCGATTGGAAGTTTACTGTATCCAATCATAGTCGTCTAAATAACTCGACTGGCGTATTTCATTCGAATCATCGATTTCTTCAGATTGTTTTCATCATTCTTTGCTCAATTCTTTCTCATTAACTAAGCTTCGTAACATGATTGTTCCAAGCCGCAGAAAATTTCACAGATAACCTTGGAAGTGACCGTACTAAACAACAAGAAAAAAAATTACCGAAGAGTTCGTAAGGTTAAGCTGTTCTTACAGACAACCACAAAAACAACACGAAAAACATCTTTATAAGCTCTTCATGAAAATTGATTCCTATCTTCAATAAAAACCAGCCAATCATTGGGCCTCAAAGGGCCGAGAATCTAATTTGACAAAGTATTTTTCAAATCTCTAAAGTACGATCGATTAGCCTCGGCCAGGGAATTGCATCGAATCCGGCAATCAAGGATCCTTCTGGTAATTGGAGTTACTGCATGAATATGCATGCAAATATATATTTTTTCTCTCTCTTTCTCTCGCTCTTTCTCCTTCATGTCCTCCTTTTCGTCTGATTCTGCTTTAAGGTATAAGAAAAATGATTGTGGCGTTGAGTTCAGGAAACGCGATGCCCACAGGACTCACTTGAACGAGAAAGGAAGCTTGAGAGGGGATTATCGTGGCAATAAAAAGTGAAGAGATATGAGTCTCGAGGACGCCACAAGTTTCAACGATTTAACTCTGGGGAACAGAATGAAAAAAAAAAAAAAAGAAAAAGCAAAAAAAGAAAACCACAAAGAATAACAGCCATATTGTGACAATATCTTTCGCTGAATGAGCATCACGCTCATCGAGCAAATAAGGAGATCTTGACGTCACTGACTTCTATATATTCCTCCTATCAACCCTCCTCGTCGACATTTTCTTATCTATCTGTGTACTTTAGATGGAATATACGTTTATTGACATGGAGAAACGCGTTTTATCTCTCAGCAACCGCAAAACTTTTAGTTTCTCTCGAACCGATGAGTTACATTGGGTGAATGTGGCTGGTCAGGTTCTCCATTACGAAAACTTTTTCAACCGAAAATCAATTTGTTCTGTGACGTGTTTCATAAACACTGAGATCAAATAAATATACCCAAAATTCCAAAGCATTTTAACTGATGGAATGAATCCAAAGTTCATTTGAAAAACACCAATGAATTATCGCGGTCTTGGAATATCCTGTATTATTTTATCTTTTGTAACCGCAGCATAATATCGCAATTTTGAAACAAAACAGGTTTTCTACGTGGCTGATAATTTGATCTAAATTCTATTCCAAAAGTTTACGACATTGTTTGACACGAGCGAAAGTTTTTGACAAGTAGATCAATAAAAAGTTCTCGAAATGTAGAAATCGATCGAAAAAATTCGACTTCGATGGTGAAATTCTTCGCGGGGGAATCCCCGAAAAGATTTTCTCCTCATTTCACGATTTTAGGACTGAGGGGGACGATTGCGTTTGAATAAATGACGAGGAACGGAGGACAACAACACAGCGTCGTCATCATCATCATCATCATTATGATTGCCTGCAGCGATTCGGACAGAGCAAACAAAATACACACACTCACCGGGTGTTCAGGAGGGCGGCGCGCGTCGCGCCGCTTCCAAATATAATTCTGACGTCGGTTTTGACGCTGTCGTTGTTGGTGAATTTGATTTTGTCGATTCCGCCGAAGTCTTGATATCAAAAGTGCCGAGCAAACGACGGCTACGTATAAACATTGGCTTCGAATTCACTGAGAACAATCGACGCAATATCATGCTTTTGTACCGTGAACTTGGCAGGTTAAAATTTTTTTCTCAAATTCGAAACGTTAAATTCGCTAAATAATTAAATGCGATAGAACAATTTTTCTACGACACTGAACACCGTGTCATCGGGGTAATCATTATTATCGAAACCCCTGAAAAGTAGCACTGCACACTCGCGCACAAATGCACTATAAGTATTTGAAAAAATAAAAATAAAATATAAATATAAAAAATAAACATACAGGTTGGCGTCGAGGTAGCGGCTAATCCAGAGTGCGCGCTCCTCTCAGCTCGACCGCACGTTGTCGTTTGTTGTTACAAAAAAAGGATAAACCAGAAAAAGAAAAATGAAAAAAAAAAAAAAAAAAAAAAAAAAATCTAATGACTGCAATAACGGAAAGAAAATTGAAGAAGAACTATCCAACACGTTTGTATCTCCTTCTTAATTTACTTCACATTCTTTATTCACACCTCGAGTAAATCGCAAAGACACTATAATGATCGAGGTATATACGTGTACTTAGACTCCTCAGCCGATTGGCCAACGGGTAAAAATGGGGACACTTGGCGGTTCTCTTATTCGGTGATCGTTCTGGCGAAACGACACCGCGCACTACTAACACACGAGTCGAAGATGAAACGTTTAAGCGTTTCCAACGTTGCACACACAATTGTGATCACTTTGAGTATAAAACAACGAATGTATAGAATAAAAATAAAAATAAATAATAAGAATTCACAGATCATCGGTGTTTGGGAATATCCGTTTGTCACGCGCAAATTCTTCCACTTTCTATATCTCTTTATCTGTATTTCCCCCTCTTCTTATCCGGTTTCGCGCACGCGAGTGAATCTTTCGTAAGAGGAGCGTCCGAGTGCTCGTTGAGCGATTGTGAAACGTGTTGATGTGTGATGAATACGTGTGTGACGGAGATCTATGTGCGTATTTGTGTTTGCCTCGAATTTGCTCGAGAGACTGAGACGACACTCGGATATTAATCGAGAAACTCCGATCGAGATTTTGATTGGTCTTTCGGTAAGAGAGGTTCTCTCGACCCCCTTAAAGGTCACCTCTGCGCAAACACAAGCGTGTGTAAGCACGTACGTTCAAATCGTATCCAATACACCGGATTTGCGCGTTATCACAAGCGGGTTGTCAAGAAATAACCAAGTTGTTGCTTGCCCGAAGATATGCGCGTTGGAGCTATTGAAAAATAAAAAGATAAAAATGCGAAGGATGAAGAGAGAAAGAGTATGGGAGGTGGGCAAGAAGTCGAAGTAAATAAAACACTTGGTCGTGCGTCCTGAGCTTTGGCGTAATAAAAAGAAGAGAAAAAAAAGTACGTCACACTGTAATCTCGTGACAAGTGGCGCGTCACTGCGTCGAACAATTGCGTCAAAGCGTTTGAGCGCGCGGACGTTGTTTTATCAGTCGCGATCGAGCATTGCTTCTCAAATACGTACAATTTAAGTTGGAGGAAAAAAAAGGGGGGGGTTAAGAAGAAGAAGAAGAAGAAGAAGGGAAAAAAATACCGGAAGATTTTGTAAAAGCAAAGAGATGTCGCTGCTGTGCGCTCACGATTTAAAGGGCCAAAGCCATATGACGACACAAGCACATTTATTAGCACAAGTTTAATCGCCGATTAAACAGCAACCAAATTAACCATCATATCAGTATCTAATCAACGAAGTTTTGATATGAAATTTCATTTGTCTTTGTATCCAAAAGGACAAATTAAAACACGAACTCAATATCGCTTTTATTGTATCCTTCGATAATCATTCATAAATCGTAGTAAACACACACGCGATAAGAAAATTTCTTCGATGTATGAATATATACGATAAAAATGAGAAGATGAAATAATTGTTAAAAATTTATATAGGATGCCGGAGCGTTTCGCGCGGAGACGCAACGAGGCGATTAGAGCTCGAGAGAAACTGGCACTTTCCGGTCGTGACTGAACAACGCACACGGGTACACTGATACGGGAGAGAGCGACGGAGATAAACCGACGGACAGAGCGAGACAGAGGCATAGAGAGGAGCAGGAGTGCTGTGTGAAGGTGGGGAGAGGAGGCGAAGCGATGGAACGCGAGAGAGAGAGCGAAAGAGAGTGAAACGAAGAGGACCGAGTAAGCAAGAAGAAAGATGGGGGAGGGAAAGGGGAGAAGAGAGGGAGATAGGAGAGAGACAGGGGGGATAGAGATACGGCGACGAAGGTGGGAGCGTGACGTTGCGCGCGCGGTGAGAGGGGGTATAAGAACAGCGAGCGCGGGCGAGAGACGAGACGAGAGTGAATATATAGATACATATATCTATATACACAAAATAAGTTCATATATAGATGGGAAATTCGCACACGAGCCAACAGCAACGGCAGCAGGAGCCGGCAACCGGCTCGCTCGCGCCGAGAGAGCTCATCCTTTGCCGCAAAAGCTCGCGACTCCAGTGTGTGTACTCGAACGAACGACGCGAGTCCGTGTCGCGACGTTAAAAAAAAAAAATGCAGGCAAAAAGAGAAAGAGAAAGAAAAAGAGATACAAAACGAAAGATATACGAGTGCGACAGGAGTGGAAATGGGAGCTGACGGAGGAGAGAGTGAGAGGGACGTGGTGAAAAACGTGGAACGAAGACAAGCTCTAGACAGGGCGAGAGGGCGAAGGAGACGAGAGGGAAAATGTGAGGAGGACGAAACGGGAGAAGAGGGTTTTTGCGGAAAGAGGAGCGCGGGGGTGTCCAACGAGAGACGAAAAGAGAGAGAAAGAGAGAGAGAGAGAGAGAGAGTGAGGCGCGCGCGAGCCAGCACGAAGAGTAGGACGTGAGAGGGGTAAGTGGCGCGCGGCTATACAGTGGGAGGGATTATCAAAATGGCCGCTCGACCGTCACGCCGCCTCGCGCGGAAAGCATGGATCGCCCGCCGCGCGCACATAGACTACGACACAACGACGATAGAATAAATTTGTATATTAATATATATGTATAGATACAATTATATATCTGTTTCGACTCCTATTAAACAAAAGGACTCAAAACTACGCCATTCAGCGTCGGAGTGCGATACAATTTATGCCCTTTTATTTATCAGATATCGATTATATATGCATAAAGTGCAAGTTTGCATCACTACATCAGTATCTCCACAACATTTCCTTAAACATTAAAAACCTTCATAAATTAATACGATATTAATATGGAATCGATTTTCTTCAAACCTTCGTATTTTACGTACACCCGTTTTTTTTTTTTTTTTTTTTTTTTTTTTTTTTTTTTTTTTTTTTTTTTTTGGTAAAAGATTCATCGTACCGTTATAAATTTAGAGATGGATAATCGGGAGAGTACTTTTAGGGAGAAAGAAAATTCTCACTCGATAATTAATATTGGAAAATTCAGTTCAATTAGTGTAGAAAATTATCGCGCCGTTTCCAAAATCAACCAATTGAGGGCAAATATGACCAATTTTTAGAGTTGAAAAATTGCAATAGATATCATCGACAGCGAATCGGAGGAAAAATTACTCTCTGTTGAGTTTTTAATTGGCAAAAATTCACAGTTGCGGTATAACTATTGTAATATGTTAGTCAAACGAATGCTTAATTTTCGCACTGATTTTATGCCAAAAGTTTAATCAACAAATAAGTAACGTAGACAAATTATAACGATAAATTGTGAAATCATCAACTGACGAATTCAAGTTTTCTGGTGTCATATTTTCATCCAGATTTTTTAAATAATAATCCCTATTTTTTGAATGATTTTCATGCAGCAAGTTTCATTCACACGTGAATCCGTAGAGTGTCTTTTAAGGAAAAAAATATGCCATTCGAAAGTATGCGCTTGTCAGTTGACGATTTCACGATCTATTGTTACGAATATTTTCAAAACAATAATATGACATGCTATGATAAATCATTGCGAAAATTTAGCAGTTTTTTTATGAGCGTAGTAACGTATTTTGCTGTAAAAAAAATGTTAAATTCTTGGACTATAAAAAAAAAAACAAATACTATGTAAGTATTTTATGTCAAAATCTTTAGATCGCGAACATCGTGACAATATCACGATAGTGTATGTATTTATACATTAGAATGTTATTCTCGTCCCGCAGTAATGATTCTGTCGTCTGCGTTGCCACGGAATATTTGATTTTCGGTTAGCTTCGCGTTGTATCAATCTCTTGTAATTCATGAGTTGTGTAATATTCATCAAAGCGGAGTTAAAACTTCACGGTTAAGTTTAGTTGTAATTAACGCCTTCACGAAACAATCAATGCGATCCCGGTTAGTTTGGAAGGTGGTTTTGTTGGGTAAATATAATGAAATTAAAGTGATAAATAATTGGTAGTTGATTAATCCAATGGAAGCTTTTTATCAAAGGAAGTGATTATAATTGATCTTTTCGATATTAGCCGTAAACAGTCTGAAGTTATATTACAAGTCGGTAAGCGCAGTCTGTTGATGAAATCAGTAAACACAAGTAGAACTTGTAGATTCATGAAAACTTTGCGCAAACAAAGGTGTCTGGCAAGGAATATTATCAAAATGTATATCGCATGGTAATAATATAATAGAACATTGTTTTTCTAAGCCAAATAGAGAGCGAATGACAATCTGAAAGATTTACTAAAACGATCGAAACAGAAGGTTTTATGAAAAACGGAGAAATCGGTAAAAGACGTAAAGGTCGACATTTCCATTTCGTTAATTTGCAAATTCCAAAGCGATTTCGACCTTTTGAAGGGTAAAGGTAAAGCCTTGGTTCAGTGGACTATAAATAAAAAGTGTTTGCACGCGATCTTAAATCAGAAACCAAAAATAGAAATAAAACGATACACCCTTTAAAAAGCAGCCAATTCGTCGAGTTCATAAATCATGGGATTCTCGAACAGATGAATGTTATAGTAAAACCTACTGATATAATCAAACCGGTACAATTAGTGATAGTAATCAATTCCAACGAAGTGTAGCCCGTCCCCCTTTCGCAAACGTTCCTGCTCTAACGCGTCAACACGATTGTTAACTGATGAGAGAATCGGGAACAAGGAAAAGCCTCTCGTTTCAACCTCCTTCAGGCGATATCCGGAAAGCTCTAAGCTCGATCCGTTTGCGCCCTCTAGCTTTCCTCCCTAATACCCTTTTGACCCCTATTATATAAACGGAGCTCTCGGAACATTTGCCATCGATAAAAAATAAAATATCTAAATGTATATATATATCTATATATATCTGGACGATTTGCGGTGTCGAGAACTCGAGAGTATATAAACGTCGCAAGCTTCGCTTTGGATATGATGATGGCGTTATGGCCTCCGGGGCTTGCTGGGTGTATACTTGTGCCACCGCGATCATGAGCCTCCCGACCTACGTCACACCGGTTCCTGCTACCGCGCCGTTCTGCAATACTCCCGCGGTAAACTCACTATCCTCCCTTGCTCTCCCTCTCCCTCTCTCCATTCTACAGATACACACGACTTTCGCGTATATAAATATACACACACGTGCTGGATTAAAACAGCCGGGGAGACGTATGTGCACGTGTTATAGCACAGAGAAGCGTATCATGAGGATTCGTTAACCGCATTAATCGCGACTTTCCGAATACCATAATATACGTAAATTCAAACAAATAAATAAAAAGAGTGAGGTTACAGATTCGAATGCAAATGAAATGTACGTCTGACATAAAAGATGGCTGAAGGAAGATCGTATCGTCTATAGTTGTGAAATGAGAGAAGCATGAGGCGGAAGAGAGCCAAAGAAATCTGCAAAATATACAGTTAAAGGGGAGGAGAAGAGGAGGGATGCGAAAGAGATCCAGTTTAAAAGTCACACAAAGTGGAGGGAATTGCTAGGCAAGAAAGGGAGAGTGAAATAATGATGGGTACAGTGTTAGCATCAAGCTCGATTCTCCTCTTTCTCTTCTTCGTCTTCCCCTTCTTCTATTTCACCCGCAATAATGAGCTACCCAGTCGTTGATCTATATCCATGAGAGTTCTCTACGCTGCTCTGTTACAACGCGTTATATACTTCATCTCCGAGCTTCTGGTTGGAAATACTCCCGTCATAACTCTGTGCCGTCTCGCGGTATTCATGGTCGAGCTATATATCTATACGGTATTTGAATTTATGTATTGTACATATACATATGCTCAAATACTGTAGCGTGTGGGTCACTCGCAGTACACAGAAGCTGTAATATACACTCTCCATATACCGCGAACGACCGGAGAGGACGAGGCTCACGAATCAAGATGGCGGCGCGTGGTATAACACATTAATGACTACCGCGTGGGCGAAGGGAGCTGTGAAATCGAGAGTATAACCTGACAGAATGTACGATACGTGTTTTACAATATGCAGATGTCGAGCATTAAACGTTCCGGTCGAAATCAATTTGGATCGAACCCTCACCCGTTTTTTTTTTTTTATGAGTTCTTATACAAAATCATCCAGATTTTCAATACATCCAGAGAATATTTGTTTACCCTTTAAGAGACATGAATAAACAAACAAACCGATTAAATACATCGTCAGAATAGCGAATTGATTATTTATTTAAATACGACTTTAATAAAACAATTGACAATGTCACTTACTCCATTGCAGTCTGTTTGACAGAACAACACAGCATTCTCTATCGATCTATCGTATGCGAATAAATATTTGAATAAAGGAATCCGATATTCCGATACTTGTAAACTCGCGATTGCATCTCAATATTCAACTATTTGATAAATCAATTAGAACAAAATAGTGAACAGCTATTATTGAACATTGTTCAGTTTTGCTCTTCACATCGCGGACATTTGACTAATTATCCTCGACATTAAATATAGTTACAATTACGTCGTCCTAATAATAAACTTAATCTGACGCGAGTTAAAACATTATGAATGACATTATCCAAAATACTTAATGATTGAAATTCTCGATGAAGTTTGTCAGTTTGGTTGAATAATGACAGTGGAAAAAAAAAAGAACAAGAAGATGGAAAGAAGGCTTGCGATGGGGACGAGAGGGCGTAAATAGAAAGTCTCGACGATGCGGAGACCGCGTGTGCATGCTTGGTGATCGCCGCGGTGTTCATCGAGCGTAGTATTTTCAAACACGAACCAATATGTCTGTATATACGTAGGAAAAAGGGAGAGAGAATCCCAGGTGTAATTAGCGCTACTTTTACGATTACGTTTTACGTAAGATGCAGCACAGTCATTGCCTTCTACGCTATTCTCTGTTGCTGCTGCTGACTGCTATTTTGTATCCGGAGTCTTACTCTTGGGAAGACTGTTCTTGCGATACGTGTGTGTGTGTGTGTGTGTGTGTGTGTGTGTGTGTGTGTGTGTGTGTGTGTGTGTGTGTATCTGCATTTTGCGGCTCGACCTAGCCAAAGAGGCAACGATAGGAGAGACTAAACGTGTGAGGGAGTGAGAGCAAAAAGACAAGCGGGGGAGGTTGTTCCATTGCCCCAGATAACACGAGAACCTTCCTCTCCCTCTCTCTCTCTCTCTCTCACTCACTCTTATATTACGTTCGTTTGCTTCCTCACTTCCCCCTCTACACTTTCCGCACAGATCGTCGACGTCTCTTTACCGCGACGAGAAATATAAGAAACGAAATAACGCTCGTCTCTCTCTCTCTCTCTGTGCTCCTTTCTATAGATGTGTATATATACAACGAAAATATATCTGTATCTTTCGTATAAATACATATATATGTATATTTGCAAACCACGAGAAGAGCTAACCTCGACTTGATTCTATGCTAGAAGGGATAACTTGCGGTCTCTTCGCTCTACCGTTTTCCTATAGCAAAGTATATACACCCATGGCAATCTTGGTTTTCCTACCTATTCTACTGCACCGGCCCTCTTATCCGCGAACCACTAATATACGTATATAATACTTGTTCGTATATATGTATGTGATATACACCTTTATTCAGCTTGTATGTATATATTCAACTTCTTACATTACTCCTGTACCGTAATACAACATAAAATCGCTCTCTTGCGATGCCTCGTTATGTGTTCTCTTCTTATTTCGCGCAATGAGAAATTTCACTCTGCATTCGACATTCGGTACAAAGTCACTCGAGAGAGCCATAATTATGATAAAGTGCAGCTCTATAACAATTCGATCGAATGTATAAACACGATGACATTTTATCGAGCATAATTTCATTTAAAATAAAAAAATAAAAATCAACAAAACTATTCAATTCATTGATTAATATGACCTGCAGTTTGTATCAAAAAATACTTATAACCACGAATATCAAGCTTCAGGGAGGATAATATGATCGAGTTGAGGTTAAAATAATAATATAGAATTTGAATTCTATTGACCGGTTGTAAAAATGTGGTTGTAAAAGCAACGAAAAAATTGGTCGAAAATTTGAAACACCTTTGAATCAAACAATCGGTCATTTGAAAGAAAAGGACAAAAGAAAGGATTTAAAAGAATACCCAGTCAACCCCTCATTCAGTTTGGAAACAAATGGCAATTACTTCACAACCCCATGTCTTGTTTCTCGGATTTTTTTTACCTGACTCGAGCCATTCTAGTGGAATACCCAGTTTTCATTATTAAAATTTATTCTTTTGTCACGACTCAGGGTCGATTGTTCAAATTTTGTAAGAATTATTTTGCCTGATTCTTATGCTTTTGCCTGTCCATTTCTTCTATTTTGTCTATTTCAGTTTTCGTCTACTTTTCCTCGCTCTCTCTCTCTCTCTTTCTCTCTCCCTTCCATTCTCTACGTTGTTTGCTAGCACGCTCGGTGTGTCTCGAGACTGACGGGATATGGGCAGGTATACCAGCGGTATATAGAAGTCGTGGCAAGAGAAACGAGAAAGGTGAATGGGGAATCACGGACAGATAGTGAACGCCTGAGAAGAACATTGCCAAGTGTATACACACAAACACACACACATACACACATAAATATTTCACATATGTATAAATGTATAATAGAAGGAAGAAGAAACGTTTTGGTTGTAAAAGTATATTCCATCGAGGCACGGTACACAGCTACCGTGTGCCTTACGTCTTGATTCACTTTTTCTTCCTCATTTTCATTCTCTTCGTGAGGGATTTTTTTTCCTTACTTCTATTTTTTTTTCTTTTCGGTCTGTTCGTATATATATATAGAGTCCTGGTACACACTCGTCTCATCATTTCTTTCGTCGCCCTGTTTCCTGTCTTCCTTCTTACTCAAGCGTTCACCGAGATCGCACCCTCTTCCTCTCTCGACCTCCGGGTCATCATACGAAGAACCTTCTCTCGTCTCTCGTTTCCTTCCTCTCCGCCTCCTCCTTCCGACAGCGCGCAATGTGTCCTAATACCCAGAGGAGAAAGAGCTGAACCAACGACTATATACCGACGCCCACCGTTCACTCCCAACTACTTGGCCAAAGTGTGTGTGAGAGAGGGAGAGAGAAAGAGGCAGTGAAAGCAACGAAGAGACGACTGTGCGAGAAACTTAACGAGAAAATTAAGACGGCACTTTGGAATGTAACGTATTATAACAAATTTCATTTTTCCCCGTTCCTTCGATTCTTTTTCTTGCTGTATAAACCAACATGGCTTGTATTTCAAAACTATCGAATTATTCAAGAACATTTATATTTCATACCTTCGTCAGATTCGCGTGTACAAATGAATGATGAATAATCCTTTTAAAAGCGTTTGTTTAATTCACCACTTTAGCAACACACGTGTAATCACTATGCGATCGTATCACGAAAGCAAACAACTTATTGGCATTCGATTCACATTTCGGCCAGGATTGTGTTTAGGTTTGATGTTATTTTTTCCTTCTCTTTTTCGTCGACGAAACACAAGAATTAAAGTGAATCGAGTACGGATGCGTGTATTAACCCCGAGGGAGAATAATATATTTCCGAGCGAGACCCCGAACGTGCATCGTTTGAGGAATTTTTGAGCAACTGGCGCGTCCCGTCGAATGTGCGCTCAGCAAACGCACGCGGGGGTTCTATAGTATATGAACGAGAGGGAAAGAGAAAAAAGAGGGGGCGATAGTCGGACGAGCACGAAAGAACTCGGTTTAGGGGTCGGTGCACGCCGGGGTTGAAGTTCTCCCTCTCTCTCTCTCTTTCTCCGTCTTCTCTGACCTGTTCTCTCTCTCTCTCTCTCCCTCTCTTTTTCTCACACTGTTGCCTTCACAGCTCTCGTTTTCACCGACAGACACGACCGTAATAGCGGCCTCTGGCTGTAAAAATTGTGACCTCAGGACGAAACGATGAATGTTCGGGGAAGCCAGACTAAGAGAGAATAAACGGCGAATAGTCGATTTGTCGAATATTAAACGAGAGGCATTTGCTTTCATGAATTTTTATACCCATTCCATTTATCCACAGCAGTCCTTTTTCATAGCTGATTTGACACTTGTACCCGTATGATACTAACCATTTCAATTCTCAATGTTACACCAAAGCCGACTATCTATTTTGCATGAAAATTTAATCGTGGAAAATTCATTAAGAAACACAAATTAAAGTTAACGAATAAGGGTTTAGGATTTCTTAGTTTCCAAATGATTCGAAATCTGGAAAAAGCTAAATGTATTTTTATCGTTCCCGAATTTGTGTTATTACACTTTGGATGAAAAGTGAGAAGAGCTAAATGAATAATACCAACGCTGCGGTAAGAGGCAATGCAGGAAACATTCAGCAAAACCTCAGTAAACCAAAAACGAAAGAGAATGAGAGAAACGGATCGACGATTGTAAATATATAAACGGATCGCAGTTGTAAATATAGAGCGAGAAATAAAGAGAGAAAGCGAACGAAAGATGAAGATGGATTGTGTGATTACACACATAAGGAGGCAAGACAGTAAGCGGGAGAGAGAGAGAGAGGCATCGAACGATGCAAGGAAAAACCGAAGATTGTATTTTGCGCCTCTTCCTCGAGATCATAGATGTAGTACCCCCACTTCCCACAGTGTCGCCACAAATTTTAAAGTTAGAGAAAAAATTTCTATACGATGCGGTCCCTTGCCTCCTATGTTCGTCATGTTCCACTCGCATCTATCTTGAACCTTCATTCTTTCGCTTTGTGCGAGTGTCGTCACATTTAGATTGCCCAAACTTATCAATTTATTAATTATTATGGGCAAGAAAGGAAAGAAAAGGAGTTCACATGATGAAGAAGATGAGAATCGACGAATGAAAAGAAAGATTCAACGTTTGGAGAAAGAATTGGACCGGAAAAAGAAGAAGCGTCGTAAGTAGAGGTTTAACCTCGCTTTATGTTTGACAGAAAAAGGACGATTTCGTCTCATGCAACTATTTGCAAAATTTACGAGGCCGTGTACCGAACCAGCTTACAGCTGGTTACACGCAAGCGATTTTATCGTTGTGCGTTGTACTTCTGGCTCTTACCAGAATGTACGCCTTTCGTTTTACGAAGGAAAACGGTAAAATCGGACGACGGTTGAGTTTGACTCAAATAGCGTGTGTCGGACAATGGTTGGCGGGTATTGCTAAATTCTTAGCTTGGAGTCAACCAACAAAAATCGTTTTACAGGTAAACGCTCACCGTCTAGGAGTTCGTTCACGTCAAAGAGTTCGGACAGAGGATCAGTGTCTGATGAGTCGACTCGACACAGGGCGGAACGCTCACAAACTCGAAGACGTTCAAGGCCACGATCTCGATCATATCACTCTCAAACTCGAAAGCAAACTCAGACTCGACGTTCGACAACTCGATCTAGATCGAGAAGTTTAAATTCTCGAAGTCGCTCAACAGATGACTTGTCAGAAGACGAGTTATCCCGTGGTTCACTAAATCCAAGAAGATCAAAAAGCCCTGTGTTAGATGATCTTGAAGTGCCAACTACAGATGTACAGATCCAACGCACAGAGGATGATGTGAACAACATAACAACGCCATCCGTAAATGATCCTGCACATGAGGATGCAAACAACAAGCAGGCGGGCGAAGTGTTGCCGGAGATTCCGGAACACGAAATTGAGCTACAGCAAGAGGTGTTGGAGGTTATCGGATCGCGCCTCGAATCGGAGACGATAGCCGGTGCCGCGATTCACAAAGATATAGCTCTCCGTTGGTCTGAGATCGTGAGAAAAGGACTACCTGCAGATGAAGTTAAGAACTTACTGGAAAAATATCCAGCCCCGGAGAATTGTAAGTTTATTGCAGTTCCAAAGTTGAACACGGAAATTAACGCTGCGGTTCAAGAAACTGCGTTAAAGAGAGACAAACGTATCGTTGAAAAGCAAGAACGAGTTGCGGCGTGTCTTGCAGCATTGGGTAAAGCAATTACAATCGCTCTCAAAATAGATAGTCCAGATAAAATAGAATTACTCGAAAAATTGAGTGATGGAAGTAGACTTCTCGCTTCAATTCATCGTGAAGAGTCACTGGCAAGGAAAGGACTTATTCTGGCTAATTTGAATTCGTCATTGAAAACCACGTTGTCTAACACGTCCGTCGATGAATGGTTATTCGGCGTAGATTTGGACGAGAAATTGAAGATGGCTAAAAATTTAGAAAAAACATCAAACGATCTCAAGCCACCAACGAAACATGTACAGCAGTCGTTCGCCCAGAGAAATCTAAAAAACTTGAAGGGCCCGTCTCGACAAATTTCCTACAGGAATCGATCAACGATGTCGGGCGGGCGTCGACAAGTCAACAACAACCGCAACAACAAAGAAAACAACAACAACAGCCAGAACAACAACTTGGATGCAAAGAGGGCAATAGAACGCCGAGAACCGTCCCGGACCTACAGGAAACGCCGATAAACGAGACCGAAAATGTAGGTAAACCAGCAGGTCGGCTAACTTTATTCGTTGGCGCATGGTCAAAAGTGACCAATGATCCGGTGATATTAAAATGGGTGCAAGGATACAAAATACCATTTTCATCATATCCGGTTCAAGACCGTCCGCCGGTAGAGCCCATATGGACGAATCACGAGCACTCACTTATTCTCAGTCAGATTAATAAGCTAATTTCTAAAGGTGCCATCGAAAGATGTTCATGGTCTAAAGGTCAATTTTTGTCGAATATCTTCTTGGTTCCAAAACCAGATAAGACGTATCGATTGATATTGAATCTTAAAAAACTTAATGAGTTTATTACCGCGGAACATTTCAAAATTGAAGACTGGAAAGTAGCCAAAAAATTGATTAGATCACAGGATTTCATGGCCACATTAGATTTGAAAGACGCATATTATCTCGTTTCCATAGAAAAACAGAGTAGAAAATATTTGAGATTTTTACATAAAGGCGAGCTGTATGAGTTCACGTGTTTGCCTTTCGGCCTTAACGTTGCACCTTATGTTTTTACTAAATTATTGAAACCAGTAGCAGCATGGTTAAGAAAGAGTGGCCTAGCTTCTGTTTTCTATCTCGACGACATTCTTGTCATAGATAGATCGTATGGAAAGTGCACTCGTAATGTTCAGAGAACAACTGCACTGTTGCAAGAGCTAGGTTTTGTGATTAATGAAGAAAAAAGTCTCAAAATACCTACACAGCGCTGCAAATACTTAGGATTGATTTTTGATTCCAACAAAATGAGTATAGAATTACCAAAAGACAAAATTCAAAAGACTCTTGAATTGCTGTGTAAATTCGGTAAACTTAAACATTGCACAATAAGAGAATTTGCAGGCCTAGTCGGTACCCTAGTCTCTCGGTGCCCAGCTGTAAAGTACGGAATGATTTATGTGAGAGGTTTTGAGAAGGAAAGAACTTTGGCTCTTGAAGCCAACGGCAATAATTTCGATGCAATAATGTACCTGCAAAAGAGTTTAGATGAAGATTTTGCATGGTGGAAAAAGAACATCGTGTCCGCTAGGGCACCGATGAGTGAGCCAGTTTTCGAGCTTGAGATTTTTTCCGACGCGTCTCGTACTGGCTGGGGTATTTTTTGTAAAAACCATAGACATCATGGTTTTTGGACCGACGAAGACTTAGCGCTACACATAAACGAATTAGAGTTAAAAGCCGCCTTCTTCGGATTAAAATGCTTCGCAAAAGATATACGACACAGTAATGTTTTATTACGCATAGATAACACGACTGCAATTGCATATATAAACCGGATGAGAGACAGTCGATACGAGAGGCTTAGCACGCTGGCCAAAGAAATTTGGCAGTGGTGTGAGAGGAGAGATATATGGATTTCAGCGTCGTATATCCGATCCAGTGAGAACGTCGAGGCCGATCGAGAATCGCGAAGACTACAGCCAGAGACAGAATTTGAACTCTCAGATAGAGCTTTTCAAATAATAGTAAAAACTTTTGGCAGACCAGAAATTGATTTATTCGCGTCGCGAGCAAATAAGAAATGTAAAGATTATGTTTCGTGGCGTAGAGACCCCGATTCCATAGCAATCGATGCTTTTACAATCGAGTGGAGGCGTTGGTTTTTCTACGCTTTTCCTCCCTTCAGTGTTATTTTGAGAACACTTCAAAAAATCGAGTGTGAGAAATCTGAAGGGATAATAGTAGTGCCGTACTGGGAAGCTCAACCGTGGTTTCCTTTGTTTTTATCTTTGGTTGATGCCGAGCCAATTATTTTCAAACCGAATACTAAATTAATTCAATCTTCCTGCAGAGAGACACACCCGTTGTGGAAACGTCTTACCCTGGTAGCCGCCAGGTTATCCGGGAAGCGTTTATCAGGAGGCAAATTCCGGTGGAATCAGTTGATATTTCAATAGCATCTTTATCGAAATCGTCGCTCCGTCAATATGATTGTGGTTTGAAAAAATGGTGGCTATTTTGTTCTGTCAAGAAACTGGACCCGTTTAACAGTTCGGGAAAGGATGTCTTATTGTTTCTGACGGACGAATTCGAAAAAGGAGCTTCATACAGTTCACTAAACGGCTACAGATCTGCGATTTCACTGATTAAAGGACCCGAGTTGGGAAAAAACGATATAATTCAACGCTTCTTTAAGGGTGTGGCAAAGTTGAGACCAGCGGCTCCCAGATACGATTCAACTTGGGACCCTAAGATTGTTCTAAAATATTTAGCAACTTTTTATCCAAATGAAGAAATTAGTTTGGAAAACTTAACATTGAAGCTAGTAACCTTATTGGCATTATCTACTGGGCATCGAATGCAGACTTTGTCTCTTATTGATACAAGAAATATTTACCGGGCAACTGAAAATGAATTGGAAATAAAAATCCCCGATTCAATCAAAACTTCAGGCCTGACGAAAAGACAACCAGTACTTCGATTGCCGTTTTTCACTGAAGATAAACCGATCTGTGTGGCCTCAGTACTGTTAACTTATTTAGAAAAAACCAAAGATTTACGAGGGTCTGAGGTTAAACTGTTTATTTCTTTTAAAAAACCGTATAAAATTGTAGGAACGCAGACTCTCAGTCGGTGGATAAAATTAGTATTATCTAAAAGTGGTATTGACACCAACGTGTTTTCGGCGTATAGTACTCGCCATGCGGCAACGTCAGCAGCAAAACGCCAGGGAATTAATATTGACGTTATCCGAAAGACGGCCGGTTGGTCAAAAGGATCAGAGACATTTGCTCGTTTTTATGATCGTTGTATTTCCAGCGAAAATATGAAGTTTGCTGAAGCGGTATTTGAAACCCAATTACGAAATAATTGTTAACAATTCGAGATGTTCCTAGTAAATGTATGGATAAGCCTAACATCGTTATAAATTTGAAATAAAATTAAAACAGAAATGGCATACCATAAACATTTCTGCCGTAACTATCTTTCAACGACTACATCTATGATCTCGAGGAAGAGGCGCAAAATACAATTAATGATTAAACGAACCTTGGTGAAGTTCAATCATGATTGTATGAAGCGCCTCTTCCGAAGAGATCAGTCCCTCCCACCCTTTTATCTCTAAGGAGATACCCGTTTGGTAAGTTACGGCAGAGTCTTTGAAGAATGAAGGTTCAAGATAGATGCGAGTGGAACATGACGAACATAGGAGGCAAGGGACCGCATCGTATAGAAATTTTTTCTCTAACTTTAAAATTTGTGGCGACACTGTGGGAAGTGGGGGTACTACATCTATGATCTCTTCGGAAGAGGCGCTTCATACAATCATGATTGAACTTCACCAAGGTTCGTTTAATCATTAAGTGTGTAAGTTCCAAAAAGGGGTGTTGCGCTGTAAATACAAACTTGTATACACAGTTGCCTATGAATGAAATAGCAAAGGCGTAGCCAAAGGGCACGAGAAAATTGAGAAGTACTACCCACAAAATCTCGCCCGTTTGATCTTTTTTTTTTTGGACTTTCAGTCTTGCGAATAAAAATGAGACGCGAGCGTGACGAAGAAGTTTGAAAATAAAATTTCGTCATTCACCAGTCGCCAATTAAATAATTATGCATCGTGTGTCACAGGCGAGTAGCAGATTCGATGGGGGAATGAACGTTGGAGAGATGCTTATGTATACCTTGGTACTATGGTGTATACATCGCAGATACAAGAGAAAAGGTAAAAGGTTGATGCACAGAGGTAAAAGGTTGATGTACAGAAGTCAAAAAATTTGTTTCTCTCACCTTTTCTTCAGGGCAACCGCCGCACCAGGTTCAACTCAAACAAAAAACACACACACACACTCATATAATAAGATATAGAGTGAGAGAAGAGGTTACGAATTCGCTCCTACGCGGAAACACGTGCCCTCCAACTCCTTTTTTTTCCAGCCGCCCTCACGTCTGACTTCTTGGGTTTATTATTTATTTTTTATTCGCATTACGTGTATACACAAGCACTCGGTTTCATACTCCGTACATTATTTTTAGTTTGAGGACGAAAATTAATGAACGTATGCACGTGAATGTACCGTGAAATAAATAGAAAATAAAAATCCCCGATGCGTCGTGTTTGTACATGGAAAACGATAACGAGGAACCAGAGAGATGCCAAGAGTCAAGGGTCGTGCCCGATAAAACATGAGACACGTGTATGCATTGGCCACACATGGTATTCAATGGATAGACTGAACGTCGATGAAATAAAATCTAGTAGAGTCAAAAACAAGCATATGTGTGTGTGTGTCAGCAGAAATTACTCGTAGGTCCTGCGTATGCAGCGACAGATTTCACGATAACTTATACACAATACGATGCAAAAAATTTTCATTCCCCACCCAAAGGATTGTCTATGAATAAAACGTTAGTAAAGTGATGATTTTATTCAGGATGCAAATTGATGCAACGTATTTTTTAAAAACATGAGAGGATTCCTCGTTATGAAATGTCGGAAAAATATGAAGAATCACAAAATATTATTTCCAATATATTAATAATAAACAATTGTTCAGTGATCAAAGAGCAAATGTAAATTTTCAACTCGTTGTTTACACAATAATCCAATTTCACTAAAATTGCAAAAAAAAAAAAAAAAAAATTCGTCCGCGTAATAGACATTATCGATTCATCGTGACTGAACACGTGTATGAAAGTTGTAAAGGGCAACCGAAGGGTTGTTAAATGAACGATTAAGAGTGACACGTGGGTATAGTATGAACATTTGTGAAGGTTGTGTTAGAGAGATAAAGAAATGTCACTTGTAAATAACAGGGGTGAAAATTCATCTCTCACCTACGAGCGTTTTAAATCTCATCATCTTCATTTACGATTCACCTGAGCAGCTTCATTTACCGCCTACGAGAAAAGGCATCCGTGAGCAACCCACACTCGACAGTCTACGATATAAGTATGTTTCGTAAGGTGAATATTTCGCTATATAATACATAGAGTGATTGATTAAAAATTTATTGCAATGATGTACAAAGTTGTGAAGAAACCGAAAGAGAGATATAAAAATAGAGGAAAAAATAGGGCGAAAGAGGGAGAGATAGAGAAATATACAGCTCGTTCGAGGACAAAGATGAGACGGATCGATGTTTTACGGAAACATGTTGACTCGTCACCTTCTTTACCTTACCAACTTTTCATTTAATGTTTCAATTCTTTGAATATTGCATGAATGACTTTAATAATGAATTCAAAGCTAAATCGAAACTATAAACTTATTTTTACTATTTCAAAAGATCGTTCGAACGATATTGAAATACGCCCTCCATCACGACAAACGTTATCTCTGACCATTCGCCTAAATATGAACTATTTTTATTTTTACAAGCTCCTATAAATCGTTGATGTAGTGTCAATGTCCGGAGATAAACACTCGTGACGAAGTTTGTATTGTCCGATCGAAGAGCAATCGAATCAAAGTTTCCTATCGCAATTTCCTCCAGCAGTTAGAAAAGTCGTCGAAGTTCCCTTGTATAGATTTGATCGAAAATACAAGATAAACAAATTCGAGTTAAGCAATGAATTCTAATGGCAAAGGAGACACGTCGATTTTCGCGAAGCAAAGTAAACTCTCGAGACGCGTATTCTCCGTATTATAACAGGAGTTCTCTCTCGGTAGGAAAATGGGCGACGGGGTAATATTGAACGAAGCACGTACGGATATAACCGCGGGCATTGAGCCTCTCCTGAAATTGCAAACAACGGAAAGCTCTCTCACTCTCCTTCTTACTCTCTTCCCCTGTGGCAGGGTCGAGACAGGCCTTTATCAAAGTGGGTTGTCAGCCACAGCCTTTATCGCTGGTACACTGTTATCGGAAAGGAGAAAGAGATGGCCTAAAACTTGAGAAGGATGGATCGCACGAGAAGATGAGAAGAGAGTCGCCAACTGTGCTAAATACTCAACGTGTATACATATATATTTATATATAAAATATGACACACATAAATACATATATAAATTATGATGCATGGACATAACTTTAGATACTGAATCATGTGTTTCGTGTCCTTTGGAGAGTAAACACTCGGAGCACTGTGTACCTTTGCACGAAGAAAATTGAAACCGAAAAATTATACAGTTACAGCGATAGAATCGAAGTAAAACCTCGAGTTTCAACTGATTTTTACTAAGCAAACCTTTCATTTTCATGAAAGTACCAACAAAATTTCTTAAATATAAATAATTGGATTTCAAAGTCACAAAACATTATATTTTGCTCTGTAAAAAAAATACCAATGCCAAATCGTCTGTCTGTATTATTGGTAATTCTTAACACCGGAGGAGATAACATTTAGGTGGAGCTAACGAAGCTGATTTTTAAAAAATCAGCATGTCATTCGATTTTTTTCTTCTAACGAAAAATAATTGCTAATAAAATGTCAAAAATTACGTATATACATGAAAAGCGTGTAAAAATGCCGTAATTTCTATGCAATGAGTACAAGCTCGTTGTGAATAAATGCTCTGCTCACTTGTTATTTATTGGCATTGGAAATCTATATTTTTACGAGAGCAGAGAAATTCTAGATGCAGGATATAATCAGTACATAAAAAGGATGCAGCTCCGGTATAATCGATTTTTCGATCCAATATTATTTGGAGGTCTGTTAAGTTGTCTACGTGTGGTAAAAAGATTTGAAATTTGGTATTTTCTAAAAAAATATAATTACGTTTGAACATTATTAGCATAAATTATATGCAATGTGCTGATGTTCGTTATTTGAGGTCTTTTTCATCTGAAGGTCTGTTAACTTGACATAGGCAGCGTTTTGAAGTGTGTGTATTCAAAAAAAATGTTGAATAGATGAAAATTTTAAATCAAGCATTCTATAAGTACACATAAAAAAAGGACGTAAATTGAATTTATGAAAAAGGTCGTGTATATTTTTTTTTTTCAAGAGCTAGCTTAGCATTGGGACAGCAAAACAAAAATGGAGGAAAAATTCGATAAATCAATTCGAGAAGATGAAATAGCATCGATCGCTGATGAGGATAAAGGTTTAACCTCCATTGTTTTGTTCTTCAAAAGATGGAAAAGAAAGCACACTTCGTTGGTTTGGGAGTTGACCTACATAAATAGACAGGTAGGCATGAATGGATACAAATTATAGAAGAAAACCACAAAAATTGTGAAATGAGAATTCTAGGGTTTCATGGCTCTTGAACGAACGAGATGAAATATATATTTTTATATACATAAAAATATATATTTCTAGATACGTACGAAGGTTATGTTTTCAATGAACTACATACGGCTAAGAATTTGAATTATTCCAATGATTCAACCCGAACTTACTCGACTGCGAGAAACTTCCACCCTCGCTAGCATTATTACTGTGTACGCGTAATAAACATAAGTATATCGTTTCCTGAGTAAATACATGCTTGGAATCCTCTTTTGTTCGTCAATAGTAAGAAAGAACCAGAAAAATATTGTTGAGAGAAGAAAGTACTTAAGAAAGTACAGTGAGAAGAGAATGACGAAAGAAGATGGAAATAGCAGACGTTTTTATTTATGTATTCGCCTTGAATCATAGATACATCTGGGTGTTTCGTTGAAATTTATATTTCTCCAAAACGATCATAGAGAGAGTGTCTCGAGCAGAGAGTAAATAAAAGTATGATATGAACGCATGAAATAAATGCTTTGATATCAATTTAAATCGATTAAGCTGTTAGATTTGATTCGATTCGAGTGTGCTCGATTAAACTATTTTACTTTATACAAATGATATACTTTGTGGTCCGCTTTCAATAGAGTTATATTTCAATAAAAATCAATAAATTCATCACAAATTCCAGCTAAACTCCCATTCATAAATACTATTTGACATGTTGTATTTCAAAATAAAAAAGTTTTATTTTAACATAAAAGATTAATCCTTAGAATTCAAAATCGAGTAAAAGCGATTTGTCGACAGTCCAGCGTAAGGCTTCTCTTATCACTTAAAAAATTCTGCGTTACATTAAATTATATCATATTATCGTGATACGGAGTGATATGAATGATTATTTCATCTGTTTACGATATAAGTTGAAGTGTATCGAAAACAAAGTAGCGATAATCGGAGTGGGTTTAGAGCTAGAGTTTTCTCGGGGTTTGGCATACGATCATAGGAGAGGGCAATCTGGAATGGTTCGTTCGTCTCTCCTTTCCCCCCGTTCCTCTCGCCGTTCTGACCGCTGCAGCGTCACAGTATCAATTTCTCTCGTCGCGTGCTCGGAGTGAGATTGCGGCCACTATAACGCCTCGCGCACGGATCTCGCATTAATACCAACTCGTTCGATCCACAAAAGAAAGAGAGAGGTAGAGATACAGAGAAAGAGGAAAAGAAAGAGGGAGTTGGCGAAGAGAGAGAGAGAGAGAGAGAGAGAGAGAGAGAAAGAGAGAGGAAAGGCGGAAGAACTTTTGCCTTTCCCTCCTCTCCGTGCTCACATATGAGGTTGGATATTCGTGTGGTTACTATACATACTGAGAAATATATAGTAAAATATCGCGTCCTCCACTATTGCCCTCTCCTATGATCACTGTCTCATGGTGGACGCACTGACGAAACCTGTATCTCTGTATGTGTTCAACGATGTTATACACATCGAGTTGTGTATAAGGGAGCTTGCACACCCATCAGCTTCTTGCCCGGTCAACCAAACGATATCTCTATCCTACTCTCGTGTGTGCTATTACACATATACATCTCTTTATATTTGTGTGTATATATATATATCAGTGTATGTAGTACAGACGCTTTGCAATAGTCGTGTTACTGGTGTCCGTCGTCGACTGGCCTGCGTCGAAAACGCGAGTGCGAGTGAGTAGTGAATATTATTGCCTCCTTCTCTTCTTCCTCTAATCTCTCTTTCTCTCTCTCTCTCTCTCTCTCTCTCTCTCTCTCTCTCTCTCTCGGGTTCTGTTCTACTGTCTCTTTTTCTCTTGCTGTACAATCACAACTATAACTATAGAGCGAACGCGAGTAGAGTTCACTCCCCAGCTGAGCTTCGCTCGCGGTTCGTGGTGTTTACGTTCGGTCTCGCTGTTTGCGATACAAAGGCCAGGTAATATACCCCGCGAGCTAAGCACATAAGCACGTTACATTCCATTACAAGTTGAGTGGAAACGCACTCGGCGGGGGTGTACAAAATGAAAAGCACTGGAGAGAAAGAGGGGGAAGGGGGTGGAGAAGAGAAATGGAGAAAGAGAGTCAAAGAGGAAGAGAGGGAGAGAGAAAACATTGGTTGATCATCGACGAACTAGCGGTTACATTGCGAGACGAACCGTAATATGTATCTCCACATTTGGAATTCCTCGCCCCGAGGGGGCAGCACCTACAACGGTTAATATACGCGTAATACAGTATTTATCGTAACTTCGTACACAATAAATACCATTGCAACTCTATCTCGATATAACTTTCAACATATTTATTCAATTTTCTTTTCATCTTCGTTCTTAATTCATCGATATATATTTTTTTTTTACATACCAATTTTTCCGGAGATTCTACCAGTTTTTTCAATTACTTTCAGATTTTTATTGACATTCTATTTATTCATTCAAATATATTCGTCTTACTAAATAAAAGACGAAATAAAAGTAATCTTCGTCTATTTGATTCGATAATTATAATAAACTTATTATGTTTGTTGATTGTCGAATAATTAGTTTGAGTTCAGAAATAGCAATTGATGAACAAACAATTACTCATGACGTTAAAGTTTGTATATTTGGAATGCAACGAAATTCCTTCATAATTTTTTATACAGAACATTCAAAAATTTAGATTCATTTTGTATACGATAATTCAACAATATTTCATCGTCGATTTGGAAACAAAATCTTTTACAAAAATTAGGAAGATTGCAAGGATTTGTCAAATAATAAAAAAAAAAGTGTTTTTTTATTCCACTTGAATCATGCAAACTTCAATATCATTGAATTATTGAAACACAATTGCAGACAGAAGCATCCAGAATGTACTTTCAAGTACGGGAAACCTTATTTTTAATGAAAATCGATAAAATTGAATAACGCAAATCAGGGTACAAAATAGATAACACGTGAATTAGCCCTTACAACACGTGTATGCTCATCGTGAATATCTGCAGTAATGGATATTTGGACACACAAAGTGATACATTAGTGGACAATGGTTGGGTACGGTGGGGAAACCTTATGCATACATACATATATGATAAACTCCCGAGAAGGTTAAACTGTTGAAACGTGATTGGCACAAATTGCATGCGCGTTTACAGATGTAGTACATTGGTATACATGAGAGACTAGATGAAATTTAGAATAAAGTTAACCATATTTCGTTAGTTAACAAAGTTGAGTTGATTATATCCACGCGTTTCTGTGATTTGCGGGAAGTGCTAGAAAAAAAAATTGAAAAAAAATAAACAAAAGATACCAAAAAAGTAGAAAGCTATCGATTGGGCACTTGAAAAGATTGAAGAAAAATTATGTCTATGAAAATTTGACGAGCAAGATTATCCAAAGCTTGTGCAGAACCATCGGGAGCCATGTGGCGAACGTGCAAAATTCTCACCAATTTTTTTTTCTCTTCACTCTTTCTTAGTCGATACTCCACAGGTATATATATATATAGACATAAAATACATTTATATGTATATAAATATAGACGTTGTAGTAAAAACGTCTGAAACTCGATGGCATACGTGTATACGTGTATATAAGAGAAGAGGAATATCGACCGCGACGAGACAGCAGCCTGTGTAACAGGCTACGACGAAGGGAAGTAAAGAGGGGTAAACAAAAAAAGAAGAGAAAGATAGAAAAAGAAAAATACGAGAGTGATATACGTTAGTAACGGAGGGACAAAAAGTTTATAAACGCGAAATGAAAAACCACCTACGTCCGTATTATCACGCTTCAACGATTTATAACACTAACTTCAACGTTATTATTAGCAATATTATATTATTATTTTTATTATGATTTTTAATGTGATTATTACACTCGTCGATATTATTTTATGGGATAAAGTAATTCAATAACGTTATCCAAAATCGTTTTACCGTGTCAACATTCACGTGTGTATTATCATCTAGTACACGTGATTATATTCGACGAGGATAAAGAGATTTTAATTCGAAATGAGATTAAGCGCATTATTTACAACACATTCGCATATAACGACGTTCTGATCCATTGAGTGATTAGCGGAGATAACCGCGATATGTGCTGCATTAATGTTATGCAAAAAGCCACAACATTTGGTAAATATAACGAAGTACAAATTTCTCTCGTAAATCGCGAGGCCACTGAGCGAAAACCAACCCCTGAAGCCATATTTGAGAGTTTGTTATTTTTATTCATTTCAGAATCATATTTCAAACGCACATTATTTTGACATTATTTGTTAAACATGATGAAATTTCAAGGTCATATAGCAAGACCCAAGTTTATCTATTCATATCGAGACACATTATTACAATTCATAAATGTCATGTAGCATCTGATTAAAAAAGGAAAAATAAAAGAGATTATTTATCGTTGTTACTCTGAGTAACATGAATGATGAAAAATTGTAATTCTAATTCGATTATTTTAGCGTTGAAACAATTACATATCAGAATTTTGATAAGTATTGACTTTTCTTCTACGAAAAAGTGGCACATTAGAAAGATTTAAGAGGTATTTAAAAATGAAATCAAAGTTTTAAGAAAGACAATATTAATAAGGGATTTCTATGAATGGTAGAGGTATGAAAAATAAAAATAAAAACGTCTGGGTCAGTGCGAAGTCGGAAATAGGGGAATCATTTTATCCTGAAACGTAGCCCATGGAAAAATTTGTTCAGCCCTTAACCGAGCTTTCCCCGGCAAGTTCATTCCAAGGTAGGAGATTCGATCAATAAAAAGATTTTCCCACGCTTAAAAATCATGAGAAGTGTAAGCCGAGGTGCATCAGAAATGATCGATATTTAACAGAGTCAGTGAACTATCTCGATTCATGCTGGATCGTCATGTTTCGAGATGTATATAATTAAATGAAAATATAAATATAAATAATAAAACGAAAAAGAACAATGTAAATTGGCGATGTCGATGTCCCTTGATAAACGGCACCTTAAGCCATGTGTAATAAAGAGAAATAATTATCGTGATTGCCGTTTAAAGCATCTGTAAACAGCGCCACTGGTTACTTCTCGTTTGAAGATCGGGGGAGAGCTGGATAAAAATCCGGAGAGCTTTGCCTTTCCCTCTTTCTCTCACAGGGCACTCACAGACGTTTCGTCTTTTTTCTTCCTTGCCTACCTTTCTCTCTCTCTCTCTCTCTCTCCCTCTTTTTCCTTTTCTCTTACTTTTTTTCTGTTGTATCCGAGTAATTCAGCGAGTCGCTCGACTACAAAAGACCAAGGGGGATAAACGAGAAAGAGAGAGGGCAAAAGGAAGGAAGGAAGAATAAGAGAGAAAGAGAGAGAAAGAGAGAGAAAAGAGGCCCACCATCGGCGTGTCGGTGGCGGCGGTGGACTCGATCCACTCGTCGTTGCCCGGAGAGAGAGACCCATCTGGTCGTTGCACTGCCGCCGCTACCAGCACTATATACCATACTCCTTAGTATTAGTATGTATATGCGCACACTTTCGTATATACGTACAAACGCTATGCCTTACGAATCTTTACCTCCGACCGATCCTTGCCATCACCTGCCTAGCTTGGGACTCCCAAAGAGAGAAAGAGATAGAGAGAGAGAGAGAGAGAAAAAGGGAGAGAGAGTTGTAAAGAGTTTTAATACCAATGCGAATGTACCGAAACAATAATCCTTCAGTGTCACGACTTCATCGCGTTATATATACCCTCGTAGAATCATAAATTATAATCGCTCATTTAAACTCCAGTATTCATGAAATTTTCTTACAAACATCGACTAAATATTTCTTTTCTTATAAAACATTTATTACTAATGTTTGGATCCTTTCTTTTTTGTTGTTTCAATTTTTGCATTTTTTCCAATAATAACATCAAGTATTAATAATTAATAAGATTACAAGAATAATGAAGAAGACGAAAAGTTGGTGCATGGAAAAAGTTGGATACTTTTGGCAAATGTAGGACGAAATTAATAGTCGGTGTGAAAGGGTTAACTCCGCCATCGCCCCTACAACATCTGACGACAGACCTTCGAGTTCCCAGCGGCGCACCGGTGCGACAAGTCAACGTTTATCGAGTTTCTAGACAATCCAGACGTCACGCGAGATACTCGATCTCACTCACTCCCGAATCAACGTATACATCGTTGTGGATCAAAGTTAAAAAAATAATATATCGAGACAGAGAAAAATGCGAGAATGAGAAAGAGGAAGGAAGTGAGTGTAGTTTGACGACGATGCAGCAAATTTAAGTTGATCGACCAAGTTCGAAAACTCTATACATATGAAATATTTTCCCATAAATAATATCAACCGAAAGAGCATATGCATAGTATTTTAATTCTCGTTAATGAGTTGATTGAACTACCAAATAGGAAAACCGGTGAACACAAAACAAACAAGACAAAAAATAAACTTCGGAAAATCTAGTAAAACGAGTTAACGCAGCTGTCAAACGTTAGAAAATTACTTAAAATCGAATTATATTTTTTCAGTGTAAAAAAGAAATGAAGATTTTTGCATTAATACATTAGTGGCTATGAGATTGGGTTTTTTTTTCATAGGCTTTTTGTGTAATGAGCGTCTAATTTTTTAAACTCCTTTTACCTTAAGTGCCATTGAAAATTCATGCCCCGAAAAGACTGAAAAAAATTTTTTCCACATATAACTTGACGTTCATTTGATTTTTATAAATAAAACTGCAACAGTATTTTTCGTAAAACAGTTGAATCAGCAAATGGAAAGGCATTGATGACAAAAACATATCGAACAATCAGCTGTGAATAAAGTTTATCAAGTCTGATATATTCGTAAATGTTTTGTGCTGCATTGATGCAATGGCGGTGACGTCACATAACTAACCTAACGAAAAGGTTATCGAATAACGATTATAAAATCAAGCAAAATGATTTATTTATTGTTCGAGTTTATCCGAAAATCAATTAAGCACGGACCATGCATTTCGATGGAATTGCCATTACGTCATAATTGCAACAAAAAAAAACAATAACAATAATCAAAGTTGTTAAATCCTCGTGGGTACAAATTTTATGTCGACATCTGGCGGTATAATATGGCAACAAATTTAATGAACATTCACAGTCTATTCAAAACCTAAGGAAGTTTCAACTAAATCGTAAATAAAGCCGAAATAAAAATATGAAGAAAATAATCTGAAGAATGAAAATAAAAACAAAGAGCAAAGTACAAAGCGAAACTGATTGATTTTGGTAAACTTACCGAGGCCTCTTCATGGCGTATCGAGTTTTTTACGGGCACAGGCGCGAACTCGTGCTCTCCTCGTAACGCGTCGTTGTGTCACGTGTCGTCCGTCACTTGGTTGTCTCTCATGGCATCGGCGTGTTTATTTCGCAACGTTATTCCCGAACAATATTTAAATGAGGAAAAGATGCAGCAAATGTCACAAAAAAAACCACAGATAAGGAATAAACGTGATTCGCGGTGTCGAAGAAAAGCACGGAAAATGTTCGTGTATATTTAATAAAAGAGTTTTTTCAACGAAGTCTTTTCACTGTTTATATTTTCCTCGAACGTGTACGAAAATGACAACAATATTTCTTTGGCTATGTTGACGCTCGTAAGGCGACGTTCATATACATTTTCGCTCACCAATGAACAATTTTCAAAAGTCTTTTTCACTTTTATTTAACCTTTCGACAAACTCGTTCGAATTTTCTCTTGCCTTTTCGTCTGCTAATAATCGTTTTCTCTTTTTCCTGAACTCACCGTGCCTCTATATCTTTACATATATGCATATGTATATGTGTGGTTTATATAGTATATTACTACTACTACGCACGATGGCGGTGGCACGAGTTGTCCGGAGAAGAGGGGAGGGGAAGTGGAAGAGAGCTCCGGCAACGTCGCTCGCTTACTCACTCACTCCTCAGGACTCTTCTTCTCCTTCTTCTTCTTTTGGCTCACTCTGTCACTCGCACGTTTCATGGTTGCGCCTCGTCGAGCTTCTCGTGCGCGCACACCAACGTACACACTTATACGCTTGGCACATATACACAACGAGTACGAAAATCGACGACGACTACGACAACGACGACGTCGGAGACTACGACGACGGGCAAGCAGGAGGAGAGCAGCAGCACCAACTCTACTACCGTGGCCTCTCGTCCCCTTCTACACAATATATGTGTATATATTTACGTCTTTCTCACTCTCTCTCACTCGCTCTCAACTCAGTGGGAAACGTTCTCTCCAAAACCCGTGTTTCCCTCGTTTCTCTTTCTCCCTCGTGCACTCATACGTTTTTTAAATTTTTTTATTAAAAATTTTTTTTTTCAATTATATCTTTCTCTGTTTCATGCGATGATGCTCGTGTTTTACAAGAAGAGGTCTCGTAGTAGTTGGGCGCGATCGAAACACACTATCTTCTTTTATTGGTGAGGAAAATAAGCGGCACAAGTTTGAGCGAATTGACGAAGAAAACTATTATTATTGTATGGTCAAAAGACGGGAGCCAAGACACGCATAGAGAGAGGACTTAGGGCACTCACGCACGCACACTCGAGAATATAGATATACAGGTACACACACGTATTACAATGCGATATTGGCTTTATATTATATACACAGAAGGTAACTCGAGGATAGCAATGTTTCTCAAGACGAGAAGAACTTCGGTATTCGTTCGTATGAGTATGTGTGTGGTTGTGTGTGCGCGCGGGCTATTCGACACGCTTTAGCCGAACGACTAGCAGAGAAAATGAGTCGAGTTGTGTGTGAGAGCGGCGAAAAAGAGAACGAGGGGAGGGATAAAACGCTCTCCTCTCCCTCACTCACTCACTCTTTTTCTCTGTATATATAAATATTTATCTCTCTTTCTCTTTTGCAGAGACACACGCGCGATAAAACAGTTACGAGTACTATATTCGAAGAAACTTCAAAAAACTCACACTACACACACACACAAAAGTACGCAAATTTATGTATCTCCGTGATTTTGAGAAAACCGTTGTCATCCACCTTCGTCCCGTATCAGCACTTTGTCATTATAATTTTTGATATTCGAACGAACGAATAAAAAATCAAACAAAAGACTTCACAACGTTTTCACGATAACGAGTGTTCATGAATTTTCAATGTTTTCTTATTCTGTCAACCGTGCACGTCGTCAACATTCACGAGTCAGTGTGAAGCACAAGACGTACGGTCAAGCTTCTCTCGAGGAAAGACGGAGAGCGCGTTATTAGCACTCGCACGTTACAGCAAGAGAGAGGATTTCATTTCCAAGATTTGTTTTTGACGCTCGCGTTTCAGTTTTAAAACGCCTGTTTAAAACTCAACATTTCTTGGTTATGCACTTGCGCAAATAGTCTCTTGTTTTATTTATTTTTTATTATTATAAAACGGATTTACGTGGACAAACGTGTTCCGAGCATTTAACGAGATGGAGCGAAATGTTCTGGACGCGAGAAAGAAACATATGCATACGTGTGCAAGAGCGCATGCATATAGAGGGTTTATACACTTCTATACACGCACACGCCGATAAATTCGAAGAGAGAAGGGGCGCTCTGGCGTGAGGTTTGTGTACCGATCGACGACACGACGACTACCGTGCCCTCCACACTTGATCAGCCACCGTCTATCTGTCTTTCTCTTTTTTTTGCTTCTCTCTCTTGCCACTTCTCTCTGGTACTCCTTTTCACTGATTCTCCCTCTCCCTCCCTCTCTTTCACTGTCTCTGACTCTCTCGCACACTCGATCTCGGTAATCTCGAGATTTCAAAACTCCTCGGACACTCGTAACGTCAACGAAAACACGAAAAAACAATATTCTCACGAGGTTAATATGCGAATCGAGGTATTACGTATATTTACGTATTATTTGTCCCTCACAATATTCCCTTTTTTAACCGAAATAAACGCGATTGTCAACTTGACTACTCTCACTTGCTCGCGGTGGCGGAAGCCATATTGCGATCGCGCCGTACCCCGTAATGTTCCACAGCCGTGTATAGAGCGCCCAGTACAGAGCGCCGCCAGGAGTCGGCAACGGCGGGCAGGAGAGACGGAAGGGACGCACACGCCGTCTGACGCGCCTATTGGACAGTTCAAAGTAAGGCTAGCATCGTACCGCCATCTACCGGAATATCAATCAACCTTTCCACTATAACCCGACACACGATTTTACCCTTTGTGTTTTTACTCGCTATTATGGTTCACGTATTTATATTCATTATTATGAATCTCTGTGGGTAGAAGAGGATCGAGTACGTGAATCAACATTTATTTAAAGTTTTACATGAGTACAACGATCTCTAGGTCACCAGAAATCCAAAGTACGCAAATAATTCGACAAATAAATACACATTGCAATATTTTTACAATTTAAACCCTTCAATTATATCTGCCATCTGGACAAATATCACACACGATATTTCAACCAAAATTTGAACAGCTGATCTTTCATTAAATTTATCAATTCTCTTACTATTCTAATACATTCATTTTATCGATAAACAAATTACGGGGTTTCAACAGAAAAGAGATCGAAGAACGAAATTAATTTTCGAAAATAAGAAAATGAAAAAAAATAAAAACAATATAATAATTACCCGTATTAATACATTTTTCGAAAATTTCCCTCGAATTTTTTTATCACGTGTTCGTCGTTTGTTTGAAAATACTTACCAAACTATTAGAAAAAAAAAATTGAAAAATTGATCTCACGCTTTTGTACGAATTAGTAAATCTAGCGGAGGATCGGAAAAACATTTTCGAAAGTTCTATGCGTCCGAGAAAAATAATCATACACATTCGTCATCAGTTTTTCATATACTTTTTTCCCTTCTAAGGATCATAAAAGATAAAATATATATTATTACGGGTGAATTTTAGAACAACTAATAAAAAACGGTCGAACGAAGATTTGGACTAAATTTCAACTCAATTGGCCAACTAGTTGTTGAGAGATTGTTCATTCCTTCCTTCTTTTTAGTCAAATTTGACGTGTTCTTGATGGATCAATAAATTTGTACAAAATTTCAGAAATAAAACTCCAATACCTTCGAATTCATTAGAATTTGTTTTATCCTGGGAAATCATGTTTGAAAATTTCGAATTTTACAAAATAGACCGCCTTTTGAGGTCATTATCGTCTCGCCACAGTTCGTCAAGTTCAAAACTTGACTTCCCGGTTAATTTTTGAAAACGTAGATGTAACTTGGGGGAATCTAATAATGTTAGTTTCTATAAGTTATGGGAATGTAAAAACACATAAACTTTTACGAAAAATGTCGAATGTCTAAATGACCATTAAAAAATAGTCAAAATTGTTAGATTTTTTGCGAAAAACTTCGTCATAAGTTCTTCTGTAATTGAGAGAAAAAAAAACAATTGAAAAGTTTCACAGTTATTTCGTGAATTGTAAATTTTTTCTATTGCTTCCTATAAGACTTTTGATTGCCAATATCTCGAATACTGGACAACGAATTCTTTCTAAATTTTGCACTTATTTTTGTGATAATACCATGAAGATATTTTCAATATTCCAAGAAATTCTGTAGAAAATTTTTTTTCCGAGACAACTACTTTGAACTTTAATCGTATGGAATGATGCAAATCTTAAAAATCTTCGAAGAAGCACAGAAGTAGCTGACTGTTCGAAAAATCGCAAATAAAAAGTTGTAATTTAACCACTATTCCGTGTACAAAGGGTTCAATGAATTAACATCACTTTTATTTTTTCAAGGAATAATATTGGAATTGAATATTGGAATTTCGATGAAAAAGAAAAAATTATTCACTTATAAGGCAAAATAGCAGTCCCTGGACCGTTTGAAAATTCGTCCAAATCGATTTTTGTCATCGTGAAAATCTTCACAAATATCCAACAATTTTTTACCACGTCCAAAGTCCTTAACGCATGTTTGAAAATAATAGAAAATTTTTTAAAACCTCAATATTAATTTATTTCAATTGAGCAACGACACAAAAATGCTCGAATTGTCTAGACTCTCGTAAATTGTAATCTTCAAGATTTAATTATTATTGTTGCATATTCAATTACGAATAGTTGACCGTACTGGTAAGCAAATGAGACACGATCTTCAATTCTAATTCATCCGCGAACTTGAACGAACGTCGACAGAGAATCGTATCAGCCGTCGACCCACGAAGCTATTATTAATCGTCACATCTGAATTGTTCGAGATGATTAGTTGAGAACGTATACACGAGTTCCTGCTCCAACACCCTCGTACCCATTCTCGTACGTGTCGACTATACTATTCGATATATACATGCATATTATAATGTAAGATAAGGTAACTCGATGTTCGCGTCTCGTTGATTGACACAAATGAGATGGATGCACTTCTTCATAAGCTTTCCTACTCGTCCGTGAAATTAATCGTTCTTTCCTTCTCGCATTAGATTTTTATTATTCATTAACAGAAATGACGACACTCTAATTATTCCAAATGAATTTTTTTTTCTCGACATTTATAGGAATAGCTTTCTAATAAATTTTTATAAATATTATAATGAGTTTTATTTATGTTAAGATTATTATTAGTCAGATGTGGATGAAAATTTGCATCACGTACGAAACCACAACAGTATGTGCACGCGGATTGAAATATAAATTATACTTTGGAAAGTAGTCGATGAATTAATTGCCGATCGACGAATCAAATGTGCATAAAGTTCCGCACCTCGTGAGTTATTTATTTTAAATGATCAAAATAAAATATATCAATTTCGTGTATGCAAAGTGTCGAGGAAAAGTAATAAAAGATTGGGAGGAAACTGATTTTTGAAATTTTAATTTCATCAGAGAATTTAGTTTGTTGAGAGAAAATGACGGCCTATGAAGAAAAATTGAAATTTATGCAGTGGCCAGCCACATACATTGTCTATGTTTGTCTACTTGACACCCTGCCTTCAAAAATTAAATACCTCGTATACTATTTCAGTGCGAAATAATTAAGAAAATTTTTGGAGAAAAAAATCAATTAAATGTACGTAAAGGTCCGATCTTTTGAGGTTATGTAACTTTGATCGACATTGAAATCTACATCGTTGGAACCCAATGATTTTTTTAATTCTTCTTATTTTGTATTTTATGTTTACTTTGGAATCGTCCTAATTTTTCTAGTAGATTTAGTTTTCAAGTCATAGAAAAATGTTGTCCAATTATCGAAAACTCTGAATGTGAATTTTCGATTTTGTTAAAAACTATGAACAATTTTCGTTACATTCCAACGATGCAAGCTTCAACATCATAACTTTGGCGTATATCACCTGGTTAGAGTACAACAAATATAGCTATGTATCGCTATAGCACTCAATGTATAAGTGTAAAAAAATTTTCGCGAGTCTGATTCCCTCCTGCTCCTTAACAACCTTAATCGATGGTCCAATGGCGAAATAATATTAATGTATTAATGAATGGAAAACAAATAGTGAAACAGGCTGATTAACAAATTATTTCACGTTTCCTTTTTCACGATTCAAAAAGTCCAATCACGTTGGCCTAGAAAACAGATTGCATTTTACGAAAGAGTGACTCCCAAATCGGTTCACGTGTCTTCGTTCCAGACAACCATGAACGATTATTGTTTATCTTTTTTTCCTGTATATCTCTTTCCGTTTCTTTCACTGTTTTTTTTTTTTTTTTTTTTTTTTTTCAACACGGAGCATGAAAAATGTCTTTTAACGCCGTTAACACGAATAAAGGGACAAAAGTTTCGAAAATGTATGATAACATTAATTTGGACGTGTACACAAAATGTACTTTGAATATTCTGAGAACAGAACTTTCCTGACAGTCTTTTACTCCAATATAAGAACACACATGGACTTGAGTTGTGACACGTGCACGGGAGGGACAAATACTTGAGCTCAAAAATATGATCAGCATTCTCTACGTGTTTACTAATTTGGATGAACATTCACGCATCAATTTATTTATCACTCTCAGTTCTTTTTCCTCCATCCAACCAGGAAATTGCGCATAAATATTCATCCCCGATTATAAAAACGGTTTCTTGTAGACGAACTTTGTACCAAAACAACATGAACCGTTTAAGGGATACACACCAACCTTGGCACTCGGAAAACTAGCGGTAGCAGGCAAAGTGTAGCGTACAGATTTTTTTTTTCATCTTGTGGAATTGACAATTGTTTGATTTTTTGAACAATACTCAATTTTACAAAAAATAAAATTATCCGATATTTCCTTGTGATATACTAAAGCTTTTCTTTGCAAGAAACTGTTTATTCGTCCAACGATGCTCAACAGAGATAAAGATTCCTCCACCGTTGGCAAGGATTTTCAAAATAAAAAATCAATCATTTTGAAAACTCATTAGTCACAACGAAAACATTATTTATGTCCATTTTCAAGCGCCAAGCTAGTGTAACCCCTCAAATGATCATTAAAAAACATATCTCATATTTTGGCTCGTAGGTATGGAACGAAATCCCATTGTTTGAGTGGTGCACAAAATTTTTATTTATTCTCCAGGCCTAAAAGTTGGTAACTTCTGAAATGAATTTTTTTCGTGTTTAAAACGAAATAGAAATATTACAATAAAAATAAAACTATTTAAAATAACAGTAGTTAATAAATAACAATTGGAAAAATGAAACAATCAATATATTGACAAAACGAATCAATAGATTTCGAAAGTTGAAAGTTCACTTGGAAAGTTGAATTCCATAAAACATATAAACAGGTGAATGTCATAAAAAAAAAATTATGACAGCGATGAAAAGAAATGTGAATACTATGAGAAAAATCGATAGGAAAGAAGCTGTACTTGGGAAAAGAATAATAATAATAAAAATTCTTCACTTTTTTTACTTTATCATCGCCGGTCCTTAAATTCTGGCGTCGTTGACCCCAATGAATGTGGCTTGGTACACCGGAAGTTGCTGTACATTGCGATAGCGATAAACCTGAAGTCAAGTATTTATGTACCTGGTCCGATTTATTACTATTTCTATCTTCGCGTAGGGTATCTTGTTTTTTTTTTTAACGACGATACTTCGTATTGTTACAAGAACAAAAAAGAAAAAAAAGATAGCGCATAGTTCAATAATCATGATGGAGAAGAGAAATGAAATGAAGACGTACGGATGTGTAATGTGTGATGTCCAGGGTCTGATCAGGACAACCCATGAAACGCGATACACTTTGTCGAGCTCAAAGATGAGGAAGAAGGATGGGGAGCGAGTCCGCATGTGGATTGGTATATATTTATTCGTGTAAATGTGTTGAGACTTGGGGATTCAATAATTCTCGAACCAAAAGCGCACATCAGCAACTTTGACATGAGCCGATGGGTGTGCGGTCAGGACGAGAGGCGGAAGAGAGAGAGAGAGAGAGAGAAAGAAAGAGAAAGAGAGCATGGAATTCGAGGTTATACGTTGGACGCGGATTTGGGAATCGTGCCAGGTCGACTTATCCCGTTCTCTGTTATATATCCCGTCCGTATGCTCCTCCCGGTGTCCCACTTCCGGTAGGCTCCGTGATCTATATACAAGCCTGTTTCATGATGCTTCATGGTATACGAAAAGGAAAAAAAGTAAACAATGGACGAACGAAGAGTTACACCTAAAATGTATAGTAAAATTTATGTAAATTCGAACCAGGTGATAAATTCGCACCACTGCGTCTTTTCCCAGCAGCACTTTCAAAGCATTCACAAAAATTTCTCCTTCACGTTATTTCGTCAAATTTTTAATAACGGATCGATCGATAATTAAAAATATACTCGTTCAAATAGCCTTGTGAATATCGGATGAAAAGACTTGGCTTTTTCCCCCGTGTTTACAAGTTTGCAAAAGTTTCATTTGCTGTACACAGATTCCTCCGGAAACATTTTCTTTGTAACAAGCAGCAGACATAAGTGATTATTGTTAATTTTCTTTTTAAGGTAATCTATGATTCTCGTGGTCGGTAAAAAAGTAGATTTGCGTTAATCCCGGGCATTCTTAATATTTAAAGAAAAATATAAGTATCACGTTGTTCTCCTATCGTCCTGTGTTCTCGCACGTAGTGCTGATATACGCACTGGAATTGTTAATAATAAATAAACTAATCAGCGCAAACTATTTATCTCTTGTGGGACAAAAGTTCTTGTCAGTTTTAACATAAACATAAATTTAAATGTAAGAAGTTCAGACCGAAAGGAAATAATGAGTTGTTTTCACGGTTTTTCACTGTATGGAGCCCGAACATCATACATTTATAACTATTTTTTATATCAATTTAAATTCAATATCAAATAATATCGTTCGGAACGCCAATTTAGGTTGAAGAATAATAAAAACAAAACAACTTCAACATGAAATGAATTGTAATCCTGCAATTTACAATGTCACTTTTTGTGCTGAATGAACCCAACAAAAATGACTATTAGAAATACGGTGATGAGTAATACACCGAACATTTACAGGAATTGTTAGAAGACAAGTTTTACGAACGGCAAGTTTGCTGATCACTGGTGAGGCGCCAATGACTAAATTCATTATTAGCTAAGCTGGGTGCAAAATATAGGCAAGTTGGAAGCAGGCTATAAACTCACAGGGTTGGTAGGTAGAAAGAAGGGTCCGGGATTTTCCCCAAGGATTTTCAAACATCGACTCTTTGATGTCTGACAAAGTATGCAAAGCCGTTGGGGCACAATGAAGCTCATGGTGTGTTAGACGGACTGTGCGAATCATAACGAGCTAAGAACGAGATAAGAAGACGGATATATTGTACATATATATCAAGATATATATATATATATATATTTATATATACAAGAGAATGAGAGTCGAAACGATCGTGCAACAAGTCCTTATTGGCTAGATCTACCCATCAAAACGGGCGGAGCACTCTTGCTACGGTATATTACAGTTGGTCTCGTTCTACCTACCCAAAGTCTGACGTCATCGTACCTTATTCCACGGTGACGCATTCAGCTCGTTCGCAACGTCACACAAGTTCGTATTGTGTGATTGGCGCTTCGTCTCATCGATGACGTAGCGACCAGACCATTTTACGTACGCAGCTCTTTTTTATCCTCATACGTGTGACGATGCAGAGTGAGGGTTGCACGGTTACGTCCTTACGAAGCGGCAAATACGAATCACGATAAAGGAGTAACAGAATAATAGGTGGGAGGATACGTTCGGCTTAAAGTGCTGAAAATCATTCGATATTCATTGTGTCACCAAGGAACCACTTGCTTGTCAGACTTGTGTTTTGAATGACAATTGTATGAATACGACACTGTATCGTGTATCTGTTAAAATGATCATTACGAGTCATCTGACGGTTAAGAATTGAAACATTTTGAAGGCTAGCCAAAGACGATTAAAATTAGCGCGTGCGTTGCATAAATCTTAAAAATATCGAATTTTTTATACCAATTAGTAGAAAACGGTTGGTAAACGTTAAATGAACGAAGGACCCTCGTGATTTTTATGATATTAATAAACCCTTCGTAAAGCTACATTTTTAATTTATGTGCATTTAATGAATAGAATGAAATAGTTGAATAAATAATACGTAAAAAGACGTTGAAACATATTTCAATCGATGGTCAATTGATACACCCTTACCATAGAATATTTATGACTCGAAATCTGAATGATGATGAGAAAAAGTATTGGAGATCGTTAACTAGAGCTCGTACACCTTGGCAAAGCACGTTCGTAACAACGATTAGTGGATTCGTTATTGTTCGATTTAATGTTTTCCATGGAGTTAAAAGAGTACGAAACTGAGCAACACTGTGTTCTTTCTTTCTTGGGAGAGTGTTGTATGCTGTGGTATAAGGGGTTCTCTCTATTGATTTCCTTGAGAGAAGGTAAGTCTACAACGAAGGGACGAATAGAAGGAAAGAGAGAGAAAAAGAGCGAGGATTAAGTATTGCCTTTCCTGTAGGACCCTCGGCCGCTCGACGAGAGCTTCGGAATCACCGACAGCCACGAAGAGAGAGAATGAATGTGATAGAGGCAAGCGAATAAAAGAAACAAAAAAGAGGGACCGAGGAGACCGAGAAAGCGAGAAGAAAGATTGACAATAAAAGTAATGAGGAAGTAAGTAAGAATTTGTGGGCACGCAAAAACTCGGCAAAACCAAGACTACTATAAATTACTTTGCTATATAAACTCGTAAGTGATGCATAGATATGCGTGCGTACGTGTGCTAAGATAAGGAAACACCTGCCTCGAATATCTACGTGAAAAAAAAAAGTATATATACATCCGCGTGAACTGCATGACGTAGTGTAACTGTTACGACAAGTAAAATAGGAAACCTCACTGTTCATATATTTGCGAAAAAACAAGAGGCAGTTACGGCTGTTATTATTTTATTTATATAGAGAATGGGCAATTATTATTTCCTGTAATGTAAATACGAATAATAAAATCAAAAGAAAGAGAGAAAAACAGAGAATGGTGACAGAATTACCATTTTTACTTTTGTATCAAAATTTATCGTGTGGTAACAGGTTGTTCATAAAAACAAACATTTCCAGCCATCATACGAATGTATAGGGAGCGTTACTGAACGAGACGTTACATACGACTCAAGTTACTGTCGTTTGCTCGCGTGGTAAATAAATTAAGTGTATGCTCGAAATCATTTCTACAGCATTACGAAATCTTGTAAACGAAACAAATTCAAACTTAGGTACCAAAACAATAAGAGCGTTGATTGGAATGTGAGATATAATTGAAAATTTATGAACTATACGTATTATTTGTTAGATATATATACACACAATATGTTTCACGAATATAAACGAATGAGTACTCAAAAGTGATATAATACTTAATATTTATGGATAAGAAGAAAAAAAATAAGGATAAAAACGAGAAAAATAGAGAAGCGAATAGTAAAGAAGAAAATGAGAGTGGAAAGTGGAATTATTTATGGTTGGTTGACTGCTGCGCGAACCTTAGCCACAACGATATTCGAGAAACGCGGATAATGCTTTATACTTTTATCCTCTCCATTGTACACCGTTCGCCATATAGGAAACATCACTATATGATGGTGTCGAAAGTATCGACACGTGTGACCGAGGAAAATCCTCCCCTTGCGGGTCTAAAGACCCTCAGAGACTCTCAGCTACAGTACGTTCTCTAACCCTCTTTCTCAGTCTTTCCAATATAACAGCATGAGAGAAAACTGAGAAAGTCTCACATAAATACTCATTCATGTATATATACGTGTACATAAATATATCGATTGTCAAAAAGAAGAAAGCAACATAACTTGGACATCGTAAGTAAAATTTATGATGATTGGATCTCTTCGATTTTACATCAAAAACAAATTTGAAAAAAAATGTAAATTTGAAATTTGCATATCACGACGTCATCGTTTTACACTGCAGATTTGCAGAATCAATTTAATTTGAAAAAAAAAACAAAAAAAAACAGGTGTTGATACATCCTGTTGATTTTGTTGATAAACAAAAGTTGATCAATGGTAATACTTCATAATTAAATAAATAATGTATTCGGTACCAGTGACAATTAACTGCGGTGCTGTTAGATCCGTGAATATCGAACAGAGCAATGGTAACAGAGAGTGTTGTTAGTAAATGTACCAACGGTTAATAGTAGTATCGACTGCTTGCATCTCTTTATTTCTTTTTCTTTTCTATTTCTTACACTCTTTGGTTCTCCTCATTCTCATTCTCTCGCGAAAGAGATCTCTCGTGATGGAACATAGGCTCTCGAAGACATTAAAGAGAGAAAGAAAGAGCGAATGAGAGAGAAACAGAAAGATGGATAAAGGAGGAAGAAAACATGAACGAGCAGATCAAACGACGAGCGCAATGCCTGAATCCTCGAGCGTGACACACCAACGCCCAGCAGCTTTCTACTACACTCGGCTCGTGGCTTCTAGAGCTCACTCGTACATACTTATTTGCCGTTATATATTTGTACGATTATTTTTCGTTCTTTTTTTTCTTAATTTGTAAATTCTCGTATTCGTCACTTTTGACGTTACCGTTTTTTAAAACGGAAACTGCACGTCATTAATGATCAATGATGATCAAATGAAGTAATTTCAAGAAATAATATATTATTTTATTGTTAGAAAGTGCAGTTAAATCTCGCGTGAAAATTTGATACGTTCTGCTTTTCGCAAATATCACTATTAACGCCAAGGGGATCCTTTAATCGATTCAATCAGAATAACTGCAGAATTTCCCGTTAAAATTTAATAAAACGATATTTGAAGCATCTGGTGAAGCCATCGGCAAGCCTAGTCCTTGTGTCATAATTCCATGTTGTCTAAATTTCTGCTCGAATTGATTCATCGTATAAACAATACATAATATACGATCATCGTACAGCCTTGTCAATATGGCGATCATGCTCGATTGAAGATCAAACAAAAGACTTTGCACGTAAGTGATTGTACGTGAATGTACAGTGAGCTAACATCGTGACACACAAACCGAAGGATTTTGAATTTCCTTACGACGCAATAAATGAACAACTGATGAGCATCATGAAATATATAAAATTTAATGGGCTCTACGAATGGCCGATAAGCATGAAAACTGATTTTTTTATACGATCATTTGTTCGTCTTATCTGTGACCAAATAATATTATCAATGTAGGACAAAAACTTCATTAATTTCTAATGACCAATTTGATGACAACGTCTTGCAAGATTTCCTGAATATTCTACCTCGCAACGTTACGTTGCGACATCTCTATATAATAACTATTATTTCTTGAGCCGGAGGCTAGAATCAAAGACACTTTATAACTCGGTGCGCGTAACAGCGCCAATTATAATGGCTATTATTCTACAAGGAATTTGTCATTACACGCTTTTTTTCGTGTGTAACGATGGTGAAATTCATGAACGATTTTAGCCACGAATTCGAATCTACGATTTATGATAATTTCGGCAGTACGATTCGATATAAATTTGCAACACTTTTGGCAGTTAAACAAAAGATTATAGGAAACGCTCAAGATTTGTAGGACCCTAAATTGATGGCATCAATGTAACGTTTCTCGTCCAATAAATTGAATAATGAATTTGTCATTTCTTACGATTTAATGCTATTTCCAAAATGTAATAAAGAGATTTTTCGAAGAACATAATAATTCACAGAATCAATATCGTTTATGAAGAAAAATTTGATCAAAAATTTAAAAACGCGATGGTACTGCTTTTACATTTACAACCAAATTTTTTTCGAAAATATCGGAAATTTCATTTCCGTTATATCGAAACTTATGAATAGGAAAAAAGGTGAAAAGAGACATACGAAAATGTCATTCATCAACAATGAAGCCAGAAAATTGTATCCGTTCGAAAGATTTTTATGGAGAAGGAAACGAGAGAAATGTTTGGTGGCGATGCTCGTTTGCTTCCACATACATGTGTAGACACCGTGGTATGGATATATTTAGCGAGTACGGCATTTCTCGACCCACATACACACCAGGAGACTGAATGCCACGTATGCACAATAGTTCATCTCATTCGAGTTGGAACAATCCATGAACGCGACAAAGAAGATCTAATTTTACATGAGTGAGCGACATCGATTTGCTCTATCGTTTTTTATCATCTCTAACAGATAGTTTAACCCTTTATCGGACAAAACATTTCTAAATCTTTTGAACAATGGATGAAAGCTGGTGAGTCACTGTCGGGTAAATAACCGAAGAAGATTTTTACATACGGATTTTGATCATTCACACACACTGATAAACGTTGAAGGACGTTAAAGAAGTTTGAAATTCACAAAATTTACATTCTCATAAACATCCTGTTCAATTTTCGTCGCAAAATTTAAATTCTATGGGTCACTGCAGCGTTTCTTATAAAAAAGAGTAAAACCAGCTGTAGAGATTCTCGAATTTAATTGAAACGCGTTTTTGTCAAACGTCACTTTCCAAAACGGTGAACCATTTTCAACGAACAGCTGTTTTCAAGCTAAAGATGCTCAAATTTTGCCACAATATTCTTTAAGATATTCCTGAGAGAGATACGGAAGCTTTTCTTTTAATTTCAAAAGTTCATATTTTTTGGCACGATAAACTGTTGGAAAAAGCCCGATTCGACGGATCGTTTTGTAATAGCCACCATTTAGCTCATTTTCATCGAAAAAAAAAATCCTTCATAGCCTCCTGAGGTTTTCCATGTTTATTATCGAACAATTGGAACGTCCACTGTGAGGCTCTATTTTTAAAGGCACCATTTCAGAAAGGCCATAAATGTTATGAAAAAAAAAATTCATGTTCTACGTGATTTATTTTAATAAACGAAAAGAAATCGGACGGTTATCGGATTTCATTCAGTAAAAGAAAAAAAACATGGACATCAGCTATTTTACGTCCGTTACACCGAGAGAGTCTTTCAATAATGGTGGATAAAACGTTGAAAAAAAGAAAAATCAAATTTCGTTTAAATGTAAAAGAATCTTGACGACCTACGCAATTGATGAATTCGATATTGATGTATTTTTGACACTGAAATATATCATGAGAATACAACGGTCTCGGAAATGGCAGGAGAATTCGGATTTCCGATGATGGGTAATCGACCCTTCGAACTGTTTTTTTCTATTCTGATTCATGGAACATTTTCAGGCTATCTGATATCATCATCAATCTCTGAAGTTTACACTGATCATAGGCCGAGCGCACATTCTTCAAATCATATAATCCGCTGCCACTTAATTGAAAGTTAATGCGTAATACGTGTAGCGAACAATGAGGGGAACAGGGAGAGAAAAGAAGTGAGAGCGAGAGAGACAGAGAGAGAGAGAGGGAGTGATGATCGAGGGGGATCAGAAGGAAGCAACGTGACAAACGGGAAGATGAGCTATGACAATATATGCACGTGACAGAAGGTCAAAATAATCGAGTATTTTATACAGCGTCAGAACACTATGCGAAGATTAATCAAAAGAGAATTCCGGAACAATTATTGTTCGCAACATAAACGCATCTTTCCGAGGCCATTCTACACTTAAATGCGTTTATAATCAAGTATTTAAAAAACCAATAAAATATATTAAACAATTTTTCCAACGAGGAAAAACGATTTGAATATCCGACGTTCGAAAAATTCAATAAAAACGAGTACTACTTTATCAGTAGCCGTTAACAATGAGAATATCAATAATTATCAATAGATGGAGATAAGAAGATGCGTTGATAAAACTGTCACTTTCACAGGGCAATGAACTGGAAAATCACTAAAGTGAACAATAATCTTTGCGACGGCGAAACAAAAAACACACATTTTTCAAGCAAAAGAGAAAGAAATGAGGAACGTGCAGAAAGAGCAAGAAAGATATAAATGGACATCTAACTGTACGTCAAATTGTAGATACACGAATTGAGGAACAGAGTGATGTATTTGTATGCAGTAATACGCGATAACATCACAGCCATCTGGTGAGGACACGGTCAAGTGCAATACTCGAGGATACATGCGAAAGCAAAGTGTCAATTTGTTGATTACTGTGCTTTCAATAGAAGAAATCAATGAAAGAAAATAGAATAAGAAGCGTTTCGGTGTCAAAGAAAAATCGATAATATATTAACAACAAAACAAAACACAACGAGAGTTTCAAAGAAGCAATTAAATTTATTTCTATTATCGATAACAATAGAACTTTTGTAATAGCACGTGAAAGAACGGGATTTTCGAGTGTCTCACGTGACATGCATACCCACCGGAGCTGTATATGTATATCAATGCAAACGAACATAAGTTTTTTGTACAGTGAAAATCGTAGCGGTAAAACATCGTAAAAGCAAATTCATAATGCAATGTTATATGAAAAATGATTTAAAATGCGCCATTTCGAGTTTAAATCGTCAACATAGTCAACACATGGATTGTATATGTATACATAGAAAGCACGTCTCCGCGGTTCATTGGCCAGGCAACTTGTCGCCTTGAAGGCAATCGTATGCCCCAAGAAAGAGTGAGAAAGAGCAAACTCGCGCTATGTGCGCGCTCTTGCAAACTCGCGCCACGGCACTTTTCGCATTCCAATGGACTCGCTCGCAATACAAGTATACAAAGACATAAATATATGTTTGTATGTGTGTCTCACTGGTAAACGTTATTTTATTTACGTACAAACATATACACGCTTATCTTACGAGTATGCAAAACACCTTTTTGTATTATAAATACGTGCGTGATATGTAAGATGGTTTTTCCATAGTAATTGGCCATGTTTACTAAACCATGTGGTCTAAAAATTAAGCGCGATAAACGTCGCGAGAACGTGTTAAAAGAGAGAGAAAGAAATTCTTCGATTGGATTAAATCCTTTACACGATTAAATCTTAAGAATAAAAACAACGTTTTTTAATTATTGATCGAGTTATAAAATATATCGAGCAATTTTTATACAGTCTCTTGCTCAACGATTGAAGAACAAGGAGGATTAGTAAACCTCGTGGTAACCTTAATCGAAGTTTTGTTCATGTAATAATTATCGTCGAAATTAAGTTGAAAAAGTTCTAATCTCATGAAATTCGCATGATGGACAACTGCATAACCTTTTTAGACCAATTGCCGAAAGAAACAGCCATAACAAAGTCGTTGGTGAATGATTTTGTAATCAGTGGAAGTGGCTGATGTCAACGATTGAACAGTTGCTCTATAAACAAAGCTTTCGGATACGATTTATCGGGGATGTGATTGAGAGACGAGATGATTATTTAACGTAGTGAACGTGGTCCATGTTTTTTAATGCGTGAGACTGATTCGTGCGTACAATTTTTACAGTATGTAGTGCATATAAAAGTGTGTAAATGTGTGTACGCATATAACGTAATGCGTTGCCAAGCGACTCTTTTCATCGTCGACGAGAAGAGGAAGGTTGGTGCGGTGGCGTCGACCCGTCGGCGTCACCGAACTTTTCTATCCTTCTCTCACACACTCTCTATCTTTCCTTTTCTCTTTCCTTCTTTCTCTCTCTTCATTTCGTTGCTCCATCTCTCTCAAACTTTCTCGAGTCGTCGCGACAAAGTGCTGGCACCAACGGCGTCAACGTCGACGCGGTGGTGCTGACGGGGTAGACATGCGAATGAGAGGAAAGAGAGAGAGAGAGAGAGAGAGAATGAGGAGATAGCAAGCACAAAACTGAGTAGGGAAGTAGTATATCCGCAGTTGCGAGGGCTTCGTTAATCGACTCACCTTCCCCGAATGACAATGAGACTGTTCTATCTCTATGTACGCAAATTTTCCCTATCTCTCGAGCTGTCTCTTTCAACGCCTAGCAGAAAAAGGCAAAGAGAGGGTTCACTAGTTGTATACACCGAAAGGTTAAAATCGGAGGGGCAGCGAGCAGGGTCGTCGCATGAAAGAGCAAAATAAATGTAGGACACAACGAGAGTGAATTAGGGTTGAAGTAACAGGCCGCAAAGCAGGCAGTTCCGTATAACATGCCTGCTTCGTTACAATGACAGAATTTCAAAGGACACTTGTAAACCCTTAATTACGTACTAAAGGGACTTTTTGACACCAACAGATCTGTCTCCCTTTGCAATCAGCAGTATATCAATGGACGTGATGAATTCTATGATCACGTAGAAGAGCACGACTTTGAACTTCAGTCACAAAGAGGTCAACCAACATTTTTAATAAACCGCTTGAAAAACAAAGTAACCGTTTTTTTCGGTCATTTTTCATTTCAGAATCAGATGTCAAGATATATTCGTTTGTCTCAAAACTACGTTGTAATGTATTTCGTTAGGATTTTTGGAAAAGTCAAAAAAATCGTTCTCTCCTCACAACGGGAAACTCAGCTTTTTCTGCATATGTATTATTGTATTGGCCATCGAGAAAAAAATGTCCCTTCTCACGATTTACAGTAATTCTGCCTATACATACGAGGTCGACTCGAATGCGACGCTTTGTACGACCTTGACTCTTGTCCTGACCGAGTTTCCTAGACTGCGACACGTTTGACCCTATTATGTCTAATTATTCAATAAGATCGACATGAAAGTAAACATTCACAATCATAATTGAAAAACTCAAGAAGAATATAGTATTCTATAGATATTTCATCGACAAAATTGCTAGTTCTCCGGCTGGGTGGTCACACATTAAACTAATGAATTAAGAATAGCTGTGTGTGCAAGCAGCAAGAACTAAACTGATGCGACTATAACTTATCACTCGAAGTTGACGACCAATTCAATGAAGAATTAATGCAAACGAGACATTTTTAGACTGCAATAAATTAAATCTTAACAAATTTATAAGATAAAATTCATGAAAACTTCATTTAAATTTTCGTTAGTTAAGATTTTCATTATTTATTAATAAATATGATGAAAATATCAGGCAAAATGAATGAAAATTGAATATATGACCGAAGCAAATATTCGAGAGAGGGATTAACCAAGTATTTGCAAGCGAGTGCCGAATAGTAGCGCTTCCGGGAGAATGTAAGAGCTCGTACGCGTTTGCCAGTGGTCGAAAGCTGCTCGGTGCATCCAACGAATCGAAATGGACTGACCTAAACTCTCTAAGTCGTTGTCGCCCTGAACTAGTCGTTGTACCTATAGATATATTTGTAAATATATATGTTCATGCGGCCCGATTTTATCCTATACACTATTACGACAGTGTGGTGGTCTATCCTGGTAGTTAACTGCTATATATTTGTACATGTACACAACAGAGTAGTTATATACACGCGACTCTCGCGGAAACTTTCACTCTGCAAGAGTGCGGAGGGAGCTTTTGGATCTAAGAGTACGACGTAAACAAAACGAGCGTGCACGTGACGCCTTTATTGCGTCGCTTATTTTACAGTTATGAGGGGCTGTAGTCGCGACTATATGGTCTCAAATGTTTTCAGTCTATAATGGAGCTATTTATCCCTTGTATTGTCTTTCGCACGATGTGGAAAATTCATTCATCTCCTTGAATAAGTAATACGATTATAAGTCTTAATCAAAGTAAAATAATATATCATTTTAATCGAATTCAATTGTTGTTCTTTTTGTCAAACTTCTTCTTTTACAGAAAATAGAAAATCTTCTTTTCTTAAATTACACGCTTATTTTTGTCATGATCCATTGGCGGATTGCTGATTAAATGTTGATTGTAAAAAAAAAAAAAAAAGATTTTGTTTTTCTCTGTCTCTTTCTATTTTCCCTCCTCTCTATCTTGACATCTCAGTTTTCAACATTTATTCTATCGCCAACGATGCATCCGTTGGTCCGAGAATACATGCTGTAAGATTTCATACGGTCATTGTCAGTAACTGTCACACTTTGGAGTTAGAGGTTACAGCCGAAGCTTCACGATAGTCAGCTTGGCTCCTCATCTGCTGGCTGACGAGTTTAATAGTTGGATAGAGAGATGGGAAGACTCGTGAGAGAAAAGTACTACGTTAACTATAGCTCGATCATGCCAGTCGTCGCTGCTGTCGTCGTAGTTGTCGTCCAGATATCTTTTGCCTCTAGATATCGTGGCCTCGACGTTAATGTTCACCGCGGTGAAGGCGGACGCAAGACTCTCGAGTAGAACACACGAACGACTCTTTCTTTCCCTCTCCTCTCCCTCTTACGGTCCCGATCTTACTCAGGCCGTGGTATTTCCGTCGGCGGCAAACGAAAATACCAACCCGTCCCGTGAATTTATTGTGGATGCCGGGGTTAAATTTAGCCAAGTTTTCAACGAACCCGAAAGCCACGGAGCGATCGCGTGAAGAGCGCACGCAGCAATAAGCGATTATCCAAATCGTACGCATCATAGATATTTGCCGTTACGATAATGAACAAATAATGTATCTATTAATGAGCGAAGGTGTGAAAGACTCGATTTTTATTTCACTAAACTCTATATTTCTCACGATCATTATCAATCGAAACGTGAAATAATGGCCACGAAAGTTGTTAACGAAATAACGATATAAATATTTATTAGACAGAGCTTAGAAATGCTTAACGAAACGATATCTCAGATTCGTCCTCAGATAGAGTAAAAGTCAAAAGACCGGGAAAAAGACGCCCCGTGATACAGATTGGATGTTAAAAAAAAGAAAGGCATCGAAGAATCGTGTGACCGAGGCGAAAAAATGCAACTGGTAGAGAAATCGGTGTACTAAAAAAAAAATCAATGTTCTTTCATAAAATCCCAGGACAATGAAGACGCTGTCTCACTTTTTTGTATCGATTCATTCACTATTTTAAATGCGAATAAAAAAATAACAAAAAATATATTCAACCTCCGTGAAGCTTGCATGTGTAATTGAATATCGGGTAAAATTTTGAAAAATAATACGTTGTAATATCAATTGAATATTTCCGCTGTATAATCATTTTATAATAAAGAGGATAACGATTATGGACGATGTGTAACGCGCGTATATTTATTTGAAAAAATAGTCGATGATTAGACACTTCGATTTTCAATCCCGCTCGAGTCTCATTCGCTACACAACGATGATCGCAGAAAATAGTAAATCACTAGTAAATGTAGTGCATGGGATTGAAAAAAAAAAAGTGTTTAATTAGTGGTGCATCGTTGCAGCAGTGAACGTAGTGATCTCTACGATGTGTCACAATTTGTGAGTACACGTTCACATGTGTGTACATGCACCACGTTCTTCCACATCTCTCTTTCTCTCACTTTCTGCTCATCTGTTGCTGTTTCCCTCGACTTCCGAGAGATTCCCACGGACCTTTTGCCGTGATGCTGCTGACTCTGCCCACTTTGCGTTGAGGCAACCTAACGGTAACTCTTATATATCCGCAGGATTGTGTGACGTCATACACCAAGAGAATCGATCACAACGGTTAACAGTGGATTCTCGAGGCGTGAGTGAAACTGTTGGCCCAGGAATTTATTTATCTGCAGTACTTCCGTATCGGCTGAGTTTTACGTACGTAAATAAATGTATTTTATATTTCATAGTAATTATGTTTGTTTACGTTATTAAAAAATTCTGTTATAAAGCTTCAAGACCAAACTTACATTTTATTATTTACTCGAGCACCCTTCCCTACTATTAAATTCCTCTACAAAATCCAATTCAGAATCTTTCTTACCGGATTTTCTTATGATACGCTTTATTGGGAACGAAACAATTTATTAAAATCCCCTTTTAATGATTTCCTTCGACGTATCGACGCATGTATATTCTGATTGGGCCCGCGGGCTCGTCAGTATACCATTGAAGAAATATTTTTTACTATTGATAAGTAATATGGTATGTCAGTGAAAATTTATCAACCATGTCGATTATTTCCGCATACATGTGCTTTCAATCTGGATCTTATTGTTTTTGCATTTCTTTTTTTTACCATTCAAGAATAAAACAGATTCTCCAAATCCAAATGCTTATCACAACATTCCTGAATTTCTTCAACTGAATCAACCAGCCATTAAACATTTGAAACTGTTTAATTTGTAAAAATGGGCGCACCGTAATAAATCCAGCATTATTTTGTATAAACAGTAGCCTTTTTTCGGAGAATTCACTAAAATTTATAATTTTATAAAAAAAAAAAACTCCTCAAGAATGGTAGAAAGTCAAAATTATTGATATTTATTTGCGACAATCGAATGTAAACTTTGAATCGAGAAATGGCCCAATTCAGTAAGAAAAACTTGAGTATATTTACACTTTTGTTTATACAAATGATATTTTCCGTGATGCTAATGAAAATTAAAAGATTTCAAACCTCAAGACGTTACATACAAGTCAATTCGATTTCACGTATACGATTTTGGACATTTGGATGATCCGTTATCTCACTTATCAACAAATGACAATAAGAAGTCGCAGCTGTAATGAAATTTGGAAGTTGAATATAAATAGCGATCATGGTCGTCGCGAGTGGCACTCATACGCGATAACTAAACATATGCGTGACCTTGTTAACAACTGACATTCGCTGATTGCGACTTGGACTTTTTGGTATAGCGAGAAGGAATTGTTAACTGACGAAGGAAGTTGAATAACGAAGTAGAAACAATATATAAAACAGCAGAAGTCTCAGTGAAAAGAATATTCAAGCAGACTCTTTCTGAACGAATGAAAAAAAAGTCATTAAAAGATATACCAGCAAAAACTGCATTAATAAAAAAAAAAACTCAATATCAATTATCATGACATAAAGAATATTGCCAAATCTAAATTTCAATGAATCATTACTCGATTTCTCAAGACGTGAGAGTTATTTGAGTTCGAGCATATGAAAAAAAGTCGAAGTTATGAAACAAATATTATCACCGATTGAAATACATTAAGCAATCATTTGAGCGGAGGCCGATAGCCGGAGGTACGTTAAAGTTAAATTCTTCGTTATTAATTTGCACCATATGCAATAACAAATAGAAAGCCTGATAGCACTTATCGCAATTTAGTACCAACGAGCGATAACGCATATTCTGAATTGAAAAAAGAAAACCCCCTAGAAGAGGAATAAAATCAGAGAAGATTAATGCGTTATCGAGAACTAAATCTTGTATGCGTTCGGACAAGAGTGCATTAAGATTCAAAGTGCATCGACACCATATCGCGCTATATATGTGCGGCATCGATGGACGTTTAGACACGTGGTTCAGTGCATAATAGTGTTCCTGTTGAGGACTAAACGCTTGCGACGTTTCTCTATCGTTTTCTTGCACGGATCCAATGTTGTGGCTGAAGAGGAAATGAAAAAAGAGAGACAGAGAGTCAGAGAGAAAAAAACGAAAGAGACTCTCGCGGCCACTGGACTTCAAGGGGCATTCACATGGCGACTTGAGCAACTAAAGTCTACACCATGATTATTAGACTCAACTTTTTGTTTCTTTACCCGAGATTTCTAAGTTTTTCATATTTAATCCCCATCCTTTACCTCCTCCATAATATATAAATAGGTATGTACGAACGAGGCTAGCACATACGCGCCTTCAACGACGATTCCAAGTTCTCCTCTGCCGTTTCTGTTGTAACTTTCACCTGCGTACGATCGTTTATACATACACATATAAACTAATATTATCCATACATGTATATATTTAATGTGTAGCCATTGAAAAGCACACACGTGCGCACTTATTAGCTTGCATACCTTATGTTGCGTCTGCCAATGAGGCTACAGAATAAAATGTATATATACTTAAACATCCTTATACACAAGTGTTGTATGTATTAATAATGTATCGAAGTTTCCGTGATCGAAAGGCGACGAATATTCTAATGTCATATATTAATTTTTCTATTGTATTTCAATTGACACCATATTTGTGATATTTTTTTTTTGACAGTTAGTGTCAACAGTGTCAAAAACATGTTTCATATTTGCTTTTAAATGATAGGTTATCTATTTTATTTATTTATTTATCAAACTAAAGTATATAAGAATTCATAGAAAAATTCGCCGATATTGTTCCACAGATCTTAGGCGCATGTAGACACGACAAAAATCATTACACACTTACTCACTAACATTGTTGACCTTACGCCTTTGTTTATACAGATACTGTAAATTATACGGATAAAAGCTTCTCAAGTGATAATCGAGCATCGACCCGAGATGGAAAAATAAATAATAGGAAAATAGAAAATAACGAGAAAATGAACGTGGCAAACATTTGCATTCAAGGTTCTTAGTAGATTTTCTTAGTAGACTTTGATGACTAGAGAAATAGTTTATTATTTCGTCATTGTTTTCAGTCCGATTTTATTGTTTGTAGTGATTTCATTAATGTGACAAAGGAAAAAGTGAACAAAAAATAATAATGCTCGTCGGAACGACGATAGCAAAAGACACGAATGTCAAGGGGCCATCAGCGAGGATCCGAAAAACCGTATAATGTTGTTCGTGTTGCGCAAATTTATATTTGGACGTCAGATATGCTTATTTAACGTGATTCTTGGCGAAGTACGAATCAAGCAGAAAGAAAATTGTCGGACGAACACGATTGTGTGTTTAAAAGTAACATAAGATGTTACATGTTTCGTAGGAACGTTGCGGACGATGCCGAAGCTCGTGCCAGCGCAGTTAGAAATCCATCGGTGAAAGTGTTGGCTCTAAGAGCACACAAGCACTCGACACGGTATTCGAGCTAACATAAGCAAGTATTAAACTAGCATAAAGCAGTAGCAGATTTCGTGTATAAACGCAACTAGATACATTATGTTGGTGTTGTAGAGAATAATCGAGAACGACCTCTTCGAAGGTGTTCAGGAAATCTGGCTTCTCTCGAAGCACGTACTTACGCATGGCGATTATCAGTGAATACTAAGAGGCATTCAGGACGAATGTAAATGTAGCAAATTATTCTTTTCGCACATGCAAAAACATAGAAAATAGAAAACACGAAAAAAAATGGTGTTCAAGTTAAAATCGTTGAAATACTAAAACTAATCTTCTAATTATTCATTAATAATTTTTGTTTTTTTTTTTTTTTTTAATTTGCTACAGTATGGAAATTGTTTTCGTGACATTTAATTTTTATAGGACTTCAGACCTTCTGAAATGTAACTTTAATTTTTGTTAAAAGTTTTGCACTGGCACAAATTTCGGAAAATGAAAAAAAAACTACTCTGATAATCGATACGAATCAATAACTGATTGTTGAGGTAAAATAGCTGCTTTACACTAGTCAAATGAACGTTATATTTTCGGAATAGTTGTTTCCAAAGTTTAGTACAGAAACAAAATAAATTGACAGTGGATTCGTATTACAGCATGTCTTATTAACCCAGAAAAATATTAATGACGATATATTAGCAGAATCATCGAGGGATGAAATGAAAATTTCATGTGGGCACGTGGGTTTCATTGACACTTTTGGAAGTTGAATCCGTGATTTCCAAACTATTTTTCGATGACTCACCGAAACAAATTATCAGGATAATTAGGCTTGGAAAATGGGGCAAGCCTTTTTGTTTTTTTTTTATTTTTTATTTTTATGTACGCATATGAATGTATTTTTAATTAATGAAAATGAAATACGACTCACTCCAGTTATAAAATTCCGTTACATCGAGTCATATTTACCGGGCACATTTATTTCTTTGCTAGAGAATAATGGCCTCGAATCTTCAATTTCGACGGTTCCTCGAACCCAATCAAATCGTTTTCGAATTTAATTCGAAAGAAGTTAAGTATAGACCCGCTCACAAAAACGCTGTCTCTCTCTCCCTCTCTCTTTGTCTCTCTAAAGTACGAGAATAATTACACAAGTATAATGAAGTAAAAGAATCGAAAAATCGTTATCTTATTTCACTTGGTCGGATAAACTTTATCAGGCTAAATACTTTTTTTTGTTCTTGACAAAAACGATTCTCGAAATGTATAAACTCTTATCTGGATTCGAACAAAGATACTGAAAGGAGTGTGGCTTTTATTAACGATACAATTTCTTAATAATTTTCGCGTAACGAAAACGTAAATCAGAGATGAAAAAATGTAAATAGAAAATCTATAATGGAAATCTCAACTTTTGTTATGATGGAGGTCGACAATAAAACGAATTCCCAAAATAGACGAGTCATAAAATGAACAAACATGTATAAAAATATTTATTATCGACCATCAAGGAGACAATACAGAATTCGTCGACACTGCTATTCCTCATTTGCTTGGGTATTTTTTTATATACTTATTATGAACCGGCACGTATTTCGTCCCTTTGCTGTTCCCTTATTCGTACGGTGGGCTCTCCCTCGTCCCTTCAATTTCTCGTCCTTCTTTGCCTTTCACAAAAGTCTCCCTCTTTCAGAGAGCACTTGTTATAAGCGCGTGAAAAGAACCGTATAGGACGTTCTTTCGTTGGGTCTAACTTTGCTTATACTCCAAAGCTCAATATAACGCTTTATACCCCTCATCTATGCACATATATAAAAGCTCTGTCGTAGTGGTTCGTAGTCGAGACGATAATGAGAGAAAAAGCTCGAAAACTTGCCCGAGGGGAGGAGGGAAGAGTGAAAAAGAAGAGAATCAGTGGTGGTTTGAAGGGAAAATGTGCAGTAGAAAAAGAGAGAGAGAGAGAGAGAGAGAGAGCGAGAGAGAGAATAAGAAAGAGAAAAAGAACGTAGGTTGGCACAATCTGTGGCCACCTCGTAGTCGAGGCATTCGTTTCTCACCCTACTCTTCAATATGTACACACGAATAATATACGTTTAAATATAACGTCTAGTTATATCTATAGATGATTATATTCACGAAAAAATGTCGGTACAAACGCGGTCGCGAATGCGTGGGCTCGTTAGTCACGAAGAATACCGTCGAATGTTTGACGAGTTGTGCATTACTGATGGCGCGGTGGCGACGCGAGGATTTAATTTCTCGCTCACGATGCCATTACGCCATTAAAGAATCGTTGTTAACCCCCTCGCTCTACATATCGTCGTCGTCTCTTCTGTAGCCTTCCGATTCTATACCGTTCTCTCCCGAATCCAACGTGTAAAGCGTAGTTAACGAGAAACCCAGAAATAGAGTGAGAGGAAGGATCCGCCATCGAGACACGCAGAAAAAAAATTCAAACGGACAAAAAAAATATAGGAAAACAGAAATAAGTCTCTTTTCTGCACAATATCGAACGTCATCCTATATTCTCGTCTCTTCGGCTCTCCTACTGTCAAATCTTGTGCCTCAGAGTAACCGGAAAACTATAAAACTTTTAATGAGAATTAAACAACTGAGAAATAAAAGTTTTTTATATAAGCTTCTTGATTTTTTTCTCACCCAACTAACGCCTCTCATTTATCCTCTATATGAAGAATGTATTGTTCAAAATTTAACTAAAAAATAATCCCACAGATCCTCATAATGGTTTGTTTTTATCTAAAAAAATTTCTATGCTATTTTTAAAGACACTGACAGTGTCCCGAATGTAAGACTTTTATTCACCGAATACTCGTTGTATTTTACATTGTAAAATTAGTGATTTCGTTTCACACGAAAAATTAGTGAAATTGGATTTGCATTTTCGAATATTTGCAATACTTTAAAAATTATGTACGAAAATATTGTTTCGGAATGTCACAACAATATTTACTGATCGAAATAAAAATGCCTCTTCAAAGGTTGAATGTAGTACACATTTTGTGCGCAATAGATCATCTCTGTAAATTTTCATTGAATCAATCGATAAAATAATACATTGATAAAAAGAACAACAACAAAGTTTCAACTGAGTAAACTATAAGCAATATAAATGGGAACATTATTGACGGTGGATAATCTGAGTCTTCAAGAGAAAAATGAAATAATTTTTTGTGAGAAATTCCTGATAAAGTCTAAAACAACTGAACGTGTAATAACTGAATGGTAGGGACGGTTTTTTCGATAACCATGGCACGGGTGCCAAGTCGGGTGTATCTTCATGGAATACACGAATTTGTAAGTGTATGTACATAATACAATGTAAAGATCAAGTAACCGGCTAAAAAGCCCCGAGCGCAGCGATTTTCGTACACGCTACGACCCTGTCCCACATTTATATTATACCACGGTGTATACACACCTAATAACGAGCACGGGCGAGGATATTCAACCGCAACATGAGAGAGACGCGAATATTCAGGTCCGAAATCTGTAAAGACGTAATTCAAGTAGCTCTGTGTGTTATGCCCCATTGGTTCCGTCAATTTCCCTTAAAATACAACGTATACGTGTATAAATTATCAAATTGAGTATGACAATCTTTTTTTCGCACGTTGAAGATAGAAGTGTAAAACGCGTACGTATGTAAATTCCGAAAACGGGCTACACGCGTACAAAGCTCCGTAATTTTCGTCTGTTTCGAGCTGAGCAAGCGAACTGAGTGTGAAATGCTTCTGGCTGCAGAGAGGTCAAACGTTGACCCAGTAAAGACAACCTCTTTTGCTGTTGGGCAGCCTCTGAATCACCCTCTCTTATTTGCTTGTAAATCACGCTCATACATACAAGAATTTCGTACTCGGATGAATACAAATTTGAAGTTATAAGAAAGAAAGGCAGAAGAACGGAATCAACGTAGTAAAACGAATGTCAAAAGCTTGAACTTGATTGGAAATAAATAAAAGAAATAAATGTTGCCAATATCGCCGACTAGACTCGCCACATATGGTCAGAAGGCTTCGATTTTCTCAGGGTTCTGTAATATTGTGTGGCCTCTGAGACTTTCAACGAGCAACACTTTGCCTTCCATTTTACGCAGCCAATGATCAACGATCCTTGTGAACATGTCCGGATTCTTATAGCACCCGCTCGACTTGAGGAATAAAAATGTAGCCTTCGTGAAGAGATATAGCAAACGTTTTATGATGCGAGACCCCGAGGCAGCGATGTTTATTAAGACAGAATGGATACCCCATTGAAAATTCGAGTACAGTGTGTAAACTTTTTTTTTTTCTTCTTTTTCTTTCTTTTCGATGGCGTAACGAGTTCATCGATGTAAATCCTCATTAATAAATGATATTAATCGTCACAACTCGAATGAACTTAAGTTTTGTCGATGATAAAACGTTATACAACCAATTCTTCCAACTGTCAACCCGACCTGCCTAAATCCGTTCCCTTGAATCTACTTCTACTCCATTCTTCAATCATCTCACTCTGGTCAACGCAGATACAGGCCAAAACGACCGGGAGAGTAAATATTCAAAGTATCGAAAACCGGCGAGAAGGAAGTTGACACACGGGACAAACGGGATTATTGTAAGAGGCTGACACCGGAGAACGTGACAAATGGGAGAGTCGACTGTAATAAACTTCTAAAAAAATTCGGACACTTCGGATTGAGCGTCCTAGGGAAAAAAAGTGACAGCCATCATCCCAATACATAGTAGACGCAAAGAAAAGAGAGAGGAGCGTTCACTAAGCGACAGAGTTCTTGGAAAGTTTGATTTCGAGTATCGAGGTCGAGGGATCGAATGCTTTAGCAATGGTGATACAAAATGAGAGATGAAAATAAAAAGAAAAAGAGAAAGAGAGACAGAGAGAGAGAACGTTTCACTTTTCGAGAACGTATACCACAAAAAATGTCTATATTCGTATTGTACACACATATGATGTGTTTACGAGGCAAAAAGAGATTCGACGATCGATCTGTTGCACGTGGAGTGAAGAACGAAGAGGTAAAAATGGGTAAAGGCCGCTGGTTGTCTTGAGAAAGGTGGAACTTACTCTCGACTACACTAAATATACAGTCAATAATCCAACGTGACTTTATTCCCGTCACTCTCTTAGTTGCCTATATTTCCCTTGCGCTCAAAAATGTTACACATACTTGTCGCTTCGATCATAACTCCCAAATTGATAATTCGCAACTTGACGTTCAACCATTTTGCATTTCCGGCATAACGAGTTTCACAAGAGTAACACGATTCGCCAAAAAATATATTGTGATTATGAAACAACTGATTATAAAATGTGAGAAATTTATGAGAATTTATGCTAATCATCGCTGAAGGTGATACCAGGAAGAAATAAATTAAAAGAATGTAACATCGTATCAAAAGTTAAGTCATTTATATCCAATGACCATTTTTTGTGCCAGTATGTATTTCTTACGCAATTTGAGAAATTGATGAACCTTTTTTAATGATTTATACATTTGTCACATTAGCTCCGATAATTATTAACCTATTTTCGCTGTTTAATCTCGTTATGAAAAAGATAAAGAAATTTTGGTGGAATCCAACAAGACGAAATTTTAACGTTCTATTAAAAAGTTCACGTTGTTGAAATGCAGCAAAAATTGTATTTAATGATAATGAATATTGTGTTTCTAAAATTGAACCAACTTTTTATTACAGTCTCAACCAAACGATGTAAAGCAATTGCTCTGAAAAAAATTTTGTGCAATTTTTTTTACCGCAATCAGCGAACAAAGAATTCACGCAATCCCAGAAATAGAAATTGTGTTGCATTTTGAACGATCCAAGCTTTATTCATTGTAATATTGTGTTACACTAAATTCAACTAAATTCATTTTCTTAATCAAACAATTATTTAATTGTGGTACGTGAGTTGATGTAACGTTAACAAAATATACTGTTGAAATATTAAAAAATAAAAGAGTTAGTTACTGACATCGTTCAATTTACTTTCTGATATGTATTTATAGCTTATTTTTATGCATACATTTCTATTCATGAAATCATTTGTGATTTCTTATTAATGAAATATTTCATGGAAGACCTGGAAGTAATTAAACAATCTCCTTTGTTAATCAACCTAATTATTCGTTTACGAAAACATTCAAATATTCAGTATCATTGAAATGATGTAGAGTTTACTGTATTTAACCAAATAATTCAACCGTAAGAACCAAATGTCAACCTTTCTACGAACTTTATTGTCTTCATATGGTGCATATTTCAGAAATTATTTTTACCAATAACTTCGTAAATTGCTATTAACAAAGGTGTATCGTATATTGACCGTTCCTGTTTATACGTTTCAGTACAATTTTTATGTAAACAATGGTATGCACTCATTTTCCATACTGCTCTATTGAAAACGAACAAATACTTTTGTTCCTCTCATGAGCGATAAGCTATCACGTGTTGCGACACATTGATCGTTTGTTTGAGTTGGTTGACGTGATCGAGACGAAACAATGGAACGAAAAAGTAAACGAATACTATAATACACATTCACCAAACAAATGACTATATTTTTTGTTGAGAAGCAGACAATTCAAATGACTCAATAAACGTGCATCGCAAGTTTTATGTGCATGAACGAGCATTATTTAGCCACTTGGTTTTCCTCTGTAACCAGGTAACGTTAGGCTTCTCGTCTATTACTTGTGTACTATGTACAGCAGCGCTAACTCTCGTTGACGTCGACAAAACCCAGGAATCTTGTAACATAATAAGATTTTTCGCTGGCTCGACAAAGAAAAAAAATCCTCGGTCATCCCGTGCTGGAGTTTTAATAATGTTCGTCGTAATAGAAAATGCAATTATTTTACGAAAATGAAAACACTTTTCAAAATAAAATGCAATCACACTGACGTAAATGGTAGCAAAACAACGAATTGAAAGTAAAATCATAAAAAATAAATTGTACAAAAAAAGAATCGCAAAGTTAAATATTCTTTATTGATAAAAATGTCCCACGTAAAATTTTGAGCCATCAATGAATTTTTAACACGATTTTTGCTCTGACATAAATTTCCCCAACGTAATTTCAATGTTCGAATCGTGAGAACACAATTTAACAAATTTAAAGTTTCCTTGTGACTGCTTTTCAAACTCTGATGAGACATTATAATGAAAATTTTCACTACGAAATAAAATAATATTTTAATCTTTATTTTCTGTCCGGACCCAAAAAGTATATGAAATTAAATAATAATAATAATAATAATAAATAATAGTAAATTAAATATGTGCGCGGCAGTTCGTCTCCGTGAAGAGTGATTCGAATTAGAGGATTTTTAAAGTCATGTTTTATGGCTAAAACCTCGGTAACTTTACTTAATATTTTTCCAGTTAACTGGCATGTATTTTTACTTCATATTCGAATTCGTGAAACGCGTAGCTTAAGTATCCTTGAAAGACACCAAAATGTATTAAAAATTGTTCGATTTCTGAATTTTCAAAGCCTCCAATTTATCTTTTTATTCCGGATTTCCGGCAGGATCGAATATAAAAGTCCTGAATAATAATAATAATAATACTTCAGATGTTTAGAAGTTTGTATGAGGTACTCAATGTGTGCTCTGGTCCGAATACTATGCCAACGATGCTGTATAGTCGCGTTCCTAAAAACATCGCAACACGCGATTGCGACTCGTTGAACGACACACTGGCCTAGTGACTGGCCGACCCAGCCGAGAGAATGAGAGAGAGAGAGAGAGAGAGAGAGAGAGAGAGAGAGAGAGAGAGAGAGAGAGAGAGAGAGAGAGAGAGAGAGAGAGAGAGAGAGAGAGAGAGAGAGAGAGAGAGAGAGAGAGAGAGAGAGAGAGAGAGAGAGAGAAAGAGAGAGAGAAACAAACTAAACGAGCAGCCTCAACATCCAGACGAGAGTTCTATAGTTGTTTAGAAACAGTTCACGATTGCTCAGACGTGGAAATTTTTCAACGTCGAAGTACAGGATTATATATTCATTTATATCGCACATCCTTCGTTCTCAAACTTTGCAGACTCATTTTATCAATCTCGTTGCCGGATCCGGAGGGTAAAATACGTATAGTAGAATATGAATGAAGTATGAGAACATGAACCCAATCCCAGTTTGTTAAATTTAAACGATTAAGAGTACCTCAACATTCACAAAATTCTACTAATCCTCATTACTTTAAAGTTTCCATTGGTAAAACAAAACACAATTGTTTTCATTCACTCCAGATGATATTGAAGTTTGGTTCGTTGCAATTTATCGTAATTCTTTTACTTTTTACAGCAGAGTTTGAAATTAACATGTAGTTTCGTCAACGATAGTTGGACCACATATTTTTTGCTATTTAAAAAGTAAATTAACTTGAAGAATTTGAATAGTTAAAAAAATGGAAAAAAAAATTATATTTTTCGTTGCATTCCAACGATATAAACTTTACCATCACCGGAAGTGAGGTTTTTTGGCGTCCAAAATTTGCGAAATTTTTCTTCTAGCCCCCTATCACTAATTTAAACATTAAATCCTGAGTAACTTTATTGAACTTCGATCACATGTCCCTTTGGAATAATGAACCGTTATTGGGCCCTCGGGTTTCGTACACTTCCATTACCTCCAATTACTGAACAGTTGCGATCTATCATTATTTTCTTTTTCCTTATTCTCCTCGGGGCTTTTCAACTGTTATTCATCAAAGTATTGTCATTGTGGCAAACTTTGAAAACTGTGCAAACATTAGCGCTGGTGATTCATAGCATCCTTCAATAATAATACTGACATTTAAATTTGCATAGTTGGACTGTACAAAAAAAAAATTTTTTTACTTTAAATTATTTTGTAGATTTTGCTAAAATTGCGGAATGCATAAATTGATGAGTTTTTTTAATTCCTTTCTGAGAATGCAAACGTCAATAACGTTGAAAATCAATGCAGTATCATCGTGACATTAAAGATTACATTACGAAAAGCATCACAAAAACTTATTTTATTCGTCAATGTTTTATTTTTCGAAGTTGTCAACATATTTATGCAGATTTAAGTATTGAATGTGACCAATTTCCGTTGTATAAAACTTGATATAAATTTTGAGCTCTTCTTTTTAAAAAGCTAACATTTTTTTTTCAATTCGAACGATGCAACGTTCAAAATCCTGATTTGTCTCGACCTGATTTCTAAAAAAAAAGAAAAAAGAAACGAAAAAATATTCAATGCCTCAATCTATAAATAATTCTTCGTTCATTCTTACAATATTGTCCAAACATCTACACGAATAAAAAGATAAAATTTGATCTTGATTTCGAAATGGAAAAAATTCGAAGGATCGAAACATATACGTCAGAGGATATTCAAAGCCAATCCTTCTTATTTTCAAGCTGGTGACGGAACCCGATATCGTGACATTAACAAGGAGCGCCAAAGGACATAAAATAGGAGAGACATTTTTATTCATCCAGTATGCATGAATAAAATATATTGTAAATACAACTGGATGAATGAAAGCGTAGAGATAAGGAAACGGAGAAAAATAAAAAGAAAAAAAATCGAGAAATAAACAACAACTCACCTCGATAATGTGCCCTTGAGCAGTGGATTCCTGTCGTCATAATATCCCGTCGACGAGGGCATCTTCAAGTAATCCAAGGATTTTGCACGGGGCACTTGGCACTCGCACTACGGCACTGCATCACTGTATACGCGAGAGCGATCTCTCCTTGACGTATCTGCTGTTGCTACTTTTCATCGTCTGTTTTTATTTATTTAATATATTTTTTCGTTTCGTTTTTAAATTGTTTCTTGAATTTATTTTTCGATGAACACATCGCAACCAGTATATATGAGAGATCGAAACACAAATGCTTTCACTGTTTGTTATGAGGTTGTAAAAATCCACAATTCATTGGAATAAAAATTGATTCCTTGTCACTTAACACTTTTAGCACGAGAATTAGATCAACGATGAAATCGTATGATCGAAAGTTGTAAGAGGTGACAATAAATTGAATGATGCTTCAGCAGAGAGTATGGAATTGAAAAGAACCGTTGAAGTCTTAAGCCGTTGATAAAGTCTTGTCCTGTGCGATGGCCTTCTCTCTCATATCGTACGCGTTATGACGGGCAGCAAGACAGAGAGAGAGAGAGCGTTTCTTCGATAACCCGTTATTGAAATTCACTTTAATACACCAAGAGCCTAAGCCGTCTATTGCGTTTCCAACACTCGCGAGCAGATTCGCGGGAGAATATTCGTTGTTACGTTACGTCAATAGTACGGTCACTGTAGAGAGTGCAGCGATTGTATACTTGAGATTCGTTCGAAGCTACTGTTTATCTTTATTTAATCGTTTTTCCGGCGTTCGCAAAACGTAACACACTATACGCTATTGTCACTAAAAGTTATCACTCAGTTATTTATCTCCAAGACTCTGCTTTGATGACTCAACCATGTCAGAGTATTCGAAAAGAATTCTGTTTACTTATGTTTCGAAGAATGTTTCGTTTTATTCCTTGCTCTTTCTTTCTCTTTCTCTCTCTCTTTCTCTCTATGTTGGCATTTACGGAAGTTATTGCCGATTCCTTTCTATCAACACAGCAGCATGAGACAAGAACCTAACAGTTCATACAGTCTTTCCTCACTCTCCTGTTATTTTTTTTGTCTCTTTCTCTTTATCTTCGCTCTATCTTTCTCCTTCTTTCTTTTTTTTTCTTCACTCAAATTCGTTGGTCGTACTCACTTGTTCGAGTCTTTATCTCTCGTCTGTTAGTTACACTTCACGACAATTCGATCCATCTTCATAGTAATTTTCCGTTTTCTAAACACATAAAATTTGACAAATCAAAGTGTGAAGATCTGAAACAAAAATCATTGAAAACATTGAAATGAATCTCATTTTTACAAGCCTCAATAAACAGTCGATCAAATTTAAAACCATTGAGACAACGTATAAAACGAAATAATGCTAATAGAAAAATTGTAATATTTTTCGTGTATCGTTTGTGCTACGATTTGAAAGTTTTTCATGAGATAAAATAATTAAAAAATTTACGATAATTCTAGATTGGAAAACTCGATATTTAATAAAAGAAAGTAATCCTCAACGAAATTGTTTTATGTGAAATTCAAACGGTTGACAGGTACACTTGCATTTTCTAACCTTCCACAGTTACACGATTTCAAGGTTAATTCCAAGGGCGATTTTGTCTCTCTCAGTGGCCGTAAAAGTAAAGATTTCGTTTTCAAATTGCAGTTCGAAATGTCTAGTTTCCAAAATACTACTATCGGTTCAAATGACTTTTTTTTTTTATCGGAGATATCGAGGCTGGAACGTAGGAGAGTAATTTGAATCCAACGTATTTTCGTTGTGACATTTCGAGGCTGTTTGAGCGTCTCAATGGTTTATCGTAATAATTTACTTTTAAGTATATTGCGAATATTTGTTATTAATAAAAATTCCCCCTGACATGCAACGAGATCATAATGATTGACTTCCTAATATGTTTATTTGTTTTTATTCAATAACGTAAGAAAGACTTTTATTTTCAGAGTGTATATGGGACACGAAACATGTAAATGTTTCGAAAAAAACCTTTACACTTTTCGCAACTTTGGTCTGAATATCGACAAAGTTATTGGGGAATCCTCACACAACCGAAAAACTGTCACGATATGTATCAAAAAGAAAATATTTTAACACAAATTTTTAAATTAAACTATAAATTATGAATTGTTGAAAAAGATTTCAAAATATATAAATAAAATAACAATGTTTGCGTTACTTAATTTAACGGCAACAATAACAGTAATAAAAATAATGATGACGATTGGGCTGTCAAAATATCGATAAAATAATGAGCAAAAATAGCTAATCTCAAGTCCTATGTTTGATAATAATCGATGAGATTTCAAAGAATCTAATAACAGGATGAAACAAAAAAAAGATCATACGAGCGAATTCTCGAAAAATATCGAGAAGGTGCCCGAGAAAGCTGAGTAACGGAAGGCAACGCATGCATTGTTGTGTTTGTGCTCGTAATCAGCGCCACCTGGTTTGAAAACGCGGTACGTTTGAACACTTCTTACGTTTGTACTTCATTATCATCATTATTATTATTTTCATCGTTGTTGTTGTTGTTATTATTGTTATTGTATAGACGTCAGCACATGCTGAACTAGTTGAGTTCGTGTGGGTGACACACAGAACGAATAGTGTCGGTTCGATAACCCGTTATTAAAACTCCACTTGGAAAGAGTCTCTCGCGAGAGCATTCCCCACTCTGTTCGCGTTTACGGTTCCGGTCCGTTTGCGATTGAACTGCTTGACACTGGTCTTTCTATGTCTCAAACGAATACGTGTGGCACCGCGGTGAAATGAGCATAACAATCATAGATACAGCGACAAGGTTTCAAATTCTCGAAAAGATCGCGTGAATTATAGCAAATTTTATATGTTCCCAATGAAAATAAGAATAAAAACGTTTGGCAATATTATGCGATGCGCTCGCCCAATGCGATGCGCTCGCCCAATGCGATGCTTGCAAATATAATTAAAAAAAGCGCAAAAAGTCAAACAAAACGACTCGTGCGCCACGCACACACACACGAAGTTCAAACGAGAGCTCGATCGAAACTAAATCCACGACAACTGTCAAATAAAATTTCTCAGGTTTTTTCTTCATTTCCTACTCATCGTATTTTTTTTCTTCCATCTTTTCACCTTTCCCTTCTATGAATTCTTACATATTCTTAAGTACAAGACCACGTTTACTAATGAGTCAAGAAATAACAAAGTTATCCCTGAAAAAAGAATAAAATTCTAATGTAAAAATATTCTTACACTTGGTAAAAACAGAAAATCGACGTAAACGATCGCGCACTCTTCACATCAATACACGAATGTGTGAAGTAAATACAGTGTTTTTCCTGCCGTCAGTTTTTAACCACTGCCACAATACGTTGTCAATACCGAAAAGGAGGGGGAGGCAATTGCGGGGAAACAGCGAACAACTTTGGTGACGTCGCACTACCAAATTACGGTCCGATTCCCGGTAAATTCGATTCATAAAGAAAAAAAAGCTTATAACAGCCTGTTGAAGCAAACGAATGAGTTTACACACCCGTTATACACTGATGATAACACGTATAAATGTTCGTATCTATACACAATTAAATATGTTTTATGTACATACGTAAATATACATATATATGTAATCATATATAAGTATTGTTATTGAAGATTAAAAAGAACCCGCATCGCGCCACGACCACCTCTTTCCGGCGACTGACAGCGGCTCGTGTAGCGTTCAAGCACGTGCGATCTTGGTTTCGAGCATGGCCGCCGTTGTCGGCCTCTTCTCCCCACCCCTATTTTGCTCCATCACTCCCCCCTCCCCGCCTACGATCCCTTCCGTGACCGTACAACGACGACTCTCACGAGTCTCACGTCGTATATGCACAACGTATAAGAAAGAAGGCGCGTAAATAGTCGTTTCACTTCTCAATGTAGCGAAAGGAACATAAAGAAAACAGCAGGAAATTAAAACAAAAACAACAAATCTTTCCATGAACCTTCTTTTCGACCGACTTAACAATCCGTAAGAATTGTACCGTTCTACACTCGAAAACCATTTTAATTTCTCGGTTATGAGTTTTGTCTCAACCGATTTAATCGAATACGCTCGGTCGCTTTATTAACTCTGCAACTCCAAAGATGGGTCACTTAGGTCTGTCGCAGATACAATCAACAATGCCAACACGTATCCGATTATTGTATTAAAAAAAAAAAAATACCGTTACGGAATAAAAAACAGAAGAAAACCTTGAATTTTGGGTAATTTTCCCCGAAAGAAAAGTATATGTCGTACATATAATGTAAAAATTTTGAAGGAAAAAAAATATTGGAGTCAGAGAGTCCATTACATTGCCATTAGCAACAGTGGCCATGAAATTTCAATGTTGTTTTAAATACTTTTCCCGATGATCGATCTCATATTTTCGGCGGTAGAAATTAAAAAAAAAAAAACCCCTGTTCATGCAAAATAAAAAATCACATGATATCTAAAAAATTGCATTAGATTTTTTATTATAGCGGTCGCGTTTTCGCATGACATTGAACAGACACTCAAAAGTCATTGGAAAAAGCCTTCAAGTACGAAGAGCGTTTTGACTCCTGACTTTTAACTTTTTCTTTTCAATACTTGGCGTCGAGACTCTGCTGCCACGTCACTAGATTGACGTTGAATTTCAGAGCAACAATCAGTCAGGGGGCTCTTTTATCAATACGCAATTGAAAGGAAGAAAATAAATAACTGTCGACCGAGGTCATTATCCCACGAGAATTTTAAATTTCTTTTTTTTCCAACTTTTTCTCGTTTTTTAGCATTTTCATAATCAAATGTTCATATTTAACAAAACAAATTTCTAAAAACTGACCGAAATTATTGATTATCTGTAAATAATAAAAAAATGACGTTCATACAATTCGAGTAGAACGTATCAAGTTTCGACATATCTCATGTATTAACATGTGGTGTATTTTTTCACATTATGTACAAAATTAAGTGGCGAGGAAAATCTGTTGGGAGGGATCGACTCGTAAATGACGAAGAAAAACTAAATCGAGGACGTGCGACAGTGTAGTGTTTGTTGAGAATGAACTCGCGCGCAATCTTTTGGGTAAAAACAGAAGAAAAAATAGTCGAAGTTTGTTCTGCTCTTGGTTGCAGAATGACGCAGCAAGGGCAACGTCACGACGTGCGAAAAGTGTGTTTAGTCATTTTCTCTCTGTTTACGATACAGCATCGACAGCATAACCCACATGTATAGATGGATGTACGACAAAATGTTCAAGTTTTCTATAATTGATTGGGAATCCACCGTATCACGAACCAAAATCAAGGCTTTTAATGACAAATAAAATATTTATTCGAACAAAAAAAAGAGATAAAAATGGAAGCTACTCGCCCTACTGGAATGACATCGAACCAAAAGCGATAAAAAAATCTGTTAACGAAAAATCCCATTTGTCATGCAACGGGTCTGTAGCCGGTACAATAGAAAAATCATCATCAAATATTTGAATCATTCATATTTAATTTGTTATCGATTTTAATGGTTATTTGAATATACCTTATTAACATTAAGAATATTGTGTTGTCTTGCATCGTTCGTATGAAAAAAAGTTCATGTCGTCCTTTGATGGAGGTTAGAAAAACATAATATAACAAAAAAAATAACAAAGAAAAGAAACATTGCAAAATTTCATGAAGAAAATTGACAGGGAAACTCAAGAGTGAAAAGTAACATGTGTTTAATTTCGTAACACTGGTAAACCCGAGTAAAACGATAGATTGCAAGTATAAACTTAAAGAAGCATCATCGATGCAAGTTTCAGGAGTGCATTGGCTCACGATAAGGTGTAAATTCAGTCTTACGAGATAACCTTTGAACATGCATGTGCCTAACTCAATACCGGCGCTGCCAAGATTACTAGGTTACGACTTTTCATCCATATGGTTTGATAGGTATAAATATATAAACAGAGAGATTGGAAGCCTGTGGGAGGTTAAATGTGTGGAAAGAGAGAGGACGCGCATGCGCGAGCTCAAGACGTAGATAAAGAGAGGGAGAAAAAAGTCGGAAAGTAAGAGTGTTCGCGACCCAAGGACGTTCGCGAAGCGGGAATCACGATCATACGATAAGACGGGATAGCGAGGAGCCGCTAGGTGGCAACGATCCCCTACCGTTGCAACCAACACTCGTCGACCGTCTCAAACTCACTCTCTCTCCCTCTCTCCCTCTTCGTTTCTTTTTCTCTCCCGCCAAACAGCCGGTGCTTCCCCCTACCGTCATAACTCAATGGCGGAGGAAGCGCTCGCGCATTACCGGCCAAGCCGAAGTCACACGAGCTGCTCTCCGCCACTGTGCTGCTCTCTGGCACAGCCGGTTCGAGGTGGAAATAGCACCGCGAACGAACGTGTTTCGTATATATTTGCCACTCGGCTCCCAAGAATCGGTAAGAGCGAGAGAGACGGAGAGAGAAAAAAGAAACAGATTTCTCGATGGAAAATAATGGTACCGTAAGCGTTCCACTTCTCGAAGAAAACGCTCCGGAATGCGTGTGCGCACCTTCCTTGGCAAAGACGCACGCATCGCCCTGAGAATGAACCAATTTGTTTTCCTTCACTTCACAATTTTTCGCGCTAGCCACGTGTCGCCCTCTGTTCACCCACCTGTAACCGCTTTCTCTCTCTCTCTCCCTTTCTTATTTGTCACGATTAAAGTCTATGACACTCATTTTCGTCCCTATTTCCATTATTATCTCACGAAAAAACGAGAGATTTGATGACATACACCGGATGCTACAAGGAATTATTTCGCGTCGAAAATTAATGAGGAAAAGTATAAATTTTCAGGATTTATTCTTCAACCAACAGTCATTTCGAACCTATATCGAAACTGTACTAGAAACTGTGGTTCCCGAATGAATGAAATAATTTCTCAAAAATCATTATCTACTGAATGTTAAACAAAAGAGGTTTTCTAAATCTTATATTTCAAAATTAGACTTGGAAATACTTGACAAACGGGTAATAAAATGTTTTCATAACGACCTCGTAATATTGCTGTGTATAAATCCGTTTAGCACTGAAAAACAATTATAGTGATTTATTACTTCCTCGTTCTAAAGGCTTTGTTTACATATTCTTTATTATTTTTCATCAAATCCTTAGAAACCACTGTTTACACAAAACAAACCTAAAATATGAGGAAAATGAGGACAATTCTAAAAAATTATCAAATTTTCTGATAAGCTGAATCAAATATATTTTCCTCAGCCTTTTTTCAACTTTAACATAAAATATCGCGAGCAATCGATGTGCGGCTGTGCCTTATTTCCATTATATCCGAAATAAATGAATTAGTGATCATTATCTGTTATCAATAATATGTATCAAAATCGATAGGATATCTTCGATTAAAAATGGAGCTGGTCTATATCAAAACAGTAAATTGGACAGGTGTTAAAAGTCACCTTGAACAACATGCGAAAAGAGAAGAGAAAAATGATCCAAGATCCAGTGTTACTGAAAAAAAAATTATTATTCCATGAGGGAATCAAATTTTCGATGTTATAAGAGCTTGAGTCGTTCGAAAAATTGTTCGTTATCAATCAGAATCAGGTCAATTTCAAGCTACGGAATATATAATAAGTTTGAACAACTGCAAAAGCGTTGCACAAAGTTTGATCCTCAATCTGGCATAAATTTGCGATCGATCGTGGTAATTACGATCGATGCAAGAATTAAATTTTCCTTTATTTCAACTCGATTGAAAACAAAATGAAACTGGTGTGTTTCTTATATATGTTTTCTAATTTATTTTCAGTCCATTCTTCTTCGAATTTGCTTCGAATCACTGAATTTTTATATCATTCTGGTCGTTCGTATTGTACAAAAGGTTTAAAAAAAAGTGGATTCGTTTTTGATCGTTTTGAAAGAACAAGAGCATCAACTGTAAAAGCTTCTGGAATTTTCAATAATATTTTACAGATCGATACTGGATTCATTTACAAAGTTCAATTATGTTGTCTTTGTGAGTTACATCCACGAAGTCATTTATATAAATATATTTAAACGAATATAAATGTATATATATATATATATATACATATGTCACGCGAGCGTTGTAGCCAGTGGCCATACCAAAATACCGCTTTCAGTTTTCGTCACTCCACCCTTCCATTCTATTTTGAATCCCCTCGACTGGAGACGTGTATTATCGTCGACGTTTTCGCGTTTATATTTAACCGAGACCCACGAACTCCGATAATAAATATACGTAATATGCACTGGGGACTCAACGATGATAACTTATTTATGTTAAATCTCACGTGTCTAAATCGTCGTACTTCGGTAAATTAAGGCATTGACAGCTCACTTCGTTACAATGTGCAGCGTCCATGTTTTCGAGTTACTTTGATATTCGCCAGCGAATGAATTTTCGAAAAAAACTGGTTTATGATGCCAGTAAGAATTAAGAAAAAACGAGACGGAGAGAGAGAGAGAGAGAGACGGAGAAAGACGGTGATAAAACGAAATAAAGTTTTGTCAGCTGGTTCAATAAAATGATGAATGCGTATTGCTCATTTGCGTATTGTTATTATTATTCACGCCACTTCGTTTTTCCCACCAGAAAAATTGCCGCTTCTCCATCAGAATATGTTCAATGATTCCAGACTCAACAACTTCACGTCACGAACTGTTCGCCTCCTCGTCCCTCTCCGCCCCGATTCGCTCGCTTGCTATCTCTTTCCCTCGCTTTTTTTCTTAGCTTTCGTTCCCGCACAATCGCGTTCACTGCTTATTCACTTCGACGAGACGTCAAACTTTTCTTTTTTGCTTTTTTTTTCGCTTTTCTTCACTTGGGAACACATCCGAAGAACGAGAATCTCTTTCTTACCTCTTACCCGTCTCGATGTCTCGTCGTTCATTATTTTGATTTTTATTGACACTCTCGTGGTTTGATGGCCTGTGTGTATGTAAACGTTGTTTTGCATGCGATATTGTCAGGGGTCGAAGGTGGACAGTGAGAGGACGCCACAAAGATATTGTACTAATGTAAACCGTTTAAGAGCACGAAAACTGTGAATACGAAATAAGAAAGCCCAAAATACTGTAGGAGATCGTGAACGATTTAGAAAATAATTGGGTTCGAAGTGTAAAAGTGGAAATCGTTAAAGGATTGGTTCAAATGAATTGTGGGAATTGACAAAAAACGATCGAGAGGGAGAGAGAGAGAGAGAGAGACGGAGAGAGAGCCACAAGAGTTGCGCGAACGCATTAGAGAAACCCGATTTTCCAAGTCGTCGCGCATTACCGCGCAAAGGGAGCGCGTGCGCTTCGCAGCTCACGGCCATATATATGTATACAGAGTTTTCATCCGCAAGGTTTCCTGCCATCTATTATGATGTATACACTACCTATTTACTAGACACCTCTTTCGCCAGAGCTCTCCGAGAGAAAGAATAAAAAATGTCACTTGCGCAACACACCGCGTTAATAAATAACAGAGAAAAAAACTGCAGCGTCAGACAAGTTCGCGTCTCGTTGTGTGTGTCACGAAGTATCAAAACAATAACCCGAAAGACACTCATTTATAAAACGCGCTGGCGATGTTAGATGCTCTGTTATTGTGAATGTTGGATACTCGTTTGTTTGGATTTGAAACATATAACCTATAACTTTTTTTAAAGTAGCCAGTAATCAAAAGTTCGAGTACAAAGTAAGGAAATTTTTCTTTTACAAAGACGAAACAAATGTGCAATTTTAAACTGCCATAAAAGAGCAGGTGATCAGTGAAGGAATAATTTTTGAATCAAACTACGATTATTCAAAGCTCGAATGAGAAGCGAAATTTTCGAGTCACAACCTGTCCAGTTGTTATACTCTAATCTTTACAAACAAACGGTTCTCAAGTACTTGAAACTCATATAATAATGTGAAACTGTACGAAATGGAAAATTTTCAAAGCGTGCATGAAACGTTGCGCCTCGTTTTGATCAAAACATTTTCGTCTCGTGTGGATTCTTGGTTAGAATTCTTCACTGTTACACTAGATTTTTCTAGTCCTTCCAGATTCAACGTATTTTTTCAACTCAGCTCAGACTTTAATATAATATTCAATAACATCGTGATAGATACTTGGGGTTAAATACTTCGTTGAGTTCGCTATAAAGTGTGAAAAAACAAATGTGAAGATGAACGAAATTAAAGATAAAAAGTAAAAAAAAAACGTCTAGAACCATAAAAAATAAAAAAATAGAAGAATGACGATATAGAGAACGTGAAAAAGAGAAACTTATTGATATCATAAAAATATTCTCTCCACAAAACGTACAAGGTCTACTAGAGACCGGACGATCTGCAAAGACCTTGGCGTGATGTTGATCGTTTTGCCGGATCGAGTGGGTTTATGATCTTAAAATCAACGACGTTTAGGGTGCGATAGAAACTGTATGTGTGTGTGGGCATAAGTGTGTTTTGCACTGGAATAAGGAGCACAGCGTTGATTCTGAGGGAAGGTATTTGGATATAAAACGAATCGAAGTCGATCATTCGAAAATTTGTGTATATACCTCTTTTCACGTGTTTTTTATCTCTCGGTTGTCCAACATATATAGATATTTTTAAACATGTATCTATAGGTCATTCCGTCACGTGGTACGAAACGGTTTAAACGACGTATTTTTTAGCTATATAGACGCGAGTGGACAGCCGCGACGGGACTGATCGAGGCGCTCAAGCCACAGGTGTCATCAGTCCGAGCTCTATCCCTACCACTTCGCTTCCCTCATTGACCAGACCTCTCGCGCGCTCTGTCTTTCCCTCTCTCTTTATTTCTTTCTTCCAGGCGTCTCGCTCGCCTGCGCAAGCGAAACTACGATGTGCTCCAATGCTACCATATGTTCGTATTAAAAGACTTGCGATGGAGACCCTTTTACTCGGGTTATACAGGCGCGAGTTAGCCCGAAGGAAAAGAGAGCAAAGAATCGACAAAAACATAGTTGGCCACATAGTATGCCAATCATTTTATTCTATAAAAATTTCAATTTAGAGGTTGGAGAAAATCCGAAAAAATTTACCCATCTTGAAACTTCTACGAACACTAATATGCAATAATAAAGTAATGTCATAACGAATGAATTTGTTGATTTGCTAATTGTTTTTTTTTTATCTTTTCGAAATTTTTTCTTTTCTATATAAACTTTTCGTTTCAACTCTTTCTGGCAGCAATATCTAAGGTGATTTATCAGTTGCATGAGTGCGAGAGAGATAACTGCAAAGTAGATACACATTTTTCTCAGACATCCTTGATATTTTGAGAAATATTAAAGTTTCACATTGTGCTCTGACGAAAAGAGAACAATGTGTAACTTTTATTTTTCTCGAAACATCAAGCCTCTCTGAGAAAAACGTGCAGTAGGATTTTTACCGACCGAACGACTGACAGATCACCTCAAGGAACTATTTATTTAATGCCACAAAAATTTCATCAACATAAATCTGAAAAAAAAAACATGTTGGACATTCGGGATTTTTTGATTAAATGTTTCAAAGGTTTCTGGAAAAAAGTATTATGACGAACTTCACGTGCATTGCTTCTAATATTAAAAATCGATGCAAAAAAAAAATCAATGTTTGTAAAGTTTTTAAGATCGTTGAATTTTTTAAATATTCCTGTGCAATTGCGAAATTACTGAATTTTGATCCAGCGGAATTAATGGTTGCTACGTTATCATGACGCTTTAAATAAAAGGATATATTTTGTAGAAAAGTAAATCATTAGTGTTCTTGTTTGAATGAAAACTGTAATAATTGGTCGCCCGAAGTCGACTTTGCACATTCGAATACACAAATCGTCACTATTTGGATATCTCTAAGTAATAATTATGCAGTAAACCTTTTTCTCTTAGTAATTTTCTTGATTTGAGAAAAATGGGTGTATTCAATTTATTATTGATTTCTTGCCTATTCGATGTATAACATATATCCGTTTTGTATTAATTCAAATAGATATTTATTCAAAAACCAGTGTATTTCATGACAAAACATATATAACGCGTATCAGCAGATGCAGCGTATTTTTTTTTAACGTGCATATTGTTCACTCACACTCTTCTAGCTTACCCCTCGTCATTTACCGTTAAATTTTTCATTTTTTTAATAATATAATAATATTTTATCTTCCTATCTCTCTTTCTCTCCATTTCTTTCTCGCCAGATTCTCACCCGTTACATCTATTACATTGTAATTCGTGTATGTGTAATAATATTGATTTTAATTATATATTCATATAAATATATATAAATATTTATATATTTATATATATATATATGTTTTTTGTCTACCGTAATATCTCTGCCTCCCACCTCGTTACACTTGTACAATTCATCGTCGAGTAACGTTACACAACAGCGTCGGTAGTTTACATGGGGGTACGTGATATGGGCGAGTTAGCCGATAGCGACAACTCATTTGCTAATTACATTTTGTTAAAAAAAATTTATATATGTATTTTTTTCATTCCAATGTCTTTCCTCTCTTGCTCTGCATCCAGCGCTAGTATTATGCTTCGTTCTTTCTTTCTTTTTTTCTAAGCAGAAGGATAACCGTGAAACAGAAATGGGTCTTGAACCCCGCATAATAATGTAGTACACGCTAAATCTACGTCATGGCACAGTTAAGGGCCATTTCGTTGAAGATTTAATCGTTGTGCCAAAAAAACACTGTTCGATAGCGAAGCTATTTCGTAAATTCTGCTACGTACGTTGAAAAAAAAAAAAATTGCATCGATTAATCGATTTATTCCTCCTGATGTTTAAATTTACAAGGTGGATTATTACACTATACAAAATTAGTATCGTTTCTCCTCACATTTTTCTCCTGTCACTTTTCGATCTTGATTTTTTGTCAAACGTTAAACAAACGTTTTTCCCCAAAGTCGTATGGATTTTTCAAGTTTTTCGTTCTCTCTTTTTTATCGGTCGAGGCAGGGATTCACAGAACAAAATTAAAACTATCAAAGAAAAGTAAAAATAGAAAATAGAAACTATTTGTAAATGTGTATATGTACGCAGGGCCCGCGTTTGCCGAGAATGGACCGGCTGGGAAGGATATTCGTTTTTAATTTCACAACTCTTTGCGTACGTTGAAAAAGTTGTGTCACTGCACTTCTCGCGTAGGTTTTGTTTTTAAAAAATGAGATGCCACGAAAAAATAGTTATCGAACGTTAATGAGTTTACCGATATTCAGTATTTCCGCAAACACTTTCTTTTTCTCCCGCTTCAAATTCGAAGCATTTTCCTTACTCCGCATCGTTGGGAAAAATAATTCACTTTGCGCATGTCCAAAAATTTTGTGATACGAACTCGGTGAACGAAGCGAATTAATCGTCCGGAAAGGAAGGAACGTCGTTTGTAAAAGTAATCATCAAACCGCACAAAAGTCAAATCATCAACTTAAATATTTATCTAGCCGGAATAACAAAAAAAATTGTTTAACGATTCTACTTTACGATTCAACTGCCTTAATCTGTTTTCGTAGGTCACTGTTTTTTTTTTTCGTTTTAAATACCACTCATTATGACAAATGTCGGACAAAAATCTTTCAATTCGATCCGTTCAACGAATTCTTACGGATCACTGACAGGAATGTTTTTTTTTTTTGTATCGGCATTTGGAAAAATTACTAATCGATGGTCCATTCGCGGTAAACTTCCCCTCCTCCCCTTCTTGTGTATATTGAGGCTTCGGAGTAGGATCTTAAGGCATGAGAGATAAGGATGATCCTTGGTAAAAGAACTTTCCATGTGAAATTCAGCTGGTTTAATTGTGTCGAAAGAAAAAATTCTCCAACTCGAAGAAAATTAACATTTCAATATTTTGTATGTTTATTAATGAAATGCATGTGTCTAACAATCTTTCAAGGAGCAGTATCGTAAGGCACAATCTCAAAAATGTGCCGAGAAGCACGCGTTTCTTGCCAGATACACTTGCAGGCTCGGCACAACGTCGTGGAGTTTTCTTTTTCTCATAATTTCGCCTGTTCATCAACGACCGAATATTAAGAATGCCTTATTAATAATATATATGTATTTCCACATACGTTCAAGCGATGACTAAAAAAAAAACGCTATTGGTCCGAGAACACTTTGTCTTATTCAATTTTGGTTGCTATTTCCGTTTCCTTCGTCGTATTCCCATTTTTTTTTTCATATCACTCAATGACTTGGGGAATCTGCTAGCTTGAGAAATGGTTCGTTTTCCTCCTAAGGAGTACAATGACGGTGGCACACGATTGATCTTCACACAACGACACTGTCATTTGTATCGACCACAACTTGCGTTATTAAAAAAAAATGATGTAGTCGGTAATTAAACTTAAGTCGCTAGTAATTTGAGAAACTAAAATTCGATGGACACAATGAAAAGTTCTGTTTATCAGGACGATTTAAACTCTCAGCCAAATGTTTCAGGTAAAGTTGAAAGTAAAAAAAACTTAATAGTTTCAGGACGAAAGGGAGGCTCGTGATTTCAGCTTTTTCGAATGACGGGATACTCTTCGATATATCAACGAACGATAGAAAAGGGAAATTGTTTTCTTCGCCTTGTTCACTCGCCCGCTGACTCCCTCTTTCTCGTTTCTTATTCTACGGCTTTGACGTCATCCTTCATTATCGTTATGGTCAATTACTTCTCCTGTTTTTCGCTAAATCTTTCTATTATATATTCTCCCTATTATACGTTCTTGTTCACGTACAGGTCGAGGAGGGGGAGAACAACGTCAGATATTGCAATAAATATCTTATAGCAAAAGCCCGTTTGATTATCAGTTCCGGTTAGAACCTGGCTCTGATGTAAACGGCTGAGGCATCGTGTTCACCGTATCCCAAGCGCTTTGCATGTTTATAAACCTCATTCGCCGCTGCTGCAAGTGGCAATGGTTGTTCAAGCTGATCGCTCATGCCCAACGACAGTCTTAAATCTTTCTGCATATGCTGGAGTGGTAGTTGCGTCGGGAACCCTCCCTCAATTATTGCTGCAACGATAATTCATTCAATAAGAATTGTTTACTTTTCACAGCACCAACGAATTATCTGTCATTTTCCTCACAACTAATCACTATTCATTCAAAGCTTTGATGGTCGTTCGATGTTTATTATGATTTATATAAAAGTTCTGTTCATCTGAGCGAAAATTATAATATAAAGTGAGTTTGTCATTTCCAAAATCAATGGGAAGTCCCGATAACATTATATTAAGAAAGTAAAGCTATTAGTCGATTTTGCAATACGTTTGCGAAGTCATTTGTTATTTTTGTTTTCTAAGTTTGCTTGTTCGGCTCATAATTTGGTAATTTATTAAATTAACGAACCCGAGTTATCAATTACTAAAAAATATCATGAATGACATTCTATACAATTTTTGGGAGAATTGGAACCCCAGTCCCATTGTAAATAAGCCTGTGGTTCTAATAACCAAGAAAAAAAGAGATTATGGTTGTTTTGTAAACCGGCCTACCTGACGAAAAATGTTAGCAGTTTGAATATTTTCCGAAATGACTCGTATTTTGTATTTTTATCTGCCATTTCGAAAAGTAAAGTTCAAGAAAACCTTGAAAAACATTCTAGTTAAATATCTCAATTGTTGTAAAACAGAATCTTACAAAATTCGGATTTATCAATAAAAACGCGGGTGGAATTTTGAGCGTAGCTAAATTTTCTTTTCCTTATTGTCCGTTCGTGAGAAATGAAACAGAAAGATATACTTCCATCGCTTAAATGAATACATTTTTCTCTTCAAATGTTTTTTTTTTTTTCACTAAGAAAATCGAATTTTGAAAGAATCTTACCTCGCCCCTTGTCGAGAATCGCTGGACAAGCCAACGACGTAAGTTCCAGTACTTCGAGAACGTCTTTTTGTTGCAGTCCAGCACGATCAGCGAGAGCCATGCTTTCCGCAAGCCCGGCAAGTGTTACGCCAGCCATCAGTTGAAGGACAAGATTCATTTTGGTAGCATTGCCAACTTCGCCCAGATAAAAGCTGTTTTTACCCATTGCCTCGAAGCACGATTGACACTCGTCGAAAAGAGACCTATCACCAGCGGCTAAAATAACGAGCGTTCCTTCTTGTGCGTGTGTCTTGCTTCCTTGAACTTGAGCCTCGAGGTAACGTCCGCCTTTGGCGTTTATTGCTTCGGCTATGTCCTGCGATGTTTCTGCGTCTATACCAGTCATTTCTACGTATCCTTTATCTGATGATATTTCCGTCAATACTCCACAGTTACCAAACACCATCTGCAATAATTATTCATTTTTAATTAGTCATATTTCACCATAGATGTGTTGTTTTTTTTTTTACAAATTTACAAATAGAATTTTTATTTGCGAAAATCGCAAACACAACAGAATACTTTCGAAATTACTATTCAACGAATATCAATAAAAATTTTCAACTATAATTATGTATTAATAAAAACATTTCAGCAATACATATCGTGATTTCTACTCAAATTGGAAAATATTTTTGGTTTCAATTTTTATATGAAATTACAGTGAATAGAATCATGGTCAGAATGTCATATTGCAATACAATTCTTACGCATTTACACTCATTCAGTGTGTCACGGAAATTTTTACCAAGATAAATTTTTTTAGTAACAATTACTTGGTAATTATTTTCTCGTTAAAAAGTTATACGTACGTCTTTTGTTGCCTGAGGATCAGCCACACAAGAGAATGTTATATCGGCAGCGAGTACCACATCGGAAGGTGTCATACCTTGCTCCGCACCAGCTTTCACGAAATCAGTACACTGTAATGAGACAAAAAAAAATCGTTACTACATATTTTTTTATTCAGATTTCTTCAAAGGATGTTAAAAATTTTGGGCACGGAATAATATCGAAGCATCGTTAGTGTCAGGGAATTGACGAAAATTAATTTGAACGAGGATTGCGTATAGTTCTCTGATAATTCGAGCAATTTCTATGAATCTTATGAAGAAATGAAGTGAGAGGGTTATCAAATTAAATCGTCCAAATGATCAGAAAGTTTTCTATCTTTTTTTAGATTTTCTCCAGTTTCTCTTTTAACATGTAAATATAAATTGAAAAATCAATTTTTGACAAGAGTTTATTCCAAATTGTCATCTATTGCTGTAGTAAAGCAAAATTGTGATTGAAATGAAAACAAAATTGACTTTTTTAAACATTCTAGCAAACCCCAGTGAATTACCGACCGATGATAACAAAAGTTTCCAATTGAACATTTTTCAAATGTGCTCAAGCACTTTTAGAATTTTTACCATGTTCTAAAAATGTGTTTAATTTCGAGAGAAAATATAAATAAAATTTCTCTCAAGAATTTAGTTTCACGGCGATTCTAAGCATTTTGTCGCCATCTCTCGGACGTCCCTGGAATTAAGCGTTTATATGTAGAAAGATGCGAGAGATGGCGCCACATCGAGATTCGATTGTGTCGCGCCATGTGTTAGCTTCGTCTCGTCACGTATCCCGATGGCCGTTAGCAGCAACTCCGGTGTGGAACGGCCAGAGCTGTTACAGCGCATTCGCCACATCAGCAATGGACGCCATGATCCGACCGAAGCTTGGCTTCTTTTTTTTTTTTTTTTTCAAGCAAATATTAAAAATGTTTGAAGTAGCTCGATAAACCGTGTTTTACGAAGGCCAAATACAACGAACCAATTAGCTAATGACGTGAGATTTGGCGTTGGAAAGTTATTTTTCAAGCCTTTCGAGCGTAGGCTACGTAGAATAAAAATGAAAGCTGTCCGTGAAGTTCGAGAAATTTCTTAATCCATCGAGAGCGAACTCGGGGAACAAAATGGCTAACCAAGCAAAGCTGCACGCTAACGACCACAGTTGTTAATTGAGTCTAGCTCAATGACATTTGTTGCGTCATTGTATTATATACGAATTTCGTAATCCTCTATTTTTTTTTTTTTTTTTTCATATCGTTTATCTTTATTTATATAAAGCAATAGAAAGAAGCAGCTGTGACTGACGAGAGAGCATCGTAATAATAACGAAATGTTAAGCTCGCTGTCCCTCTCTCTCTCTCTCTGCAGTTCCTGCGCCACTCCCCCAATCGAACAAGAACGGATATTGGAGTGGCGATGGTGAATGTGCAATTTTTGTCAAGCTTTTGTGTATCCATGAAGCAGTGACTGTTGTCTCTGTGTGGCCTCGATTTCGAAACACAAACAACCTTCTCGTGAAAGAAGGAACACGCTCATTCGTCAGAATGATCGAGTCACTTTGTCAACAAGCGAAGACAATTTTAAATCGTCGTGCGGAAAGAAAAATAAGATGCAGTACGTCGACGAAGCCAAGAAAACAACGTTCCATTAAACTCATTTGCGATTGCCAAGAAAATGAGCTGTATTGAAAGAAATCCCAAATCTCAAATGAAAAAAAAAAATGTATTCTGCAATCGATTCGTAAATTTGCGATACTGATGTTTGTGTTCAGGTTCACAAAGTTCTCTCGAATAATACCAACCGTCAACAAACGAGGGAAAGAGAGGTTAGGAGCATTGCTCGATCTGTTGGGGACTCGAGTTCGTCAAATGAATTGCCACTAGCAAGGGACACCGGAACAACTTCCACCATAATATTGCCCTAGCAACAGGCCGTGTAGTGGCTGATTCATCGTGTTGGGTTCGTACGGTCTATAGCACAAGGAAATAAAAGAAATTTATTTTTCCAACAGAATGAACCAATTGACAGCAATCCATTTTGAACAAATGTTAAAAATTAATAATTACGTAGTTCAAGATTGAATAATATTCATAAGATCGTCCATAAGATTTATAAAACTTGACAAAGAAGAGTCTCAGGATAATGTACTGACATAAAAACTAGTAAGTTGTCCGATGAAAAATTCGCGAAGCAAGTATACTTTCATTAGAAAATAATAAAACAGTAGGACAAAAAATAAGTGGAATTTCTGGAAAGGATGTGAGAATTAAGAGCGTGACGAAGCAATTTGCCTCAGACTTTCTGGTGTTTTCTCCTTACGTAGAAACTTGCACGTATACGTAAGAGGACACACACGAACGTACGTACAAAGTTGGATGAAGTACGATCGCAAAGAATTGAGTGAAGAAAAAAAAAGTAAGAACTGTAGTGTAATATGAGAAAGAGAACGGAAGTACAGGGGAGGCGGTCTTATTCTCCAACCATACCGAGTCAAGCTACAGATACGAGATTGCAATGTACTGGTGTACGCTCGATATATATGTGTTTATGTATGAATGTCGAGAAACGCGAAGAACGTTAAACACACTATACGGTGTCCGATAACGTGGCGCCGTTGCCACATCCTCCTTGTCGACCGTTCAGCGCGGATGGATGTAACAGACGCTTTTCTCCAGTCGACTTGCTGATTCGTACATATTTATGTATATGTATACACGGACGCACAGCAGTCACGCACACATTTATGTTAGAATTCATTGGCCCGGTAATGCGTCACCGCCGATCGTACCTCCGCGAATATTAATAGAGACAAAAAAATATTCCAATGTGTGTTTTAAAATTCTATTTTTTCTCTCTCACTTTCTCATCGATGCGCGCGCTCTTGCAATCGATAGTTCCAATAACCTTGGAAAAAGCACTTTCTCGCAGTGTTTTGTTAGATTCCATTTTCGGTGTTCTCGCCGTCCTCCGGGACAACGTTACCGAGTATTACTAGTATTTTAAGAAGTCGAAAAATAACATTCGAGGAAAATGTATTTCATTCTCATAAATGTAAATCCTGCAAATTACCAGTTAGAGGTGAAAATCGATCGAGGAATTTGCAATGAATTCTTGGAATTTCGAGCTTTCGAACGAATAGTCTTAAATCACTCACAGTTAACGAGATTTGTTTGCTCGGGCCAAATCTGACTGCGTTGATAAATTGCTACTCGAGATAATTTAATCCTTGAATGATTCGATACGATGTAAATATTTTTGAAAAATCTTATATTCGAGCTTACATTCTTTCATGCATCCGTGATAAAAATATACTTGAAGAAACAACGTGCAAAGTTCGTTATTTGCAACATTTGTTTGTCACAATTCATATTTTGGAAAGTCCAGTTTACTCGAGCCTGTATTCTATGTCTGCAATTTTTATTTTGTTTTTTTTTTCTCTGTATCGGTGTTGAGTCTGATCCAGTGAATTGCGGTATCGCATGTTAAATTTGGCGGTAACGTTGATACTTTGAACCTAGAAATTGAATCTTATCCGAATATCGATAACCGAGTTATTTTGGACAATCGTTTCGAAAACTGCGACAGATTTGAAAAGAGGTTTTGACGCTCTATTCGGGTGAAGTGGATTCATAATCCTAAGAAGTCTCACTTTCCATGACGATTTGTTTCGTTCATTTATGAAAATGTTTCCGATCTATGCATTTCGAATGCAAACATACAAATTATTTGGCACTTCTATTCTTTATAATTCATAAAATCGAAGTTCGGATTTGCATTTTTTTTCTTAATAGATATTTGCAGCGCATCATTGCTAAAAATAGGTCTATTCCAATTATTCCGCATGATCCAACGGTTGGTCCTTACGTGAATTTCGAGTTTTTCCAAGTTTGCAAAAATTCATTTCAAGTGTTTTGTGAATAGATGGATTTTTATTTAGTTTATTTTTTGACCGTAAGCGATAATTAAAAAAAAAAGAATTAAAAAAATATTGCTTCTGTAATCGAGTTTTATATTTTTTGCGCGACCGACCTAAATTAATTAACATCTTTTATTGTCATCTGAGTGTGTATGAAAGGTTTGTCGTCGGGAGTGATGGTTGACAATGCATTGGTGTCGACGAACTATATATTCATGTATCGTGCTCAGTATAAATGGTCTCTCTTTTGTGGCGTAACAAAAGGACCGAGTAACCGAGGTATAACAACATTAATTTGTTATGTGGGTTAGGAATGCAAGCCAGGAACAGTGGCTACAACATAATGGACGTCAATACAAACGATGTGCAGAAATAATACGCTCGCGATCTTTCTCGACTAGCACAGAGAATCCTCGTTGTAAAACGTTTATATCAGCGAATTACATTCCACGTGTAAATGGACACAATTTGGCGTGACTTCGACATATACATGTTTTGCTTCTATACGAATCGCAGGAGTTTTGCTGCCTAAATTGACTGCACTTTATACTCTGCGATTTAAATTGAAAATCCGAAATATTCATTTTGTTGAATAACAAGGAAATGACTTCGTGTAATCCGTTTCTCGAATCTTCCATTCGCATCTGAACTCGTGGAAAATCAGTTATCGGTTCGTTATTCTCAACGCGTACTTGATGTATAGTTGGTATTTCTTTTTTTTCCTCGCCATTTTTGTATGGCTTCCGTACTCGATCGGTTCAACACTACGAGATCAGGGACAAATGATACACGCTCTTCATGACTTGGCCTTCGACGAAATATTTCCCGAGTATTTAGGGCTTCCCGAACTTGCTAATCGCTCCGTAATGAACGATAATTTTCCACTCGAAGTCATTGCAAACGAGCAAGAAGAATCGCGAGGGTTTTAAATGTATTCTTTAAAATACAAAATTCTAAATAATCAATGAAATTGAATGTTTTACACAAATATTCAAAATTGAAAGTAAATCTTGAGAAATTTTATCAACAATTGAATTAATAGCTACAGCAAAAACTCAATCATGATTAATTACAAGTTCGTTTCCTTCAGAGATGGATTTGAAAAACTATTTACGTTATTTTAAAATAAGTGAAAATTCATTATCTTCGATTATACAAAGACAAAACGCTCCGTCACTCGCAACTCGAAAGCGCGTCAGCGTTTAAAGCGTTTAAGAGACGTTTATGTCGACGTGCTAATGTATATCGACCTCATGGAGGTCGCGGAGTGCGATGAACGTACACGGGGCGATTATTTAAATCCGGAAAAAACTGCGGACACCAGAAATGATTAAACGACCGGAAAACTGCACTATTTATAGGAGCAGGTTGTTTATGGAAGAGAAAAGTATAAAATTGAACGCTACCTCGTTCAAGCTTTGAACGGTCGCGAGAGCTTATCAACGCAGTTTATCCGCCGTTCAAAGTGTATCGAGATTTATTTTTAACGTCGATGTTTTTTTCCGCTGTAAATTCATCCCATGTATTTCAACTTATCAAGCTTAAAAAATGTTTTTGTTCATTAATTTGAAGAACAAGCGATGGTTGATTATGCATACGCGCTAGTTGCCACTTCAATTAAAAAATCGAAACATAAAGTGGACTAAATTTACTCTCGTCAACAGGAATTTTCGATAAATTTCCTCTTTTCGTTCGTTGTTGTGTATACAAACTTTAGTAAAACTTTTGCTTTTTAGCAGAATTCGTGCTATCGAACGATTAATGAAAATTCATGAAGTTATTTTCGAATGTTGTAGCAACGTATCGACGAGAAGAAGAATCAAGGAGTAACGGTAAATTTCGTTAAGCGCGTGCTACGCGGAAAACTCGCTATATCGTGCGACCTTCAATGACCTATGGAAGTCGACCCTGAATTCTGCTCGTCTTTCTTTCCCATTCGTGCTTCACATCGACACTATACACACGAGATATTTACACATATATATGTAAGATGAAATACGTTGCTAACCATTTGAAGTAAAATATGAGACACGGTCAAATTTGTGCAGTTACTCCTCACATACTTTTGTCTAAAATTTTATTACATAAAAATGTTAGTGATTCCCAAAAAGACTGAAACAATCTGTTTTTTTTTTTTTTTTTTTTTTTTTTAGAAAATTTGCCAATAATCATAAGATCGAAAAATTCAATTCAAATCTGTGGTAACGACTGTTTGAAATAACAATTGCATAATGAACGATTTTATAAAAGGACTCATTATCATTGAGCGACTTTGACGACGTTCTCGAACGTAGTGCACTCGGAAGTTATAAATTTATCCGCACTGAGCTATAACATGAGAGCAAGTTTATTTCAGTCTCAAACGAGACAGAGCTGAAAGAATTGTATAAATGGATATTCTAAATAGACAGTCTCGCGACATTTCGAAAAATATTGAAAAAAAAAAAACGAGTAAGATATTTCATGACACGAGTCTAAACTGTTTTTATTAGAGGAAACAATGTGGAAGACTTCGACATCGTATCTTACTGTCTTTTCTTTATCGCATGTTTTTTCTTTGTTATTTTTTAACTGTTTAATGTTAGCTCCGCTATAGCATGAATTTTACTCAGTGTTGGCGAAATTCGTTGGTTACTTGCTCTCGTGAAGTTACTGAGCCGCCCACGAGAGGAAGCCTGAAGGCGTGGAATAGCGCGAGATAAGCTCGCTTACATATCCCCTCCTAAAATATGTTGCTCTACAGCCATTCCACAATAACGCCCATTTCATCGTCATTTCGAGTACGTTCGCAAATAGGAGAAATTATTAACGTCGCGTAAACATTATTTATGTCGTATTAATAAATATTATACGTATTAATTGACCGAGATGTGCATTGATTTCTATTAGCTTCGTATCCAAAGGGTCTTAGTAGAATTACAATAGTTTAAATGACAAAAGATATCCTTGACTTTAGGTTCGATAAATCGGGAAAAGTACATATTCGAATGGTGATAGAATGATTGTGATTATTTATAAGCAGATTCAGTTGATTCGTTAAATGTATTAAGTTCACATCCAAAAATATATTTTCCATCGTACGATAGGAACTCGGAGGATGACATTACTCGGTATTAATAACTATTTAAATTGACAAATTGTTCAGCAGAGTTTCGAGTAGAGTGGCTCGAAACTCAAGCCGGGAGGTACACAAGGACAATTTTGAAGTGGATCTTTCTAGTGATCTATTTACTCGAGAGATCTAGAAACGAAAAAGTTCTCCGACCCATAAGACAGGGAGTTGAGTGAATGAGGGAAGATAGTTAAATTGTACTAGGAAGTTAGAAAATAGAGTGGGAAAGGGCTGAGGGGATGAAAGAAAAGAAAAAGTGTTTACGAAGCGAGAGATAGTGGAGAAAGAGGTAGAGACAAAGAGGAAGAACAAAAATGGAGTCGAAGAAGGTTGAGCGAGCGAAAGGAAATGGTAGAGTGGGAACAGAATGAGAGGTAGACAGACAGAGAGAAGAAGAGAGGAGACAAGATGGTAAAGAGAAGTAGACAGAGGGAGATCGCAGCTCTCGAGGTATCTGTGAGCAGCGACGGCCTTTATTTATCCCAGTGCAATGTTGCCAGTTCACTGTCGGTGACCCGGGCTTGGCTACCGAGTCCGATCAATATTCGCCGAGCTGACAACACTGTACTCTGCCCAGCTGATCCACGAGACACTCTTTTCTCTCCCGGCTTCCCACTATATTTCTCTCACTCTCTCTCTCTCTCTCTCTTTCACTCTTTCTCTCGTAAACGATTCTTAGACGTCTCCCGGCTCGTTTTGTGGGCTATACCAAAGCGGACTAAGGTTCACAGAGTCTCGATATGACTAGCAAAAATATCATAGGCTTGAACCACACGATGCCTTACCCGCTGTTCAGCGAGGGCAACGAGATCTCTCCCAAGAGCTTTTTTCATGACTCGAGAATGACTTTCAACCGAGCACGGTTATCAATTATTTGCCAATTCTCTACTTTTGCTTCAATGCTTGCCATGAAAAAAAATAATAATAATGATCAAAAAAATTGCAACCAAGCAACTGTACGGTATATTTTTTCAAATTGCTTTTACCCCCTCGTGTACAGACATCTATTAAGGCGACACGACCGTTTGGTATTTTGAGTAAATTTTATTTGATTTCTACTATTTTAATCATTATGATCTCTTTTTTCGTTTTTTTTTTCTACAATCGACGTAATGTTTCTCGGACTTTAGGTAAAATAAAATTGATAGAATATTGACTTGTTGCTGAAATATTTAGAATTAAACTTGCAGGGCTTTCCCAGCTCTATACAACAGAGGCGCTGTTTTGTCTCTGTGAATAAGGATTAGGGTTGTTGTCCGTGTCAAATGACATTGTATATACATTATTAACGAATTAATTGACATTTTGGCAACTACCAAAAATCAACCAACGTAAAAACAAACTGACATTTTTAATATCTATTCAATTATTATTGCATCATATATAGTATACATGGATGTGGCACAATCAAAATTATTATTTTTTCATCTTGGAACCTTTTCTTGCTTAATTTTCAATAGGAATAACGAGCCCGATGCTATATACATATTTCCCAAGACATTTCTTGGCCATCTCGAGCTTAACAATTCGCGAATCTCTCCCCCTCGCGATAATAAGCCGACAGATTTAGTCGCAGACGAGACTCATTGTCTCAGCGATGGCAGCCATTGTTGGTAACTGGCGTGAGAAAGAAATCCTTCTTCTCTTTTAACCATTTTCGTCACAGCCTTTCGCCAAGTGTTTGAATTCAAAGGGCAGAATTGCTGAGACCTTTTACATCGCAATAATAATCATAGTAACACTGTTTTAACGATTACACGTGGATTTCTCGTTTGCACTTGGAACATCTATTTTCTGATCAATACTAGTATTTATAAAAAGCTCGTCTCTGACTATTTGCAACTATTCTTGACTAAAGGTCAATCATCAAAACTACGTCATAAACATTGTTTTTCTTCATTAATCATGCTGATAATAGTATGATTCATTAAGGTCATTTTTTTTTAATCGAAGATGCTAATAAAATAAAACATTCAAGTCCAATAAAAATATTGGAAATCTTTATCTTAACCATTATCTGTAAGATATTGTTGGTTGTGTAAATAAAGCTCAAATAAATAACATTTCAACAAATTTGTCGCAATAACGAGACCTTCTCTTGTCAAAATTTTCTACAAATGAATGTAGATTTACTTTACAAACCCTCATCTGAAGGAGAAATAGAGATAGGGAAAAAGATCAATCGCAACCCTAACACGTACAGTTTCGTTCTCCCTGACCATGACCAACCGTCGTCGGAAACGCGATTCCCGGTAACCTCGGGACGTGACCCGGAGAATAGTCCAAGGCGAGAAACAGAAAGAAAAAACAGAGAGAGAGAGAGAGAGAGAGAGAGAGAGAGAGAGAGCGAGTGGCGAGAGGGGATGAAATTTGTTGCGAGTCTATTTCGGTGTGAATCCACTTTTTTCCAACAGCGCCCTTCTCGCTGAAAGACAAGGACACTATTTTATACGAGCCTAAGTAATTTTTTCATTTTCTTTTTTTTATGTTGTGCGTGTGTAACGGGACACTCCTACATTCGACCTTGCCACTTTATATAAAGGACACGTCAAATCGACAGAGTGATCGATGTGTTTTTTTTTTTTTTTAATTCCTTGGAGTGATGTTTCTTTGTTAAATTAAAATTTTCGCATTTTTTCGTCGGGTATCAGAAAATACAATTGGATTAATTTTGAAATAATGAGCAACTTGTGGTACGCCAATTTTTGCGATTAAGTTTTTAAGAAGGAAACCTAACGCTTTTGTGCATGGCGACAGAAAGCAGGAAAAATAAAGACATAAAATACGGAACACGATGAGAAAAGTAGAGAATATGAAAAGAAACTTCTGCTCTGTGTTCAATGGGCAAGAGTGGGCGAATATATACTTCACTTCCGGTCACGGAAGTGTCTCTTTCATCAAGCTCCGGAGAAGTCACGGCTTTGATATCGTCGTGAATAGTACAAAATTTCTCAACTTTTTCTTCGAAAGTCTTTACTGTATTTTAACGTTTCGAAACTGGACGAATAAGCCAAACGATTCGTATTAGCCTCGATGTGCAAAAAATCTAACTGAACTCATAACCGCGCCGCTTATTTATCGTTTACACAATTGTATGATCAAAATATTTGTATTATATATTTTGAAGATATTCTCATTATACTTTGTTTTTACATTGATCCGGCAAAGAACGAATGATTTTTTTACGAAATCAATATTTTTCAAAACGTGATTTTATTTATATAGGAGTATTTTTGTTGACTGAAAAATCGCGCCAACAGATAATTGAAAAATCGGGATTTCGTATTTTTGGTACGATTAAGATTTGAGATAACAACTCGATAATCGATTTTTTTTTGTCCTCGACATCATCCGTCCGAGGCATCATAATACACTTGAGTTACTTAAGGAAAAGCTCGTTGACAATAAAATCCACTTTTCGCCTACGAGTTGATCCTCGCAAAAATAATAATCATTTCCGAATTTATCGTCCATCAGCTGACTGTGTTTTATCGTATTTTTTTTATCATTTCGACTCTGTGTAATATAGACGTTATCGGCAAGTGGAAGAGGTAGTTGGAGGAAAAAAAAGTCGTAAAGAATAATATTCGTGTCGCGTGAACAGAGGCCAGCATTGTCGCATATGTTGCCAGTACAAACATGAATTTGACTCACAAATGAAATAAATATAAAACGATATGTCTCTGCCGCGAGAATATATCGCAATTCCTGCAGAACAGCAACGTGAACACGTATTTCGAATTTTCAATTAATTTTTCAATAAACAGCTAGGGAAAAAAAATTAACAACAGTTTTGAATGAATTGAAATATTTCGGAAAAAAATTTGTACGAATTGCGACTTTTTTGTAATGAGCCATTCGTTTTTCGATCGAATATTATTTATTAGAGCAATCATTTTTTTTTCCCTCGATATTTGTTATCTGTAAAGTGTTTTTATTACACTGAATCAATTTGCCACGTGTTTGTGAAAACATGAAACGACGTTCGTGACTATTTTTCAAGATAGTGAAGTTATAAAAATATTTAATGACCAAAGTGCTGTCTTGCTACTCGAATTTCAATCGATACGGTTCTATCGTTAATATTGGATTATCCACTGTCTTTTAATATTCCCGACATCGCTAATTACACCAGTAAGACTAGACCACAGACATTGCAACTCCCTTAAACCCCAAGTATCTTGAGCTCTCGGTGAGGAATGTGACGGCTAGTCTCTCGGGTATTTATAGGTAGGGACGAGAGGGTCAAAATCGTGTATGTACACGAGAGGAGCGTCCCACGTCGCGACTGACCGAGTTCGTAATCGATAGCCAATAACAAGGTTGTCCTTCTATGTACAAAAACGATGCTTCGTACTGGATATGCGGGTTTGATGGAGAAAAGGACGAGCGTGATTCACACAAAGCGAGACCGATTTGCCATGTTGAGAGAAAATGAGGAGGAATTATAGTTCGCTTTGTCAGTTACGACGCCAACTATAATTCCGGTGCATTGTTTAAAAAATTCTTCTGTCACTGAGTGACCATTTTTGTTGTTGTAAATTCTCGAATTAATCGAAAAAAAAGAATAAAAATATAAATTTCTTATAATACTTTAATTAAATTCTTTTTTGTTTCATACGAAAATGAAATAATGACGTTTTTCTTGTAAAATATAAACTTGGCTCATTTAATTTCAACCTCGTCATGTGCCAGACGAAAGTAAAAGTGCTTTATTCGCTATTTTTATTCGGATTGAACATATTTTTTTGATGAAACAGGTTCACTGAATGAAACTATGTTCCAAAGGGTTTAAGTTGTATGTGAAGACAGATTCACCGAGAGTTTTGGCGAGAAAACGCGCGATCTTCGGCCTCGACCCAGCCAAGGTAACAGTTGCTCGTCCGGTGGGCTCCGTCATTTCGACGGAACAAAGCGCTGTACAACTAAAAGGTTTTATAAGCTTTACAACCCAAGGAGCTGCGAGAAAATCGTACGAAATGCACGGTACTAATAAAATCCATTCTGTCCAGGACTTTGTGGACAAGAAATACATCAATATTGTTTGAATTTCACGAAATTATAAACTTATTTTCACCACCTCATTTTTAACACTTGGCAAATTTATATAATTTATTTCAAACGCTATTTAATTTTCATATATGTAAAAATCTTTCAGTCTCATTTATTTCCTGGCTCATTCACAATTCGAAGTTGAGAAGCTCGTTCCTTAAAATTTAAATTCTAATTTCGTGAAAATCTTGAACACGAGCAGTTTAATAATATTGAAACTTTCAGCGTACCTTGTAATGACTTTTCGAATGAAATATTTATTCATTACGACTATAAAGAATGACTCTGCATTTGTTTTATCAGAAAACAAATTTTCCTCAATCAATTGATGAATAAAAACGTTAATATCTAAAACTGTACGGCAGTAAAAGAAATTATTGTTATCCGTGTTATCTCGAGTGGTTAGAGGATTTGCTAAATTCCCGAAGGATTTCTCACACATTGAAAAAAAGGCTCGACTCTTGAATCAAAGCAGAGTACCCCTCCGTATTCAAGGGGAACATAACACTATCTCTGTCGTGAAGAGGGTACTTATGTCTAAAGATTTATGGACCTTTCGGTTTACATATGTATGTTATATCAATTAAAGAGGCAGAGAATTCTAAAAGTCAAGAAATTTTGATCTCATTGATTAATAATTTTTAGAAAATTTACGTTCGACGTATTTTTATTCCAGCATTCTTTGAAAAATAATTTCGTGTGATACAACGTGAATGATTATTTTTTCGTTCGTCAGTTGCGTATTTTAATCGTCGAAATGATCGTCAGTTCATTTCGCAGTCACTTTATTCCCTGGACTTCAAAAAAAAAAAATAATTTTTCGTTAAGTTCACAAAAAGTGTGAAAATAGAAAAAACAAATTGTGCAGAATTTTAAAGATATAAATTTCATTATCATATACAAAAAAAATATTGCCTTGGCCAAGTCTGTGAGAAATATTTCCAGACCGGGAAGAAGGAGAAATCGCTGAAAATTACAGTGCCAAAAACATGAAACTCGTGTTTATTGCTTCCGGGTATAAAAATTGTAAGTATTGAGGACGTAAGAACAACATTTATTGATATTATATAAATTGAACGATACGAAAAAGAGATTCGAATGTTGGGTGATTCACAAGGATTTCTCAGGTTCAGGTATATGGGGATTCCGAAGAACAGGAGCCTGAGTCGAGAGTGTGGGTTTTTCAGCACTTTGCCATTCGTGTTTTATCTCTCTCTCTTTCTCTCTCCTTCTCTTTCTCTTTCGCTCGAAGTCTCTGAACGGTTTCGCTGGTGAGGAAACGAGCGAGCGGAGAGAGCTTTGCCATGCCGAGTTGCATGCGCGCGCGGTCGCCCGCGGGATCGCGACGTTGTCAGACCGCGCCTGTGCAGGCTGTCTGGCTAGAGCGGCGTTGCCATTCGGTATTGTACTCGGAGGGGTGAGAGAAAGAAAGAGTGAGAGAGACACCAGCCACGAGGAGGCCGGGTTCCCTTCGACATTAGCCAGTCAGTTTTTGTGTCTGCTGCGTGGCAGATACACGCTAGTAAATTCGCGTTAACTCACGAGCACGCTGTGCGACTCCTATCACTTGTTTCTCTCTCTCGTCGAGAGAGAGAGAGAGAGGGAGAGAAAGCCTGAGGCTCTTCGATATCCGTACGTTCGTGTCATGTGAGAAAACAAGCAGAATCAACACAGTAAATAATTTGCACGGAGTAGGAAATAAAAATCTGTCTACAGTGACAGACTTTTGGCCGATCTTTTGTGTCGTAAGCAAAAATTGTTTTGAAATAAATAAGAAAACAACAAAAAATATACAAGTGTTGGCAACATCTCGATTTGGTGAAACGTTATTCGGGAGTGAATGATATGCGAGAAGTTGGAAAAAACAAAATATTTCTCTTCTGCTCGGTCAGTCTTTCAGTTCTTTCGAGTATATATTTGTCTCTCGCGTTTTAAAACTTCTGTGACATAAACAACAACAAAATTCACTATGCGTTCTTCAAAAGCTGAAGTCGACACCAACGAATATCCTCGAAGACGAAGTGAATATCTGGCAAACGGTTAATACACACGTTCCCTCGATCGCTGCCCTGGATAAATTAGCGTATTCGTTTTGTAGTTATACCCCTACCAAAAAAAGGACTCGAAAATTCTTTTTTTCGATATTTTAATACGAGGAAATAACGGTGTAATTTTAAGGCTTTTTTTCTCGTACAGTAGAGAATACGCGAGTGTGCAGCAAGCTATTCGCGGTGATCAAGATATTACGAACTTTATTGTTCGTCGAGAAGAGGGGAAAGTTGGATCGATGAGCGGGTCGAGATAAGTCACGGAAAAAAATAATAATAGAAGAAAATAAACGAATGACAAATAAAAAGAGCGCATGAGAATATCGAAGGACCAGCGGCGCCAAGTGGTTTTAAGGGCCATTGGGAAATGGGTGTTTGGTCGTGCATCAATATCAAACGATATCGCGTTTCATGTATAATCAGGGATGATGTTACGAAGATTGGACGGATCGCCGCGATGCTCCGTAACGATCGCTGCTGTGTTACATCTGGCGCTTTTAATTGGGTGCTTCGGTATCGAGTTAAACGAAGCAGCGGCGTCGTCGGGTTCATCAAGAGACAACAACCATCATCATTATTATCAAGATCTTCAAGCGGAAGCGAAGGGGGAAGAGGAGAGCAACGAAGAACCGATAAAAGATTGTCCGAACGGTTGTCATTGCGACGGTCAAAGTTTCTATTGCGAGGAAAGAAGTTTCCTCGGACTTGGTATACCATCGCAGGCAAGGGACGTTGTACTGAGGGAAGTGCGAGCTGGGACATTGCCAATAACGAGTCTCGAATCAGCGAAACGTTTGAGGAGTCTCGCATGGATATCGAGCGGTATAGAACACGTGGAATCGGGAGCATTTCGTTCAACGGCCTTTCTCGAAACTTTGAATCTAGGTGACAATCGTCTGGTCCAATTGCCCAATGACGCGCTAAGTCCCTTACGTCGTTTGAGACATTTGAATTTAACGAACAATCTTTTAGTTAGTTTGCCAAGTTCCTTATTCATCGGACTCGATTCACTCGAGGAATTGTTAGTCGCTGGCAATCGTTTGAGCGTATTACCCTATCAAGCATTCGCATCGGTTAAATCGCTCAATCATCTCGATTTATCGAGAAATTTTTTGGTTTCTTTACCTGATCATTCGTTCAAGCCCAATCGTGAATTACTCTCGCTCCGACTGTCAAACAATCGATTGACTAAATTACCAGGTCGTTTGTTTGCCGGTTTACAAAAGTTACAGCGGCTCGAATTGGCCGACAATGCGATTGACAGTCTGCCACGTGTATTATTCGGCGAATTGGCTAACCTCGAGTATCTCGATCTCGCTGGTAATCCAATAGTTAATTTAACGAACGGAGTCTTCAATGGTCTCTCTAGTCTCAAGTGGCTCAGTCTAGGGCGCACGAAAATTACGACGTTAAATCGTGAATTGTGGAGACCGGTTGTCAGCACATTGAAGACATTGAAACTCGAGAATACGAAAATCGAGATACTTGGAAACGATGCGTTTTGGGGTCTGTCACGTCTGGAGACTCTAATTATAAAAGATACTCCTTTACGAGGGATTGGCTCAAGAACCCTCGACGAAACTCCACACCTTAATAATCTTGATCTTCGTAACAACGATCTTGCCTTTTTACCGGCAAATTTGGCTCATCTTACGCGTTTAACGCAATTACAATTGCAGGGCAATCCATGGGCATGCGATTGTCGTATGTTTTGGTTTATTAAATGGGCCGAAAGTCATGCTCATCGTACAGCCTTCGACAGTGGATTAAAATGTGGTCACGAGACCGCAACTGTCGATACACTGCAAGCACTTAGATACTTAAATTGTACAGCACCTTCTTTAACATATATCTCTGGTGAATCCGAGTTACATCCTTTATTGGGTGATGTTTTACTCGAGTGTGAATTCAACGGTAATCCAGCGCCATCGTTGACCTGGGTAACACCGAGTCTTCAAATTCTCCATTGGAACCCAGACTCATCGTTTCCCGACATATTTCACGATCATCCGGAAAGCCACATGAATAACTTTAAATCACCGGTTGGATCAGTTGTTCACGAGCATCATCGTAGATCACAGGATTTTAATAGAATTCGTTTACTCGAAAATGGATCGTTGCTCATCACCGGTTTAACGAGACAGGATGTTGGACGTTACAAGTGTTTTGCAATAAATCCTATCGACAATGCAACGACTGATATCTACCTCAGAATGGATCCCATTACTTATCATCGTATTAAATTGTACAGTCTGGCTGTTGGAGCTGCCAGCGCTACGGGATTTCTTCTGCTCACGCTTTTCGTACAATTTCTTCGTTACCTCATCGGCAAGTGAGTATATTACAACGTTTGTGTACGTGGTTGAGTGTACGCAAAGAGAAAAAAAAGCTACGTCAACGAGATTTAAATAACGCTCAGTGGCATTTTTTTCAGTCGTCGATGTCGCATGTATAATTTATTAATTTATTCATTTTTTTTCTCACTTTTTCATACCCTCGTCGAAACATCGGTTCTTTTGTAACTTCCCTCCCTTCATTGTCCCTAGTTAATTGTCTTGGTTCATTGCATTTCGATATTTTTACCTTATATGTGAGATTTGTTTGAAAAAGAACGATCATAAATTTGCTCACGTGAATTTCTTTACTCTCTATTCCGTTGAATGCTGCTCTTCGCTCTCGTCGAAATCAACGGTCGAAAATAACCCTCGTGGGCTCGATCTCTACCTCAATCGTGTATATGCAAACACAAACACCTGACGATGGGGGAACGGGAGTAGGAACCTTTCCAAGAACGAAAACAAAAGCCACGCTCACTCGTCCCTATAGCACAGATACATCTTCATCATCAACCTCGTCATTAACAAACGAAACTAAAAACATTATCGTAGGTGCGGCTGTGGCAGATGCTGTTTATGCTGCAGACGGGTTGGGGTCACACCACGTGCCAAGCAGATCTATCAGATGTTGGACAACATCGAAACCTACAAGAGCCAACAGCTCGAACGTCTTCGAGAAAATTATACCCAGCAGGTACACAGGATTAAGGACAACTGCGCCGAACAAGTCGAGTGGATACGGGATAGCTACGAGGGACAGATGAGGCACATCAGAGATATACGGGATTATGGGACTAATCATCTTACTTCACTCAGAGATCAATATTACGATCAGGTAAATTTTACACCGATTGCTTTTTCAAGAGAAACCATTTTTTCAATCTGCCAGTATAGAAAAAATTGTAAATTTGATTTGGATTGTATTTACAACTCGATATATCCTCAGAAAACCCTGAAAAAATAGAAAAATCTTGGACACGTGTTGGGCTTCGTGACAAAAGGAAGTGTTTTTTTTTTCTATTATCTCACTCAAATAGAACTGCAGATGTTTTAGGTAATGAATAAAACAAGTGCCCATGAGCGTATCCAAGATTTTGAGAGGAATGATATTTGTGATCTTAGCTGACAAGACGTAGTTTTTAAAAACAATAAAAATGCACGTATACGTAGACTTTGGGGTTTTTTCATTGAATTAAGCAACCCAGTAGGACACTGGAATTTACACTTGGGGGCTTTTTTCAATTTTTTTTTCTGCGCATCGATACATATCAGGGTAATGTTCGATGTTTTGTTTTTTACAGGTAAAACGAGTACGAGACTATTCGACATCGCAATTAAATTGGGTACGTGAGAATTACGTCTTCCAGCGAAACAAAATACGTAAATTTAGCGCCCATCAGGTTCTACGTTTACGTGAGAGTTACAAGTATCAACAGCAGACTCTTAACAAGGTATTGGAGAATTTGCCAAATTTGTATTTCGACAATTGTCGAAGTGGTTCCTGCGGTAAGAGCGATTCGGCAGTATTCGATCCGAAAGATTTGAGTTCAGCTGGTTTGGACACTTATTTCAAAGCGGCGTTTAGCGGTATTAACGGATGTACCAACAGCATGGAGGATTTAAACAGCGAATATTACACGCCGACTGATTTCTCGGGCACGAGTCCTCACGCTCTTGGATTTATCGATGGTATTCACATTAATTATATCGAGGACGGACCACCGCCTCCGCTTGATCCTCCATTCGGACCGAATTGTGCTGTGCTCCGAAGAATCCGAGAGTTCCACAGTAATTCGACTATCGGAAAAAGCTCCGAGTCCATAGGACCCGTTTATCGTGGAGTAAGCGCTGAAGTTGTTGCGGGAGAGGGTACCTCAACGACACCGGAAGTACTCGGTCTTTTAGGACCGAGCACGAGTTTACCGGATTTGCCTCACGAGACTCGGCTCTAATTGGCCTAATACCGACGAAGACAGAAGGGTTTTAATACTTGTCGTCGACGTTGTCGCTGGGACTGAAGAAAATTACGAGTGAATATACTACTGATGAATGATTCTCAACTCTGTATTTGAATTGTGATTGGTGAATGGTGAAGTAAAAAAAAAAGAAAAAAAAAGTTGTCGAATCGAGTGTTTCTTCAGGGTGACCGTGATTTTCGTCGACTATTTGAAAAAGCTGGGGACGTGTTTTTATTTGTCGGGTATACTCGTTAGTTGAGACACCCGAGTTCGTACCTGACGCATTTATTCAGAAGAGTTGGAAACGAGTGTGTACTATGAGCAGGCGAAGGAAGTAGAATGATGAAAAATTAAAAAATGATAATTAAAAAACGAATTTCTCTGTGAAACCAACTGACAGTGCGATAGACTAAAAAAGGAAAAAACACTTCTATCGAACTGGGATTTTAAACGAGGAACGACTGAGCTTTCATGCACGTGTGCATGTGTGTGTGAGAGTACGCGCGTGTGTCTGTCACAGGTCGCGTCTTCCAACAACTTGAATAACCACGTGAGAATATCTTCTTCTTTTGTTTCTCGCAAACTCTTGTTCGAGTGCAACGAGAGTGCAATGTGTTAGAATTTTAGCATGAACACTAATCAAAGGTTAAGGAATTAATCGAGCAGAAGAGAATATTCAAAATTTGGACAATGAAACTGATGGACGTTTGTATTGCAACGTAAGGGACCGTAAATCCATTATTTAAAGAGACAAGTTTGTTATGCCTAGGTGTCAATTGAAATAAGGTCAAAGATTCCTAATTAATTACACATTGTAAATCAAAGACTGTGTGGAAGTACCGACATGTACCAATTGTACATCCCGGACTCTCGAGGTACGAGGACATTCACTCCGTACTCACAACATCTTTTAATAGCGATTTCTCGTTGTTTTGCATTCTTTTATTCATCTTTTACTCCGTTTATCTCGATAATCTTCATTTTATTCTTATCTTTTGTGGATAAGCGCGATCAGTTTGAATTAAAAGCTTATCTTCCAAAAACAGACGCGTCAATGTTAAATATTCGGTGTTCGAGTGATCCTCGTATCTCCACTAGACCATAAGCTGTTTCAAGGCATGAGAAAAAGTCATAAAGTTCATATATCGCTAACGTAATCATGGAAATAACAAAAATGAAAAAACAGAAGAAAAAAAAACATGTTTGTTGCAAAGCGTATGTCTTATGGAGCGTGTTCATCAATTGATTGATCATTAAAGAACAGACAAAAAAACATAACGAGGAAAAAAAACCCTTTTATTGGCACTCGAACTTCGTCTCGCTTATCTTCTTGAAATATAAAAAAACAAGGCGAAGAGAGAAAAAAGTAAGGGCAGAGAGAGATGAGAAAAGATTATTCAGCGACGGGTTAATATAATTTTAGAGTAAATGAAGCAAACTCATACGCTTACGCGGTGACGCGACTTAAAGCAAGTTTTAAGGTAGTGAGAAAAATTCTGTGATCTCTTGGGCGCGTCGCATCGCGATTTAATTGGAACGATGAGTTTCGCGTGAAATTGTGAGTATCAAAACACAGAATTGAAAAGAAAATATATATATATATATATATATATATGTATAAATATATATGAATTTGGTCGACAGAAAAGAATGAGTTTTTTTTTCTCTCAAAATCGGGTACATCGCGATAAACTGGTAATGGTAAACGAAATGCATTATAATATAAATAAAAAATTCAGTCTATTGAGCCTGGGTTTAACGCGCAATTCGATTGTAGGATGTTATAGTTTCGTGACAGAAGAAAAAATGGAAAAAAATGCTCAAACGCTCGAAAACTTATGAGCCTGGCTGGATTCGATGCGACTAGTTTAGTAACGGATGACTGTATAGAAAATGGTGCAATTTTGTGATCGATCGGCCGCGTGCCTTGTACGAAGTCGAACGTACGCAATAAATGGAAAGGGATCGCATGGAAAGTTTATTTTTAAATGATTTTCTTTCTTCTTCCATAACGAACAGAAGCAAACTAAAAAATTCTATGCAATTGATGGTTGAATGACGATTGGCAACATAAAGAAAAGTCGTACTGTCATTCAGTACCGTATATAAATCGCATATGATTCACGAATTAGTAATATCCGAGTAATAAAATATCAGAACATCTAACCAGCCATTCCGGAATGTAGCATTCATTTCATGTTGTCTAATTTTTGTTGTTGTCTAAGCTCAACTTTGTTTACATTATTTAAAACGTTTAAATTCGTCGATCTATATATATATATACCAATTCTATATCCATGCATTATTTTACGGAGCATGGAAAAATGTGTTATTTTAATCTATATCGTTGGAATACAACGAAAATTCGTTGTTTTTACATTTTTCAAAATTGTCGACAATTTTATCCACAATAAATCCTATGTATTTCTAAAGGAAATCCAGACTATTTTTTTTTTTTTTTTTTTTCACCAGTTTGTCCGGCATGCGATTGTTAATTAATTTGGAGAATACGAACAAATATACTTTTGTTAATTTCCAAATATGGCAGCTTTGAACGTCATAATTATATGAAAAAACGCGACACTCGTGAATCGAAGTTTGCTTTAAAAATGGAACAGACTAATAAATAACTCGATTCTTAGGTTTGGTAAAAAAGAATGAGGAAGAAACGATACGATTTGATTGACGTGATAATCGTAAATGTTTTTTGAGTCATAAGAACTCGTTGTCTCATCACGTATCACGATTACGTTTTATCCCTCACTAATCATACATATGCGTATACCTACACAGGCTAACCCAGGTCGAGTGGTCGACACTGCATACTCAAGTGTTCGATCGAATTTCGTTTCGAATCGTTGAAAACATTTTTTTTCAACACACTTCCCTCTGACGAGTTATTAGGTATTGAATTGATGAATACGAGCTTTTTTTCCATTGCGCACAGTGAAAACGGTTGAAGATAAAGCAAATATAAAATATATATAGGACCAACTTTTTATGGCGTAAATTTTTTTATAAAAAAGTACCAAAACTATCTTTTCTATCTTCCAAACTGCCTTCAAAGCAGTTCGAAAAATAACTTAGTTTTTGAACTTCTTGAGTTATTTTTTGAGTCCGAGTTCAGGACTAAAATAGTAAAATAACAAAAGAGTATTAAAAATTCATTTGTAAAAAATGTATGCGCTGCGACGTCCTATGCATTTTAATTCGATTTTTAACAGCTTTGACAGTGTGGACGATAAAAAAAAAAATGAAAATCGAATCCTCGACTCGAAATTCGGTCCACAAGTTGAATTTACAGCGTTACCAAGACAACCTGCGGCACTTTTATGTGTAAATATGTGTCTGTGCGTGAATACATATATTTGTTTTGAGTACCTATCAAAATCGATTCTCGTTCGTCAAGATTTACATAAAATAACGGTATCGTTAATACATAACTTTCTCAATGGATTTTAATGAATTGGAAAAAGGGAGTTTTAACACGATGCACGACTTTATTTATAAATTCAAGTTTGTAGAAGAATGCAAATATAACCGATTCGTCGGGAATGAAATGAGCTGGTGACTTTTAAGAGAAGAAGAAAAATTCTCGGACATGTTAGTAGTTGATGGAATCGTCGGGATAATAATAGAATGCCGAGAGTATCGTGGCCATCGGTATACGTAAGTCCGCTTTAGACAAAACTGTGTATTCGCAAACATTGCTGCTACACTTTATTGGAACCGGAAAGCATCACAATTGAAAAAAAGAAAAAAACGAAAATAAAAATAGCATGGATGTGTGTACGATCGATCGTTCGACGCTGCACACGGAGCGTTTGAAAAGAAATGTTTATATTTGCAGTATCTCGATTATTGCAACTAGAGCTTCCGTACTAAAAATAATATTATAAGAAAGGATGGGAGGAATGAGGGTCGTACGAGGTCGGCCGAAACTCAACGTTCGTACGATTTAGATAAACCCCTAAAATTCTCAGCCCGAAAATTATAGTAAAAAAAAATATGTTGCAACAGACGCAAATGAGCTTCGTTTCCGTTATGCCAAAGTCGTGCATCCGACTGTACGAAACTTTCAATATTATTCAGTTTTCATCCCCTATTTCTTTTCGTAAAACGAAACGGCGGTAAGATTTGAAACCAGAAATGAAAACGAGTCATTCGTCCAGATATCGAAGAACGATGTACGAATGAATTCTTCCAACTGTTGTGTAACACAAATAAAGTGAATTTTAAAAACCAAATGAATTTTCTGTTATTATAACGTTCCCAATTTTATCTTATCAACTGTTTCCCTTTTCTGAGGAAAGTACGAAGAAAAGTTTCCGATTATCCAGGTTCGTCAAAGCCTCGAAGGGATTTCCCACTTACACAGATTTCGGGCCTAATCACTTCACGAGGAATTAGGGTCTATGGACTTTTATGGTGTGTTATAAACTTTGTCGCGTCGCCTGCAACGTTGTGTCTCAAACATGAAAAATTCCTGAGGTCCCTACATTGAGTTCATTGAAAAAAAAAAAAATTAACTTCTGAAAACCCAAAATCGTTTTTATGGCGCCTCCATTCTTCTGTCTAATATTTCCAAAATTTTAAACCATAAGCTATTTCGTGTAGATCTAGTCTCCTGAACAGATGTTTCAGATGAAAATTGCACGAAATTGAACAATAAAATTATCGCTGTCAAATAGTTATGAGTAAACAATGGATTTTGCTGTTGTTAATTTCTATAAAAATAAACATTTCTAGCACTTTATCTCTAAAACTGAACGTCCACAACTCTTTCTTTTTTGACATTCTTTAACATGTTCCTCTGTTATCGAACGCGTGTAAAAAAAAAAATGTAGTAAAGGTCCAAAGTTATCACAAGAAATATAAAATTTTCATTTTCTCTCTTCAAGGAACGCCTGGGAAACTACAGAATTTTTAATAAGAGATATTTTAAACTCGAAACGATTCCTTGAACTATGTCTGAACTAGTCCAAAGTGTAGTTTTGGTTTCTCGAGATGCATTTAAACATTTCTGACAGATTAGACACCTACATTGACGTCAAAATTACGACAAAAAACTGTTTGTTTGAAGTCTTCATTTGAGGATGAGGATCGGGGAACAACGGAGCATTTGGGACTTGCTCCAGATCGAGACACGACCAGCCATTCGATGGGGTAGTTAATTCATTATACGATATTCGTCTGCGACATATAATCATCATCGTTGACCGTCATGTAGTGATTAATCAAGTGCTTCTCATTGTTTTTATGAATTTTATGAACATTCATATAATTAACGCGATTTTGTTATAATTTTGTGCGGTCTACTTTACCGCGGACTCGATTTAATAATATAAATAATCGAAGCAAAAATGCTACGACATGAAGAATAATAAAGCTTGTGTCGTTGGGATCCAAAGTAATTTTTTTGGAGTCCGAATTTCTATGCAAAAGTTCGTTACAATTGTATTTTTTGACCAAAAAACTAATAATGCAAAAAAAAAAAAAAATGAGGGGATATGAAAAATAAAAATAAAATATTTTCTTCGTTATTTACAAACGACGCAAATTTCAATTCCGTTGACGGTAAATCTTTTTCAAATGTCTCAACGTTACAATTTTCAATAGTCAAACACTTTGGCAGGATAAATACCTGAAGAAGGTTCCGTTAATATAAATTTGGCTTTTTTGGCAAATATTATCAGTTCAGTTTGCACAAGTGTTGGCAAGATTCAGTGAAAATGTCGGTTTAGTTAGCAACCTGGAGCGCAAAGATGTGCGTTTAAAAAAGAAACGTTCAAACAAATTTTGAGTTAATGTAAAAAAAAGACAAATGTTCGTTTTTCCGAATAAAGAAAGTGAGGGGTACCGCAGTATTTCGTGCGGCCTACGTACTTCGAATATACGTGAAAGCTAAGCGTTATAAGTGACGTCAGCGCAAACCAGAGGCTCGCCTCACGCATCACAAATATTATAGAGTTGCGATACGAAAGTTGCGACGTGATGACAAATATTTTAGTCTCTTAGAGAATTAAACGATAATTCATTCCTCGATTCATAAATGAATTTGTTAAAAAAAACTAAACAGGATTTTAAATTCGATTCTCGCGAGTGAGAGACGAATAAATGAGAGCATCCGTGCTCGCTGTAATCAACGGGAGAAGCTCTTATCACAACTCGCACGACTGATCTCTTATCACCGAGTCTCAGGCATCACGCTTGAGCGCAAGTTTATTCGGCGTGCACTAGAGGAAAATATTAAAAATCTATCAACTGTCATTTCTGCTTGATAAAACAGCATAAAACTTCATTTTGTACCCAACAAAATCGTGAGGTTAAACCTTCATGAGTCTTGCTTTGAACAAAAATTTGATAATTCAGTGAAGAAAGAAGTTACAAAATATTTGAGCGTCAGCATCGTCAGTTTCGCTGACGAGCGATGAGTATCAATGTCTTTCGTTTTTATTTCATAGTATTTAAGTTTAAACTGTTGGAATCCAACGAATATTTCACTTCCAAGTTCGACGATTTATAGAAATGTCTTTTGAACAGATTTGAAAAAAAGCAAAATTACGTTTTCTCGCTTTAGTCCGAAAACAAAAAAAAAACAGTGCGATATTGGAAAACCGGAATTTCGTGGCAATCCAATGATGTAAACTTCAATATCGTTTATATTCAATGTAACCAACGAGACCTACGTAAATTAATTATTATTGAGTTAACTTTTGTATACTCCGAATGCAGCAATTTAAAAAAATTCAAAAGGTTGCTCGAATCAAATAAAATTAATATAATCAATTGAAACAAAATCGTAAAATGCTGTTTCATGATTGTATGAAAAATTTTCTAGATTTGAATGCCAGTAAAAATAAATGATTTAAAAAATAAATGTTTCATTTAACTGTTACCGATCATTTAAAAATAACGATATCGACAATTCCTGGTTTGCATAATAATTCATAGTAAGCTTTGCAATGAAAATTATTTGACCTAGAAAAATAAATCTGGAATAAAAAATATACAGCGGTATAATATTCCGCAAAAATTTTATCCGTTCAATTTTGTTATTTACATACCTTTTCCTGAGTTCTGTTCCATACGATTACGCTGTGGCCGCTGTTGATGAGGTTCTTTACGATGCCACTACCCATTATTCCCAAACCGAGGAAACCGAACTTCAGAGTCGAAGGTAGTATATTTTTCTCTTTCAAAGTCTGGGACAGTGTTTCAACGTCCAAGGGTGGTGTTACCTTTAAAACAATGAAAAAAAAATATTCATATATATCGCGTGAAACAATGGTTTATGGTTTTTTCTTTCTCTAGACAATTTCGACTACAAATGGAGAAGTTGAAGAAAATTCAAAAATTCAATTTAAAAATAATTGAAATTGGAATTGGATAATTTTTCATTCAATTTTCAGAAACTTGATGTTTATGTTTTCAATATAAAGTATGTTTGTTTAAATATAACGTGTAGACACATAATTTTTACGTTCGGAAATCTTTACGCATTTTTGCACTTTTGTTTTTGGTTTCTTTAGATTCATTGTCATAAAAATGTTTACAAAAGTTAAGTTAAAGTTAATATATGCATATCGAATGATTTTTCTCTCTTTCTATAACAATTCTGCTGTGTTATGTTTACTCGATTTTGATTTTTAGAGGATTTCAACTACAGTAAACTAAATTAATTGACAAGATTTATACGAAATTAAATCAATAATGTCGAAAAGTGAAATTCAATTTTGTGTGTATTTAAATATGTATATTTTTAAATTTGGTGATTGATTTCGTCATGAGAACAGTTTTTTTTATCAAATTGTAAAATTAATGAAAAACCCGAAATGTTTTTGGGAAAAGATTGAACGTGATATTAACGAAATTTCTCAACGATTAATCGAGCAGCTCCTTAAATGTCACTTGCAGAATAACAATGAAAGTGTAATCAAGGAAAAAACAGGTGAAAATTGTAAAAAGAATCCAAGAAAATCGACAAATAAACTTCCTACGACCAAAGTAAAAATCGTTTGTTTTCCTATGGAACAATTCTTTCTGAAAACTCTAACAACTTTTTAAATAATGCTGAAATTTTTGTCGAATTGATTCTATGCATGAATACTTTATAAAATTTGATTTTTTTTCTTTCAATTTTTCAAAATGGTTGACAATTAGGTAACGCTAAATATTTTTTGTACAAAAATTCGATTTGATTTGAAGAAATCTGTGAAACAAATTTCGTACTTGTCAAAATAAATGTACGGCTAAATTTTTTTTAAACACTTGATTATTTTTTTTCTATGATAATTACTCAGAACCGATCGATTTCAGATTTTTTTTCAATTCTTTATCTTATCAGACATTACTAAAAATTCTAGTCACGATGTGCGTTTTTATTCGAATGTGTAAAAAATTTACGTTAAAAAATTCAACGTTGATTTTGAGTTGCAATTAAAATCGAGATATTTTTAAACATATTGCTTAATATTTGAACTACAAGGAGGTGAAATTATCAAAATCGTTCATCAATGAACGAAGCAGATAGAATCGAACGAGTCAGTGCTACCGGTAAAGAAACGTTGCAGTGAACTCATCCGTTTAAGGTCGAGTGAATGAGAACCACTGCAGCGCGCTTGTAAGATAGCATCGTTTCGCCGTCATCCGGCTCATGAAAAGTAAAATTTTAAGCTCACGAATCCGTACACTTCAAGAGTCGATTAATACAAAAAAAAGTGCAACTTGATTCAAAAATGACAATATAAACCGATAAAAATAATAACGATTCTTTGTAATGTTTTCATAAATAATCCTTTAGCGTAATTTAAAAAAAATGTTGTTAGCAATTGGAATGAAAGCACAGCAATATTCTTTGAGAAGAAAAAAAAACAGACTCTACATCATTTTTATTATTTAGATAATAAACTCAACTGAATATTTCTATTTCTGTTATAAATAAGCATCTCAACATCGATGTGAGAAAATGTGAGAAGGAACCATTCGTAAAAGTTCTACACAACATTAAATAATCATCATTAGAAAAATTGTACTCAAAAGTAATTCAAATCGAAAAGGTTTGCATGTGGAACGAGTCTCGAGATATATCAATTTTTACTGATCAATTGGGTGTTATCCGAAACTGTTGATCGAAAACATCTAAGCTGTGTATCGTTAAAGCTAGTAGAAATATTTGCAAAGAAATATTTCCAATGCGACCCCATGTTCGGAAATAACAAATGATAAAAATCGGTATAAACATTATATAAAATTTCGTTGGATTTTTTTTTTTCATTTATGATTTCCTGGACAAGTCATAAAAGAGACCTCTGAGAAAAAATACTATAATTAGCGATAGTGACTTCTTATAACGATCAGACATAAGCATCATACGAAAAAATCATTTAGACTCTAATAATAAAGTATCAACTGATTCGGAATAGAAAATATCAATAGAAATAGTCAGTTTGCAAGATATTTTACTCTTCACTGACTCAACAATGAATTGCAAAAAAGTGACTCGATTTTGACTATTTTTCCTCACAAATAACCCTCCAAAGTTAATGTAATTCTCTTATTTAAAAAAATATATATTTTTTGTGAAAACGATGCTTATGCCTGAGCAAAACTTCAATTTTCCAATGCATATACGAGACTTACGGGTCTGGCGATATTGGCCGGTCTATTGAGAAGAGTTGATCCTGATTTTCTCGGGGGACTGGTGTGATTGAGAGCCGGACTCATGCTACCAACGCGGTTGCTGTTACTCGTGCTTGATTCCCGTCTTTGTTTTTTTGCTGGACGACGAGCGGAATCAGCGCCACCGCTACTGTCGAGTCTTTTGGCCTTTGGAGTTTCCTGTGATGAAAAATGTCAATTATATTGTTTGAAATTCTACTAAACATTCTTTGCTTCGTCCGGAAGTGAGAAAAGAAAAAGTTGGTCTAACGTACTCTTCTGTTGGCGCGATTTCAACTCAATAAATTGGCTACTCAAAATAAACTTTTCAAAAAATACAACATTGTGAACAGTTAATCAACATATTTTGTTGAATAATATTCATGGATTACACATTTCATCAATTTTATTCAATTGTCAATTGCAATTAACATAATCGTGGTTTAGGATCATAATTATTTAATTCATATAGTTGTGTCCGTGTAAAGCAATTTCTAATAATTCTTTGCTAGCATTTTTAATGAATCAAAGAGTTTGTAAACTATTTTTGATGTGATATTATGTCGTTTTATTCCTTTTGCACTTTTTTAAAATGATAAAGCAAACGTTTTTTTATATAAATACCAACCTTTCTGGGTTTCGGGGTCTTTGGGCTCTTTTTCTCTGCATTAATAGAATCTTCTTTGAGACGATCGAAGAGAGAGTCAGGATCTATGCCATCATCCATCACCTATGACAACAATATTTTCAAGCAAAATCGTTTATTAAGTGGAGGATAACAGTTTATAATTTATTGAATGAAATTCCAATGAAACTGTACCTCTCCTTTGGTGATATATTCCTCGATAGCTTCAACAGCATCTTTGAACGTGGTTGACTTGCTGGACTTGACAAGCGTTTCTTTGAACTCTTGGTAAGGCTTGAGGCTCGTCTCCTCGATCCAAGCGCTGGAAGAAATATTTTACATCAGTCATTATATCCCTGGCTAACATTTTCTTGCTTTTTTTTCTTTTTATAAAGGACTTGGTAAAAAGAAACTTACTAGTTGTTGGATCCAAAGAAGAATATACATTGCATCGGACCCTTCTTTGTATTTGGCTTCTTCAAGTCTTTTGCATGGGAAACCTTAGAACCCGAGGCATTTCATTAGTTACTGGTCATTCGCAAATTTTCAATTCCTTTGTTTATCCATGTCTTATTTATTGTTTAAATTTGCATAGTTATAATGCAAGTAATGCTCAAATTTCATACGTTGTCTTAAACTACAAAAGGTTGGTTTTTTTTTTGAGGCTTAAATACAATGGGAAAAGAAAAAAATTTAAGCTCCTTTAAAAATTAAGAAGTTCTCAAATCGATCAGATTACGGTTTGTATTATTTTTACAATACTATCTTGAATACTATGTTTGCTTATGGGCATTAATTTAAGAAAGGATCGTTTGGATAGGGAGGAAAAATTGAAAAAGGTATTCTCGACATAAAAATATAACCATCGTAAACTTCTTAATAGAGACCTGGAAACTCTTGTCCTGCTCGCGGAATAACATTCAAATAAAAGTTTTACAACTATAATTCTAAGATGGGAAACTAATGGATTTCAATGAGTTTTCAAAACATCTGTTTCGTTCCAACATCCTAAGGTCAGGTTGGATTGTGTAGAAACATTATTGTTCGTGTAAAATGCTATTTTTTCTCTTAATTACAATTTTGAACTCTTAAATCCGAAAGTAATTGGCTTGATTTCTGTAAGCATTTTTTCATAGCAAAATTTTATTTGTCAAATTTTTAGAATCTTGAAATCCTTGAGTAATAAACTGAACTGCAATTTGATCTAAAATCATTTTTCATAAGATGTGAAATTATTATAAAAGCAAGGGTTTATAAATTCGAAATTTTTGTTCGTTAATAGTTTTCAAGCAGAATTTAGATTAATCAGGAATTAATAGAATTTACTATTTTTCGGAACAAAGCTTGATTATTTACAATCCGCGAGTAAACGTTGAATTGGAAAATTCGAAAAATTTAAAATTTGCGTAAAAATAAAAATTCCCATCATTCAGAATAAGAAAAAGGAAATAGATCGAAAAAAATGATCGAATAATGAATATTAATGCGTTTACTGAAATTCTTGCCATTATAAAGGTTTCATAACCTCGTACAATGTTTTCCCGCGTATGAAATCAGAAGATCGCGAAAGCATATAATTTAGGTTATATTTTTATATCGTATCTGCGCGCGAAATTGAATTCGAAATGGAATGGTTGACTGATGTGAGAATGTGGTGTTAAAAGAGGGGTAAATTGATTGAGTAAAAAGAGTAAATAATAAAGAATGAATGGATATTAGTCGATGTATCGAAAAATCCCGCCAAAATGTACGGCGGGAGAACGCGACCGATGGCGGAGACCGTAAGACAGACACGTTATAAAAGTAAGCGAATGAACCGTTATACAGGCAAGACCCCAAGTAACTTACCCGGCCGGGCCACGGTGAGAAACCCTTCATTTTAGCCCTGAAACACACACACAACGAACGAAATTCTATAATTTGTTGATAATAAACACTATAATCGATGTATTACACGTTAAAATCGATACACACCATACAAGATCGCCCAGTTTGTATTCCTCGCGTGTCTCAGACATTTTGGCGACAGTACGTTCTTCGCTAACGAACGGCAAGCGACTGACTGACGAACAGCGGCGCCGAGGAGCAAGCGTCGTTTGTGTACGACCGCGTGATCCAAAACACTCACTGCCACTACTCGAATTAACTACGCTCGTCAGACGCTGCCGTTTCTTACCCCACAAATTCTGCAATGCACCCCAATAATTCACCAAGCTCATAACTTCGAATGTTTACACTCTGATGATTCTAAACTATCGTCTCGATGATTCTGCGGCTATCCAACAAATGCGAGTGAAAACATGCGAAAGTGACGAAACTCAATTTCCGGATGCGTTCAAAATTCCGTGGACCCAGACAACATGCCGAATTTGTAACTCCCACCTTTATTCTCATCCCCACCTCTCCATTTTGTAAACTTATTAAACTTTTCAAGGGAATTTGATGTCTGTTTGCATCTTTATCACAATATTCTTATTATTCTACAATTTTGTGATAAATTCATATCATCAAACATGTACACATTACACTAATGTGACAATTTTTAAAATGCTATTCTTTTCTTGAATTAATGAAACATTTTTGGAGGATGCGAATACAGTTTTTATTGAATTTGGGCCGTTTCTAAACCTGTTGCCAGTAAAAAATGGGCTCTATACTTAGATTTTTTTCAGTAATTGTGCAAGGAATCATAATTAATAATAAGATGACAATTAATGGCAAGAGTGAATTAAATGACTTGACATCCAACGGATCTTAGCATTTCGAAAGAAGTTGCAATTTTGCCCGCTGCGACTTGAATCCCCGAATGCATAAAAATAATAAAATTTATAAATGGCGAGAATTGAAGAGCCGTGACTCTAGACCTTGGAGGGATTTCGACGTTGTAGCACTTTTACCAGCTGTCAGCCATCGATTGTGTGTAAAAGTGTAAAAACTGTCGTTGCTGCATTGACGAGTGACTGAAAAAAACTTACATTTATTATTCGAAACAGTATTTTTGAGGATATGAGACGTTTGCCTGATCAAACGGAAACAAATTCCGAGGATAGTGACGAAAATATGGTGCGTAATTATATTGATTGAAATACGGAAAACAGTCTTCAATATTTCTCCGTCCGAATTGTGAACTCTTCCCCTGTATTTCAATGAAAACATTTCACACCTTCGTATTTGTCATTCCGATTGCCTTGAAATTGTGAATTTTCGCGATTCAACGAATTAGTGAATTTCTGAGTGTTCCATGAATCGTTTATAATCGTATATCACTATTGGTTACTGGAATTTTCCACTTTCCTCGCCCATCTATTTTAAAATTAATGACGATGAATAAAGTTAATCGTTGTACGCGACCTCCCTCTTTAATTTCGAGGTTTGTTATCGTTTCTATGACACTAAGCTTACCGTGTTGATCCGCAATGGCACTTCTCCATATGAAGTCTTTGTTATTTTTAAACCTTTTGTTGCAATTTATCTCGTACTTACACTCCACGCATAAACAAAAATCTGCAGATCTCAGTAATAACGTATTATGATAAATGTTATCCAACTGTAGGCTCAAACACACAATGGTATGAGTAACAGTCCATCTGCACCACCAATCGTTATGGCACTTACTGTTGCCCTACCTGAGATTGATGAGAGTTTACCTGGTCATTCCGGAGCATCAAATATGAACCCGAACTCAACGGTTCAAACAATGGTAACTACAGCAAATTTTTTTTATTGAAAAATATTCATTTTTTTTTTACTTTCTGGAACATACAGCATTATTTTTAAGGTTTGTCTTTTCAAAGAGATTTTCTGTGTCATTTTTTTTTTTAATCCAGCGAGTACTTAGGATGTTACTATGTGATTACTTGGCGACTTTTATGATTCTGCAATTTTACGAACGCTTTTCATTTCAAGCATTTGAAAATTTGACATTCTTCCTCATAATTCTAGAACTCTTCTACGCAATGAAAAAGAAATTCTCAATTACAGCAGAATAAGTGTTCATACTCCGACATGATGATATAACCAGTAACATTATTAGCATATTCAAGAAATTATGTCCAAGCTATATATGTTGGTCGGAATGTTTGCTTTTCAACATGACTGTGGCAAAACAGCTCATTTATAAATATCTATATTTTAAAAAATTAATCTTTGTATCTGAAAATATAGTCACATCTCTAAAAATGAGCATTTCTGTTTTGATCTATTGTTTGAAAGTGCTTAGACTATTCAAGATATCTCATCTGATATAATTTTTTCTTAGTACAAGTCATGAATGTTATAAAATCAAAAATCAAGAATAACATTGACACGAAGGTGTATTCATTATGAAGAAAACACCACAGTTTTATTAATATTTATTAATAATTTATTAAAAGCTTTTTTTTTTCAAGATTGTTTACTTTACGTAGCTGAACATTAAATTTAAGGACACTAAAACACTGCTAAAACCAACAAAAGTAGAAAAATGAAAAAAAAAAAGGAAATATAGGCCTGGGGTAGTTTTGTACCACGAGGTGGCAAGTAAGGGTTAAGTGAATAGAATTTTGTGAATTGAGTGATATGTATTATTTTTGAACACGATTCTACATCTACAACTTTACTTTTTTTTTAGCAGATGCACGCTGTGGAGTTGCCACCGCCAAAGCCAGATTTTTCAGCTCCTCCCCCATATGAGGTTGCTACAAAATTGCCGAGTTATGAAGAGGTTCAGCGTGAAAAGACACTGCACGGGGAGCCGATGCCGCAACCACAAATCCATCTGGTAATAGATCGTCGAACGGAAATGACGAAAACCGTACTTTAATGTTTTATTTACGATGTAATAATTCCTGACAGCCAACAGGAGGAATTAGGGGTCAGCAACCGTTGACTATTTTGGCTATCGATACGGAAGCAACGGACGGAGATCCTGAGAGTGCACTGCTCGGCACTGATTTCATATTCTTTACTGCTTTTTTGCGTAAGGAAATTCTTTAATATTTCTAAAAATAATTGAAACAATAAGTTCTGAATTTTCAACGTTTTTTTTTCCACTTCCCTAGTTGCGTTCTTTTTCAACTGGATTGGATTTTTGTTGCTGATGTGTTTCTGTCATACGATCGCTTCGAGATACGGTGCTCTGGCTGGTTTTGGACTTTCCTTGACAAAATGGACGCTCATAGTGAAACATTCCACGGATTTGGCTTCTCGCGAAAACTCATGGCTATGGTGGTTGATTATGGCATTTGGTACGTCCTCTCACGAATTTTCGAGACTATTTTTGCAAATTCAAACAAAAACATTCTCTTCCTTTTCGAATTTTTAACAAAAACCGTGTTATTCTCCATTTCATCCTATAATATTTTTCCTCTTCCAGGTGTTCTCATTTGCATACGCGCGATAATTCAGTATTTGAACATCAAACGCGGCTGGAAACTTTTGTCGGGTAGTGCTCAAGAGCGTCTGCTCTTTTTCTATTAAAATTTGAAGGTGAAATTTCATCGGAAAAACAAAAACAACAAATGTAAAATTCAGTTTTGCTCTAGAGCCTTCGGCATTTCAATCGGGAGGGAGGCTGTTATTTGCACGATATAATAAGCAAAAAACCACCCCTGAAAAAAAACAAACATTATTCTACATTAGACCGTACTATAGTGGGTTGTGGAAGTTGCAAAAGCGACGAAACAAGAGGGGGAAGAACGCGTACGAAGCAAGCAAAAGAAGGAGAAAATTCTGCAACTTAAGGAGGTCGGTTACTTACGCCAAAGTTGTTAAAATATTGTCAAATTTTAATAGAATATTAGCCAAAAGCTTTGAAAGATTTTTTCTAAATACTGATGTTTTTTCATTTTCTAAATATATTGAATCTCATTTTGAAAGAACGAGGCTTTTGCCGAAATCGTTTATTTTTGGGTCTCAACCCCTGGAACCCCGAAGTTGTTTCCAACATCGGTAAATCCCAACCGCGGGTTTTTTTGAGCTCTTCCGATTGTATGACAAAAAGTTTACATCCCTGTTGTTTTATTTTTAATCATTTTTTTGCAAAAAATCGGATAAATGTAAAAGACGAGGAAATTTGTTTTATTTTATATACCCTTTGTATGCATTAGGTCTGATGACAATTAACGCAAAAATACACCATGAATTTGTCTGGCGTGAAAAATATCTCATTAAATAAAAGATTACTTAAAACAAATTGATTAGTTCACAAAAGATTATTTGATGGTCGTTTGACCTGTTTTACATCAGCACTGTTTTTAGAATTTTGTCAAACCTGTTTATCGCTTTTTGTAATTTAAAGTAATGGAAAATTTCATATTTCATTCCAGAATATATTTTCGATTATTGAACAATTTTCTTATAAATATATTTTATTTTTTACAAGGCATGAAAAAATCAATTGAAAAAGATTCGAAATTTTGTCACACGATCTTGAATCCTTTCAATTTTCTACTGCATTCTCTCTTTCTTTTCAATTCATTGAAATTTACAATGTCCAAACATATTAATAAAAATTTCATTTCTCAAAAGCCAAACGGACGAGAAAGTTAAAAAAAATCTGTAATGTCCTAATGCTTCAGTTAATGATCTATTGGAATTTGACAAAACTTTAACTATTTTAGTTCAAGTAAATAGCTTACTCAAGGGCAGATTAAATTGATAATTTTGCTGGAATAATTTACTTATCAAGTACGAGGGGATGATAAATGGAGCGTCAATCGAATAATTCGAGAGAGCTACAGTCCCTTAAAACACGTTTAGCACTGTCTTTCACTGCGTGTGATTATAAATTATTGAACACCTCGCCCCGCTTGAGCTAATACCAATCGATGTCAGGCAATCACGCTTGCCGTTTGTTTTTTTTCGCTTCTTTTCGTCGTCAAAAAAATGAATGAACAAAAGATCAATAATAATAAAAATAATAATAATAAAAAAAATTGCCTTAAAAGGCGTGCATCACGTGGTTGGGAGTTTGCACGCAAAAGTGGAATACTCGTCCTTTTAACGGAATATTGCTTTTTAAAATATGGCAAATAAAAATTTGATGCGTTCCGCGCGATTCCCCCAATTATTCCAGGAGTATTAAAACACTAATGAGCAATTTTGGCATTAGAGACATATTAAAAAAATGTACGATATTGGTTAGTGCACTAGAGGGATTTATTTTAGAGACTATCTATTTACCGAGGTGATAAAATTCATATTGATATATGACCCCTCCTAAGAAACGCTTGTTTTTACTATTTAATTTAAATATGTATACAGAATTTATAGAAACCATAAGTTACATTATCTATATCGAAACAAAAAAATAAAAACAATATATATGTATATATATGTACGGATCAAGCACGTGATTGCTCATGTTGTAACAGCAACGCAGTTTGCATTGATATGATTAACCAGTAGGGACAAGAACAAACAAAAGTCGAGACAAAATTATTGTTATACTGTATTGTCCATTTAATATAAATACGATTGTAACGAGCGATGGTTTTAAAATCTACGTACATCCTACGTAGCCATTTTTTTTGGATATTCAAATTTGTTCCTCGCCGTAACGTTTTATCGCACCAGTGGAACAATTACAACAAACCCTCGAGGGCAAGCATTTCGTCGGATCACAGATTTACAAAACAAATAACATTTCATTCTGTTTAGCATACTTCCGTCCGTCAATCCATTGCCTCTCATAAAAAAAAACAAAACAAAACAAAAAATTCAATTAATTTCTTTTCCCTGTGTAATGTTTAAAAAAAAAAAAAAAAATACAAACAAATTAAGCTCAGCTTTCGGGCTACGAATGCCGGACTGGCTGGAAAAAAATCGTCAATGGTTTTGAAGAGAACACTTGTGTTTACTATTCTTCAGGGCTAATAAAAAAATATGTGTGTAACGAAATTGTATCGAACTGCACTCAATATTTATGAAACGATTTTTTTTTCTTCTATTTGTCGTCGAACTACGTGCTTCTGAAAAGAAGTATTACATTTTTGATTCCACATAAACACAGATTTAAATCATTAAATATAATGGAAAAACTTGATTTGAAATTTTATCGTTTAATGCTTGTTGTGAAACTCTTTTTTGATTATTAATTCCATGATATTGAAATGAACCCTTTATTATAATAAGTACTACTGTTCGGAGACAGTCTTCAAGAACGTAAAAAATATCCAACCGTTTTTGAAATGTTACGAACATTGCCATTGCAATAATAAGTGGCAAATATTGAACAAACGATTACAAAGAAGAAAGAAAATATTCGACCAACAATTGGATGATTTTTCTGTTGGATGTCTGTTTATTTCTCAAAGGATATTTCGTTTGTTTAATCAATCAATTTTACCAATTTTTTAAATTGATTTATTATTGCTGAAGAATCAATGTTTGTAAAGTTTTGAAGACTACTGAACGTTTTCACATTGTTGGTCAATTGCAAAGTTTCGAAGTTTTCAATTTATCCATTGAATATTTTTAGGTAATCTAATTTTTTTTTTTTTTTTTTTTTTTTCAAAATTAAACAATTTTTCGAAATTTCCAAAAGTTATAAAAGTTATCGGTTATTTTAAATTGAACACTCAGCGACAATTCTTCATAAAAAATTAAAACAAAGTCGCCTCGGGGCGTGTCAAATTACCCATGAAAAACAGCTGGAACAAAATCAATTACAAAACAATTACTGCTGACATTTATTTGGAGTGCTTTCGTTCCAATCTTTAAAGTGGTTTGCTACAGCTTTCGAGTATATCTATATAAAAGTATGTACAGATATACTGGTATATACTTGCGTTTATTTCATATTTATCAATGCCAGCATTTTATATATATGTATATAAGACATCCATATACATACATATACGAGTGGATCGTGAAATACGTAACAGTTTAGTAAAGTGATCCATCACTTTGATGTGACGACGATAAAACGCTTGTGTAAATTGTCTCTCATTCTAAAATCGAGATTGACGAAGAACTGTCGACAAACAAAACATTTAGCTGCGGCATTTTCTTCAATAGGAGTCTCAATATAATTGAAAACTAGGAATTTCTATTCGAAAAAGGGAAGGGGAATAGTGTTTACAGGAAAAAAAACAAATATTTTCTTATCAGCAGTCGTCAACTGTGGCAACAGTCGATTACGTATCATTGGCTAGGCCAGAAGAAAGGGAAGAACCGGGAAGACCGCGTGGTAGCAGACGACAGGGATGCTTTTTTCCCACATCATCGACGAAATTATATTGCTATGACGCATATAGAGGTTAGCGTCATCCGTAAAGGAGGGCGAGCGAGGAAGAGAGAGAAAGAAAGAGAGATAGATGTCCGCAGCGAAAGCGGAAGAAGATCACAGTCTGTCCGGCAACCCTGCTGAGTTATAAAATATATGTTCAAAAATTAATCGGGAAGTATAGATTGGTGGTAAACAGAAGAATAACATCTTTTTTCTCGCATCTTCATCGATTAGAGAGCGAAAAAATGAGAGGAAAAGGGAGATAGAGAATGAGGGAGTACTAACGCGAAATCAGCGAAGTGGATGCGAGAAAAAAACTAGCAGGCGGGAAGAGGTTATCTGGTTATCACGAGAAGAGAGGGAAAGGGAACAAAAGAGTGAGAGAGAGAGAGAGAGTGAGCGAGAGGGGAAGATTCGAGACTAGTGCTCCCCCTCGCGCAGTGATTGATCCTCGGGTAAACAGGTGCATTTCGATCGGACGCCGATGAGTTGGCGTTGTTGGTGTATTTTCAAGTACCATTACGCCTCATCTTTCAAATGTAAATTTTTACGCGTTTTTACGTTTTTACATGCGGTGCAGTGTGTGTGTATTTATGCGCACAATGTTTAGCCGCATGTTATTCCGCAGAGAACTCTCCTCTCTCGTCTTATAAATCGACAAACACGTTTTTTGTGCGCGTACCTGTGAATTTATTGTCCACTATACCCACTCGGCTTTTTCGTTTGTTATTCTGTTTTTTTTTTTTTTTCTATTATTTCAACACTCATTCGTCTTTTGGCAAATTTGTGACGCCCCAGCCTGGGTCAAGTAATGAGTGTTTACAACGCGTCTTCGACGGCCTCCGGGGTGGCCGTCGTTACGCCCGAGGGTGCCGACGACTGGGTTGAATTCTGCGACAGACACGCCCGCGCCTCAGCATCCGACTTTGCTAAGGCTTTCTGTACCTACGTCAGTCTTAATCTACCGGAAAGTGCACGGGCCACTTTATCACATCGGGACTTTTTACGAAAATTCATCGACACTTTTTGCGAACATTTCGAGAGCGAATACTTACGACGAAGCGCCAGGTTTGTTCTCACGTGTTTTGTGTTGTTTTGATTTTTGTCCCGTCATCTTTCGTGCAAAATCCATTCGTTTTATTTTATAGTCGCAAATTGGCAAGAAACCCAAGGCCATCAATTTCGAGAAAATTTTCCATTTCGAAATTGCCCCTTGTTTTTTTATTTTTTTAATGCAACTTACTAGCAATTTGGTAGAAATTTTCCTTATTTTTCGTTTTTATGATTCTCTACTTTGCATTATTTCCATTTATTCATTCCATTTATTTAACCTGCCTGTAGCATCTGTAATTACAATACAAATTATTTACTTCAAGATAAATATGATAAAACTTGTTGTATTAAAAAAAAAAGTTATCTACTAATTACAAACAAGAGTGAAAATCACCAATGTACTTTTGTATGTAATAATAGTTTCTTGAAAATGTAGAAGAAAAAAACTGTACCCAGTGAAAAATAGAGAAAATATTACTCATTTACCCTTGTCTAATAGTATTTATTGCTCCTTTAATATATTAAATACCAATTGTAATGAAAGTTTACAGAATGCTTATGAAACCTTTACAGAGATAAATTTTTGACAGTAAACGTAAAATCGTAAATAATTGCTTTTATTTCTTTGAGTATTTGAAGACTTGCCGTATTTTGAAGGTATGTCTTCCAAGTGTGCATTCGTGGAACGCAAGTGGGAATCAACTTTTTGTTTCCTGATTCTTCAATTTTTCTAATCGCTCCAACTTTCTTGATCATTTGATTTTCAAGTTCCAAGATAAGTCTGAAATTGTTAATAAATTTAGAGCTTAGTAAAATAAAAGTTTATCGTGTTTCTACAATGCAAATTGCTAGACAATTTAAAAGTTAACAACTGAATTTAAATTTGTCTCAGTTTTATATTATTGATAAAGGTGAGCTCAAAGTTTTGTGGCTTCAAAATATATAAACTTAATGGTTTGACAAGAAAATCAATTTATGTGGTGTATTTTTTTCAAATAATTGGACGAACCTGAATAATATGGTGTTACAGATCTCCCTCGTTTCACGATACAAGAAATCCAGCATCGATCGACAGAGACAGTTTAAATACAACGATCCAGAATAACAGAGTACCAGTGCGAGCTTCGTCGCACGAAGAATTCAGTGATTATTCGGAGCAGGATGGAGAAACTGTATCACCGAAGCCAGTACACAAACCTTTTTTCAGACGTTTGTCGTTCAAAGGTCTCAAGAAAGGCAAAGGTTTTTTTCACAAGCAACAGAGCGACGAGGTTGAGTTGTCGCAGTCTGAGCATCGAAAAGACAAACACTCAAAAGCAAAATTATCAAAGATTGTTGTGGAGTGTAGAAAAGAAGGTATCGTGAATTCGTTGATGGGTGAGAATGCTGACGGTACACAAAAGTGGGAGAAATCAAGACTGGCGCTTATCAAAGCGATCGGTGGTTATATGCTGGAATTTTATTCACCACCGAAAGCTGTAAAACCACGTGATGGTGTTTTCTGTTCAGCCATAACGGAGGCTAGAGAAACGACGGCATTAGAAATGCCTGATCACGAAAATACATTCGTGTTGAAAACGCAAAATGCCGAATTTGTCATTGAAGCTCACGACTCGAATGACATGAGATCGTGGCTTGCTACTATCAAATATTGTATGAGATTGATTCATCAGAATCCAATGAATTCAGGCTCTGTAGGAAATGACGTTACAAATGAATCTGGCGCTCATGGGACTAACGTTGACGGTGATCGATTACGTGCCAATTCGGCAAGCAAGAGTTCACGCACGGGTCATGATCATCCGGACGATCTCACTAATCCTCCGGAATTACCGCCCAGACTCCGTACACGTAGTAATAGCAATCTTGAATTGTGCTCGTCGCAACAAGAGATTGAACAATGTACGTGATGATTTTCTAAATTATTTATTACACCTGAACAGAAAACAAAAATAAAATGTCCTAAGGGTTCGAAGTTTCATTAGTGAAACGCAACGAAATTTCAGACGTTTTCAAATTTTCGATTACACATTCGGTTACTAATATTTATCAGATTTTATATTGAGCCTCGTACAAATCCACAGAATAAGACAATTCAAGAAACGTTTTATTACTAAAAGATGCTGAAAGGACTGGAGAGCATACAAAAATATTTTTTTATATACATTTCGATTGGTCTTTATTGTTAGAAAGCAATGAAATTTCGTTTACTCGCGAAGCGCCTTTGGTGAATAAATTAAGGCTACGAAAATCGATGAATTTCATTGTGCGCCTTGTTAAGAATTATAGGATTGACAAATGCTAGATGACATTTTTTGTATTCCAAGAATGTAAACTACAACACTATACAACACGGACGACGCTGATGTTCTTATCGTTGAATCATAATGAAATTTAATTTCGTCAGAATCTCACATTTTTTGTCACTGTCCCAATGTTTCAAAACTTGCAACATTTTTTTAGAGTATTTGTGAAGAATAATGTCATCTGCACAGAAAATCATACAGTGAGAGAATCGGGAAATAGAAAACACGAAAAAAACTTCAAATCAGAATGCGTGGTTTCTTACGTTTTGACATTGTTTTTTATTTCGTTATTCCAATGTTTAATATCTGTGGTTGATTTTGTTTACGTTTTATTTTCGCAGTAGCAGCGAACGAAGGGGAATTGGATCTGTCTACTAGTTTAAGAGAGTACGCTTGGTTCCACGGGACTCTACCACGATCTGACGCGGCTCAGCTGGTATTACATAACGCCGCTAACGGACACGGAGTTTTTCTCGTCAGGCAAAGCGAAACGAGAAAAGGAGAGTTCGTTCTTACGTTTAATTTTCAAGGGAGAGCGAAGGTAATAATCTCAAAGCTTGAAAGTAAGCTTCCACCGGTGTTTTATTTTGTCCACATTTGTAAATTTGAATTCAAACGAGATTTTTTTAAAGTCTTGCTGAATAATAATGGGGAAAAAATCTAAAGCATATATGGCCTAGTAAAAATCAAATGTTCCGTCGTGTTCTTAAGAAACTAAATGCAGAATCATATTAACGGTATAACATAATATTTGAAACACTCATTTCTTATGTTGTAACCACGAAGACATATTTTTTCGTTTTCGGTTGTTAAAACCTCCATTTCGTAAAATGTTTCACACTTCTATGGAACTTTACAAAGCTCAAAGGTCGTCCAAAAACTTTTTTCGTTTCAAAAAATTTAATTTTCATGTTTCAACAAGTCACTTTTTGAAATCATAAGTCAGACCTAAAATTTAGAATTCGACAGAGTACCTTCCATTGATTTCCTGGATACGATTTTAATAACACTTGATTTCGATTTTCGAAGGAATCACTATATTCTAGGAATATTTTTATTAGCGATAAGACTCAACTTTTGTAAAAACTTTTCAATCGCTCCTCATATTGTGTTCTTATAACGCGAATTTGTTGTATTTATGTGATTACGAGGATGGCCAGTTTCGATTAATAGATTCATTGCATTTTTCAGCATCTTAGAATGACACTGAACGATCAAGGACACTGTCGGGTTCAGCATCTCTGTTTTCCTGCGATATTGGATATGTTGGATCACTTTCGTCAGAACGCGATACCTCTTGAGTCTGGTGGAACAGCGGACGTGATGCTGACGGAGTTTGTAGTGGCAAGCCAGACGAGAGTGGCGCATCACACAGTAGCGAGCGCGAATGCTCAACAACTGCAGGAGCGAAGGCCAGCGGCTGCCCCGGAGCCCAGAGAAGTAAGAGTCAGCAGCGGAAGTCTCACTCCTCTCGAGTGAGCGCGAGTGGCCAACTCCCCACAGTCTGAAGTCTGAACTGCAGACAGTGAGTAGATAAACAAGCTAAAGCGAGATGAAAGTCCCCTTTTTTATATAAAAAAAAAAAAGCGATATGTAAACGAGAAAGAAGCAAAAACCATTTCAAACAACAATCGACGTGATAAAACGTCGAGCGACGTTTTTTTTCATATTTATTTGAAAAGCGGCCTGAGAGCTGGTCATTCATTGATTATCGAAGAAATTGAAATACGAAACGTTGGACCGTGGGTGAAGGGGCTCGCTTTCACACAAAACGTTCCCTCAACTTTCCGACGACAATTTCTCTCACCACGAATGAATGTTTTTTTCTTTTCTTTTCTACTTTTTCCTTTTTATTCTCAAAGTCTATTTACTTCAACTTTCTGTTTAGTTAATTTTTTTTTTTTTTTCATTGTTTTTCCAATCATTGATCTTCCTCTATGGACCTTGCAAAGGAGAGAAAAATACAGTTTATTCGAAGAACGTTCCTTCTGCTGTTGATGGAAACAACAGAAGTTTAATGAGAATTTTGTGTTCGACCAATTATGCAGGTACAGACGTACGGAGGTTCGATTAGGATCAGGGCTGAGTCGTTGGAACCATTGGCACAGCAAAATACCAACGTTACCGAACAAGCCGCTACGTCTAGCGGTAGAGCCGTACAAAACGCTTACAGTTTTCTCTGACGCTGGATTCGCAGTACTTTGCCGTCAGGTTATCGACTCGTCAGTCCCCCCGATTGAGCGTCAATATTTCTCGCTCCGTTCGTACAATCTGAAGCGTGAAAAAGTCTTCCGATCATTGTATGCGAAAAACCTCCGATTTTGAAGTTTTCATGATGGTTGCTATTCAATGGAATATCCTTTCTTCGCCTCGTCTAATTTTTCTCCCCGATTTAATCCCTCAAAGGTGCAGTGCAACGGAATATTATTTTTTCCGTATTGATCAATTTCATTGCACATTCAAGATACAAAAATTAGTCAAAATTTGTTGGACTTCTGTCTCGAAATCTTTAAAAAAAATTGTAGATTTGTAAAATTGAGGTAATTTTTATTGTATATTCATCATGGAAACTTCAATGTATGATTTTACATCGAAGCAATTGCAGTTTGACGCTGCAAGGACAGGAGTGAACATATATTTTTCTGCGATTCGAATGTATACTCTAGTTTCCTCGATCCGACACTGGTTGATTCTTCTAAAGATATAATGATCGATTTTATATATATACTTTTTCCGAACAGAAGGATTTGAAGACGTACCTAGAGTGACGGTGTGCATTTTAAAAAGTTTTCAAACTTATAGCGAAACGCAGAACACAATTTGATTATTTTAGAAGAAAATCCATCCGGTATCATATAACAATGAAATTAGCCGAGATAGTGTTGATTTCAAGATATTAGTGTTTATAAATTTAACGAATAGTGTAAAATATTCGAGGATCAGTTACAATAGACGTTGTTTTGATGCATAATTAATTATGTTTTTTAAATATTTTTTATACAAAATCGATTTCGCCAGATTTTTAATTGTGGTTAGTAATGAAAATGTAAAAGCTTTGTAACTTTTATTTTAATTTTAAAAAAGCTCCTATAATGAAGCATTAATTTAGGAGACAATGAATTGACAATCAACTCTTAACTTTATTATCACCAGTCAGATATTTCGATGGGTCGACTATCATACTTTTGATATTCAACAAATTCAAAAAATATATATTTTTGAATCGTCCTCTCATCGCATTTAAATGTTTTATAAAATAATTATAATATTTGAGTTGGCTAGTTCAAAGTCGTACGAAATTATGTCTACACGAAATTTTTACCGTCAATATTGAGATACCTTCGTCTATCAATGCCAAATATATTCAAATTGGATTTAGCATAAAAATTGATATTGTCCCATTTGTTGGATCTGGGAAATTGGTGAGCGTACTTCTGTGGCGAAAAAAGTGAAAAACAAAAAAAAATGAATCACAGACTCAGTGTGCTTGATCCTAGAATATCATTCCACTGGATATTCGTGCTGAAGAAAAAAAAAGATTTTTCGATCGTCTTCTTAAATACCGGAAGCTTATAATCGTATACGAGCCCAATTAACTCTGTAAGCTTTATGATTTTTGAGTGCCTATTTCTTGTCTCTGAAATGCTCGTGATTTTAAGTGCGAGTAGTTTCTATCAAAAGATTCTCTCAGTTCAGAGGGCCCTGATTAAAAAAAAAAAAACATGGATCGACATCTCGCACAAATCAAATATTTATGTAACGATCCAGACCGCAAAAAAAAAATCATAAAATTGTGTAAATATCGATGCTTTGAAAAAGTGGGCAATTACAACGATAAGGATTACGATACGGCTGTCCGAGGATTCTTATAATCAAATAGCATTTTTTTCGAAAGATTTTTTCGTATTGGATAATTTGAACAGTATGTACTATGTATGGTTTATTTGAAATTCCTGATTATTCAGGATGTTACTTTGAAGAATTCGTTCTTCGTTACAAACAGAAAAATGCAGATTTATCTGCATTTTCAAATAAGACTGGACCCAACCGATTTTTCAGGTTTGCAAGTGTACTAGGGTCTCCTAGCAAAATGTACCAATAAGTTTCTTGGGTAACGATAAAAACAAGCGGCATTTTTTATTATAATTGTTTCTCTAACGCTCGGTGCTAAAAGAAAATAAAATACGAACGTATCCGCGCCGAGAATGATGATTAAACCGCGTGACGTTTCGAGATTGTTAAGTGTTTGTGTGCACGTGTTGTAGAAATACTCAATTTCATTCGCAAATGTTGTTTCTCGATCAATTGGTATGAATTCGAGAGATTTTTTTGCCATCATCGCAGCATTCAAATCTCGGAATAACCATTTCATAAAAATCTACTCGTTTACTTTTACTTTTACGAGAGAGGAGGAAAAAAATGAAGAAACGATATTTCGCTGATGATCCAAAAACGAGTGAAGCTTTGTAGCTTCGACTTCGTTTACTCGCTAGTCCTCATTTTTCTATATGTCATTCGATTTTTCCGTACAATATTGTTTTTTTTTCTCAAATAGCTCTTACGATCAAGAGAGGTCAGAAAGCTCAATTTTTTTGCAAATCGCATTTTGTTATTTACATTATGCAAATATTGCAATCATGTGTCTTGTTTTTCTTTTATGTTTAGAGAATATATGAGTGTGAAAATAAAATATACAAATTTTCATCAATTTTTTTCGTTATCGACAAAAATCTGTGGTATCAAGCCACAACGTATGTATGCGATTGAAGATGAAAAGAAGGGCGTTTGTACATCTTGTATTGTGTAATTACCGGCCGCTAAATTGATTGTTGGATGGAATAAAAGAGTTTGTTCGCGATGTTGCGACGAAGGACGGAATATACGGAAAACAAGAAAAAACATTTCATATTTTTTTTCGAGCTTCCTTCAAATAATTTCCAATTTATTAATACAACGCAATGTGAAGTTGACCGTTTCGGATTCGTAAATAATGATCATTATGTTAATTTTAAAACAAACGAAAAAATTGCCTTCCTTCTCGCACATTGCTCGTAACTCGGAATTATTGTTGTACGTTATGTGTCCGAGTGAAAGAAGTTTATTGAAAGAGGAGAATTTGAAATCCGACCAGTGTACTCGAGCTTCGCGTTGTTCTTAATCGCTGAAATTGTAACAAAAAATTCCATCGTTATGTGTTCCGTAAGGCTCTCCTAGACATGGAATACCGTAATTCCGTGATATTTATGCCGGAATGAAATACGTGAAAATTCATGTACAGTACCTATCTAGTCTAAATAAATAATAAGCTCTGAACACATCAGTCTGGCGTTATTATTATTATTCAACAAAGTATGTTCAAAAACATTTACATTGTAATCGTTGATTTAACCATCGTCGTCTATGACCGGTGATATCTGCAATTTTAATAATACTCAGTTTATATTTTCCACTCAAATGTTAACCTTTCGTCCGCAAACGTTTTTTCACCGACTTGTTTCCCTCCGTCGGGCAAATTAACAAAAAATAAGTGTTTTTTCCTGATTTGCTCTCTGTATAGAGTGAAAACTGAGAGAAACATGTCTGGCAAGAACTTTTCACTCCTGCCTTTAAAAAGGCAGTGTGCTGACGATGGTTTAAATAAATGTTAATTTTTGTTCAAATATAAATAATTTTCTTACGTAATATTCCACGTAACACAGAGTTCCCCTGTCGCTCTTAATCATGTATTGAAAAGACAACAATCCGTATTCGTCAGTCCTAACTGATACTTTGGTGGCGCAATTGAGTGCTTTCATTGCAGGTTTGATGTGCACAAATTTATAACCAAACGTCGATGGTCCTTTGCAGTTAAAATAACTGACCAAATCACTGTCGTGTGGTAATTCTATTCGACACAAACCACCTAAACCATGTGTACTTATTCTAAAATATGGTGGATCAGGCGACAGATGCAACTGAGGAACGAATTATTTATTAAAATAAATTCTTCGAGTTAGTCACATAAGTTGAAGACGTTTCTTACCTCCATAACTTCGCTCGTAGGATCTACTTCGTTCAAAAAGTCCCTTAACAGTTCAGTTTGTAATACGACTTTGTTGTATACGGACTCTGGACCTAAATGGAAATCTACTAGTTCGTCTGGTTGCTGTGTTTTTAAAGAACAATCTGTTACTGCACCATCCTCGACTATTAAAATTGATACCGGATGACCTATGCCCTGAGAACAATAATTTTCTTTTAATTACAAAACTTTTCATCAGATATTTTCACTCATTGCGTAGAAAAGTGTTTTTGTACTTTGTAGAATAATTGAAGAGCAACGCTTGTACCCTGAGATGACATACTGCTCCAGAACATTCCTAAACACTCCACCAGTATTATCAAGTTTATCTTGAATCTTACATCCTCCCGCAGATTATATTCTTCAAATACTTCGCTAGGAATGTAGCAACTGCCTTGCATACATTTGGAGTCTTCCACCGTGACTCTCAGACCTGTATCTGTAGCTGAACATGTTGCCTCCTAAATGGAATGAAAAAAGTACATTTTCAGGTTGATAAAAACGTGCAGAGAGCATCTTAAGGTCATGTGTGCCTATTTTTCCTCAGCATATTTTCAATGATCATAAAATGAATTAAAATTGTACAAATTTACCGGCTTGAAATTAACAGATCTCAGTAGCTGAACAAAAGTTTTGAGATTTCCTAGTTTCGCAGCAAAGGCATAATCATTGGAAAGCTGGCTCATTTTGCTCGTAAGAAAATTGGTACAGAAGCAAACTTTTGAATTGATCTGGCGATATGAGTTTGGTCGCCAACTTTTGTGGATCTACACTCGCCAGCCAGGCAGCAAGAACATGTTTGCAAGTTAAATCTGAGTTTTCTCCAAGAACTTGGTACCTAAAATTGGGAAATTATAATTATAAAGATTATGGAGAAAATGTAAAAATTGTGAGATAGGAAAGAATATGTGATAAAGGCTGATATTTACAATTATACTTTTTATTTTTTAACTTTACATTATCTCAAGAACCTTACAAACAAATCCTCATTTTGGTCAAAAATCTTCAAAACGTCTATTGACTGTGCGCACCAAAATAACTCGCTCACAAAACTTTCATTATTCAACCTCTCATAAACAGTTTTTTTTGTTAAATTTTTGTTCGTTTAGTATAGAATTCATTATTATTGCAGGGTTGAATATTATTAAATATTAATCAAGTTTGAATAATTCAAACACAACGAAAGATATTTTGGTTATTCGTCAATTCTTTATTCTTTAAAACTCTCAGAATGCTTTTCATGCAATATTATTTTTTGAATTCCAAGAAAATTTCTTTTTTTGTAGCACAAAACTAGAGAAATGTTGACGTCCACTAAATTAGGAATTTGTTGCATCCAAACGATTGAAATATAAAAACTGTGTTTTTATTTTTAGGAAAAAAGAATTGCTGCTGCATTAAAATGATGATAATGTGAATATCGTCGAAATATCATAGTATTATGTTTAAAAAGACCTGAAAGCAGGACAGGGGCAAAAATTGATTTCAGGATAAACCATGTACGCTTCACCGGAATGGCCTTGAACCTGAAGAACCCAACGAGCGGAATGTTTCTCCTCCGCTGTCGCGGCTGAGATACGCGTCACAGAACCAGATTCGTACAATTCTAACGCTCGTTCAAAAACCCCACCAAATACGTCGAACAGTTTCAGAAGATTTTCATCAGAGACTGCAAAAATGCGACACTATAAACTTTCTTACAGGCTAAATTTGTCGTGTCCCCGGAATACATACATTTGCTTTCTCTTGAAAAAGCAACTGCTGATTCTTCGAGCACGTGTTTCGCAAGATCATAAATTTTCGAATCAAATTTTCCTTGTTTTGAATTTGTACACGTTGTTTCCACCGGATTCATGTAAACTTGTTCGGAACAATAATATCGTCAAAAACGTCCCTGACGGTTGCGGCACTTTTGAACTGTTTTCTTATTTTCCTTTTCCTATTGGCTACCGCCCTCAAGGAACCTGTGGCACTTTCGAAATGCCCTTCCGGGTGTTTTGTAAACTACTCACGAGATCAAAGACAGTTGGGCGCCGGCCGGCACACAGGGAAGAGCTTGAGCGTTGTTCTGCACACTTGGCACGTAAATTTGATAATTCTCATTTTTTTAAATTATTGCTATAGTGCTATGTATGAAAGTTAATGAGGCCATTTTGAGGTTTGTTTATAATCAGTAAAAGTTTATTGAGCATATAGTTGGCAAAACATAATATGAAACTATTGTTTTTTGTGATTGTACTTCAGAAACAGAAAACCGAATTTCGCCATGAAATTTGGCAAATACATTCTATTTGACTATTTAAGAGTCTCCTTGAAATCATAATTGGTGACTCGCAATATTCATCGAGATATTAGCTTCTTCAAATTGCTGTTTAGCACCCTCTGATGAAAATATATCTGTATTCATGGCCTCGCGCTTCGCGCCGGGTAGACTACTTGACGCAACATGTCCCCCAGATTTTGAGAACGAAATCGTTATCTAGATCTTAAAACAATCGATATTTCGGTAAATATTGCGATTCGCCAAAAAACATAGTGAAATGGAATACGTGTGTCAATTTAAAAGCGGAATTCGAATTCGAGTTTTTGGAAATTGAAAGTTTATCTACGACCTTGTTCTTATTAATTTTTGCAACGATTCGTTACCGACATGAAAACTGGTAATTGGCTTGCAGCCATGGTTCCCGCAATCGCCGTTAGAGTTTTTATATACCCATCGCCCTTTCTATGAACTGTGTTATTGTGTAAATTGTGATCCCAGTCCCAGGATCATTCAGATGGTCCAACGGAATTATCTGAAAATTGTCAATTTTCGGCACCTGCTTGACTTCGAAAACATATGCGAGATTGTTTGATAATTTGATTTGATAGACCATTAATCGTAACGCATGGTACAGATCATGCGTATTTAGAACAATTCAGACGCCATTTTTTTTTCTTGTATGCTAAAAGAAAAACGTTGCGTCGTGAGAAGTGAGGTTATCAGTATCATTATTTGCGCCGTTGAGCGGAAATACTGAAGAAAATAAAAATGTCTGGAGGCAACGATAAATGTGAAGCAAAGAAAGATAGTGATGGGAAGAATATTACGACGATTTCATGTAGTCATTGTCCTTCGAAGATACTCAACCGTGGGACTGCGACTTTGATTAATCAAGAGGTATTATCAAATTTGTATGCATTAACGATTTTTATTCAAGATTTTTCACGCACTTGTCTGCGCAAATTTTCATTCAATCAACATTCGCGTCATTAGCGATTACAGAAAATTGAAAAAAATCATACGGATTTAAAAGGCTATGAATGGTCATTTGCACAAATGATAATTCGGAAATTCTTTTTAAAAATTTCGAAACGAAAACCTGTTCAATCAATGGCTACTTCATTTTTGTCGTCGTTTGAAGTTAATTTTACAATATAAGTCTGAATATTGTTGATTTTTTTATGTTTGTGCTAAAAAACTTTTTAAAGAAATCATAAATTTGGTTTTTTTTTTCGTGAAAAAATTCGATGAGCTTTGAGGACTTCGAATATTTGTACCAACAGGTTTGTAAAAATTTCACATTAACAAATTTCATAGAGAAATTGAAAGCGAAATGGAATGTCTGAAAAAATCGATGGGTATTTTGAAAAATTTGTGTATTTACTTGCTAAAATAGAAAATTAATTGATTATTTTTTGAGACATAATAATTTGAGACAATAATTCATTATTGATTTAAATTTTTTGCACGAAGTGTTGGTATAGAGTAAAAAAAAAAAAATTGCAAATTCTTTGCAGACTTTGATGTAGCCGTAACATAATGATAATTTGTTTCTTAGTTTTCTCTACCGTACGTACGGCGCAAAGAAGAGGGTGAAACCAACGACCGAGAATCCATTTCGGAATATTGGCTCGTCGAGGATGTTTACACGTTTGAAAATATTCTAGTCTCAAAAACTGCCGACAACGTCAAATATTTGGCTTGTGCCGATTGCGAGAGAGGCCCCATCGGCTGGCACGATATTCCTTCTAAAAAATCTTACCTAGCCCTTTGCAGAGTCAGGCACGCTTGATACCTCAAACCATTGTTCAATTATTTACGAATTAATTATATGATATACGATGATTTTTACAGTTAGACCCATTGAGACGTTCCTAACGTTTTTATTTGAAAAAGGCACAAAATATTTTTCATTGATAATCTATAACTGAATATTGTATGTAAATCCATTAAAGTTTTAACATCGTTTTATGAATTTATACTATTTGTATGCAACAATAATAAATATATGTGATTGTATGCCACAACAAGATTTAAGACAATTATATCCTTTGTTATTATAAAATTAAATTAAGTTACGCTGCAATGGAATAAAGCAGATTAATTTATTTTTATGATTTCATTTTCTTTCCTTTACCCTGCAAAAATAATATAATAAAAAATACTTGGAATTATTTTTAAAATTACTTTTCTTTTTTGATGTATTTTTATTTATTTTTTGCAGAATATCCTTTTAAGAGTTTCAACATCTTATTTTGGAACTGCGTAGTTAACTGCTTTCATCCTTAAAGCGGTATCCTGATTCAGCGGGTCAACAGAAATTCGATTTTTTTACACCTCAACCATTGAAGAAAATGTTCCCCAAGTTTTTCAGACCATCGAGACGTATTTCCGGAGTTGGAGGATCGAGGGCATGTAAGTTACCCTGCACTCATCCACCCAAAAAATTATATTTCAAAAATTACCGTTAAATTCATGGTAAAGTTAGGACAACAGTGAATTCTAAATATTATTACTGACGGAAAATGAATATGGAATGAAAAAAAATATGCAGTTTCATTTTTGTATTTTCTTAAGTTGCTTTTGTTATTTTTTTTTTTTTTTTTTTTTCAACGATTTGCAGCTTGCAGTCGCTATTTATCATAGTTCCACTTTTTTTTCTGTTGTTCTATCACTGTATCCTCGGAAGAAAGCGATCAAATTTCGTAATATTTAAAAGACAAACCTCGTCATACATTTCTTCAAGAGGGTGTGACTTTGTTTATTTCGAAATGGGTTTAGTTGGAAAAAGCGAGAACGGAATGTTGAGGTGAATTCTGGTACACTTGGGACCTCGAATTTTAAAAGTTGTCGTTTTAGCTCCAGCAGGTTGAACGACGTTTTGTCGTTAGATCAAAGCAGAGAGATTTCAATTAATGAAACTTTGCGTGCAACGAACTGTTAGAGATAAAAAGTTGATAGCCAAATTTTGGGATATTCAGGAGCATGGTTTCTCACCGCGTTATTCGAAAAATCATAGCTGCACATCATAGTCTTCACAAATGAATTTTATATCGAATGAACGAACGGATTCGAATGAAAATGTGAGAATTGCCTCATGAAGTATCGAATAAGGTGTGTGACAGGTTTCAAATGGTTAAGCAGGTGGAATAATGGGAAAAAATGCAACACAGTATCACGATTGTTCATTTCGTGGTAAAAAAAGCGAGCGATATGCATATTTTCCGTTTGACAAAGATGTGCAACCTATATGTACATGAATCATCGCCCTCGTGTCCGTGTGAACTGTACCGTCGCAGAAGTTTAAGAAAACATAACCATCGGCGTTATATAATACCATATTAAGCTCCAGCCGTGGGCATAAACTTTTGAGAATGCCGATCCCGACACAAAATCCTTAACTAATAAAGCTGTATTTATGTTGCTTACCTTCCGCGATCGATATCTCTACTTCCCTAGTAAAATAACCACTTGCTCGTCTTATCCCCACCTTTCAACACTACTCGCATTGACTTTGTTTGTACGACAATCGTTCGCTCGTTTTGGAGCAATTCTTCTCCGAAACCGAAGCATTTGTCTTGACCAATTTTTGCCTCCGTTTTTAGACACTCTACGTTTGAACACTCTTACGATCGCATAATATATCGTTTTTATTTTTTGAAATCCTATTCAAACCTGAGAGTGTTCAAATCTGGGGGAAATGTTCCCATAAAAATTATAAGAGGGCGTCTCACTTCGCTCTTTCCTCCTACACGTGGAAACTACTGTTTTTACTTTGAGAATATACTATTTGACAATGTATATAATCACGAGACGCGGTAGCGACTCGACGCCAAGTATTAAAAGAAAAATGTCATCGCGGACCTTGCCGCACTGTTATATACTCGAATATGCCGGTTTTATGACATCACAGCGTTTTTAAATCGCTCTCTCTTTCTCTTTCTCTCTCTCCTTAAGGAGATTATAGACAGAGAAGTTTATTCGTTACATAGAAATAATTAAATCAGTTCTGCAATTTTTTGAACTATTATCTTCCCCAGTTTTTAAATAACAATCGTTATTCCAAAAAATTCCAAAAATAAACGCCCCCGGGTGGGCTCGAACCACCAACCTTTCGGTTAACAGCCGAACGCGCTAGCCAATTGCGCCACGGAGGCTGTTATATTAAACGTAAAATGTGAGTGCTTCTTGAAGGAAACTTGAAAAAGTGTTACGACTTGATAAGTAAATTGTTAAGAGAAATACCGCGTTGGCAGAGCTGTGGTTATGTTTAAACAGTTCAAAGTTGATTTATTAATATTGATAATATCCGGAGTCATTTTTGTGTACCATGGATCGATACATCAAAAGATGACGTGATAGTTGCTCCTTTCAGAGATGGAGGGCTCCACTATACCGTCAAGCAACTTATAAAATTTCAAATTTATTCTTAAAACGGTATATGAAGACAGTTCTTCACATATAATTACAATCCTTTATTTCATTAAATTGAATCAATAATTTGGTCATCCAATTATAAATTTATAATTAAAAGGTACTAATTAAATACCTTGATTAAAATTGATGAATAGATACTGCAACGAGGTCCATGAAATTTCAAATTGATCGTTAGAAAGATTATCATTTTTTTCCTTCTATATAATTACAATTGTTTATTTTGTTAAACTTCATAATTAATTTCATCGTTAAAAAATCAATTTGTGATTATAAGATACTAATTGGGCGTCCGGATTGAAATATTGATGATTTGTGTGGTTTTTTTTTTCGCTGATAATATTTAATTTCTAAATTGGAGTGTTCGATTTTCAATGGTTTATTTTTGTACTTGTGTATGAAAAAATTCAATTCAAGCAGATCTGATAGCATATGACGGTGAAGTTTTTTTTTTCTTATGGCGTCAAAGTTATGCAGCTGAAATCTTTTTATGGAAAACTGCGACTCCGCTTTTTTGTTTCGAAACACGAGAAATCTCAGATCACTGTTGAGTGAAGGTTAAAGGGATGAAAAAAGGACGGACCGTTGCACTGTAAGGTCCATTAGACTCACACAGTTTCAAGGCCTAAGCAGGCCGATTAAAGGACCAATTTGCATTTAAGCGTAACTAACTTAATGCAGTACACAGATGCATTTATGCAAACTCGCTGTATCGGTGAACGCCTTACAAATAGACATTGCACCCCCAGTGCTTCTTGCAATGCTACATATATATACGATTGGGTTAAAGTTTAAGAAAAACCAGTTTCTTTTTCGGCTGGACATTTGGTCAACATTCTAAAAATCAAAGATCGAGATTTTTTCATATTACTTTCGATGTTGATGTAATTTTCTTTGATGTAGTATGCAACGGGCCTAAATAATTTCTTCAAACAACGAAACTTATCAATCGTTGACTAAAAAAATTGAATGAAGAATATAAAAAAGGTTAATAAACAAAAAAAAAAGAAAAATGATCGGAACGCTCGATACGAATTTCATAACACGTCGTGAAATTTCTATTGAAACAACATTTTGTATATAAATTCTCGTGAATATGAAGCAGTGAATTTCACTGAATTAAACTGAATTATTGAGCACGTCATAGAAAAATTCTACAAATAAAAAACTTTTATTTCCTTTAGTGCATTTTCCGCATAAGAAAATAAAAAAATAAAATATTGAATACTGTGCAAAAAGTGAGGTAATAACGGAAGTGAAGAATATATGCGAAATGCTGATATCTTTGCAAGTGCTGATGGCATATTCGCGTCTTTAAATTAAGACAGCAGTTGAGGGGAGTGGCACGAGGTGTCGATAATGAATCTCCCAAGAGTTAATTAGCCCTGGAGGTGAGGCAAAGATAGGAGGTTGGTCGTGGCATACCGATATAAAGAAGTCTCTCGTCTTTCTATGCTAGTAAGTGCACAGCAAAACGTTCTCCACTCTCTGTAAATTGGTTTACTCTCTCAACCAGTCTGAGCAGTTATATATATATATATTTATTGTAGGAACAGAGTGCAAAGGTATCGAAGAGAAGTCGAAGCGAGTGAGAGCCTCAGAGTCTCTTGGGTGAAGACCCAAAGCCTAACTGAAACGTCACGCCACTTGTTACTCGTTAGTGTGCACGATGCCATCTTTAATGTTGGCCACTCAGTGCAACCGGGCCACGTTGGCTTATGTATACAGTAGCCAAGGCACACAGAGCACATCGATCCTAACCGGTCGGCGTGTGTAATTAACAATGCCTTTTTCCCTCGTGCCCCTCCCCCTCCCCCTTCCCTTTAAAGTGATCGCTTTTCTTCACTGCTCCGCTGCTCGCTCATCGCTAACTTTCTACATAGTTTTTGATTATTCGATAATAGTAACACGAACAATTTCACCACATGAAAAATAAATTCTTTTGAAATTTCTGAGGGTCAAAATAGAAGAAGGGAGATTGTAAAATTTTAGGAATTCAAGAACGTGAAATAGCTTGTGGTTTTTTGCGATCTTCATTACAATTTTGATCGGTGTGAACACTGTGAACTACGATGAGAAAATATTTATTGCGTGTAATGCCTAATGAGACTATTCTTTGCGTTGTTCAATATTAATTTTGGGTGTATCTGGTTAGTGTTTATAAAAATTATTTTCTTATCCCAGTTATCTTGAGACATACAGAAAAAAAAATACAAACGTCTCCTGTGAAGAAAAATTGGAGACAATAATAAGAAATTTTTAAATGTATCGTATTTTATGAGGTAGCCAACTGTCGATGTAGTAAATATGCTAAAACTTACGAGCAAAATCTATGCTTTTATACACACATGTATATATATATACATATAAATATATATTAAGGGACGAAGAGCCAACGCGCATTACGCTGGGCGGTGGTCCCTCGTTATATCCGGGACAGACAGGTTCGCGCATCAGATAGTACGAGGATTTATGGCGACCCTGATGGTTCATTTAGTGCTGACATAGGGAACAGTGGCTGGTGGGGTTGGTGCCGGTCGTGTCGCGCGACCGGTAGCTCACAGAGTAGAGAAAAAACGTGTGTAACGTAACATAGAAGCGTCGAGAGTGTGCGGGCGGAGAGTAGCTTTCGTTGCTTCAGTATCTCGCGGTCATACGGAAATACCTTGTTAAAGTAATAATAATAAAAATAAAAAAATAAAAAGAGACGATGGGTGGCCATGCGTCATTGCGGGCCACCATAACCGTGATGGAATTCAACAAACGCACTGGCTGCAACGATTGCACCAGGATACCGAGAGATAGTCACGACCGATAAGTAGAAACGAACAAACAAAAACCATATGAATTTTGGGATAAAAGTAAAAAAAGATTAAAGCAGACGGAAAACAGAGAAAAGAAAAAAAAATATTGTGAACTTGTGGAGTCGAGACTTTACGTGGCGGTTCAGAGGTCACTTTCAAACGATTTCATCAGGATATCGCATACGCGTGTTATAAAAATTCTTTAAAAAAAATGGCACGAGCGAAGGACAGAAAATGAGAAGAGGATTTTCGGCATGAAACATAAAGTCGTGACGTAGAATTTTTCTAAATGAATTTTTCCGTTCCAACAGTCGATCAAAACCTCAATGTTTGTGGATAAAAAATCAAGCAACTTGTAGCAAAACATCGTTTGATCGTAATTTCATTAATTTTATAAATCATTTTTATGTCAAAGTTCAAAGAACATTTATTTACTTCTAAAAAATATAGATTTTGAGAACTCCTCAAGTAAAGTTTGTAATCAACGAAGTAACGATCGAAAGATTAAAAAAAACAGTAATGATTATTATTAATATAGAAGTTCCAACTGTACAAGGATTTTTTTGATTCCCAGAAAAATAATATGTCATTATATCTCGCGAAATCAGTCAATATCTATATATAAAAGAATATGATTTACGAGTGAATGAAAAAAGTATTGACTGAATAACAAGAGTATATTTGACATACTTGAAAATAAACCGTACTTTCTTTACCTGATTTTTTTTCTTATACACAACGATTATCCGGTAGTTCATAAAGGTGAAGATTATGCCTCGCGGATATTTGTGAGTACGCGGTTGATTTAAGATGGATTTAAGATTAATCCATGTGTATACACACTACGTGCGTTTCCTTGTGATGCGATATCAAGTGGGGCAATATTACGGAAGAGTCTTTTTCACACGGTATAAGGCTGCAACTGTTGAATATTCAAGTGAATCGAGAGAGTTTATGCTTTCACCGTATGTGCCGCGAATCATCAAATAGATAAGTGATTGCTGGGTTATTAAGCTCGTGGAACGTTTCTCCAAATGTTTCATATTTCTCAAGGCTTAATTCCTTTTTTGCTCTACGCAATATTGATTATATTTGTGAGAGGCGGTGTATCCTTTCGTCCATATACACCTGGCGCTTCATTAGATCGTGTTACATATAAAGTTATTTCGTTTTAAGCGAAGATTAGGTTTTAATGTTGCGAGGGGTGAGGAAACGTCGTTGGTTGTCATTTTACAACGAATAAACTTTGAATATTTGATCTCCATTGTAAAAAGGAGGGAAATGGAGCTTCAAAATTGTATATATTTTATGGAAAAACCGGATGTATTTTTGTTCAGTCTCGTTTTCTTTGTTTTTCGAGCATACGACACAACGCTTGGTAAAGTGAGTATCAAATCTTGCGGTTTGAGGGTCGTAAACAGTTCGGTGTATGAGGAAAGATCGAGTCCGCGAATAAGCAGCCAAGTTAACCCATAAATAGTTATATATACACATATATCTGTCAAGATATATGCAAATCTCGAATGCGTGGGGTCGAAGTACTTTTAGCTCGTAAAGCTACGATTGAAGTTGGTGCTCAAGTGTTTCACAGGACTTAGCATCCTTCATAGGACTTGGCATCCTCCTGGCGGTGAAGTTTGTTACGAAGACGATCAGCAGGATAATTCTTTCTCTCATATCTTTAACTCGATATTCTTCGTTACGGTATTCGCAATAAGCGTATAAAAAGCCTCTCGTCTGAGTTTAGCTTCCTTCGATAATCCATAATATATTCTTGTGAAATATTACTATTAAAAGTGTTCCATCCTGTACAGCTTATTAGTTTCCATTAGTCTATCAGGGCAATAAACACTTTACTCCCGTGGATATTAAATAATGAGACGAGTGAAAAGAATCTGCGTCTCCTCTCTCGCTTACTCCATTTTTGTCTGTGTTTTTTTTTTTTTTTTAACTTACCAAAGTTTCACCAGATCGTTTTGTATCATGTGTAATGAGAAGACTCGCGATAAATTTGTCAGATTATCTAATATACTTTGTGGAAGGAAATTAGAATGCATAGAAAACGAGTGGTGCTCTGGTATACGAAACTGGTCAGACGGTCGTCTCGAAATTATGGCGAGAGTGAGTGAGTGGGTTATAAGATGTGTATGTTGTATTTAATCTTATATATACACATATATGTATATGTGTAAGTACTCATAAGTTTGAACACACCAAGAGACTCGCCGCTTCTCTTAACGCCCGTTATAATTCATTAATATAAGCGCCCCGGCTAATTGATATCATGTAATAGCGTATAGCGAGCACGCGCGTTACAAGCATCATAAACGAGAGCGTGGGATCGACGGTGAAAGAGCCGCGTTAGCAAACTCGATCTTGGACTCAGTATGATTTGCTGCCCGACTCTCTTAGGTACCACTAAATGTATATATAGATATATTGACACTAAAAGTTGTATTAATAGATTATCGTGGTTCGCGCGGTCGCAAAGTGCTCGCACAATAGATTCATTTTGTTTCGTAATTTTTCTTCATAACCATTTTTTTTGCTCCACTCGATACGTACACTCGATTAAATTAAAATTTTTAGTTTTTTTTTCTTTTATCAAAGTTTATCATATTATTGTTTTTATGAAGTTTCGTATTTTGGCCTTCGATCGTGTATAATAATGATCGAATGTTTTCAGTGAATCCTTGACTAAATGGATGTAACACACCCACAGTATATGTTAAATCGTTGATGCTCATGTTAATTTATTTGTCGCGGAAATGCGAGCAGACGAAAAACCTTGATACGAATGAGCATAAATGTTAGTAAGCAATTAAGATTCCATCAACGGTCATGATTCTCATTTAAAACAAATACAACAAAAAATATATGAGAAAAGAAAAACTATGGGTAAATGTACATACGACGTAATTAGGAGAGAGTCAATCAAGACTTTTCGTAGCCTTGATCGAAAAATATACGAATCAGTGTAAAAAAATGAATTAGGAGACGTGCTTCATTATTCATCTAATGATTGTTTATTATGTAGGATCTGAAATGTAAGAGAGCACGTGTGATGGTTAATCTGACGTTCTACACAAGTTTTCTGTGTACATATTCTTTTGTATACAAATCTCGTGCTAAAGAACTGATACCTAATGTTCAGTTCACTACTCTCTGGTGGTAAACGACTCTGTGCATTGTGCAATTTGATTTGTATTGCTCATAGCCTTGAACACTGTTCAACTTACGGACATCATTCTATGACGCGTCCTTGCGTTAATTACTCTTCTGCTGCTTTCCATATTTATCATTGTGTGCCAAACCTTTGAACAGCATTGAAATATCACGACACGATTTTATCGGATGTATGGAAATACATTGTTGTATATTTAATGATTGGATTCCAAATTCTGACGGATGGCTATCATTTTTTTGGTAATTTGTACCTCACTACCCATTCCTACGGTTTGATTGATCGTTTTTTATTCTTTCTTCAATAATTTTTCTGAATGAAAATATAAAGAAAAATGCTTTTTTGGGGATTGAATTTGTGACTCAATCGTGGCTTGAATTTTGAAAGATATCTTACATTTTGTTTCTGGAATATGAATTTTTATGAACTTGATTATTATTATTATTATTATTATTATTGTATGGAATTATATTCAAGACTGTATTAATAAAAATTAATTTTTTTGTTTTTCAAGTAGACTGGAAAATTTGTTTCCTATAGCAATATTGGATGTTGAGGATTAACTTTTGAGTGGAATAAGCATAAATGTTCAAGTATTTTTTTATACCCCTAGATTTGTGATCGTTTGTAAATATGCGCATGCAATAGAAAAGGATTTTCAAGCGCAGTAAAAGAGAGATGGTGCATGCGCCAGAAAATCGTATACCACGCAAGGATTGTGTTTTACAGCTTTTTGAAAGGTTGGGTGTTATATATATGCACTAGAAATTTAGCTGGAGCTCTAAAACTGATACAACGCAAATAGAAACATAGAAACATGTATACGGAGGAGTTGCAACGTGCCGTGGGAAACGTGACAACGATGATACTTGTATAAAGTCAAGCCGAAAGTCTATATCGGGTTTTCGATATAGAGGTCAGAACGATGCGTATATATATTTAGAAGTTGCCGAGAGGATAAAAGTACGATGGTCGTACGATGTTCACGACTGTCGAGTGACGAGTCTGCCGATCCTTCGTGTCTACCATCGATCACTCGTCGATCACTTTACTGTCGATTTTAGTGATCATTTTTTTTCTTTCTTTTTATTCCGTTTTAAATTCCTCAGTGAAAGGGTTACTCAATCTCTCTTTCTTCGCTCCATATTTACTCGATTCCTTTTTCGTCTAGTAATCTGTTTTATAAAATCAAGTTAGAAACACCCTTTGTTTTAGAAACTATAGAACCACCAAATTTAGCAACGAACTTGAATAATCAATTAATCTTTACGTTGAGTTTCGATCTAATTTTTTTTGTGTTTCATCAGTTCACTACCCTATCCTTTCAGTTAAAAATCAAAGCTTCACTCACTCCTCTCTTTTCAATCGAGTCTTGATTCTGCCTCAGCATAAAACATAGAGACGAGATCAGCAGGGGATTGATCGATTAGAACACGATCTCTCAAGATCTGTGTTGAACGAGCGATAGATGATTCGTACCTCACGCGCCATTACCAGTACAGATCTCAGTGAAGTGTACGATTTGTGGGATCTCTATTTCCTTCGATCTCTCCTTAATCTCCCCCACCCTTTCTCACAATATTCCTCTTCACCCTGTACACCCCGAGAGGCGTAAGTACTAATCTGTTTTTAATCGCAGTTCGACTCTCCACCTCGGCCTTAAAGTGTACCATGTACTCGTGTATAAATATATTTTAAATGTATCTATATACATATATTGTTTAATATATATCTGTATATATTTGCTACAAGAGATCGAGAGCCTGGACTCTCGTTGCGCTCGACTTTCACGAAGTTTATAGCGGAAAAGGAACAGTTCGAGGGCGAATGAAACGTTAGAACGTTACGCGTTCTCTAACATATATGCGTTTATATATATATATATTTGTATATAAATACATTTAGGAGCATTAGTACATAAAGTGCCAGGTTTACGCTTACTTATACAGCATCGATGTATGTTGGCATGTGGCGTTTTTTCTTGTTGGCTCTCGCCGTATCGATCAAATAACGTCTCTCGTCTGCCGTCTAGAGCTAAGAGACGATCATTGACGATGCGAATTCTCTCCTCGTGTATCTCGATTCAATGTGTATATATTTATATCAGGGATAAACATGGTTATAGCAATTGCATTGATTTTTCATACAGGCGTAGATATATTATAGGTATCTTAAATCGATGCCACATGTGAGCAAATTGATGAAATAAATATCGATTATGTAAATGGACAGAACCGGGTTTTTATTTGTTGCTGCGATTGGTTTGAGGAAATTTTATCTCATACACGCTCTTTTTATAAATAGTTATCGTTATTGGGTTTGATTTTTACATTTCAATTCTTATTCGGAGATTATTTGAACGTTGATGAGGAAGTTGATGAATCGTCGGCTTTCCTTCTGTATATGCTGGCGTGTGAAAATTTGCGGAATCGGAATAAGACTCGGCGATTCTCTTTTTATAATGAGAAAAATAAAGTAGACGATTGAAGAGGCTTTTAATGAGAAAATGTCGTAGGATCGTGGTCGTTGTAATGTTTTTTTTGCACGGATGCTCAAAGCTTTGGGAAAGTATTATAGGAGAAAAATTTAGTCTGTTGGGAATGAGGCGACTATATTTTTTTCTGCCATTGACAGAATGTTAACGTCTCATTTCATAGGAAGTCTTGGGTTGATTACCAATCCGGAGCTTCCCTTCCCCATTGGGACACGTCGATCAATCGATCTCAGGCGGCGGAGTTTCTCTCCCGTAAATGTTTGTTTCCCTCCGTTATCTCGCGAAAGACCCCTTTTATAAACCGTATATGCGTTCCCCCACGGGAATGCGGTACCGGGGATCTCCTAGGAATATCCAACGAGTATTTGCACCGCTCGAGGTCACGATGAAAGATTGTATCGTGCGTGTGAGCTTTAAAGAAGTAAAAATAAAATGTTCAGATGAAACACACGAGGAGATTATTTATATGGTCAATCGTCGCGACACATGAGTTGTTTGTACTCCATTCGTACCGAGGTGACAGCTAATAGTACTTACTCAACCGTGTTTTCTACTACTAAACATGGTGATCATGGCCTTTTTTAATTGTTAATGACTGATTAAAAGAAACATTATACTCCATGGGAAATTTTACGATTGCCACGCGAGAGAGTTTCAAATGCGCTGGAAACTGTAAAGAAAAAATGTGAAGAGCTATACGGGCGGTCCGTTCGCGTGACCATTATCAGAAACGTATCGTAAAGATCAAAGAAGTCCGTTTCATTCAGCGCCTCTTCTCTTTTTTCTTCCCTCCATCAAAACAACACCGACGTCGGGGTTTTGCCTTGATCTCGTAAAAAAAAAAAACAGAATGGAGGTCGCAATCGTATGTGTTCGCCAAAAATTTCACGGTTCTTTATGCAGTTATATTATTTCTACAAGTCGTACTGTCATTGGCGACTCATGATTTCGATAACTGTTGAATTTTTCTCGGTCTCTATTTTCGGATCGTTCCCTTCGGACTTTTAAATATTTTTCATACGGATTAATAGATTTATAGACAAGGGAAGCGCAAATTATTTTCGATTTGAAGCTGTTTTCAACTGTTTCACGAAAACTTTTTATTTTCACTGTAGAAGTTTATATGTGCTGCCAAACATGTGATCTAAAGGCAAAATTAAAAAGTCGTTTTTTCGCGAATTCTATCAGCCCCTAGACGCCGATGAAGACAGTCATTCCGTAATGTTTTACAAGGAGCTGTATTTAAATTTAATCAAATCTCCGATTTAGATTCAAAGCGGCAGAGTATAGGCACATGTGAAAGAAAAAATGTTTCATTAAATTTCAGGACAAAAGATTCCCTTTCGTCAAAGTAAAACTACTTTCCTCTCAAAGTTCGATATGAAGAGTAGTTTTGTCTTCGAATCATCGTTTAAAAACAAAAAAATTGAACTCCTTCTTCTCCACCTCGCGAAACCTTTCTAACAGATTAAATAAAACCAGAAGAAAGAGAGACTTTCCTAAGTTTAGTAAAATTGGATAGTTGATTTCAAGGGGATTTTCAATTAGACACGAATTCGAGCCTTATATACGAATGTATAGTAAACCATCGGCAAAGCGGTACTATACGTATTTGTAAACATCCGTGACATACGAGATAAATATATAGAGGTGAATGCATGGTGTAAGAGAGACAGATTGAAAGAGACGGAGAGAGATGACTTTCCACCTGGGCGATAAAATGCTTCTGGGTGAAATGCGTGCGCGCACGAGTGTTTTACAGGGGCCCCGGTTCTGGCACGTCAGAGGTCGCCATACGATACGGGGCCACCGTGTGTATTCCTCCGATCCGATACGGTGATATGTCGAAAAAGGAATTTCTCAGTGATCCACGGGGCACACGCCGCAATCTTCTTCTTCTCCATAAGTATGCACACACGATTTCTCCAAATAGGAAGAAATAATAAATAATCAAATATATCTATACATTGGACACACGCGTACACAACATGTGTGTAATGTCACGTGCAGATTTGTACATTTACGTATACAGCCAGTGTAAGTAAGAATACATTTGTCGCCATGGTCATAGAAAAGAGGCCAAAGTCGTTGATGCACTCATCAGCTGATCGATTATAGTAAAATTCTTAGTTGTACCTGTACCTCATTGTATATACGTTCAGCGAAGCACAAAATGTGTAGTTGCAGTTAGTAGTGACATTCTAAATGAAATTTTTATTGAACGAACAAAACTCATTGTATAAATAATTAATTCGTTCACCGAAGAGTCGATCAAATGTGGAATAAAGATTTGTTTACAAGGTAAACTATTTTTTTTTGTGTGTCTTTAAAGGATACAACAAAATTCAGTTTTCAGTGAAACAATTCTCTCCAAGGATGAGAAATTCAGAACAAAATTACTCACCCGGCTAAATATAGACAGCAATTTTACTCTCAGTTCTTATTTCTATGGGGCTACTTCTCTTCCGAGAAACTACATCATTCTGTAATGATCCGATTATTTCTATATTTGTTTGTATATATGTATACCGAGCTATGTCGACAGCTGTTGATAATGTTTTGACGCAGCACATGGTCACTAAGTCTCGCGGTTGTAAGGCGTGCAATGCCTTTGCCATCGAAGGATCAGATTCTTATTTTTTCTTTTCGTCTTCATCTCTCGCTATCCCGTTTTCTACCTTTTTTCCTTTCTCGGTCTATTCCATGCTCTCGTGTCTTTTCAACTATGCATTTTTCTACTTATCATTACATTCTTTATCGAAGGCAAGTGTCCGGATTCTTGTCGACAGCCATATTGGCAGATTTTAGATCGTGCAGTTGTATGCACCGGTTGATGCACCTTGATTTCCGTTTCGGTGCATTTTTAATCTAGGCATTATCCTATTAATCATTCCTTCATTCAGAAAGTCGTACTTCAAGGATACATTCGAAAAAATATAACGATCAATTGATGGCAGAGTTAGAATTTAGACAGTTAGCAGAAAGGAATTCCATTTTGTGGTTGAAAATATATCGCAGCTTGAGCTTCCAATTGATGTGACTTAATTTTGATTTGAATGATCGTTTACCGCAAGTTACGATCCTACAACCTATTTCCTGGTTACGTTTCTTTAACGTCGCAGGTTCATCCCGAGGATCGATCCTAACGTCACTTAAAGATTCAACCAAATGTCGAAATGGAGATGATTCTTGTGTAAAATGGCACTTAATTCATTTGGCCACCGTTTCGAACCGTAGGCATTGTCACAATTGGAACGAGGATTAATTTATTAATACAAAATTGAAAATTACTAGCTTTAAATGAGAAAAGTGGTTCGAATTCAAATTAGTTTAGTATGCATATAAAAAACTCTCGTTTATAGTCTCTTAATAATGTGATTTGTTATTCTCTTGTTTTTTTTCTGAGCTGTAATAGTGTGAGTCGGTAGATGTTGAAAGTAGTCTTTGAGGATCTTAAAACTCATGTACGATCCAGTTTTCTTGTGGCACGCGCGTCTTTTTTCTCTCTATTTTCCTTGTCTTGAGATATATACATTAATGTATACTCCAGACACGTCAAGATTCTCGTAATTCCCTTTTATGAATTTAATCGGTGACATCGACAACGTCAGAACGAACCCCGCGGAGCTTCGACACACACACACACAAACACACATGTACAGACACATGCTGTTCCGCATATCGCGATTTCCGACGTCCCTTTATATACCACGAGCCTACACGTCAATTTGTAACCATTACCAAGTTATTCCGTCGATTACCTGCCGATAAAATTACTCGTTTCGATAGCATGCGTCGGAGTACCGGTATAGAACGAGGAGACGGCTTTAAAACGCAGTTTATCTCTTCGTGACCGCTTTGCTCTTTCGTTTCATCCGTTCAAAAATATTCCAGCCAACCCGAATCTTTACCCTTCACCTATAATTGTACATTTTTCATCGAGAACAAAACATCTTCGAGACCATATATTAAGATGCAAAGAATTTGTTCAAATAATTGCCTTTCCCGTTACAGAATATTATTTATAAAAATATTTTCTCAAGTTACATCAAATTAGTAGGTTGACGCTGCCTTTATGAGACATCTCTTTTTACGTGGCTTTCGAGTATATTTTCAGTTGACAAATTAAACTACGTTATAATGCGATCAACACAAAAATTCTCCGCACATTCTTCGCTTTCCGAGTCGCAGAAATATTCCGAAGTTACAACATTTCTTACTTTTGCAATCAGTATATTTTCAATTGTTTTATTTTCAACAATTTCTGCATTCTTTTCATTTTATACCTTCACATTTTTAAGGCTGTTCCCCGTTTTTATTTATGTATTGCACATTATTACATTAAATCGTTACAAACCGAACAAATGAATGCTGAACTCTTTAGAGAAAGGATTTTGGAAATGGAAATAATCGCGTAACCTGATGGTCCCTCTACACAGTGTAGTTCCAATTTTCGCTTTGTCTACAGTCTATTTTTCGTTTAATCTACCAAAATATTGTTTTTCAATCATCCTTTAGTTATAGATAGATAAGTAGCAAGGCTGTGATAATTGAACTTCCGGTTGACTTTCTTCATAAGGCTTTATGCTTTAATGCACTAAATATCGTAAAAATGTTTAAAATAAGTGTTTAAAGTGTTCATCTTCATAATACACAAATTGCAAGTCTCCCAATTGAACTCATGATAACGTTGGATGCTTCTTGTTAGAGAAATAATTGTGCGCGTGTTTTTCATGCGACAAATAATGAAAATAAGCGATTTTTTATCTCCAACATTTTGAAATATATATACTCGAGTCCTACAATGATAAATCGTCATTAACCAGAGCAGTAGATATTACACGACGGAATAGATGAGACGAGATAGTTGGGTTTGTTCATTTTCTCGATTTTCCGAGTTATCTGCCGCAGCCACACCGAGAAATCGTAGGGATATATGCGATACAGAGGCACCGCTTAAGATTCACCACGAGTGCGGCGTATTCCATATTTCAGTAGTTTCAATAATAATGTCGGAGCATTAGTCTATAGTTTCGTGGAGATTAACGGTGTCAGGGCGTAGAGCTAAATCAAGCCGTGAGATATCTTACCAGAGGGAAGAAAACCGCGTTCTCCGGTAGCTTGGCGAAGAGACCTTGAATTATACAGGTGAGCAAAGCCACGGTCTCTCTCTCTCTTTTTCTTGACTTTAATCCATTTTTATCTGAGCTTGGGAACAGGTACAAAAGATCGATTTATTTTTAATTTGAGGATGATAAGGTTAGAGAAAGAAGAAGATAACTCTTAGACACACGAACGATATCAATTTTCTCAATTTTAATTTCATAACCCTGCCAAATACAATAATAATGATAATAATAATAATAATAATAATATAATATAATATAATAATAATAAAAATAATAATAGTTGTTGTAGTAGTAATGATAATAGCGATAATATATAATAAAATAAAATAATAATAATCATAACGGAAGAGTAATAATGATAATGGATAATAATATTATTTAAAATACGCAACCATTATTTCGATAATGTTATAACTACTGATAAGTGCTTTTTTGTGCTACGCGTTTGCGTTTGTTCATCTCTCTCTTTTTTTTAAAACAATCATTTTCATTTGTTTGGGTTTTTTTTTCACGTGTGTCCATGAGTGTGTCTGTATTCTTGTGCGAGATGAACGTGAAAGTTCCTACACACTTGTGAAAATGGGTAATGAGACGTATCCTTTCGGTGTTTATATTTCAATGAATTATAAATTTTGGTTTTTTTTTTTTCTTGATCTACAGACAGCAAAATTTGTCATTCTCTTACCGTTTTACAAAATCACGTACTCGAACGTGTGCGAAGTAATCTGTATATAAATATATAATTTCGTGCGTAATATATATTTCACTATATTTTTTCATCTTTGTTTTTAATTATAATATTTTTTCGTCGTAATTTTTGTGTTTTTTTTTTTTTCGCAAATTCACATATCACGTTTACGGTTTATTACGATCCGTCGAACGCGATTTTACTCCCGAACCGTTACAATTGCAATAAATAAATTATCCAGATAATAATTAATAATTAAAAAAAAACACATCGATCTATAACAATTCATAGTGTGATAGTTACAACCACAATTTACAATCATATATTCAATATATATTTATTTATAATAATGTATGTGTATATAGATATATATATATATTTATTTTTTTATTTATACTCAATAATGAAATCCTTTAGTACGACTAATGAACCTCTTCGGTAATTTGTCGTGAGTTTCGAGCTTATATCGAAACAACCAACGATCTTGTTGTTTTTTAGTCTCTGGTACGTATTATTCTTCCTTTTTTCTATTATTTTCCACAATTTCTTCGTCCTATAATATATATATATATATATCTATATATTTTTATTTATTTATGCTGTAAAAAGTTAGATTAATGCCTTCGTTTACATAGTGAATTTATATATTATTGTTCTACATTATTGTGCCTATTTAACATATACAATATATATTATTCTTAACAATTAATAGTTTTTAGCGCGCGGTTTCCATTGCTTATCTTTCATACACACCCTTAGAACAATATAATGTCTTGTTTTTCTTACACCTCTTATCGTTTTTTTTATATATTTTTGTTTTTTTTTGTTTTTTTTTTCTTAAATCTCAACTTTTCGCTCTTCACATTTTTTTCCCCCTATAATCTAACGTCTGGCTATTTAAAGAATGCTAATTCGGCATTGTTGCATTACCGCGCGCCCCACAGCGTATAAATCCGTGCGAGATCCGAGAGAGAATTACTGGCCCCCATTATTCGTTACATTTATTATATTTATATAAAGAGGTTGATCGATAATTATATTTACGTTACGATCTTGCAGCTTCGCAATAAACTTTTGCGGATGTTTGAAGGAAATAAAAAATAATTAATAAACAGGGAAAGGAAAAAAGGACGAAAAATAAATGTAACGATGAAGAAAAAAGAAGGATTTTCGGCGAAATTTTTTATACAAAGTATTTACACGATCGAACAGAGTTTCACTTAAAAACTAATAGTTTCACTTACAGCCCTATCGTCAATTTTTCCTAATAATTCGATCTAACATACGTATCGGGATTTACGACCTCACGTGTACGTTCGAACGGTCCATATACGTACACGCAAATATTGCTGCCGAAGCACCGAACGAATTTGAGCACTCTCGACGTATTGGTTAAATTAAATTTCATTTATTTCTCTTGTTCGTTTAGTATCATTTTGTGCGTAATTACACTTCACGTGAACCTAATGAAGTATTTAAAAAATTGCGTACCAAAATAAATCTGTCTACAATGCATCAGCTGGGAACTTGTATGCGTGCTTACTGGCCCTAAAGAGATTTTTAGATTTCTTAAGTTAAAACGAAATGAAAACTAGCAATAAGGAAGAAATAAAATTAAAATATAAGAAAACTGGAGGAAAAGAAAATTAAAAAACCAAAAAAAAAACAAAAACATAAACAAAGATACAAGATCTTGAGAATGTTGGGAAATCGCGCATACTAATCTACATGAATTCTAGAACGAATTCAGAACGATACCTATATAACGTGTCATTGTGCAATCAAGTTGAGACTGTCTCGTGTCGACGTGTCGAAGTCGTTAAGTTGTAGGTATCCCATGCACTTACATATATATATATATGTATATATGAAGGTATAGTAATATGCTACACGTTATAAACGCAGTGATCGCGGCCCCGGGCAAAACGCGATTCCGTCTAGCAGATCTCGAAGCAAAATGAAAGCGCCGCAAACTCCTGATCCCGCTTTACGATCGAATCTTGCGCCTTCACCTAGCTCTCTCGATGTGCATGTAAATAATCAATGCCCCTCGAGGTATTACAATACCTCTCTATTCTCACGTTTTTCACAGATGAGTAATTGTTTTCTCTTGTTTGTTTTTTATTTAAAAAAATTTCTTATATATTATTATTTTTCCTACATGGTGCGGAATGATGAGAAGCTAAATTTCGGTCTAATTCGTTGCCAAATTTGAAAACTTGATACCAATGAAATAGGGTTTAATTGGATAAACTTTGTACACGATGAGAAGAAAAAATTTGAGGTGTGTCGTCTTTTTTTTTTTATGACTTTTTTTTCGAAGATCTAATCCTAAGTTCATGGATTATCTTTTTGTTTTGTGGTGTTAATTTCAGTTTTAGTTCCCTGTTTCGTTTTGACTCAATCTAATCAATTTTAATGTTCCTTCGTTTATGTTCCTTATAAATCTTGCGTTCATAAGTCAGTTGAATGAATACATCGCTGGTTCGGATAAGAAAATTATCCTATGGAGGAAACAAGGTCACTAGACAGTCTGATTGTTATTTACAAATTGACTGATTTTCCACCTCGATTATATTCGTAGTTATATCATTCGCGGCTATATACTGCGGTCTTTTTAAGGCACTTGGAAATGCTTATTTACCTGTACAATTGTGATGGAAAAATCTGCAGTTAAAGTGCCGAGATAAAATTACAATCCTTCAATCAGACTCATTGCAAAATCTTGCAGTAGCGCCTTTTTTTTTCGTTGCACGATTGCATTCCGGCAGATCTTTCATGGTGTTTGAATATATTTTTTCTTTATAAATATCAATAACTTGTGACGTTCGAATAAGAAAAATTAAGCGAGTTTTTAATTTAATGCAAACAATGACGAAAGAAAAATTAAAAAAAGCTCAATCGTTAGCTTTTTTCGATTTTTTACGAGTGTTACAGAAAGAAAAAAAATTGATTCATGAATTTTTTTGGACATTTTTAGATTAAAATAGATCGGGGGATTGAAATTTTACCTCGAAAATGCTCGAGTGATCAACCGATTTGTCTTGTCTTAGATAATTTTCAAAAAACAACAAATTTCCTCGATCCGATTCGTAGCTTTGCACTGAAAAAATTCTTTTTTGTTTCTTAATGTCGTAGGATTTTTTTTCTTTTGTATGTGGCGATAGCGGATATGAATTTTTTGGCAAAGCGGATGTGTCGATCAAGAGAAAAAGAGAGAGAAAGAACAAAAGATATGTGAAAAAAAAGATTAAAGCCATGGTCTGAGCTTTCACTCGGTTGGAATGTTCGATTAATGGAATGGCGCGATTATCGTGGACGGATTCGAGGGTGCGTGAAACGGATCTTACACTTTTTTTCTTCGCTTTCCCTCCTTCCCAGCCTCCTTATTCAATCAGGGAATACAACTCGATTTTTATCAAAGGTCCAAGAAAAACAGTTCGAAAGTTGTAACGAAAGTGCGAATTCCTCTCGCGCATTTTAATGGTCCCTCTAAAAGCAATTTCGTACTCGACCATTTTCCCTTCTCGCTCTCTTTCCCTTTGTCTGTACACCATAGTTGTTTTTTTTTTTAATTCATTTATTTTTTTTTGTCAAAACTGCCCTCGCTCTTTTAACGTCAAGTCGGATCGAATGTGTTTCGAGTGATTCTAAAAGAAAAATTGTCCATCTGAGAGATCGCGAATGTTCGAGTAGCGTGTAATATGACGATGATCGAGGATCTTGTCAGCCTCGAACCTCCAGCTGCATTTCTCATCGAGCTTGTGCTCGGTAGAGTCTTGCAATCGCCTCGGGTTACCGCCTGAGCTTTATCATCGGAATATCCTCAAATGAATTCTGTGAGTAGTTAAAATAAAAAGAGAGAGAAAGAAAGAGATGGAAAAATGCTCCTGCACTGATCAAGTGAATTTTAGATTGGCTTAATTCGAACCCACGAGATTATACCTTGAACGATTAATTTTTCGTTATACCATTTGTGTCATTCTAGATTTTTTAATATGTAATATATTCAACAAATTTAGGATAAATTTCGATTGTATTGCACTAAAATATATATATTTTTCTATTATCGCCTGATTGCATTTATTCACTTAGGTATTCTAATCAAAATTTTGTGGGTTAATTCGTCTCTAAATCGTTATTCGTTGAGATAAGACAAATTTTTGTAATAATTTTTCAAGTTATTTCTTGTCGCGATATAGAGAAATTGCAAGAATATATTTTATCGAGTGGAATTAAAAAAAAAAAAAACAGATTTTAATTGAAAAGTTTCTCTGTCGTGATGATTTTCGGAAACTATCAGAGTGTTGCCGGAATCTGCGTAAATATCGAAATCATTTGGAAAAGGAAAGAAAAATAGCTGAATTATTACTGGGAGGAAAAGAATCTTATTGAACTGCGATATGAAAAACATAATTTTGATAATGCATTTTTCGGCAATAAAACGAGAAAGATGATGAAGTTAAATGAATAAGTAAAAATAATGATAAAGATGAAATTCGCGAGAATTAAGGCACTATAGCGATGGACTTAAGAAATTACAACGTCTAACAAACGCGCAGAATTTGCGATGCTTAAACGTTAGAAAGGCACTAATAATCTATAACGAGATACGGATATCTAATATATTAGTTGTTTTGTGTACGTGTATGTGTTTATTCCCGTGTTTGTAAACCTTTAAATATGTTTAAAAGTGTGTGTTGTGACTTATATTAAATATAACAGCGTAACAATGTTAATTCGTCGAAACTTGGTTCGTCATTGAATCTTATACATAGAGGTTTACGAGATAAACTGGCTCTAGCATATACTGGCATCTTGTTCCATCGTCACACGAAGTTTATTTCATCCTAACCCCATTAGGCGCGTAAATAGTGCATTTTTCATTATTTTATACTCACGGAGTATTATTTTGAGAGAAAGTCGATTTTAACAACATTTTATTTAGTTTCTTATCACTATCGTTCTTATTTCGTTATAGTTTTTCACTTTTTTCCTCAATTTATGCCCTATACGTGAATTTAACTATTTTTTGAAAGAAAAAACAATTGCAAAAGCGTACAAGCGTTTTACGTACTTATTAAACGAATAGTTGTTGGCTGTGTGAAACATTATTTCTTTTTCCATCGAAACTGAGCAATTTTTATATATTTATATATATATATTTTCCTTCCTAATTATTTTTCCTCATTTTTCTATTATGAATGTAATATTTACAGGCCGAGATTGCGAGGCTTATGACTTTAGGGTCCGTTTCGGCATTATTGTATTGCTCCAACGGTACTTATTGCAATGTCATGAGAAAAAGAGTACGTTAAAAGAGAAAGAAAATTTTATTGCTTCGCTAAGTGCTCCGTTTCTCGGATTATAAATTAATAAGTGTCTTTTTCTTTTGTTCAATATATATTTATATATTTCCAATTGGAACGAGTGTTTCTTTGACCTGTTAGATTTTCTAGTTAACTGGGACAATAGGAATAAGAGGAACGTTGTAGATGGAGAGGATGAGAGGAAAGAAAAAAAAATAATGGGAAAAGGCATGGAAAAAATATTTCGAAGTACTCTACTTTGGCACCTTTGCGCAAACCAACTATAATAATTTACCCAAGTGTATAAAATCAGATATGATATAATGATACGGATGATGAACTGGCTTTATTTTAGATCCATGCACGTTGCAAAAGATCGTTCTATCTCACCTTAATAAGAAAAAAAAACGTGGAAAGAAATCACAAAAGAAATGAAATAAGTGTGAAGAAAAAAAAATGAAAAAATTCGTAATACTGGCTTTTTCGTTATTCAACTTATTTTTTTTTCTACCGTCATTTCTTTCGAAATTGAAATTTGATATTCTTCTAAAATTCTTATTGCACAGGCGAGCATCGTTCAATGATTGTCCTTACTCGAAACGCGAAATTCTTTGTGCATCTTTTTACGAATTATTACAATTGTCTATTATACCAATAATACGCGTATGTGTTTTTTTTTGTAATTATTTTTTTCTTTTATTTTTCGTTAAATCACGATCACGATTTTTGTTTTGTTTTATTCATTTAACTGAGCATGCTAAGTCCCAAGCTCCGTCACCGGAGGTTTTATATTCTCTGTACAACTTTATATTTATCGTTAATTCATCTACCATATGTTTATATACATATATGTGTGTTTTTTGACACTTACATATATATATATACTTGTGTATATTTGTTTTTATTCTTATAGAGTACTGTACTGGCTCTTATTCATTCACGATAGATTATTAACGGTGCTCTAGACTAGTTGAGCTGGCCTTAATGATGATTTCATAAATAAAGAAAAATCGGAAAAATTGCGAGTCAACGATAAATCGTTCAGAAGGGGATGAAAAACGTTGTTCTTTCTTAACATTCGAGAATGAAAGATACGTTTTCGTACTTCGAGACGTGAACGAAGCTCCAATCGCTGTGATGGCTTCATTGACGTCACGAAATTTTCCCCGCAAGCACCGCCGATTTTATTTTCTCTGTTATATTTTTGTTTCCTTCCAAAATTTATCTCCCGTCGTATGTGTTTTTTTGTTCATTCGTAGTTAAGCTCTAAATGTAGTTAAATCGTTTGCTTGATTTCCTTTTTTTTTTTTAATTTTCTTTTATAGTTTCACCCTTTTCACACACATCTCGAGACTCGATCCTTTTTTAGCCTCCCCATCCTCCCGGCCTTCGTGTCACGAATGCTCTCGTTCGTCTTCAGGTCCCGAATGTAAATTACATCACGATCTCGTCGAGCTTGTCTAGGATTTGCCACGAGAGGTCAGGATAGTGCTATCGCGCTATTCCACGATAACGAAAACGACGATACTAACGATGAAATACTCGCGTCTCGTCAGTGTCTCTTCATGTGAAGCGAAAGATGATCGCTGCGCGAAAACGATCGCTGACAGAGATGGCACTTGAACGGTTTTTGACCTGTGTGCTTGCGATAGTGTCGCGTCAACTCGTCCGAACGGGCGAACTTCCACGTGCATCCCTCCCACGTGCACTGGTACGGTTTCTCACCTGAAACACAAATCGAAAACATTTTTTTTCTTTATCATCCATTAGATCCTTCAAATTTAATAGCTATTATTCGCAATGTCAAAACAACAACAAACAAGAAAAAAACGAAGGGCATTTGAAGTTTGATTTGATTAAGTTTTGTTCAGAGATACCATCAAGTTTTTCTTAACGTCGAAAAAGAATGTGTGTCTTTAGACTTGGATATTGATTTGTACATACAAAGTACGTGAAAGGTGCTCAAATTTTCTGAATGATTGCTTGTTAAATTGTTGAAATGTGGTTTCATGAAATATTTAGAAAGTAGTACTTGACCAGAAAGTGATGGAAATATCGTTAAATTAATGTGAAACTTGTTAAAGGTGAAAAAACAAATTCTCTATGATTATATTATGAGGGAAAGATTATAATATTCTTGAGACTTTAAAGCTTATTATTCCCATTAACGGATTAATCTCATGGTATCGAGTTTCGCCATAAACTCACGGGGGCTTAATGTGGGCAACATGTATAGTTAACGAACATGGTTGTGTGTTGAGGTGCGAAAAAACGAAAAACATTAAACGAAAGAGATCCTGGGTGATCTTGCCATTAAATATCCTCCCGTTAAACTTGTCTCTTATTCCAATATGGGTAATGGGAGAGATCTTAGTGCGAGCTGCCGACGATGGTGATTTAAAGTTGGATACTTCGTCTCCTTCGTTGTGCATATAAATAAATATATATATATATATATATTTATGAAGATAGAGTTTTCGTTTTCGTCTCTTTTATGTACATCTCGATCGAATCATCGAGTTGTGACCACGGAGTTTCAACAGATCCTATTGGATTTAGGAGTAGATGAGAGTTAGAAGAGCGAGAAAGAATGAGCAGTGTGTGGGGAAAAAGATGTGGAGAAAATGTTGAGGAAGGATCGACTTTGATAGTCACTCGAGTCAACCGAGAGACCGAGTGATGGAAGGGAAAAGGAGATGGACAGATAGAGAAGAGAAAAATCAAACGTTTAAAGCGAGCATTTTATGGAGAGCAAAAAAGAGAGTAGAGATAACGTTCTATTCGTGGGTTTGTAAATCGGCTCATGAGTAAGGAAAAGAGAGAGAGAGAGAGAGAAGAAAGAGAGAAAGAAAGATGGCAAGTATCGAGGGACTTTTTTTTTCCTACCTTTGGGTCTCACGTTGGATCAAGTCCAGTCGAGTTCTCGCATACAATAGAAAGAGTGATGGGCAGTTTCTGAGATCTCCGTGAGAGGGCAGACACCACGTAACGTGGACGACAGCTGTCAGCCGATCGTTCCGTATTGGATTTTCTCGGTTTTGCACTCATGTGAGCAAACAGGGAGGGCTCGTTGGATTTGATAAGAGGACTTCAAGGTCTGATGCACCTTAGGGCTTTGAGATTTATTTATATATACATTTATATATAAATGGATGTGTGTGTGTATGCTTGAAATGTAACGAAGCTGTAGACTCGGAGGTAGACACAATGCAGCACGGTGACGGATAGAGCGCGAGGACGAAGTCGAGGACGCCTCTCACATTCACCCGGATAGAGTCCCAATAATTGGGTGCGAAAAGACGTCGATCCGTAGCGACGTTCCGATTATATCGTGATGCACAATTCTCACATTCAAACCTTCCCCTCCAACAACACTCCCAGCCCACTCGAGATCTTAAGTCTAATGGTACATTTCGAGAAGGAAAAAGAGAAAGATGAGAATGCTAACGTATGTGGCTGGCAAAAGATGTTGCATCGATGTCACCGGGTTTGGGACGACATGGTTAAGTGCATTAGGCTCTTTCTTTATGGGGCGTTAGAAGACAGGCGAGTAGATAATATTTTGGCCAAAATTCGGTCCAATTGGATCCTGGGATTAGTGGATTTGAGTCTAAATGTTGAAGCTAATGATTGAGTACTTCACATCGTTTTCGTAGGAGAAATAAAGTACTGAAAGAACTCAGTAAATATTTGCACAGTAATTAAATCAATATTAATTTTTAAATGATTGTCCACGTTTGTTAATTTAATTTTTTTTTCTATTTTCAAGTATACTTTAAAAATAATAAAGCTGTGCTACCGTGTCTCTTGATAATTGATGTAACAAAAAAAGAGTAGTTTGTTAAAATGTTTGTAAGATCGTTACTAGAAATACATGCTTTTTTCATCATGTATACAAATTACCGACAGGGCAATCCTCGTTATTTGCAGTCCCTAATTTCCGTTTAACGAGGTTCGTACAAAAGTTTACGATCCTTTCTTTCGTTCTGTTTGGTGAGGGCATTCGGTGTGGACTAAAATCTGAGTGTACCGAAGCATTTACGAGTTTTGTAGCATTTCTCGTGTCGTGGTGTACATAACATGCTATTCACTGCTGGTTCGATGGGTTTAATTAACGTCTTAAGTATTAGTTGATTAGGGGCTGCAACGTAGTACGGGCTTATGTTTCTCCTGGTCAGAAAAGCGTGCTCGTGATAAATCAGACGTTTAAAACACGCCCATGATTCGTCGAGAGGACTGATGCATCCCGCACACAGAGTATTCTAATACTTCCGCTATTACTATATAAATAATATGTTGGATACAGTATGGAACTTTGTACTCTCGCTGTGGATGAGAGACCGCGCGTGAGAATGAGATACGCTCCGCTTGTTTCACAGAGATCATCAGGCTCCCCCTCCCTTATCCCCGCAAGGCAATTCTTTGAGAACTTATCAAGGAAATGCTCTACAGAGTGATTCAGAAGCAATTTAATTGATAAAACTCGTATTTTTCTCCTGAATCTTTAATTATCAACCCCCCATAGACTAGAGTTCTTTACTCTTAACCGATTTATCGAATTTTTCATAAATATGCCATAACAACTTTGCCCTGTGCTCTACAATGGTACGTAGTACGTGAACTTTTTTGATCATGCAAATATCTCGAACATACATATCGATAAATTCGTATGGGACAGTAATCTCACATGGAATATAGAGCGTCGATGACAAAGTCGATGCAGTTATACGAATATCCGGAAATACACATTTTTTGTGTGTTTCCTTCGTGTACCTTCGTGTTTTGCAAATGTGCTGGCCGTGTTGAACGTTTCGAACGTGTAAAATGTGAGGATCGAGAAGTACGTTACTGGGATTGAATTGAATTATTTGGTGATCGAATGAAACGGTATAAATCTGACAAAGCTTGAAGGATATATAGAGGAGAATGTTCTCCAATGACAATCGTTCGATCTATTTTGGCAAAGATTCAATTCCGCTTGGAATACAATGTGATTATGCATCGGTGAGGGACATGTGTATTTAACAAGGAAGGTATTGATATATGCTAGTGAATTTTGGATAAGGATATCGTAGCGTTGAATCGATATATGGTTGTTGGGACTTGAGGTAAAATTGTTGAACCCGGCTGGAATGCAGTTTGCGAGTGCCTTAAGCGGTATAACGCATATGTAGGTGCATTGTTAATGGTAGGTCTGCTGACCAGAAGCAGCTCAATACACGGACACGCATACACACAGATACAGAAACATTACAACAGAGTGTGTTTAAACCACAGCAACAGAGCAGAGAAGGCAGGACCACAGTCGGACGGTTCGTCACGACAGGAATTTGCCACAACGGTATAGAACTCCTTTCTCTGTATATGTGTGTATGTATTTGTGTGTTTGGACTTTCCTTTGGCGTTAAGCATGCTATGAGGATTCCTCGTGCTGTCCACGACGATATAAACGCGGAACTTCTCGAGTCTACCCTCGCTCGATAGTACACACGAAGTCGATCGTAAGGCGGTTAAAGCTATTCTCTGCATAACCATTAAAAAAAAAAAAAATATATATATACATACATAGTTATGTTCATATATTACATACATATCTATAAATACAGGCAACGCTCGTGCCCTGGCTAATTCGACTTAATTGATACATGAGATCTCACCATAGGCAATCTTCCTGTCTATCACGAATCACGCTACATTTTGTTGCCTTAATGTCTAAAAACCTCCTAGGAGCCCTTTGACTATTCTTTAGGACTATTATTTTCGGGGTTTCAACTAACATTTTTTCCCTACGTATTGTAAGGAGAACTTAACAAAATTTTCATCCCATCGTTACGGCTCGGGAGTTCGAAATAAATGATTGAAACATGAATCTTAAGAACGTTACAGTGTTACAGTGTTACAGTTATCAATGTTGGTCCCGTGCGTTCGAAATTAATACTAGACCAGAGGTCACAGCTTCCAACTCAATTTTCTTAGCCACATCAATTTTAACGTCCTTTCTTTTTACTCAACTACAATTCAAGCTTATCATATGTCACGTCCCGACCAGGTCAGCTATGCCTGAAGAGGGAATTCTCATCAGTTTCTGGCTGGGACCTGGCCCGGATAACTTCAAAAAAATTCCAAAATATAGAAGAGAACAACCAGGAGTGATAAAATATTTTTAAATATGGCAAGTTCAACCTGGTTAGACTTCATTAAGGACCAGGTCAGGATAATTAGATGTAGAAAATGACAATATATGACAAAGTTCATTTGATCAGCATTTGTTCAGGACCAAGTTGGTATACCCAGATTTAGAAAATAATTATGGCAAAGTTGACTTGACTTGATGGACAGACCAGGTCAGGGTAACCAACGATGAAAAATGTTCCAGTTCGACAAGGTTTAATTGATCTCGATCATATCAAGATCAGTTCAATAACCGGGACCAGCTTCGGAACTTGATGGAGAGATTCTAAGATGAGGAAACCCTGATCAAGACCTTGCGTAAAGCGTTATGTACAGTCCTCATCAGGTCTCGATACGATTAACCGGATCGAGTGCTTTCTTTAGCCCGATCAGTTTCTAATTTACTCCTAGTCTGATCCCGATGTTAAATTCTTGTTGGATATTCCATAGAATCGAATTGAAAAAAAAAAAAAAACGGTGCATGACGATATTAAGGCGATTGAAAAAGAAGGTCATCTTTGTGGTCATAGTTCATCGATATTAATACCAACAGTTTGCTATAATAGTTGGTTCAATTTTAATTATTCTTTTACAAACGTGTTATCGATGCTATATTATATCACGATAATGTTAGCGATTGAAGATAACGACTGTTGTAGTGTGTTGGCGCGTCATATTTGTATTATATACCAAGGAACAAATACACGAAGGATAATAATGTCCGATGAGTCAAACGAGTACGGGAACCACCACCACAGCCGCAATAAGCGCCTCTAACAGTATATTACACCGGCTAACTATCGTTTACTATCCCCCTACGGGTACATCGTGGTGCTATACTCTTTATTCGCTTCTTCGTCGTGAACATATACAGACAATCTATTCGGTGGATATCGTACAATGAGAGTAATGAAAAAAAATGAAAATATATATACAAAGATGATTTAACGTTAGAAGGGCATACATTCTACATATTCAAATATACTCTGTACGACCTTCTGATTCAAAATGTGTATAGATAAATGCTGTATAAAGATGCTGCCCCATGGCTATTATAACAAGCCCTCTATGCAATAATCAATGCAAATACGTTTCACATAGGCGTTCCTCAAGCCAAACTCATAAAAATCTATACAAAAAATGTTCTACGAGATACGGAGAAAGCATTCTAAATTATACAATGTACTTTCGAAGAGACATCACGGAATACATGAAGTAAACTATCAACCGATATTAGGGTCAATCTCGTGCATTTGTCATTATTACGCTCCTGTACACGCAAAATCGCCAGTTGTGGTTGTTTCATGTGTTTCTGGGATTTTGGGTGTGTACAGAGGGTTTTGTAGAGGGTTTTAATGAGATGTTCAATTATGTAGTTTAATGTGAGATTTATATATTTCTTTCATGTTTTTCTCTATGTGTACATCAATATCTACTACACAAAAATGTTTTTGAATGTTTTTCACGAAAAAAACATCTGAGTCGATATTAATGAACCTTTCATATGAAGCTCATGAAATCAGAATAATGACAGCAATGAGGAAGAATAATTCAAATTTTTCATCCCATTTCTAACTTGAGAAATTTATCAGTAATCAAAAAATGGCCATAAATATAAAAAACACCGAATAAAAATTGGACGATAATTTGAAAATTAAAAGAATGAGTGCTGCCTGAGGTTCCAATTTAGAATAGAAAAAAAAAATTATTGTCACTTTTGTGAATTCGTTCGAATTTGAATATTTCGTTGTTTTTATAATGATTAAATTTTGGTAAACGAGTTTATAATTGTTGGTAATATGACAGTTGCATTAACAAAAACATTTCTAGCCACGTGTAAAACCGTGGGCACAGCTAGTATGTATATATAATGCGAGAGAAGTGCAAACCGGCGAGAATCACGAGTGCGATTTCGCGAAACTGTCCACGATTTATAATGGTGGCCTAATGGGCGAAACGTGTTTCTCCGGGTGGTTACGTATGCTTTGCTATATACACAGTATATACATGTTGTGTATGTACATATATAGCAGTTTTGTCGCTCCCTCGATCCTTGCAAAATAAAAAAAGGACGTCAAGCCAACGTAATAGTTTGGACGAAATAGCGAGAATTGGATTGAAAAATTTGACAGAATGACAAACTTTTGAAATAAAATTTTAGTCAAAATACAAAAGACTTTTGTCATCCGAATGATTTCGAAATGTTCACTACGTGAGAAAGATCAACGTCCATGACATTGACAGAAATATGATTTTTTTTTTTGCACTTATTTGTATCTCATTTCCAACAACGTAGCAATTATATTTGCCATTACGTGGACACCTTGAAGAGCAACAAAGTAAGGCGCAGAAGTGAGAATAAATATAATGATCAACGGGAATGAGCTTGAGAAACGAAGAGGCTTCGGATGCGAGAGGAAAAAAAGAAAAAAAAGATGAAATCTACATGTATATATGGACCACAGTATCCGGTTGAGAACCACGATCTCTTCTCTGTTGGATCTCTTGAGAGCTTCACCCTAGCTCTGGACCGGACGAAAGATCCTGGTTCTCACGACCACGCCCTCCCCGCCACCATCAGCCACCACAACCACACAGCATCTTTCTTGTGTTGTATATTCTCGCGAACCGCGCGCGGGCTCTCTGGTGCCTTCGCAGAGTTACCAACGGTAGACGGATAGTCCTACACTGGTACTACATGTAAATGTATATATATATATATGTACAGTGTACAATGTTTAACGTGATGCAGGATAGGGGACAGGTACATGCACCCACCGGAAATTCCTTCTTGCGGACCTATCCGAGAGACTCGAGCTCGCGATCAAGACTTTGATCTTTGCACTCTTGCTTCCACATATTTTTTTATGTGCGCGTGTGTGTATATGAGTTCTTTACGTGTAACTCGAACGATTAGAAATGAGGGAAAGAATAATTTTGATTAACAGAGTAACAAAAAATAAATCTCAACTTTCATTTCACTTTTTGACACTTGTTTTTTGACGTGACACTTTGTTTCATCAGAGCAATGATTATTTTTTTGTAATTATTTGCTAATGGAATATAATGCAGAGCATAAAAATGATTTTTTTCTGTTTTTCGGAATGAATTAATCGTACAGGCAAAAAAAAAATACTCGGCAAAAATAATACAACTCATAAACTATATAGAGGCTTCATAATGAGGTTAAAAATATAGCGTGGTATCGTTATTTTTCTCAGGCACTCTCAGGTTGCTTTTTGCGAGTACCACGTGAAGTAGCTGTCACTTTTTGTCACTTTCCCACTCTGAGTCGCCGCCTATAAAACCACCAACGTGATTAATCGTTCTCCTGGACAATGATAGTATATCGCAACTACGATTTGCATTGTTGTACGGAAAGGAGGAATGTGTTCTCAGTTATTCGGCGTTAGTTCGAACATTATCATGTTAACGTGGGAAAAATCTTGATAATTGGCTCTCGGGGGTTATATCTGCATCGAGTTAAGGCTCACGGGGCGTCTTATAGAACGCGTAAAAACAGATTTCCTTTTCCCATTTACGTTCAACGTGCCAACGAGTTTTATACACGAAGGAGAGAGAAAACTAAGCGGCAGATCCTCTTTACCACGACAACGACGACGACAACGACGAGCAGGAAGTGGTCTCGACGTTTCTTCGTACATATATATATCCACGTAAATAACTTTGTCCATTTAATTAATGCAATATGCTTTCAAGACATTTTTTTCCATTAGAAACTCTACGTATCGCCAAAACAATTGTTTTTTTTTCGAAAATTTCCTTTTTCAAGGCCTTTTGAGAGAAATTTTTTGAAACAAATGCAAAAAAAAGTGGCTCGACGGACTATAGAGAATACGATTGCAATTTTCGAAAAAAAAAAAGAAAAAAAGAAAGCTTTAAAAAAATGTTGATAATTTTTTGAAGAATCAGGCCGACCGCGTCGCAAAAAGTGGTTTCAAGAAAAGAGCGCTGTTCGCACACCCTGCGTGAACAAACCCTGCAATGTGGGTTCACATTTATTGTTACAACGTTGTCATTGGGTGTTTCCTCGAATGAAAAATTTCTATAGTTTGTTTTCAAAAATCATAAAATGCATAACTTGTGTACAAATGTTGCACATCAATTGGTTCCGAGTTTCACAGTAAACTTTATGTTTTTGTTGAATGAATTATTTGATGACGAATTAATTCCTATTTAGTTGACTTTATTTTTCAACTTACCCGTGTGAGTCCTCTTGTGAGCCTTAAGGTGGGAGCTTTTCGTGTAAACTTTGTCACACCCTGCGACGTCGCATCGGTGAACTTTGCGTCTTTTTAGAGCGTCACCGCATTCGCTATCGACATTGAGATTTGCACCGTTTCCCGCGCTAATCCCGCTGTTTCCTCTTCCAGCGATAGTTATGCCGCTTGCTAACGCCGGTCTCTTGTGAAAAACTCTGCAACATATAAAAAATCGATTTGTTTTGTTGAATCTTATGATATTATAAACATAAGATTTTTTATTAATTTTTATTGGACTATGAATGTTTTTTACTGTTAATATGGACCTTGATGGCTGGTAAAACGATTCTACGATGAAGTGGGTAATAATTTATTTAAAACAGCCAATAAAATGCAACATTAATTTATTACGATGTTTTTTAACTTACTAGACAAAAATAAAATACGCCAGAAAACAGAGCTTGAAAATCTTACGGGAATTAAGTAACCGGTTCGATTGTTGGAAAAAGAAAATGAAATAAACGGAAAGAAGGACAAGAAATTCGAAGTTGTACGGAGAAATTTTTATTAAATGGCATGTTTATGAACGCATTAAATTAAAAAAAGTACTTGTCGTAAGCGCGATATGTCGTCTCGGTTGTCATCGATTATGACGTCTCTATCGATAGCAAAAAATTCGAGGACACGAGTTCTGTGCACCCGTGATTCTCGCTGAGAATACCGATTGCCGTAAATGCACAAAAAGGGACGAGAACGTCTTCATTCTCTCGTATGCTGTTTCGAGCCAGTAGCACTCGAGACTGTAGTGAAAAAAAAACTCGTACGCTGTAATTTTTTTCTCTCATAATGTACTTCCGAATCCATTGATGGTTTATTATTTTTACACATGCACGGACACATATGGGTCGGGTATTTATTTTGAAGTGAAATATCATAGCACAGTAATTTTCGTACAGATGGAATATCGTCTATATATAACTTGGTTAATTATTCAGATTCAATCATCCGACATATTCAATTCTTGGCACAAATTCTAAAATTCTCGTGGTTGACGAATTCAAGCGTTGTAATTGAATTATCTTATCGTACAAGAAGTGAAAGACGGATATTTTATTTTAAGAATCTCTTGATATCTGCAGATAGTTTAAAGCAAACTTCTCAGATGATTAAATATCGCTACCAATGTAGTCCCTAATTTACGATTTCCTTATAGAAATTTGAAATGTCTTATTGGAAAGGTAAAAAAGGTTCCTTGATCATTTGAAGTCAGCTCCAGTCTTAATGGAATTACGATTGATGTTATTTTTGTCCCTCATTTTGTGGGAAATTAAAAGGTTTTGCAGGTTCAAGAGAAATGGTAAACTAAAAAATGGCCTTATGGGTTTTTTGATTAGTGTCTAATGTCCAAATTTTTCACGGTGCAATTGTTTCTAATGTGCCATAATCGTGGTTAATAATTTTCATAATATGAAAATTTCAAGTCCCCCTGTTTGAATCATCGAAATCGTCGCTCCTTCTTCAAGCTACTGAATCAAACTCTGGCAATGGATTTTTTAAAATACTTTTAACAAAATATTATTGCATGATAACAAAATTTTGATCATTTCACCAACACATTTCAAATATTAGGAAAAAATGTGATGTTAAAATGACCAAAATTTTGTTATCGTGTAATAATTCTTTGTTGCCCTTATTCAACAAAATTGTCGACTTTCTCAATGAAATTTCGATTTCAGTAGAAGAAATATTTTTGGGTGAATTGACAGGTGTTCCCATTCATTGATGGAGAATTGCAGATTTATTTAATATTCTCTCGGTACAGTCTTGGAAAAAAGAAAGAAAACGGTGAGATCCAGCGTTGGTTCATAAGATCTCTGAGATATATGAACTTTGCGGCTTTAATTCTCCAAGGCAACGACTCTGATTACTGTTCTTACCGCCTAATTGTACGGGTGCCCTCCTCGAGTATGGTATTTACCACGCGAGCTTCTAACCCATCGTGGGGCTTACGCGCATGTACGAGACCCCAAGATAACACGAGAAAACAGAATTACGAGTGCCGAGTTCAATTTTTCTTTAGCGTACCAATGTGCGTTCAGAGCCGGTGTTTCCACGAATGAAGAAAATGTGTTCTTCGAGCCTGCAAAAGATTGGTTCACACGGAAACCATCATACGGAGGATGAGTCTCGGACCTCCCGCGAATCTCTACAAACGTCAATAATGCTTTGTTTTTTTTTTCACTTCATTTTCTTTTCTTCGACAATTCGTGTACCAATGAAAAGAGATTTCAAAAGCAAAATTCCCGAAGTTTGAGGCAGAGTTTCTCTCATGATACTCGAAATAATTAATGATGCCCTGAACGGGGGGCCTTTCCAAGGTTATCAAATTCTTAGTATTCAGGAAAAATCTTTCTCTCTGCCATTATAATGCACTCTGATTGCGAAATCATAACACTTGTTTCGTAAAACCTTTGTTATTATGGTGGGCCATATTGACCCCTACTGATTTTTCGGGGTTAATCTTTACTTGGGAAATATTTACGACTATTGCCACCAGAGCTTTACCACCAGAATTAACGATTTTTTCACAATCAAAAATAAAAATATTTAATTTTTTTTTTTTTTAACAATTGTCATTACCAGGTTGAACTGTTTATTCTTTCTAAAATATTGAATTTCGCGCTAGCATTTTTTATAGTGAATGAATAACCAGTATTTTTTTGATAGTTAAAAACAGTTTAAATTTCTTAAATATTAATTCATCTAAATAAGTGTCTTTTATTTCTCGTTAAATGCCACCTGGAACTCTTTCCACTTGACTTCACTCCTTTCTGAATAAATTCGATGATGGTGAAAAGATTTTAATGTCAAGATACCGAATCCAGAGCGTGAATAAAAAGAAGAGAGTCTTCCTGTGGGGAAAGTTGAGTGCAGAAGCTGCTTGGAATGGCTGTCTTTCACCCTGTCTTAGAAAAGTGTTAGGAAAGGTCAGGAGACTTTTAATGTGCGAGTTTCACAGTCACGTTTCCCCGGGTTAGCGCGTCGGGGGCGATACTTCCAGGAGTATAACCGAAGCAGAAATATAAATATACATTCATGCATATCAAGGAGGAGAGGAAGCTCCTATAATTTTCGCTGGTAAGTCGTATTTCATCGAAATGGAAGAGCGACGCGAGCATAGCGCGTGAGCTAGCGCATCCATGCGGTCTCTCGTATCGTAAACTATACGCGCGCGGGAGGTGCACACAGTTCTTAAACTAGCATAAATCCGTTTCCCAAGCGTGCGCGAATGCTGCTGCTGTTGCTGGACTCTCCCATCTCGTTTTCTTTCTCTTCTCGTGCGCTGGATCGCTCGACTTGTCCGGATTCTTCACGGAGTAGTAATATCCATTTATATGTCATATACATACAGGGTGTTCTTGCCCGAATGGTCAATAATTAAAATTTGGAGGGTTGAATTTTATGTTTAAAAGCCCAATACCGTTCTTTGATATCCTCAGCACCTATGGCACCAAATCAATTCTTTATTGTATACTAAGGACGAAATATTTGCGCCCTTTCATTCTGTAAAATTCTGTACATTCTTTACAGACTTTTGTAACTACTACATTCTGTAAAAATGGTTCAATGCACATAGAGTAAATATGCAACGGACAAATCTTCAAGGTCATGAAATATTCTATAAAATTTTCAATTATTAATGCTCTAGAGGTTCTAGAGGTGAATTAAGTAAGATGAATAAGAAACGATCTGACTTTGAGCGGTGAAGCAAATTAAACATTTCCAAAGTATTTTTTTTTATCAGCTTTCAAAACTGAATTACTAATGTTTGTAAAAGCTTGTTTCATAATAAAATTGCAAGAACGTTGACGAGTTATAAGTAATGACCCTTTGAAGAGCATCGGGAGGAGATTATTAACAATATTGGTATAATTTTCGTCACCGAAATTCTGGTTAGAATGTATTAATAATATTACGTATTCATATTGCGCCACCCTGTATGTACGTAATATACATTTATGGACGTTTGGGGGTATAACCAGCTCTTATATATATATATAAAGCAATTTCTAACTGGAGAATCTCTCGGAACACGAGATATTTTATAAGACTACCTATATATACGTAAGACTAATATATAAATCATTTCCATCATTCTCGACACATGTCCTCGACCTGTTACAGCTTCTCCCACAATTGCAATGTTCAAGATCCAAGAGATGCCCCTGTGGCGCCATGAGTTTCTCTCTCTCTCTCTCTCTCTAACATTATAACGTGTAAAAATATAAGGTGCTCGTGAAAACTGGGAAAGAAACTATACGATCCTAAGAGAAAGAGAGAGAAAGAGAGAAAGAACCTTTCGTCTCATTTCTCGTGGGCTTTCCTCTTACGGAATTTCAAACTTCTGTCCACGATTGAAAACACCGAGAGAGAAGGCAAAAGAAAGAGAGAGACATTAACCGGAAATTGACGATGATATACAGACGGCGGGCATTCTTCGAACATATATATTGTATAACCGTTTGCAAAAATATCGTAAAAAGGCTTTAAATAATGTATCAAGCAAATTGCGTATTCGAGATATCTCAACGATTTGTCCTGATATACTCGGTATATATTTATTATATAGACGCGTACGATGGATGGATCATCATGGAGGATGCGTCAAATATCTTGGGTCGCGAGAAATACCGATATCCGACCAAGTGTCAGGTTGATTGAAAAATGCGATCGATCTAACTTCTTCTCCGATAAAATTTTATATCCGTAAATGTGTGTGATACGCATTTACACACAAATTTCTTCATGTATATACACACGAACATAGACGCACACGATCGCACGCCGTAAGTTTCTCAGTCGAGGGGCTGGCGTCGTCAACACATCAGAGAGCAAGCGAGCGAATAACTCGACGAGGAGCTCACTTCATCTCTCTATTCCTATGTCAGTGTGTGCACACCACGCTTGAAAGATCTTCTCGCGTTCGTGGAAGCGTCAGGCGCCACCGAGAGATCTCCCGCTTCGCCTGTGATCACCGATAGATACGTTAAGAGTTAAGAAAAGAGAAAGAGCCGATCGGATACTCGCTTCGTGTTGAATAGTCCTTCTGACTTCTATATATACTTTCATAATCATATATACATATATATTATTATGTGCGTGTTTGTGCAGATCTACTGTATATCTGTGCATTTGTCGTAAAGTATTGCGCGAGGTTATAGTAAGTACTAGGAGGATCCACTGCGGGGGTCCCTCTACGGCATGTATATTATGCGGGCAAAGTTAAAGGCATATTATATCGCTAGACACGCTCTGAGCCGTACATTCACATACACGTATACATACGTATATGCATTTATATATATAGATGTTCTATTCAAGTACAACGTGGTGTCCAGCTGTCTTGCGAGAAAGAGTTGCGAGGACTATCTTTTTTTCTTCTTCTTCTCGTATGTTCGAGTAGATATTCTGGCCTCGGTAAGATCATCACGAATTTACGACCGACGAAAAGTATAACTATTGGTGACGGCTCAAGAGCCGCGCGTCGCGACGACGCGTCCTCCACCCGATGTCCAATAAATTTTTTGCTTTTCAGTCGTTTCATGTTTCGTCGTTACTTTTGTTCTCGAGTTAACTGAATTATTTTCGAGCAATGATAAAGTTATACGATACTTGTGTCATCAGTCTTTGTTTGTTTATATATAAAGCGCGTATACGTGTATACACGATTTAGGAGTCTGATATTATATAAATATTTTACTTACAGCGATGCCTCCTTGATCCTCTGCAACGCGAGAAGCGCCGCTGACGAGGAAACGAACATAGGATCTGAGGTTTCCATACCGCACACGGAAACCTCTCGCTCTCGCTCTCTCTCTCGCTCCCTCTGATGTCTCTCTCGTTCTCGATCTCTCTCCCGTTCTCTCGTTTCTCGCGGCCTCTCTCGCTCTTGATGCTGTGAATGCTGTCGCTCCCTCTCGCATTCACGCTCACGCTCTCGCAACCTTTCTCGCTCTCTCTCACGATCTCGCTTACGGTCTCTCTCGTGATCCCTCTCTCTCACTACGTCCACAAGTGGCAGAGCTGGTGACACTGTAACACAAAAAATACGAAAACATACTTTTAATCATTGTAACCAGAGATTTTTCACTACCCATGCTTACATCTGTATAAAGATACAATTGTTTTTGTACTAGATCAGAATTAACTGTCTGAAAATTTTTTCATATCCTCGAATTTTTTCATATTCTCAAAGGTTGGAAGGTACTCATATTCGACAGGTTTTTGAAACAGTCCTTGAAAAAAGTAACAAAACTTATCGGAGGTTGGGCTGTCTGATCATAGCAGTTAATTGGTTTCGATCACTTGCAAGTAGAAAAGGTTAGCGAAGAACAGACGCGTCGAAATGTAGAAAATATACGAAACATTTGAATCCCTACTCATTGTCGATGATGGAACCGAATGAAACATACGACCAAGAAAATAAAAATGTTACGACATATTTTTATTTTGCATAAAACAAAATATGATGAAGAAGAGTGAAGAATAAAAATAAAAATAGAACATGACACCAATAGGAAAGTGATTCAATATTCAATAAAAGTATTCGAATTCTCGAATTTTTGTATTTTTGGAATACTATTGAAATTGATCGCGAATCAAGGCTGTTATCGTGCGGATTATCTAATCGGGAGATCGGCAGATCACTTCATAGAAAGGTTCCGCGATCTATACCGCAAGTAGATCGATTCTAATCTCGATGACAAACTAGCGCGTTGATCGTGCTTGGCTCAACGTTACATAAACGTTAAGTATAAAGGCTTACAGCCACAGAGTCCTACAACCTTAGGATTTTTTAAATATCGGATACGCCTCTTTGACTGTAAGCTGATAAATATAAACGATCGATTTTTTTTGTCTCTTATTCGTGCAGTCATCTACTTTGCTCACTCACTCGTTGCACACGGGGGATCGGTACATGCACTATTTGTGCTGCACAGTCTCTTGCATAGAACAGGCGCAGCATGTTTTTGACGTTATAGCTCGTTGCTCTGTTGCAGAAACATACTTCTGGCTATAGCAACCGAGCAAAGAGTTCTCTTTTGCACACGAGTGAAATAGCGAGAGCTCGCATAGTCGTGCAACAAAAACGTCCATTGACGATTTATGCGCTTAACGTCACTTGAAAGGGGAAGATCGATCGCGATCGAAGATCGATCGTTCGATGACTGCACCGCCCGGTCGTACGCACGATCTACGACCTTGTCGTCGATTCAAACCTCTACTCGCTTCTCGTACGGTACACAGTCGCTTAGACAGAAGCCAGCAATGTTGCATTACAACCGCCCCGCGTCTATCTGAGATTTATACTTGAATTTATATACATATATAGACATTTATATACAGGGTGTCTAGACTCGATCGAGTCAATTTTACACTTTTCTAAATATTTTCTATCGAATAAGCTCCCCGCAATGTCGATTTATGACGATGATCCGTAGCCGTTTTTTAATTTAAAAAAAAATGCAGCCATGATTAAATAAATAGAAGTAACACTACAGTTCTCGAGCACTCTCAACATTTATAACACGAATTACAAAAAAAAAAAAAAAATAATAATGTAACGTTGTGGTTATCGTATAGAGAATAAATATATTTTCAATTTTTTTGCATGATATTTGAGCCACATCCTTATTTATTGAAATCATTTTTAAGATGGCCAAATAGTGTGGATAATTTGTCTATTTGAGGCTGGACACCCTTTATGTTTGCAAATACGGTACCTTGAGTCTACGCATTTTCCGGATGGTCTAGATTTGCTCGATTATTCTCGGCATTCAAATTCAAGGACTTAGCTGTCGAGATACTTTTTCCAGTCAGCCTATTTAGCAGCAATCACATTCGACGTGATACGATGTGGGTCACGATTTAGGCGTCCGAAGGTCACATATTAGTACAAAAGTAAAAACACACGAGCATGAAAGAGCATATAATTAATTTGAATATTTCACTACATAACTTTTTAAACTGCATAGTTATAATAAGTAATGAAGTTTTGAAGAAAATAGATCTTCATTCTCCGATTGCAGCTATTTTGAAGTTAATAACGAAAATGCAGAGTCTTTCAGCTTACAAAACGATCGAATACATTAAAAGCAAAAGCACATACTTTTTCTACAGTTTTCTCTGCATTGCGTTGAGAATTACAAACGAGAAAAGATGTTAAGAGAAAAGATAATTACGTTGAAACGGTTCTGCACATTGACAGTTGAAAATTGAAGATGGCGTTATTACATGAAATTCTAAGGTATCAGGATACCACGGAGATATAACGATCAGAGAATATTCGAGTTCCAAAGATACGGAGAAGAAAATCGAAAAGAAAAGATAGGGAAGGGGTATGAGCGCTGGGGAGCGCTGAGCATTCGTATAATCTCTAATTAACCTTGTAATCGTCGCTCGGGTGGTACAAAGTGGGTACATCGCATAAGCTCGTGGTTGAAACGGCCATACTATTAGAGGAGTGCATGATCGGGCTCACGCGGTTTTGCATTCCGAGAGACTGCTGAACCTCCTCTTCACCGGGTCCAGCTGACTCGATTCCGGGGAGCCGTAAGAGTAAGAGGGAGAGCAAGAGAGAAAAGAGTTAAATGTGCACGGATGTATATGCATGTTATTACGGAAAATTCCAAGGTATACCACTAATGGCGAGTATATTATTTTAATCAGGGAAGACGCCGCACAACTTGGCGAGACTGTAAGCTAGTAGCGAGAAGCGCAAAAGACGCTGACCGTGTGGCCGAGAGATTCACATTGAGGATCCTCGTCCTTTGGATTCTCTCGAGCCGTAAATAAATGGCTTACAGTTCGTTAAATCGACTGGAACATAAATAATCATGATAAGCGAAAATGCACGAGAGAGAAAACGGGAAAATGATTTTTTATTATTATTATTTTTATTTCCATCAATTCGCGCGACGCTAACCGGTGGTTTTTGATGTAACTCTGAACTTTGCATCTAATTATATGCTCTCAAGTACACGAGCGCGCACACCCCTCTTGTAACTTCTGTCTCTCGTCACCAGTTTTTTGTTCATCATCGCTTCGTGTATATAAACGAATGTAAAACCACGTGGCTGCTGGCTCTTTCTGTCACATTTGTTTACGAGCGGGTTAATGGCTCTTAGCAAAGAGGGGCAGTTCTTGCTTTCGAGAGAAATTCCGTCGTTTAAGGTATGAAATATAAAAATTGAGCAAAAAAAAACGATAAAAAACAAAAAGATGTTTATAAATGGAAAAGTGGTTTGACTTTAACAACTCGGAGCGATGCTCGACGGGCGTGTCTGGTACTCTCTTCGTATATTATCGTAAGGTTGTACGTGGGTTGGGTGACGTGTTACATTAACGTACACTCTCATATATATGTATATATAAATATAAAACATATATAGATATGTGGTTAAAATACACGTCGGTCCAGTTAGAAAATACAGAGAGTCTGATGTGCAAGCTCGTTAGCCACATTTTCTACCCCACGAATATAAATATAACGCAGAACAGTTTCCCATCCGATGTGATCTTTGTAGTTCTTTCTGTATATTCTCTGACGAGACAGCGAAATGTTGAATGTTCGGTTGAACACACCTTCGTATCAAAGCTCATAGCGATATGTAGCCGAAGTTACGAAGTTGAGAAAGACCCAAGGGATTAGAGGATGAAACCTTCAAGCACTCCTTGCGTGAGAGTTACGCACCCCGTAGTGTACTTGTTGTGAAAACTTTCGAGGTCTATTGCATATTTCGAGCGGTGAAGTTCAGTCTTATATCTATGGACACAAAGCCCAGCCATTGCTGGAGATTCATGCACAAAAGAGTACGGTTTATAGACTCGTATGAAGATGTGTATACGAAGATCTTCGAGAAACTCCTCGTGAGAGGAGAACGTAAAATTTCATAAGTATTTATGAGATTTCGACAAAGAGTGGAATCCCGTATGAACCTCGTGTACAATATAAATACTTCTACGCTCGGATATTAATATATATCAATCATTTGATTTATTCTTAGGCCGTTTGTGCAATTGTATACATTTTTTTAATAAATGGAGTAACGGGAATACATTATTGTAACGAAATATTGTTTCTCCCATAGAGTACCAGTTTTAATTCGTGCAAAACAATTAAATGAAAAATTCTGACCATAGAAACACATAAAGGCACATATATGATTGTATCGTTGCTCTTTATACACAAATGCGAAGAATAAAGATACTGTATCTTGTAAATATATGTGTTAAATATCATTTGTACAGATCTTTTGTAGCTTAAGCCCCGAAACGTGTTATTCACGCGCGATTTGATAGAGTCTGCGAGAGTTGATTACTAACCAGAGAATTAACATTCAATGAGAATTCTTTTTGTAATTATCGCAAACTTTCATTTCGTTGTCGCAATTAAGTACTTGCTTGAGCGAGAAATGTACGACAGTATTTTTCCCTGGGACTATGAGAGTGTACAAATAATATTTAGTCATTTGTGTCCGTGTAATGATTCAGCAACTCCTTGTTACAGTTCGCAGGATTCTTTCGTCTAGCTTGGGGCTTTTTCTAGGTCTTTGGAATCTATTTTTTCGCGGATCTATTTGAAGAATCTTCAGTGGGTCTGAGAAACATCATTTGCAGATTTATTCCGATTAGTTTGTTCCTTATTTTATATTCAACACTTCTACGCGGTACTGTCTTCTCTTGAATCCTTCCTTTCTCATTTATTCTTATAAGCAACTCTGTGAGAACGTTATCAGGTATTTGAGCGAGGGACCAACCCTGAGCGCATTACCGGTAATCACGGGCGTATACATGAAGAATATACGTTACGGTGGTGGTATTTTATTATAGCAATATCGAGGTTTGGCCGTCCGGTCTTTGCCTTATGTATATATATACGATCTATACGATCTCGCTCTATCCTTTGAGTTAATCGCTTTTTCCCTTTTCTTTCTCCCTCGATTTCTCACTCAAAGGCGCGAGCGATCAAACGTGAAAGGAAGAGAAAAGGAGAGAGAGAGAGAGAGGGAGACGGAAGTCTAAGTATTTCGTTCCCTGGTCTCGTACATCTTTCCAGTCTTGGAAAAGGCCGAGGGTAATTGATAATGTTAAACTACGAGGTTAATCCGCCGATTTATGAGCGGAATGTATCGTAGATTTTTCGCATCCTTTGAAATTGAGGGGATAATCGACTGGCGTTTAATGCGCACTCCCTCCCTCCGCTTTTCTACGTTTCTCTCTCTCTCTCTCTCTTTTCTCTTTGGGTCTATCTTTTTTCTTTCTACCCTTGTATCTTTTAACCCAATGATTATTATTATTGATCCTTCGATCGCTCTCGGATTATCCATCGCTTAGATCGTCGGAGGAAGCTCGGGATAAGTGGCAATCGAGGTTAGCGGCCACTTTGCGTGGGTTAGGGCCAACCTTATAGGTCATATATATATGTACGTGTATATGTAGCAAACGATCGTATCCAAGATGTCACGCAAAGTAGGCGCCGACTGCTGGCCAATTACGGAACTAGTCGCTGCTTTCGTGATTCCTCTAGCGGTGTGATATCTTGATGGACGTTTCAGCAAAGCTGGCTATTCATTCCATTAAAGACATTTTTCTTTTATACAATATATTAAATGATATGATACTTCGGAACTAATTAGTATGCTTGGAAACATATATTTCTATATATTTCTGTCGTTGAGGAAACATCATCAACGTATCAACCGTGTTAATCGATTATTCTATACGTTAATCCGTCGCTAGTATTAATTTTATACGAGGTTTGGCTTACAATTAAACGTTTCAATAAAAATTTATCAAAATTGAGGAATTATCGAGAGACAAAAAATTATTAACTCGAGAACGAAAACAAAATCATGAAAAGTTTTTTGAATATTCAGCCTCATACCCTTTTAAATTCATCATATTTAAGGCGCGGTTGCTGAAAAAGCGAGTTCTTGACAAACGAGTGATCTTAGCCAGATTTCCAGAAATGATGAGTTTAGTTTCCTGGCTGATGTTGCAAAAATCTCTTTACTTACTGTGGTGGTCCAAAAACGTTTATCTCTGTGTCAAGCGTGATCGCGGACTCGAAAGATGTATAAAGAATTTCCGAGCCCAAGAAGAGAAGCGAAAAAGTGACTACCAAGATTATCATAATTAACGGTCGGTCTGTATTCGCGCTAATTCGAGAAGAGTTAATTACCAGACAGGCGAGTGAAAGTGACGCGTGCCCAGCATCACGATTGCTCGCACTCTTCTATGTTACAATGGTACACGTCGTGTCGCACGACTGTGTCGCAGTCCTCGAGAAGAGAAGCAGAAGAGAAAAAACCGAAATCGCATTTATGCACATAAGGAGAATTAAAATTGCTTGGCGCATTGCACGAGAGTAGTTCCGTCTGTACAAAAACGTCCTCATGACTTTTGAATAAAGTAGTTTTCTCTCAGTATTTCAAAAGCACTGACAGTATAAAGAGTACAAAACAAACAATAGAAAAAGCATTTTGCATACAATTTATTAAAACTACTAATAAATCGCTGTTTTATTAAAAATTTATATTTTTCATGATTTCGTCAGTAGCAAACGTCTCGATAATCCGATCGCAAATAATAGTATTCCCCGCAATAAAAAGCAGACAGTATAGTGTAAACTACCGTTTGGAATCCTTTTGCCTGTAAATTCCCTAAGGGCTTTACTAGACGAGTCTTCGCTTCTCTCGCATCGAAGATTCAACAAATACTCTATAAGAATACAACACACAAAGTTTTCAAGCAGTGTTTGTACTCTCGTATATGTTACGAGAGACATACAGGGAACACCAAGAGGATCTAACAAGCCCCTTGTACTTTCTCGCGTACGTTCGATTCTGAAAATACCACAACTGATTTTTCCGATCAATCATTATTTATAGTCGCGATTGAGGTGGTTAGATAAGACGATGGTAGCGGGGCCGTTCTGTAGATATACCGTAACAATAAGTAACCCGCATCGCATTATCGTACGTTCGATATACTTATATATCTGTTTATCCACACTCGAGTGTCTATCTATAAACATTAGATATACACAGACGTATTTAAATGTTCATATACATTTACAAATCTCTGTATAAAAAGGTTCTGTGTGTATGAAATGTATTGTACGTACAACGTTGTTCGTACAAGTTCACACTTATATACATCAGCGCATACAATATATGTATATAAGCCACGAAAGGCGTGAGAACATCGATACTAATGGCGGACGGGCAGCTCTCGTCGTGTAAACTCGAGCTCGCGCGCGCTAGGCCTCTAGATAGTCGATAGCATCTTCGCTAAGTGCGATATAATGTCATAACTCTAGAAACGGACCTGCCACGCTGTGCACAACATCATAGAATACACTCTGAATCAACAATATTGATTATACATGTATGTATTTCAAAGACTCGAATATTATGCCTCTTGCATATACAGTATTTCGTACAGTGTTGCGCACCTGTGTGTCATCGCGTATGTCGTCTTATTTGTATTCAATTTTTCATTACATTTGTAGGAACTTTAGGGAGTAATAATTATTCAAAACTCAGTACGTAGAAATAAATGTTTATCAATAGAATTGAGATGTCGAGCGTGTTGACATGCTCGCGCTTCGACTTCTCGTCAAAGACTGATCGGGGCCACGCCCCCTTCCTACTTTTACAACCACTGTTACGCCAATTCGTAGAATTCGCTGTGTTTTCATTGACCGACAACCGTCGCGTCTTTCGGAGAAATTTTAGGTAAACGAAAAATAAGAAATTGCCTACATATTCTTAGTTTATATCGTGAGTTTCGTGAGGGAAACATGTTTAATACGGTGTAACGCGCTATTCGAATGAATAATTTGTATCTTTGAAATAGTGCAGCGGCAATCGAAATTGCAGTGAGGTTAAATCTTTTCGAATTATGATGTGTTGATAACATTTCATTTCCGGCTTGAATTCTTTCGGTCAACGCCAATAATTTGTTTCAATTTTTGTATTTTTATGTCAGGTAATCACAAGAATGAAAATTTTTATAGCCTATTTAAAATCTCATTAGCGTTCATCACATTGTTTTTACAATGATTCATTTATTAACCCCTCGAGAGTGAAATTTACGTTTTCCTACACATTTTTTTTTGCATTTTTTTGGATCATTGAACCACTATTTCAATATTAATGTAAAATAATTTTAATATAAACAGTAATTATTTGCAAATTACACAAATAACGCATTTGAATAAACCGTCGAATTTCGTATACTTCCTCATGAATAAAATCATCTTCGATTCAACTGCTGTGAAAATCGGATCAGCATTTTTTCCACAGAGTTAATATGGACTCTCAAAAATTAACAAAATCGGTTTTTATTCTGACGTAAAGAAAATTTTTATTTCAAATTTTGATATTAGATTCGTCATAATTGACCCTAGGAAAACCCCTGAGTACCAAATTTCAAGTCAATTGCATGTAAGCAAAAATGTATAACCCTAAGGTTGTAACGTATGTGGATTTAAGTATTTCAAATACAATTTAATTTTTTCTTTACTAAGATCGTATGCGTGAAGCAAGAAAAAAAGATCATATTACACAAAATCAACACACCTCTCACGGTCTGTAAAACTAAAAAAAAAAGAAAATAAGTCTCAAACACTGGATATTGAATCATTCATGATAGGGGATGATTTGCCTTTTATTTTCTACCGAGAGGAATATCGTGGGAAACTTGAGAGCTTTTGCCAAAACTTAATAAAGTACGTACAGAGCTGTACCTAGTATAGTAGACTCGGGCTGTGGGTAATCGAGTATCATCTCTGTTGAGAAAGATCGCCGGACCGCTCTTCGTAAAGTCGTATTTCCCCAAAGCATGTTTATACGTATGTATAAAGACGTGGGACTCGAAGAAGGAATGAGGAAGGATGCTGTCGCGTGCATTACGTATTATGTACATGCAGCTATGACTATATATCTACGCGATATACTGCACAAGTTTATATGCCTACGAGAAGCAGGACTATGGCGAGCGGATGCTGTTATAAGCTTGACGGTATGTATTGATGGTGTAAAAACAAGTTATAAAAAAAAATCCAATGCAGTTTTTTTTCGTTCGTTTTCACTAAAAATTCAAATCGTTATCACGTGTTCCCTCATGTATATATTTCATTATCGTCAGTTTGGCAAATTTTTACAAAGAATTCGATAAAGTGGAGTTTGAGGCTAATATCATATCGATATCTTTGCCGGTTAATCAGAAAATCGCGATTAACTGATTCCGAACGCAAAATCTAAATAAATTGAAATTATTAAGTAAACTTTTTTCTTGCTCGAGCAGTTTTTCCAAAATTGATGAGATTCTAACTATCACTCGATTAAGAAGAAAAAAAACATTGATTTGCATTGGTGACGGGACAGTTTGGTTATTCGTGTTATGTAAGAAAAACGTTCGCACAAAAAGTAGAGAATTTAGACAAGAGAAACAGTCTCGCTATTTTTTCTGATACATATATATTTTAAAAAATGTACATTATTGAAGCAAAAGCGTATTTTAGTAAAAAAAAAAAAAATGTTTTCAAATAAAAGTTGGATAAGTTCTGAAATCGAATGAACAAAAAAATTGCGACGAGGAAAAATAATGATTTGATGGTTGTAATTGCGTCAAGTATCTTTCCGCCCCACTAAATCCGTTAATACTATAGTGTTTATGTATACTGTCAGTGAATTTCGATTCTTTCACGAGTAGTCTGCGTTACCTCCCTCGCAATAAATATATTTCGTAAGTAGAAAGATTGTGCCTCTCTCTTGCTTTCATCGCTGACTCGCGTTTCTTTCGATTCGCGTATTTCTTTTTTTTCTCCTTGATCTTGCCCGCGGTTGATTCTTGTAGCTTTCTTTTTAATTTTATTCGCGTATAAGAGTCGCAGGTTTATCTCGAGATGGTTTTGGCCCTCTCCAGGCGGAAGGGGGATGAGGTGAGGGAAGGCTCTTTGGACCGAGCTCGTAAAGTGCAGCGGACTAATTCTCTCTCTTTCTCGAACTCGTGTGTTTTATAGTGCGCCAGCAGGGGTGCGATCCGTTAGGCCAAAAGTTTCGTTTGGTTCTCCTGTAATTATACGGGGCCGCCCCCTCTCGCGCCTCTCTGCGCTTCGATTTCAGCTGCTGCCGCACACTCTTTCAGGCGATTAACCTCTATTACTTTTTGTCTCTTTTTCCCCCCTCTATCTTCCTTTTTCTTTTCTCTGCCGCTCTGTTCTTCTCTCTCTTTCTCTCTCTCTTCCTTTTTTTCGTACAGAGAAAATGATAAAAAAAAGTGAGACAAACGATCCAAACGATCGGCACTCTCCAGTCTTTTGCCGCTCAATTCGCGCGAGAGAGGACTTACGACCCGTTGATCGCAGGCGCGTGGGTGGAAACGCGATTCGCGCTGCGGCCCGGAGGCACCGAAGCGAATAAACTGAGTGCATGCACAACTTTGTATACATGTATACCATTTTCGAGATGATTCGCGATCGTTAACACACACACACACGCACACATGAACCGTTCGTTTTTTCACCTGTTTCTCTCTATCTAATTTTTTCTCCAGTTTCTCACTTTCACGGTTGGCGTAACTTCCTACTCGTAATTACTTTGCTAACGTCTTCCGTCAAACGTTTTTTCCTTTTATTCTTCGCCCGACAATTCCTTATTCTCAGTTGAAATAAAAAACAAAAGTATATTGTCGGAACGTAGACATAATTCCTCACGACTCTTAAAATAAAATCTCGAGTGCGACAGTTTAATGATCCAATCAATGGTGAATGGCGATCGAAGAATATATGAAAAATTATCGAACGTGTCAGTAAAGCTTCGTACACGATATTTACGATGGTAAATAACCTTCGGGCTATTGAAAAAAAGGAACAATAAAAATGAAAATGCCCGGGGAAGAACGCTTCGCCTTGATTTCAATGAGCGAGAAAAGATCCTCGCGCACGTGGCTAACGTTAGCCAGTATATAGACACAAATGCAATCTATAGACACATAACGCGTATATGTGAAAGACGCGCGGGCGAGCGCAAAGTGCCGATACTCGATAAATCTATCGTCCTCCGAACGAGTGATAGACGGTCCCGAGGTATAGTTAACGAATCCATATATCCACCATATATATATATCTATAGTGTAATGGCTAAGAAAGACCTCGTATGTATATATAGCTGGAATTTTCTCCCTGGATCTCGCACGAGGCGGCCTCCGACACGTTTCATGATCCTCCTAGAGCTCATCTGCGTTCACCTGCCCGACCGGATGAGTTACTTCGAGAGAGAATTTTGCTCGCAAGCCACATCTGTGATTGTCAAGCAAAAGGCCTTAACTAACATCATTCGAAAGCTAAAAACATTAATGCTACGCCTTTTTCTTACTAGCACCTCATATGTAGTGTACATACATAATATATAATATATGTCTGTACGTGTATATGTATATTCAATTGAGTAGATTCTTCGCGTACTCTTCTTTATCCTCGAGCTTCGATATATCTCGCTTTTGTAATGGTAAGATTGTGCCAAGGATTTGCGGCGTGTCTCTTGGCGCTCTACTCGCGGATCGATCGATCTGAACGATAACTTTTCCCATCTCGGTACATCACCACCGATAGATAACCACTCATGTCTATAACAGTAAGATCGAGACAGAGAAGGGAAGAAAAACGAATGTGAAAGGAAAAGAGGGAGAGAGGGAGGTATAAAAAACGCGATTGAAATTCTAATTCAATCGAGACAGCAAGTCCATCTTGCCGATACATATTTATTTCATATTACGTAAATTTATGCGTGCATACACAGATAATAAATCGTCGTCTTATCATACTTCTCTTTTCGTACTAGCTGTACATTCTCTCAAAGAAATAGTCATCCTATCGTGTACTCACGCGTGTCAAGCAAAGTGTTTGACCTGCAAACGTGTTCACGTTTCTGTTTTATCTCGCGCCTCTCGTCTACAAATAAATTTGCCTATTTTTCGCACCAATCTTTGGCTCAAAAATTATACAGCACCCAAGTGAAAGAGCCAGGGAAGAATCTTGTTCACCGCGGGACGGTGTACAACAAAAAAAAAAAAAGAGGCGAAAGAATGAAAAAGAATAAAAAAAATATGAGTGGAAGTGGCGATTACGGGGATAATAAATTAACGCATGCGACCTTATCGGGACTTATAATTCATCAAGCCAGAGGGGTTACGTGCGCGCGATGTTGCGATCATCTTGCTCGCCCTCTCTATCTTTCCCTCTCTCTCTCTCTCTCTCTTTCTCTACTCTCTCCCTCTCTTTGAGAGAGATGAGCTCTCTTACATAGCGAAATATCCTTCGAAAGAAAGAGCAACGAGCCCAGGGAGCACGCGCATTAACCTCGTAAAACTCTAACGGAATTTGCGCTCCAATGTATCCCCTTCAGTAAAAACAGACTGTACACGAGTCTGTATCTTCAAGAGCAAAGCTCTCGTAACGCGTACGCACGCCACGGGGTACCTCACCACTGTTTCTTCCTGTCCAAAAAATCATTCTAGGATCGTACTACAATAAAATATAAGAACAATGGCCGTCATAATAATATCAATTTATTGTGATCTTGAGACAAGTCCTCCGGGCATAACCAACGATATACTCTTTGTAAGATCGGAGACAATAAAAGAAGAACCTCAGTGAAATAAACTAGTATATAACTTCCACGTATGTGGAAGTACAACTTGCTCATATTTTTCAGCAGCTAGATAAATAAATTATATTTCATTTCTTTAGAAATGAATTTCAAGATGTTCATTGAATAACCCTATTGCTTGATAATAAAGCTTGATAATAATGGTGTCGAGCTTTAGACTTGCCAATTGTTCGTTCTCATCGAGGGAAATTTTTTTGTCTTTTTAAGTCTTCGATTCATAGATTTTAAATTACGTGCAATTTACTTGACTTTTGGTACTGAGAAGTTATAGGGTTCGTTGATTACGAATCTGACCTCGAATTCCCAAATTCCAAATTAATTGTTTCTCAATTTTTTTTCAAACAAAATCTACCGTACAAAAGTTGTCCGGAAAGTTATGTTAAATTCTTTTATTTCCTTTCTAATATTCGTAGTAGTTTCGTAGAAAATGATTTTTTAAAAATAAATAACGAAACTTTACTATTTAATCATATTTAGTATTTGTGCAATTGTGCACGTAGAAACAAAAAACCCGATATTTGTTGTTGAAGTAGTCGTTCAGTGATCGGAAATCGGCAAAACAAATAGGTTGGAAAACGTAAGTCTTACTGTGCTTCGAAAGGTTAACTAATTGATGTTCAATTGAATTACGGTATATTTTATTTGAATTAATAAATTGTTATATATACTTAGCAAGACTCTGAATCGATTGATGCCGACGGTTTGCTTATGTATATAAAAAGGAGACGTGAAAGTTGCTTGTATATGTTCGTTCTCGTTCCTGACATCTTGTTCAGCAAAATGTATATCACTGAAAATGAACGAAAGTTTGCGTAAAGCGAGGATTTAAGAGTACAGCCATAAGTTAACGATAAAACTGCAAAGTAACTAACAGAGTTTGAAAAAAGGAGCGAAATATACAGAAAAACGCGATCGTATTTTTTTGTTAAAGGCAAGGATCATCAACACTATGTTTCCAATCAGACTTGCACTCTCAATAACCGTCTTCAGTTACGTAATGATTAATGAAACGCACACATCCAAATAATGATCAACTGTGTCGAAACTTTGTGAGATTGCAACGGTTCAAGAACGTACATCATAGTTTCTCCATTAAATGTTGCATTTTATGTCCATGCATGAGATACATCTTGGCTCGGTATAACCGCCATAAATACGCTAGTGAAGAAAAAAAAAACAGTTATCATTAATTATTTCGAATGACTAGAACAAATAATCCAATTCCGCATTGGAATCACAGCGCGGAGTACATAGTACGGGAAACAGTGCATAGATGTATGTGATTTGAAACCTTTGGTATATTCCCGACATACATAAATGCAAAAGGGGAGTATCGCAACCGCGTTCTCTTTTTTTCTCTCTCTTTCGGTTTAGCTCGTACGTTCGTAACGTACAAGTAAAAGTAAATCGAATTCGCGCGTTACACGACTCTTACACACTGATCCTCACGCAGAACTCTTCATCTCGCACGATAACTCAACAGAACTAGTGTATGCGATTGTATAGAGGGTGAAAAAATAACTAAATAAAACCAAATGACCGTGGTGTACAGAGAGCAATAACGAGTGAAAGAAAAGGCGAGGGAAAAAACAACAACGACAACAAAAGAAGAAAAAAAAGACACAAAAAACAAAAAATATAACAGGCGATTCTCCCATCGTGATTTCAGATGCTAGGAGTTCGTACGACGACCACATTTTGTTAGTGTGCGTTTATATGCGCGAGTATACGAGCAATAACGCCAAAAGAGTTCGGTTCGTTGCGGCGTATGGAGCTTCGATCTGGACACACATGTATATAGTTACTTGTTGAATCCGTGAACAGGACATATTCAACTGTATAACGAGGCATACAAAGACTATAAGCCTCGGCTCATACTGTACGCGAAACTACGTTGAAACGGACCAACTGCAATTCTCTTACTATTTCTATTTATTACGTATACATATATTGTATATATTTATACATACGTGTTGGTACGAAACAGTGTACCCATCGATATGCTATGGTCCATAGAGTTCCGTACTACTGCTTCTACGCCCCGCAATGGATATACTCAGATCGATCGAGAAGCGCATTGAGAAGCGGTGCAAGAGGCAGCTGCCATTATCTCCAAAGACAGAAGTCTCCTATTGGACTTCGCGAGAGAACATGCACCGATCTCTACGCGAGCTTACTCCAGGACACTTCGAGATCGATCCAACCTCGTGTTCGTTATACGCGACGTTCTTCGATACGTATGAAACGCAATAAAATAAATATCGATGGTACGTACAAACCATTCCTGTATCTACGCAGCTAGTACTCCTTTACGAACAATATTATCACTTTCTTTATATGCATTCCATTTATATGCAGTTACACTCATACACGATATTATTCGATGTCAACAAATCGCTCGTTTGATATTGCCGATCAAACTTTTTGCTATTGAATAGATTTTTTTAAATGCGTTTGAGTGTATACAATTGGTTACCAATTTGAATTTCATAGAACTGCCAATGATCTTTAAGACGAGATTCATTGAAATGTACGTGGGAAAGATTTCGTAACAATTGATCAAGTTTTCACAATTTATTTTAGAGCTGTTATTAAAATTGGTTAACACCTTTTGTTTCCTGGTTTTGATTCCCTTCGTGAAGTATAACAGGACCTGTTGGAATTCAGTGCTCGCAAGTGCTCTGGTAATTTAATTTAAATGTATTTTTTGGAGATTCAATCCCGTTACTTTAAAACCACATTCTTCCAGTCTGCATTCTTTTACTTAACAAATATATACTGTAATCCCAATCAGACTCATTTACTCAGCGTGGCTTGAAAGAAGAAAAAAAAGGTTATCATTCTCGGTGGGTCGCGCAAAAGGTATTAATACCGGTAATTCCGGTATCCAAATGATTTTTGACGCGATTTCAAAGAAATGAATGAAATTCGATTCCAACGATTTTTTTACAACGCCCCTGAGGAAATGAGTAATGATCTTGAAGCAAATGACATTAGGATCACATTCTGCATTGAACATATGAACGGTATTTTAAGCGGAATATAAGTGAATTTAGTCGAAGCAAATTTGAACGCATACATGAATAATCTCATGACTGTCCCGAGCAGATCCGATAGGTACTCGAATTTGTTAAAGTCGTTAAGAGAAAGATGGAAAGAAAGAGAGAGAGAGCGAGGATCGATGCTGCAGTGTCCACAATTGGGTTCCAGCTGGGTTAGCGAACGTTTTTATTGCCGGTAGCCGTGTACGAATTGAATGTAGTCTCCTAGCTACTAAACTATAGCTTTGTGTTAAGGTGCTCTATTTATATATGTATATGCGTATATGTATTCTGTATATACACATATTTGGTTCTCTTTCATAGGAGGGCTTGTGAAATACGCGAGAATGAATAGTATATACGTAGAGAGTCCAACAGGATTAAATATAGCTGCGAATTTGCAGTAGCTCATACGAACCAACCCTACATTTGTCAATATATACTATATATATGTATGCGTATATATATATAAAAAAAGTATTTATAGGTATATCTGAACGTAATAAAGTAGTAGCATGTTATGTGTACGACTTGTAGTTTAATATAGCAAAAAGAGTCGAGAAAATATTCCATTTGGCTAACGAGGTGTGCAATATTGGCTGGCCGGTAATTAATTAGTGGTTCAGTGGCGAGAAGCGAACGAGTCTGGCGTCCGGCCCGAGAAATTGGCTGATACGAATGTATACGTATTTACCAGAATTATTTGAACGTGTGCGAAAGTTTTAGGTGTTTCTGTATACCAACGTACAGTGACGAGTGACCCGAGGCAAAACTGCCTTCTGTATTAAGCTCACTGAACACCTGGGAATTCTCGCTCGGAGTTTTGCCTCAATATCATGTCATATTCTCCCTTTGGGTCACCGAAATATGGAATATTCGTTGAGTAGAGTGGAAAGATGAGGTTTTGCATTATTTTATACAGTTTCAGCTGGAATTCTCGTGAATTTACACATGTCAATGAACTTTGAACTCATTTACAAATGTTTTATTCGAGATCTTATCTGTGATCAAGATTATGAGAAGATTTGTTGAAATATGAAATTGTTCGGCATGAGAAATTATTTGAAGAAATGACGGAAATAATCTCTTTGATGAAAATTCAATGTTTTATGACAAGCTGTATGGATAGGGGGTACAAATTTATGAAAATAGACGCTTTAAACGTAAGAGTTCAGTGAAAGTGGTCCGTTTGCGGTCTCGAGGATCACAGGGCAGCCTTTTACTAATTAATTATTCTCTTCTCGTGTACATAGGTTGTTACAGTTATTTGTGTATATAACTCGTTAGTATATATTTTATGTATACATGTAGTATGTACTCTATCCGTGAGTCGTAAAGAGATGAGGTCGATGGCTTTTTAAACACCAGTCATTAACGATCTTGGATCTCTGGTGGGCTTTCTACCACGATTTCATAGCGAAGCATCTCTTTAAGCAAAAGACGGCGATCATTTTTTTTTTACTGTCTCTTGATTTTTTCTTATAAAGAAAAAATAAACCACTAATTAGGGCAAATTGTAGATCTGGTTATAGTTGTGAAGGTTCAAGAGATTGCTTGCTCCAGGACCGGAAGTATTTTGCTCTTTTTTTTTCGATCTTTATTCAGTTCCCATCCCTCTACACAGGCTTCTCAATCATCAATCCCTCTCTTCGTTCAAACGTTCGGTCCATAGATATCTATTACCTGTAATATCTAAATCACTTTGTCCAAGTCCCTATTCTCCCCACCAGCCCCTTTCTCAATCAACCTCTTTCTCTCGTTTCCTCCCTCATCTTCCGACGATGGTTGATGGCTCTTCTCCGTTATAGCAATGAAAAATCTTCACGTATCGCGAGAGGCTCTCTGTGAGCTCTTGCGTTGAGCCAACAAATCACTTGGCAACCGATAATCCCTTTCGACCTCTTCTGGTGACCTTACGTGCTCTGGCCCATAGTGATGCTGGGCTGCCCTCTTCTTTTGCTGACCGTCCGTTTTCACGAGGCCGGATAATACACGTTCGTATTACACCCGGAAGATTCACTCTGAGAGTGTGCTCTTTGAGAAAGACAGATAAAGAGCGAGAGAGAAAGAGAGAATGAAGTGAGGCTGTGGAGAAACGAGACGCGACGTGATCGAAGAGATCGCACGTCCTAGAGAGAAAAGATCTCTCCGAGACTTCTTACACGTAATATACGAGCTACATTATATATGCGTTTGGGATTAACGCAGGTGTTTTGCAAATCAAAAGCATGTTCTTTCTGAGTGAGAAACTTCGAGACAAGTATTTGCGTGTTAGCCAAAACGTACTTGATGAAAATTCATTTATATTATTTATGCAACGAGACCAAAGTTACTCATACATAAGTTTCGTTTATTTATTTTTTCACGTTCCGAAGTTTCGCGAATTGTAAATATCGAACGAATAAACGCATTCAATGAATAATTATTTATTCGTCGTGGTTTTTTTAATTTTCAAGAGCATGCTATTAAATTTGCTGAGTGAAAGTGACGGAAGTAGGTGCAATATATATATATATGTGTGCATATGTTTTAGATATGTTGAGCTACATTTTATCGTTATTGTCGAGTTGCGTGCCGCAGAAACGACGAAGGAAAGCATTTGAGTTATAAAAGCGAACCGTAAGGTCTTTCGATAACCAGTGTGTGGCTTCGCGTTGCAAATAAGGTTAAGCGATGTCGTTACTTCGTGTTAACCGCGAGTACTGCGCGAGCGAACATAATCTATGAGAAGAGAAGCGATCTGTGCTGGGTGAGAATAACACCGCACACAGAGAAGGGCGCGTACAACGCGATTGTGAACAATGAGCGGGAGGGAAAGGTGTCTCGTAAATTTCTTGGATCTTACGCGTGCACATCAGGTTCGCGGGTACCTCTAAGAATACTTGTGTTTAATTTATGTTGCAAGATTACAATTATAAGCAAATTAATATGGTACCGATGAGAGGATTCAAATTACAATGAAAAATTGTATTTAATTAAAATTCTACTGAATATTTTCAAATATTACACTGGAAAATATTGGAATAGATACAATTTCTTACAGCTCGACTGAGTGATTATCGTGTATGCGTGTCCAAAGTCGGACGTTGTTCTATTGAAAAATATTCATCACAATTTTCATTTCAAAGATTTAAAAAAACTGACGTGTTCCCGAAAGACGATCGTGGCCACGATTAAAAAAATATAAAGATTTCTTTCCTTATTCTTCTCGCTTCAGATCAAATTTAATTTGGTTGACTTTTGTAACCGACTTCTCGAAAATTGGCCCTGTTCGTTTCAATAATTACATCCTTGTGTGAGGGACCGATGGAAGAGCGCTTGTTTCCATTTCCCTGTGGACGCACGAATCGTGTCAAAGCCGGCTTTCTCTGATCCCCGCATGAGTTCACGTGGGATCGGTTTTCAGAGTGACAGAGAAAATTTCTCAACCTGACCAGGTCAGAGATTGAGCGGAACATGCTGAGCGTCAAGGGTATTAAAAGACAAAAATATATTCCGAGTTGTTCTATGCATCGTTGGAAACTGGAAGCTTCACTAACGTTATCATTTCGTTCTCCATCCATGTACCTTCGTGGCTTGTTAATTGAGTCTGTCGATCAAGTCTCCTCTCAATATGAATTTTATTCATGGCTCTCTATTTTTTTTATTTCATCTCGTGTGTCAAAATCTTTGCCTAATTTTTTTCTCTAGAAAATACGACGAGGGCGATGTTCATCAGGCCTGTTATTTTCAACGTAATTTCGTAATGGTCAATTTTTATTTATTTTAATAATGGTATTGCGTAAAAATTCAATTAAAAAAAGTGATATCTTGGAGCTCGCTTTGGGCCTTTATAGTCGCCATAGATATACTTTCTTGCGGTCAATTACGAGTACCGATATTCCTATTTTAATTACCGCATCTATTCCGGGAGGACCGTAACGAGTTTGCCTGTCTTTCCGTCTATCTTTTAAGTACGCACGTGCGTCCACACATATATTTGTCTGCACGTGTATAAAATACACTACGTACATACGTTTTCTCGTGACTTTTCTATCGAGCACTCTTGTGCACTCTCGCGCCGGATAATATAAATGTATATAGTTGCACCAGACTCAGTTAATCCTTAAAAGGCAACGTTATCACGAGAGGGGCGTACGAGAGTACCAACAAATACACATACCCGCTTACACATATTCTCGGACGTATGAGGCAACGTTCCGAGCACAGCGAATTAATCGGTTAATTAATTATCCTCCGACTATTGCAGTAACTCAGGTACATCTACTTATGTTGTTATGTGTTTATGTGTATTTGTACGCGAGTGAGTGCATGTAGGCGCACGCGTCTTTTGATCGTTGCTGAATCAAAAGTATTGGAGATACTCGTGGTTGGTATGTACAACCGAGCGCTGTCATGTATTCAGCGTGTCTTACGAGGCGTCGTGCGTTAGGGTTTTACAAATAAACTCGGCACCATCAAGAATTCTACTTCAGAAGAACAACAATTACTTTGTAGTCGTTGTTCTCGCGCCTCGCGTGCTAAATTCTCCGGAATCTTGGTCATTTAGCACAAATAATACTTTATTAGTGTATGCTATTTGCTCTTATTATATTGGTTTTTATCGATACATATATACAAAGGGGCATAGGATATAAAAATAAGATAGACAATCACATCGAAAGTGAGCGTAACTTAGTAGATTCTTTATCGATTTATCTTACCCGCGTCATTCCTATTCCTCTGCGTTATTCATAGGTCTAGGTCCCGACCAAGGGACAGGAGAACGCCATACCGTATATACACACACACACTCTCTCTCTCTCTCTCTAATATGTAGACAGAAAAAACGTTGCAATATAAAATTCTTTACAGATATTTTCAACATACTGTATTAGCTGGGTCGCTCAAGGCTGCGCACTCTGTCTTCGTATATAGTTTCAGTTCGGACAGCTATTTAATACGCCTCGTCACTTATTACTGATGTTATGAGATTATGGAGTTTTTCTTAAAACGGCAATATATCCTGAGACTTTTTTCTTGTTTCGCGACCTCGCTTTTGTGCTTCCCACGTCTGAAGGCTCTCTCTCACTCTCCCTTTTTTTTATCCTCGCCCCTCTTCACAGACAAACTGTTTGTCGATGACGAACGATAGATCTGTGTAAAGATTGTGATCTCTCTTTGAAATTCTATCTATAATGTGATCTGGAATGTTGGTTGAAACCTAAGCAATGTTTTTTAACCAATATGGATAAATTTTTTTTGCGACGAAATACGAGGTTAAAACGCTTAAGAACCGATGAATACTCAGGGAGGAAAAGTTTCGCGAGTTTGTTGCCTCGAGACATTGGTCCACCACTCGATCTCTCGATGGCTGCTTTCCATTCAGCGTGCATATAACTGTAATTATGCAGTTGACGTATATGACGTATTATAACGGATGCCAATGTGGACACGAGGAAGAGTAGCGAGAATTACAGTGAAAGAAAAAACAAGAACAATAAAAATGGCAGTGAATGGTGGAAGATTGAGAGAGAGCTAGGTGGAACGGACAGGAGAGAAGAGCTCGTAAATCAAACTCGAAGCATTTTGTTTTTAATTTTTTTTATGATCCTCGCCGCGGCCCGCCCAGTTGGTCCACAATTTACGCGATAAATGGGCGCGCGAATGCGATCTCTTGACCGGATAAGGGGAGCTCTCTCCCTCTCGATCGAGGCTTGTTAACGTTCAACGCACCAGAACGGGCGACAGTATTGCGATGAGAGAGTTCTTCCTCTTCTCTTGCGGGCCCTCGCGTTGTGATATTTTTGTTTAATTTTCTTCTTCTTTTTATTCTTTTTTGCGATCCCCCATTACTGATAAAATGCACTATAATTATCGTTTAATTGGGTTCCACGTATTAACGAGTAATTCGGGATTAAAAAGGCATCAATATTTCCAATTCGAATTATTATGAAATATACTTGAGAAGTTGAGAACGGAGTGAAAGATGATCGACGAATTCCTTCGACACCTTCGAGTGACTCATCAAGTTTTCGAGCAGCGAGACATCACAGAGGTTCTTGGTAGAAAATATGAGATGGGTCTCTTGTATATGCGAGAAAGATCACTTTGAGATTTGACAAAAGACAGAAAAAAATATATATACATATATATAAATTCATTGAGCAAGTATACGCGAGAGTGTCTCCGGATCTTGTGGTCTCGTGACGATGCGAAGACCGCCGACCGCGAGCACGTGACGTTTAACACAGATAGAAAGAGAGAAAGAAAGGTCTCGTGCCGGTCTCTCGAGGATATCCAGAGAAAAATAGACATCGCGTCTTGCCGAGTAGAAGGGCTTAGTCCAGATGGATAAAACAGGTTAAATTATGGGGATTATGTTCTTTTGCTTGATATCATCTGATTTTTATACTTTGGAGAATGCTTGATTCTCTCTTAAGCAATTCAAATGTGCTTTCATCAATGGGAGTCACAGACTAAAGCCAATGTATAGCATACAATATAAAACAGAGAAACAGTTTGAGACTTGACCCGCGGGTCAAGTTTCTACGAAGACCGACAGTGGTTGCATTATCAAAATGTTCAATGTGTGTCTTTTACCATATCATTCGTTCCCTGTTGATTTTACTGACACATGTACTGCATGTCATTGTTGTGATTATTATTGCTGATTTTATAGAAATTTGAATAATCACATATATATGTGTGCACATGTGCATGTGCATATAAAGAGTATACAGTATAGTGAATAATCGCTCTCGATCTATGCAGAATGAGACGAGCGATAGTGAGTGGTGACGGGTACAGCTTTGAGTCCTTGAAGACGAGCGGGCCGACTCTAAATCCTGGTTTTATGTGCCACGAGTACTCGTAAGGCCAACCGGGTGGAGATGGATTTATATAAGAATTCCCCCCTATCGTGTTTATTTCAACCTCTCTCGACGATCTGTTTTGCACACGAGCAGCTTACTCACTGACTTTCTGGCTCGTATTATATCTCACATTGTGTACCGAATCGACATCGTGAATACCATAAAAGAAAATCTCTTAATGACTGCTCTTTTTCTTTTTTACAACTAAACTTCCAGAGCATCAATGAAAAGATTTTTCAATAATTACTCTGTTCATATACTCGTCATTGCAAATATATTATGTCCTATACCTTTCGCACATTCTAATCAGAAGGTACAAAAATGTACACATCGAATCGTCATGGATTAACTTAATCGATCATACCAATCGACAGAAGGGAGAGAGACTCAATCAAATTTATGAATTTCAAAAGTTAACTGAAGTGTATTTTTATCTTACGCTAGATTTTTTTTTGTTAAACCTTGAGATTCAAGCAAAAAATTTCTCCCACCACTGAAATTGATGGATAAGCTCATATTTTCTAGTACTTAAACCAACGACTTGAGGAATTCTTAGAATTCAATTGTTCACACGTAATTCCCATTGACAAGATAAAAAAAACCCATAAACCTCGATATTCGTAGCATTGTATGGCAAAGATAAAGAAAATGGGAAAATGCAGTAATATTGAAATGTATGACTTCTTTCTCACCCACTATAGAGATTGTATCATGAATATGAATCACGCTTCGAAGAAAAAGGCATGGATATCATAAAAATCATGTAACTTTGCTTGGTATACAGTCAACAAAAAAAAAACAGCATTATCGAACCCTCTGATTCGTACATCCATATGCCGCCAAATTGCCTGAGCTCTAATCTTTTGAAGAAGATTTTAGTTTTTATATAAATTGATCGAAATTTATTTATTTTGACTCATTTATTTACGAAAAAAATTTTCTCCAAATAAATATTTTTCGAGTATTGGAATTCAGCATTTCTCTTCCGAATTGAAATAATTGACAGGACAAATGGCTTGAAAGAACAAAATACTTGCGAATCAATCTTCTCCCTCGAAACACAGAGCGTGACAATACGCGCTTTGCGAACGTTATCTGATCTGCATAGGCTTTTCGCAGGGTTGGGCTGATATGTTTCTCTATCTGACTACCTCTCTCGTTTTCGCTTTGTTGGCTATCAAGGGAACAGTGGATAGATCGATGTTCTTACCAAGGAGTTTCGCTGCGGCATAGAGCTCGAACGGACAACGATCCGGACTCGTAAAATGCAACGTGCAAGCGTGCGCTGTGGTACGTCAGTCAGGAGCTCCAGCAGGAGCAGCAGGTATCGTTTGCTGCCTTACTGATTCTTGCATTCTGGCTGCCTCTCAACTCATGTGAATACAGACGCACAGCTTTGCACACGACGAAGACGACGTTGACGTTATCGATATTTTATCGATATACTATGGAAAAAGTCTATCATTGATACAGATGCATATTCAAGATGAAGTTCTCATCCATCAGCAGAATAGGCCATTAATATATGCCAAATGTTGGTATCAATTATTCCATCTGACAAACTAAACTACGAGCGAATACTCCAAATAGAAAGATTTACGCACATTATATTATATTTTCAAGATTATTTCAGATTATTCGATCAATGAAAACGTAATGGAGTTGATTTAGGCTTTTTATAGGCGGTACCAAAAAGTAACTTCGTCGAGTGAAGTAAATAACGAAACACGGCACGTTTGCAGAACAAAAACCATCGAGTGATCGTTCCCCATTCGTTTCATGAAATAAACACATCATCTTCGATGATTGGTCTTTCAGGCAAGTTAATAAGTTTCGTGCGATTTTTATTTTAACCCTGTGACAATTGTTGGGTCAAAAATCATGATTATGCTTATGAAGTTACAAAAAAATCAAGTTCTACTGCGAGTGGATTGAAACAACGATTTTAATTTAGAACAAATCTCGCTAGATCGTTCGCAAATTGGTACAATTATTGATCTGTAGTAAATGCAGTGTTGAATGCAAATGAATTCTGTTTGCCGCAAGTGGAATTGATATGAATGGAACGAATCAATTTCTCCTGGAACATGATCGAGATGCATATTCATATGAACGTGGGTACAGTTTCGTGACGAATATATCAGCATATGGGTTACTGTAGTTGTGTCTGTATGGACGAATCTGAGCTCTCGGAACGAGTAAACGAGAATTCGAATCGTTACGCCCGATCGCTCATTCCGAGTACTGATTTCGCAGAGTGTCCAGACTCGGGAAATAAAGAAATCCCAGGCTTATATGTACGTAGTCACAATACTTATTTAGAAGGGAAGAAATTGTAACGATCTGCCCGAAGTCTGATTCTGAATCATTGAGTTCACAGCCAGTTAACGACGATGATCAGTAATGAGAAATATATTCTTTGTATCCGGTTGAATGTAGTCGATGCATCAATTGCGAATAAATTCAAAGAGCAAGCTTACGAATGTTATGTGATGCAGGAAAAAATAAAATAAAAAAATTAGTGAGATAAAAATAAAAGACCTCGCGGTCGCGGAATAAAATTGCCTGATATTGAGCACGAGAACTCTCATATCTGTCGTTCTCGCAGGGGTAAATGTATATAACGGGAAAGCGGGTCTCGGGAGCCATATGCAATTTACGAGCAATAAGCCTCTCCGCGATCTTTAAGGACGTCGTTAGGATTGGATATGCGCGCACGCGGCCACGACCTCGTCAGACGATTCACCTTTCCATGGCTCTACATATGCCCATATAAACCCTCACTCAGATGTGCACCCGTTGTTGTATAGCCTTTGAACCGCTCACAATTCCTATCAACTTTGTTACAGTCATTGGACGTGTGATGCTAATTTATATCTTTAGTTTGTTTGGAATGAATAAACAATAGGATCGGGAATCGTTTGTTTTTTTTTCTCACAAAGATATAAACTTTTGTTTGTTCGTAATTTTGAATACCACACTGCCTTCATTGCAAAATGAATTGAAATTTGTAAGGCGTTGGTCCGAATTTTTCGATAGTTCTTGTTCTAATAGTAAAGGATTGTACGCGAAAAATGTATATGTTTTACGATTATTGTTGAACTCGTTTTTTATTATTATTAACAATAATGGGATTTAGTTTTCAATTAAAGTTGTTTTCTTCGCTTCATTTCGTTCTGCTGCACTTGCCAATTGTTTTGTCGAGTGGCCGAAGACTGCACATGCCTTTACGATCTCGGCATATGCATCAGTGCTGAGATGCAGCTTTGGTGAACTCGTCCGCAGCCACAGGAGGAAAAAGACGTGGTGCACGGGCGCGGGGATTCTCGCCGAGACACGGAAATAGTCGCGATAAATCGCTCACGGTTCCGCGCACCACGAACTATTCCATTATAAGCCACTGGACGAGAGTGGACCATCACCGACATGGCTTTGTGTTCATCGCAGGGACTCTTTCTTGATCCTTTGGCTTCTGCTATTTTGCTTCCTCCACCTCTTGTTTCCATCCTTCTTCTTCAACTTATTCTCTCGATGGGTTTTCGTCTTTACCACAAGCCACATCTACTTCTCTCCATTCTATTTTTCCCTTTCTTCTAACTCTCATTCGTTTTCTCTACTAGGGCAAAGATTACACCCCGGAAATTGCATCGAACAACGGTCCCAACCTGCCATTCATCTCTATAGTTTTATACGAATTTATTTACCCTTCCGTTTAGGAGTGATAACTCTGCCGATCGTTGCAACGCATTGACTATCTATGAGAGAATCCCTCGATCAACTTCTCCTTATATAGTCCGCGAGCACATAAAGATTTTATTAGAAGAAGCCTATTTTAGAAGCCTTGCAATATGACATGTTTTTCAATTTCTTACCTATAACAAATTTCGATTTATTACTGACGGGTATTGACTAACAACCGTTTCGAAATAACGTGCGGTATTATATGATGATTCCAATAAAATCAAATGAATTTAATGGAAATAAATTCACGAACAAATTCCAGTTATTAGAAAACTTATTCTTTTCATTTTTTTCTTCATTGCTTTAGGCTAATGTTTTTTTATTCTTTATATAAATATTTGTAAGTACCTATAAACGTATTTACAATGTTTAAAACTCTTTAGGTTTGAGCATCTGGATATATTCGTGTATGCAAGCTTTCAATGCAGTCAGGGAATCCTGAAGATTGAGGCACGCCTATGAAATTACTGTCTTTCTATCTGTTTTTCTATTTCTTTTTCTCTTCTCTCGCTCTCTCTCTCTTTTTCTCTCTTTTCTTCTTTCTCTTGTGTAGATTGATGGAATCAAGCAACCAGTGATTTCGCGAAGAAATCAGTGAGAATTAATATCGGGCTATTAATTTCTCCCCGCTATGGAGCCAAGGCTCAAGAGCGTACGAGGATAATCCTCAAGTCGAATGTACTATTCCATACATAGATATATAAAGATTCATATATATCTACATATTCAGAAGGATGCATCGAATGTGCATACATCCGATACAGCAGGTACGTCGTGCAAACGTACCGTGCAAACTCTAGAAATATATATATACGTATACAAATGTATATTCCTATGAATATAGTGTAAGTATATATTTATATCCATCGCGTACCACCGCTCGCAAACTCCATCGAGCCTGTAGAGCAAACATATGGAAAAAATAGTCGGCAATTCGATGGGAGAGCATTCCCGAGCCTTCCTACGTGATTTAGGTAGCGTTAGAGTGTGTGTTTTTTTTATTTTTGTCGATCGTACACGCATGTTGCGGGCCGTGAACCTTCGTGAACCTTCCCAGGTGGGCTCTCGATCGATTCTGATGAGTATACATGTGCGGGGAGAATCAGTCAGTCGGTGCGAATTAATGCTGGCTCATCGATTATGCGCTCGGATTCACCGCGGGTGTGTATTAGGTGGATCTATCCTGTACTAAATATATATTTGTACGTTAAATCTATATCTATATAAACACGAGATCCAATAGTTCGTTGGTCAGAGAGCACACCATTTTTGAATCCTGATTTTCTCAGCGTTCTCCAGAGGAGACTGGATCTTTCGCGCGTGAAAGTATACATACTCGTTATTTTCTCATATGCATGGACTTTATACTACGTGTTATATACGTATGTGTATCTATGTACGTGTACGGATTATTGTGCGTATATCGACAAGGATATGCAGATACGTAGCAATCGAATGAAGCCCACCTGTTCTCCAACTCACCACGTGCTCTATTCGGCGTTACTTGGAGCGTAACTTCCCATTATTTACAACGTTTCGAATACGGCGAAACGATGCGGTAACGCGCTCTCGCAAATAATCAACGTATACACATTAATATGTATCTATACGATGGAAACGGCTTGATTGCGTATACATTATACTCTACGATACTCTTTCACCATTGAATCAACGAACCCTCTTACATTGTTATAAGGAAATAATGACGATGTTAAAACTCTTGGAACTTGTCTGACGTTTAAGGACAGTCATAGTGATGAAACAAACTCGTTAAACCCTTTATAAATCATACGCTATCACGAGATTAGCTAATTAAACGGTTTTTTTCTTTTGCTGATTATGGATTCGAGAGTGACGATGCAATAACAAAATATATCACGGTGTCAGGGTTGCTATTGATAATGAGGTTTAAAAAAAATGAAGTTGTAGATAATGAATTTATATTTGATTATCATTGGTCGATCAAAAAAATAAATGATTTATTCTGATTTGATTCGTTAGAACCATTAATTAATTATCCATCGAAATATTTACACATGTGCATAGATCATTCGTTGGTAAATTCCGGTAGACGTATACCTCGCACGATAAAAGCGTCATATCGTTTGTCTATCGCGATAAATAGATACATACGTAACGATGAAGTACAAGGGAGAGATATACACAGTGTGTACAAGCGAGTTAAGCACACACAGAGTTGAGTTATCATTATCGGCGATAATTGTACACAAGTTGCCACGGAAGGAGGCGAAAAGCAGGGAATTGTGTAGATATATTAAAGTAAGTGAGAAAACGAGATCGAGAGTGTGAGTATGATGTTACCTGCATTAATATATATTTATGAATATGAATATGTGTATGGTGTGTATGTATTGGCTAACAAAAGTGTACGTGCACACATATAAAAGAGGCTGAACGTTCGGCATGAGCGGCTTTATGAAGCCGTTGTAAGTTCGCCGCGGGGGTCGTAGCGGCGGGCGTGTTGCTTGCCAGCATAAATTACGCGCGATTTTACATTTACACTGCGAAAACGCTAAAGACGGTGGAAACTTATTTATGGTGTATGTTCATAATAATACTTATATCTGTATACGAACAACTAGTGAACACGATCGAGATCAGAAATGCAGACGGACGAAAGATCTGGGCGTCAAAAGATGATCAGAATCATGATAAATTTGTCTGATTCATAGATGATAATAGATTGAACAGGTTTACCAGAGGCTTAGAACGGTTAACTATCAAAATGTCAGGACCGCGTATACTTCAAGATGTCAAATATCTCAATCAAGTAAATTTCCTCGGGTGTCGACGGAATCGAGGGAATAGGGGAAAAGTTCGTAAGAAGATTCATTTTCGTAACGCTGCAGTTTATTTTTATTTAAAAACATTTGCAATTCAAATTGATGGTGAAATACATCAAGTTTTTTTGAAGAATATTCATTTGCCGAAGAAAAATTTTAAAGGTTAAAATATCGAATAACCGAATAATATGGGAAGGAAATTTAGAAAATAAACACGCGATGTATGTCAACGTATTTGGAAGTTACAAGGTAATATGAGAGCTCGATGCCGAAGAATTCGTCGGGTGTCAAGATGATGATCCGTATGTCAGACGTCGATGACAATATTACTATAAAATAACATTTACGAATCATGTTTCTATACAACGATGACTACGGGACTCGATGGAGGGATAGATGAACGCATAACTCATCATGATGATACAATATGCTGTGACAGAACGAATAATTGAGAAGACTGCTTGACTGAACACCGGGTATTTTAAAGAGTTTCAAATTAGAAAGTTTGTAAGGAGATAGGGAGAGAAAGGGAGATATTATTGTAGCGATGACTCATCGGTGGTGACAGTCAAAAAACAAAGTGTAAGGGAAGTGGGGGTTTTTCTATAATTTGCTATAGTTCTACATAACGGGATTCTCGTTCTTTATTGGAGAGAATACGCGATTAGTAAGATAATAGATAGATCAGGAGAGAGAAGTTGTTTGCATGGGGATTATAATTCTTGCTGTGAATATTTGTGAAGAGCGGAGAAGCTCTTTGGTTATTCGTCGTCCTCGTCCTCGTTGTAAGTTGCAGGAGCAGCAATTAAAGCCTATGGGCTAGCGAGAGAACTCCTAGCCCGAGAGATCGAGGTAATCTCGGACGGGTACAGTGACTTTCTACGGATAACGATCGTTGCAGGAGAACTTGGCGAGTCGGCAAGCCACTCAGCCTCCAGTTACATATATATATGAACGTCTCCACGCCTGCACTTGTATTCAAATGCGCTCGCTCTCGCACATGGAGAGCGAAAAAGACAGTAAGACAGAGAGAGAGAAAGGGAGAGAACCGCACCAACTTGATCTTATATAGCTATAGATTTATTTGTAAGGCCACGAATCGCGGAAACTATTCTCGAAGATCCTCCCTTGCCCTCCTCCACCCTGCACTACTCTCAGCACACCAAATTGAGAGACCCTTAATTGAGAGACTTTCCAACAACGGCCTCGCTCGACTCCTCGTCGGTCTTGCCCTCTTCAGACCTCCATTTCACATGAAGCTTATATGTTGTGAGATATTTACGTGCACGCTGCACACCCTCTTGGAAATATGCAAAACTCTCCATGAAATAAGTTATTTCAATATTTAAAACATTTACACTTTTACTATTTGTAATTCAGATTCAAAATTGTATCAAATAAATTATTTTTGCACAACTCTTTAATGTCGATTCAAAATTTCAAGTTTAAGTTGATCAAAATTGAAAACTTCCTAGTACTAGAGTTTTTTTTATTGGACTGATTTTTTATCACTATGTCGTTACATTTATCCGGAAAAAAAATGATTAATTTTCGTTTTCTCAATATATTACTACGTCTTTCTCCAAAATTATACGATGTAATAATTTACACTGTTGTACAATTTTTTCTATAGAGCAAATCGACTCGATATACAATTTTTTTTCTTTGCTTTTCAGGACTCTCCGACTTATGACAACGCTAAGCAGAGCGATTGACACGAAAAGTCCGCGTCTTCGAATCAATATAATGAGAACGCACAGCAGCAGACGTTAAAATTCGTGCAACAAAGTGACGTAACGTTGGAACAACGCCTCCGCTAGCCAGTAAACATTCAAATAAGGCGAATCGTGGTATTAGACGCACAGAGACAGCGTAATTCTGAGCTCTTGGAGGGTCGACGCGATTTTCTAGGCGCACTGCATGTGTGATGAGAGCGATAGATAAGACATAAGAAATGGAACGTTCGGGCGCTCGTCTTTTACATTGGTATGTATGCACGCGCTTATATTTAGTTTAAATCGCTGACTTTTACTATTATTCTAAAAGGAAGGGGAAATAATTGCGTAAAATATACATTGCAACATGTACAGAAGATCGTAGGATTTATAGGATTCATGAGAAATTCGATGCCTATACAATTGGAATTTACGGTACTTCACTGTAATATACTTGCTCGATATATTTTAATTGTAATTACAATTGAAATGAAATATTACATTTTAAATATTAATTACTTTTATTCGATTGTAAAAATCGTAAAGATATAATGAAAGAATGGGAAGTGATGAAAAATAACAAATAAACCAAAATGGACTTTTCAATGCCAATCGGCATGAAATGAACGAATTACAGATACGACCGTTTCTCGTTTCTCTCATAAATCCTCTGTGTACACAACTCGCCGCAGGGCAACTCTATAACAGAGCAGCTCACATTCGCAATCTATAGACGACATAGAGCTTACTCGGTCTTTGTGTGGCTTGCGATCGTCAGCTCACGTGCATCTCACGAGATTCACAAAATCGTTAGAGAACCGGAGATCGTTAGTCGCGCAGTCAGGATCGATGGGACAGTATAGTAATTTCCGTACAAGAGGCGTAAGTCTCTCGAGCAATTTAGCAGAAATAGGAAAATCACGCAATTGCATAATAAGCTTTTATGGCAATTGAAGAAAAAAAAACGAATGTAAATATAAAAATGGTTTTTTTTTCTCATAAATTACGACAAAGGAGAAAATCTCATCGTATTGTATGGATTTATCGCGAATTGATTAATAAATGAGAAAAAAAGTATAATGCCTACGCGCGTTTTAAGGGGGTTTGGACATTCCTAATAGCTTCCAGTGTTGCCAATAGCCAAACATCTACCCACGCAAAATGCAGCATATATATTTGCATGGTGTGTATTACCTCGACTCTCGTAGTTATAAGCCCCGAGGAAAAATGGCTAAAGCATCTTGGGCTCGTTCGCGAAATCGTTAGAGCGATCATGTGGTATATTACTCGATTGCACGAATGCCATATGAGCCGCCTGTCTATAAGCACACACTTTTGTTCAACGCTTGTTTGGTGCACGTAGCAGATCTTTATGTGCATACGTGTACATTTTGCTACGAGAGGGACGAACAAGATCCGGGGTCTTTTCTATTACAGGACCGAATCATGGCCATTGCGTAACCCGCAAATAATCTCATTTTATTGTGTATCTTTATATCTCGGTATGTATTCGTAAAAGGAAGTGACTCACCGATAAGGAGTCATTCATGCAAGAATGGTCTCTGTGTATAAAATTATCCAGTTTGTATATTCGTGTGTGTGCTGTGGAACGAAATCTTACCTGAAACAGAGAAATACAAACGAAACGTTAGACACCTTTATATTGTTTTAACATGCTTGTAAAAATGCTACAGCTAAGAAGGATCCAAAGTACTGCGAGTGAACGATTCCTTGCGAATGTTATTTGCGCGGAGGTCCGTGTTTGGAATTACCGAATAATTGCAGAATCGGGAGTGTGAGAATCATGTCACACGACGCAATTCTAACCATTGTCTTTTATACTGTGTCGCTCATTGACTAGTATGGAAGAACGAAGGAAGTAACTACGGATGACATCCAACAAGCAATGTATATAAATATATATACGCTGTTGTTGTAGATGTACAATGAATCGAAGCTCGATTAATAGTCTCCATCGATTAATTAAAGGCGAAAAATACGGGAGAACGATCGATGACTCTCTCGTCTTCGATACTTCGATCTCCGCTGCTTCTTCCCGCCTCATCTCGCTCTTATACTATTAAATTATGTCTATGTGCATATATATAGTTTCAAGATAATGTCTAGGCAGTGCAAAATATCTGTATGTATCGGCTCGCGTCTCTCGAACGCACGTCACGCCGCCCGCAACGATAACTTACAGAGAGGTTCGAGAATCCACCATTAATTATGATAATTGATTCGTACGATTAACGCACCTATCTCCGACGAGGCCTTTACCGTATTCCTTTTTTTTTCATTCTCTTTCATCTTACTTTTCGATGCGTTTTATTATAATTCGCTGGAGTCACTCACGGTCGAACGTGTATTAAGTATCCTCTTAACCGCATCTAACCCCTGTGTCTGTATACATGAATTTATATAAACGCGCTATTCAATGTCCAATCATCCATTCTTAATTCAATAGCTGCTTGTAACATCTAGAGAAATAAATAATACCAATTGTCCAGCTATATAGCAATTAACTTGAGTTTTCAACTTTCTTTTTACTTAATTCAACATTCTGCTACTTTATTGGTACTTTGAAAAATTATATACAAGCTTTTTTTTTTTCAAATACGATTGAAAATAAATTGACTCCAAATCGGCTTAAGCATTTTTCAAACAGAGCTACGAATTAAATTTGATTTTTCGAACCTAACGAATCTTAAATCGTATAGCAAGAAAACGACAACCTTTTTTTTTTTTAAACTTAATGCACTTTCCATCGAATTATATTCCATCTTCTCAGAAGTACATCGAATTCGTTGTTTAATAATTACTGTCTAACTGCCTAAGAATACCCCATATGTACAGCTCAAAATAAGTATCGCGTTGTACTTATTTATACGAACCTATTACCAATAATGGTGCCATTCTAAAGCGTTCTGAAGTGACGCATACTTGACCGAGTGTCTACATTATATGTGTCTTTGCATACAACACGAAAATTTATATATATTTATAATTCAATGCGATAAGCTTAATCGACGTGCGCTCCTTGCACCGCGTAAAATACCACCTCGATACTCGGATTACCCGCGAGGGAGCGAGAAAGAAAGCCAGCAAAATAATAAAGAAAGGAGAGAGAACGTACATAATATCGAGAGAAAAATCTCCATGGCTCGACTAATCGGGTGGGCAAAGGAGGTAGGAGGAGGGTTGTATTTTATTGCGAGGATATTCGAGCTTCGAATTCCAAGAAGAGGCAAATACATCAGCCACCTATTCACGTCGTATCAGCAGTCGTAGCTCACTTGTAACAATATAAAATACGTACAACGTATTCGACCCTCGTTGCGTTAAGTTGACGTGTGTTAGTGAGTAAACGATTAAACGCGCGAGGGCAAAGCGCGTAACACGCTCATGGCCGATTCCTTTCTAGATTTCTCGAATAAATGAACAAAACGAAGCGTTCTCCCTCCCCCCCCCCCCCTTCGGCTTATACTTTTTTTTTCTAAATTCTTTTACCGATTGATAATAAATGATCATTGGGGAGATTGTCCAAGGAGCATTGAGAAGAAACATAAGCACATGGCAAACCAAGCATTTTCTATCATTCGCCCCTCACTCTCGTATGCGTGTGTGTGTGTGTGTGTGTGTGTACGTGAAAGAGCTCAAAGCTAAGCTAGAAATCGTCTCCATAGCCTTGGGATCTCCGATTTGTGCGCAAAGATTGAGTAAAAAAATCTCGCTGCGCCCACGCGTTTTCCGATGATGATCAAGGAAGAGATCATTGATTCAAGAGACCTTGATTCACACGCGGCAATTTTCTATTCAACATTTTGTATTAGCGTGAATATAAGTGAAAATCTATTTGATTATAGATATAATAAATATTGAAAGAGGTCGATAAAATATTTTCTCAAGACACGTCCGACTGTAACGAGAGGTCATTGTGGCATTATTATACGTGTCGCGTGTGACAGCGTGTGTTTTCGTACGTTGTTTCGCTAAACCGAATCATTGATGAAATTCGTTATGGCTCGACGTCGTGACGATTGCCTAAAGTATAAAAATATTTCAACTACGACCAACTCGTTGAATGTTTCTCGCCTTCGCTTCTTCTCTATTCGTGATGCATGTGGATACGAATTCTTGTATGTATCGAAAATTATAAGAGACACGCCACAACACACGGCCTTTCCAACGCCTCGGGCGTGCAGTTACACTTATATACACGTTTAACACCAAATAGACTCTCGTTTTGCCATCGACGTTTTGATTATCCGATATATGCTGCATATGAAGACGTTATTCTCTCTTGTATCGAGGGCAACGAGCTGTATATTGGTAAATATGATGTACATAGGCATATAAAAATACACACATGGATTCGAAGTCAACACAGAGACAAAGTAACGTAAAGTACCTACAATCATCCAGGTTTCTCACCGCTTTAAACTTTCATCGTCTTGGGAAGATAGGCTTGACTGGCAAATGATCCAGTACGTCAATAATATAAGAGCCAACACCTGGGCACCAGCAAAAATTATATGTGTATTACCGTAAGCCTCATGATTACACTGTACGATACCAGAACAGAAATTAAAAGAAGATAAAGCAACAAAATGAAAAGAAATAATACACACGGACACGGGAAAGTGTAGCGTCTACGTGTGCCAAAAATAGAGAGTGAGAAAAAGGAGACTACATAGGAGATCGAACTGTAATAAGAGAAGGTGAGAAATGATTGACGATACACTCTGAGATTTCCAACGTGAAGACTCATCAGGCACAAGACTCGATCTCGTATCTTGCACCACAAGCTGCATTTCGCATCGTCTATATAATCCACTGATCGACTGATTATGTAATTATGATAATTTTCATGAGATACGTCTAGTACGTTGGCTCCCGGGTATTCCTTAAGTGTATACAAAGCATTTCACCCGGGAAGAGTATTTTCTTGTTTCGAAATAATTTTTTACTGGAATTATTCAACGGATTTGTGTCAGGTGTCGTATAGGAATGAAAAAATAATAAAAAGTATACGAGTTCAAATATATCTTGTCACGGGAAAAATTTAATGCTATTAAACCGAACAGTTCCTGTCATAATATATAACAAGCTTTATACAAATCCAATTTTAGAATTTGAATTTTTTAGATAAAACACCGTTGAAGGTATAATATCCGTGATTACGAGGTATGCTAATGAGATCAACCATCGTATATAATTTTCGAGATAGAAATTAATAGAGCTGCGTGATTTTATACTTCGAGCTGAGAGAAATGTGCCGCATTTACATCCTATATCATTTTTTTTATCATTTGATCCACATATAAAAAGATGAAAAATTATAATAATTAATTCGAATACGCTTCTTCGGTTTTTTTTTTAAAGATAACTTCACTTAAATAAATATAAATTATCATAACGTGTGAACAAAATAAATAATTGAAATTCTTTAGTCAACGGTATTAATCAGCAGTGAATGATTGATAAATGCAACGTTTATTCTTAAGTTTCAACATTTTTTATTTTTTCAATAATTCAACAAATATAAATGGAAAAAGAAATTTGTACTTTTTGGAAAGTAATTCGTGTAATATTTTACAGAGACGAAGGTGAAGCTTGAAAATTTATTTATGAATTTACGAAAACGTTTTTTTCATTTTCCTCTCGTCCATTCATTCGCGTCATACAACGACAATTCAATTATACGGTGGCGCTGGTAAATTAGTCTTAATTCTACAAAGATTAACATAACGCAACACAAAACCCAAGCATCCGTGCTCGTATCAATGACGTATAACACACACGCATATAATATCTACACGTAGCAAAATATTTAATTATTATATGCATATGCGTGGTTTGTTCTAAGCCATAGCCGGATTATCCACGTTGTTAACAAATGGTTTCGTGACTCTTAAGTTGATCCGTTATTTACATATGCAGATGTTTAAGGTACACCCACACGAAGTGTTCATATACTGAAAATAAATAAATATAGCTATACGTATACGCATACTTTTGTGTCTGTCGGGAGGAGTTTTGTACAATAGTCGATGTACGAGCTGGGGCGAACCGCGGGCACGGCCCTCTGCCACGTTCTTCTCACAGCACAATAAATAACAATATATCGTTGATTAATCGCCATACCAATCGATCCACCTCACATGGTTTTAACGACTCATGTATATATGTATAACGTATACACAGTTCGTATAATATTTCAATACTCTATGCTAACTTTTAGATAAATAGTAGGATCTCGATCATTCGCAATCAATATCGCGAATATACAGTCGAAAATAATTGAATTTAGTGTTCGATTTATCATGATCGTGATACGATCCATCAAGAATACATAAAAATCGCATTTTGTTCGAAAGAAAAATAATGAATAAGCATCATCAACTTGTGGAGAATTTGTGCATGTATATTCGGGTGTTGGAGTAGAGAAAGGGAGAGAGGGAAGAGAGAGAAAACGAAAGCAACTGCAAGATATTCATGGACGACCAATTATAATAGTTCCCAAAGGGACGTCTCTCTTATCTCTTGTAGAATGAACGTGAAGATATAAAAGGGCGTGCCGGACGTGTGCATTGAGATCGTCGCGTACAACGTCCGTTTTCTCTGTCTCTCTCGAATTCTCTCCCTCTTTCGTTCTCTTGTTGCGAGTATGAAATTGAGGATGTACAGAGAGTTGACGGGGGCGTCGACACCCACACAGATCCGCAACAGTCGGACAAGAGGACAATGAAATACATAGTACGAGAGAGGAAAGATCATGGTTGGGCTTTACGCGCCGCCCAGTGATATCTCGGACAGTGCTTTCGCATTTGTTCTTTTTTTTTCTCATTTATTTTTATCATTCTCGCGCGCGAGAATGAAACCGCGCGTAGTGACTCGAGGGCAAATCTTGTTCCCGATTAGAGGCTTCACAAGAAAACGAATAGTGTGCGTTTTACACTTTTATACATATATAGATAAGTAGTTATAAACCATACATATGAGTTTCGTTTGTTGTGGCATTGGCATTGGTAAAAGATCGAGGGCGCGTTGTACCCACGCATTATAAATTCAGTCGATACACGTTCTCATGCTATAGACTTTAGACATTCGTATATAATAATAATAATGATCATAATAATAACAATAATAATAATAAGAATAACAATAATCACACTATCGCACAAGTTGTATCAATAAGTTAGTAGTTCAATGCTATAGAGATAACATCGAGTTAAATATATCGTGCAAAAGTTGTAGTTTAATTTTTCATGATAAACAAGTTCCCAACGTTTGCTGCACGTTATATATCTAACGGCAGGTATTACCGCAGATGTATATCTGTATTCTATAAAATATACATGGACCTGGTTTAATTGTATTCAATAGACACATAGCGGTAGTTAGGAATCAAAAGGGCTTAACTATCAGGATTACTTGTACTAAAACATGTGAAAATAAAGCCTTTTCGTTTCGCTGAAAGTCGATAGATGAACGAACGGACCAGCTAGAGGTTCTTTCGCACGGCGCGTTACCCCGTCATTAATAAAACATTAATTATCGTCGATTGTCTCGCGCGCGCCTGGTTAATGAGCGAACACGCCGCCCTTCTTCCCCTCTCTTCTACGTATTCGTGTGTGTGTGTGTGGGTCTGCGCCATTCGATCTTTCGTCGGTAACACACATATACACACTCTTGCTCTACTTCGAGAGCAATGTTGGAAGAAAAAAAGAGAGCAATGGATTAAGTGCGGGCGGCCGAGCCAGCACGTACAGCAATTACGATTGTCCAGCGTGCGTTGAGTAATTGATTTAGATCATAGAGCCCTTTCCTTACTAATACTTTAGAGAAAGTCACCGGACACACACATACATATTCAACTCACCTCGGCTGTTATGTATTCAGACTTTGAATTTTTATCTACAAACATTATCTTGATCGTTTTCTTTCTCGATGAATGACTACGAACGATTTTTTAAATAGAAGAAGGATGAACAATGCTAGTGGGATGTATGGGAAAAAATTTACTGATTTAAATACGTGTGTTCACTTTATAAACATAAGATACTATTTCATTTTTCCGATACGCTTTATTGTTTTTTTTTTTATTGGCGAGTTTGATGATAGTTTAACGTAAACAATGTTTGTGTCAGTGTTTTTATGAGATCGAAAGCAAATCATCATTTGGTTGCCGTTTCTCTCATGCTTTACAAATTTTCTTCACTCACACGTGATTTCACAGCAAACTCTCTTTACAGCCCTGGTATATGATTGATCATTATTCTCGTTTCTGATCTTTATTATTATGCGCCTATGGATTGACGAGCAGACAAATTACGATGGTTGAGTTTTGCACGTTCAAATAGACACGTTAAGATTCTGTATGCACTGTTTTTAATTTACACGCATATATACATGAACACGCACACAGACACAAGAATTTATAACAGAGCGTAGAAAGTGTATGAACGTTTGTGCGTCTCGTTATTACGACACGTAATGACCACGTTTTGCCAATGGTCTTTTAATTAATTGACGATGAGAAGTTTTGCGAGAAATATCGCACGTTGAGAAAACTTGCAATATTTCCTTCGTCCGATGATATACACCGATATACATGTTTATAAACGTATACGAGGAAAGAGAAGAAGGAAGAGAGAGAGAGAGATAAAAAGAGATAGCGAATGTAAGAGAAATGAGGCCTGAGACGCAAATAAGCCACCGTAAGCTACGCTTTGATTTCGCACCAAATTCTCTCAGCCTTTTATATCCATACACGAGCTACCACTTTTCACATGTAACCAGGCGTATATGTTTAACTCGTAATACACATGCCAATATACAGTCAAAATTGCCAAAATTTACATTTTAAGATTTAAGTTCAGAAAGATTGATTTCTTTAAAAAATAACTTATATGACAATGGTTTGAACGTAAGATTTTTGTCATTTTTCATTTAATTAGCTCCAATACAATACAAAATTAAATATGATTAATTCTAATTTTGATTTCTGAGTGTAAAAAAAGCCATTCAATGGGATATTTAATCGTATAACTCAATGAATTATAAGGAACATTATAAAAAATTATTTAAATAGTTTTATAAAGAACGATGAAATTTCGAGGACTTGGACTGAATCAATTTCAGGGGGGCCTTGTATATTTTTCAATCTCGGTTATCTGTGTTTCTGACTTGCCGTGGGCGTTGTCCTCTTTCTCTCCGTCTCTTTCCCTCTTTCTTTCGACCCCTGTACGAAGTCGTGTCTCTTCGTTGGACCAATAATTTAAGCCGTTAATGCTGCATTAAGCCGTGGAAGATATATTTATGCGGGCGTACGTCGATGATTTACGAATATGCCGCGTATGTAAGCTAAAGAGTTTATATCACAGGCAAAATTTTGCAAGGCTGGTAGTGACATCACCTCGCGGTGCGAGCCCATGTGCGTATAAGCGTGTAAAATGAGCCTCATCAATATATACATTCGATCATAACGATAGATTGTATTATGAATTAATAATTAAAGTATCGATGAAAAATTTGTTAACATCTTACGTTTATTTTGACTCTTTCAGACACGTCTCATTATGACAATTTTTTATTAATTGTGACATCGTATAAATGATGCAGTTTTGTTAACGCTCATATACAACGTAACTAGCTCGCGAGAGCTACATACATAATGTAAGCACGAGAGGTTTATCTGGTACTAATGCCCCTCCATAGATAGCGAGAGAGCGTGTAAAGCGCGCGCGGGAATTACACAAGACGCGCGAGAGCTCGAGGGATTAACAGGGACCCATGGGGAGTTGTGTGGTGCGAGAGCTCAAGTGCCTAGACGAGAATAAAGAGTATGTATATGAGAAAGAAAGACAGCAGAGGATCTTTTGCCGGTTGGGTCTCTCGTACATCCGCAATCGTTGGAGAGTTTGCGTGAGCGAATAAATGAGCGAGCGATCAAACGAATCCTCATCAAGCCCAGACTTTTCTCTCTCTCTCTTGATCTCAGACTATGGCTTTTTTCCGTCCTAATCGTAAGATAGGCTGTTAGAGTTGAATTGCACCAAAGCGCATCGAGAATCGAGAGCAGTCGATACGTAGAATAGGTGGTCAAATATAAAACGGTATTTAATTTAAGAATAAAGAGAAACAAGAAAACACTTAATTTATACAGCTCTGTAACGAGGAAGTTGGCTACGTTTCTGTTTTTTCATCACGACACCATACGCCGAACAGGAAAATCAAGATACTCTATCAAGAGAAGCTGCGGGAAGGCAGCATGCATATAGCACACGTGTAGTGTTTATAATATTGTAAAACCCAGCTGTCCAGTACACGTTGCTTCGAAGATCTTTCTTCGTAACCGTTAAAATCGTTGATGGACGAGCCACCAGCCTGAGGATTTAAACGCACTATATACATCTAGGTGTAGGTATTACCAAAGCCAGATAGTTGTGCAGATGGACGCGAAGGATATATGCAATTATCCCTGCAAGAGCGCGAGTATTCGGAAAAGCGTATTATTTCTCAATTAGCGTAAAGGGAAAATTTCGCACGCGCTCGCGACCTTCTTCATCCTCGATTATCATGACTGCGATCTCTTCCTTGTGCATGGCAAAACTTATTTCACATATGCTTGTGCAACTCGTCGTTCATCCGCGCTGCCATCGCCTTTCTCAAACGCCATGGATCTATCAGAATTTGATTCTCTAAACGTAATATATAAGTGGGTGGCTATTTTTATTTTTGCTTGTTAAGGAGCTATTCGTTGCGAGTGAACAGCGTCCTGGTCACCACCAACGCGTCTTTATACGTATATATACCTACGTGTATATGCATATGCATGAATAAAATGCGTTTATGTAGACGCGTGGTACACTGGAAGATGCTCCGCGCTCTCGGAACATCGATGATGCCCTGGGAAGAGCGAGGGTCAAGCGGTCAAGGGTCGAGACTAGGCTCGTCGTGACCGTATAGTGCTCTGCTCGCAGTTTTACACACATACACCCACACACTCCAAGAATTTCCTATGTCGGAGCTATATAATCGTTACTAGCACATGCGATCGGCTATATGTACTGCACATATGTATATACTCACGCAATCTTACTGTTATTACGTATATATAGCTGCGCGAGGGCTAGTTGGATATCATGAACGTTCTCTTGACTTTCGCACGTGCGAGAAACGATATCCTCTCAACGACTACATGTAGTCTATATATATATATATAGAAACTAATATACATAAAATCAAGCGTGCTCTCCACCAGTTCCCTCAAGGGATTTTGGTATTGTTATGGGATATTCTACTGTACTTTGCCTCGGCTTCTGAAGTTGCCGTAGTTTCTTCGTCCTGCATTCATTTTCGATCGGCTCGTTTCATATATACGATCATCGCACTAAAACCTCGCGCAAAAGCGTGCTCTCGTAGTCATAAAATTTAACACCGAACAACGAGAGGCACTTTGACACTGACCATCCGGCCGATGTTATCACGCGAATTGCCTGGGTTCGGGATCATCACAGAATTTCTTGATTCTTGTCTTTTTCTGTATGGCCGGTTTTATTTTATCGTTGTTCTTTCATCAGCCGCGACTTCTTATGCTGGTCGTGTTGCTCAAATAAATGTTATTTGGATAATGAATTTTCGACGGTTTTCATGCGGACGGTACATCAGTTTATTTACTAACGACAGATGTTGGATTGAAGCCGGCAGAACGATGGGACCACGTTCTTTTTATTTTTTTTAATTCCGATTCAATGATTAGAACGGCAAAAAGAATGTATTGAAAAGGTTGTATGCAATTTTTTTTTGCTCATTCCAAGGAAATTGGTTACGCGTTTCCCATTTCAATGAAAATGTTTGATGCATTAGCCATAAATAATACAATTACTTATTCTAATAAAACTTTTTTGATATTTAATATTCATATCATAAAAGGTTAAAAGACAAGTACCATTAAATAGGCAAAGGAAAAAAAATGCTTCGGCTTGTTAGGGCGAGTGAGGGTTGCCGATCTCTCACGTATTGTTCCGAACGCATGTTGGGGTCAGACTGAAAGGTACAGAGGCTTTTATAATCGTATATCGTATGCCAGGGGCGAATGGATCGGCAGGGTATAATATCTCCATTGGATGGTGGATCGAGCACGCGCGCGCGCGGCTCTGCTAGAAGAGAATGTGCAAGAAGCGAAGGAACGATAGAGGTTACGTAAATTTTCACGTCTGCGTGAGGATGAGGGGCACAGATGAGAGACGTGAAATCAAGAGGTATACATGATCAATGTGTAAGCTCATGCACATATACAAATAAATATCTGTATACACATCGCTGCAAGAGTATAAAAGGATGCAGGCAAGGAAAACGATATTGGCGTGTCGTGTTCGAGCGTGGAGACGATGATTGCCTCGCCATGGATAATCCTCGAACAGTCTCGTGACACGCAACCGCGACCAAAGTTCCTTCATGACTCCCGCGCCTCTTTCATCAGACACGACTCGATCATCCGTTTCCATGTCTAGCGTAACCGGAAGTTTAAATGTTATTCACAAACGACGAGATTATATTTCGCGTTTTCGAAACATTTTTTAAATCGGGGATCGATGTTAATATGCATACGACGATCGGAAAACAAATCTTGATTTTCTGACATCGAATTTTAATGGAGAAAATGATTTAAATTATGAAAGTAATAAAACGATCAAAGATCACCGTAAAAAAAAATTGCGTAGAAACAAATGAGGAAAAATGACAATGCAAAAAAATGAGAAACATTTCAATGACTTGTATTTTTATATATTTCGCCTTGTCCTGGCCTTCTAAACTGGGCTAATAGCACAATTACGTTTCGATTAAAAAAAAAAGTTTTTTAAACACAGTGACTAATGACATCAGTGCTGAATTTGGAATCGAAAGTCAAAAAATTCGCAGAGCAGCACACTCCAAAGTGAGGACACGAATGTCGTAAGACTTTTTGATCATTCAAGTGTTTCGGTGCCTCTTACAGACAGACGATAAAACAAAACTGTACGAAGTCTACTTTTTTTTCTTGCTGTTAATTCTGTAAACATTACCTCGAGATATACCAAACGTTTAATAAACGTTTAAATAATGCGACAGTCTTCCTCGTAATTCATCAGGTGGCCGCACCTCGAAAACAAAATTTCTCATCTTCATATACATATATATTTGCATAGTCGAGAAGGTGGATCAAAGACTGAGAAAATAAATAAATTGTTAAGTGCCTCGCTTGCTCTGAGACTCTCTCATTCGTTGCATACGTTCGACTACGTTCATAGCTATCAGTATAGCAATCATGTTTAGCTTAAAATCTCCCTAACTGCCCTGAGACTTGTATGCCAGACGATCGACAGTTTTTTCGTGAAAATTTTGACTTCGAAAATCAATAAATAATACACGGGATTATATCTCGGGCAGCAAGGAAGAGAGAGTTCGTCAAAATGAAGATTTATTTTCTGCATTATGCAAAGGAAATTCAGGACAACAGGGAAAGAGAGAGAAATATGTTCCTTGATGCATATTTGTGTAAACCATTGTGTCGTTATGCCGAAACATAACTGTTTCCTTAACCTTTTCTCTCTCTTTCTCTTTTTAATACAAATATAAGTCGAAGTAATTCCGGAGGAGATAACGCGAACGTTTAATTCGCCCTCCAGTGTATGACATGCCGAGGGCTTCTCCTCTGGGACCATGGAGCAACGCACGAGAAGAGAATGTTAATCGTGAAGATCTTTGTATTATACAACCTGTGAAATCAATTAACCATCTTGACATGTGTCCCTGAGTGAGTTTAGTACGATGTAAATGTTTTCTGAACTACTAATATTGATACAGGGGTCCTCTTTGAATGAGAAATAAAATAGCAGGGCTCTATAAAGTTGGATTAACGTGTACACTGGAAAAATATCAATTTTACGGTATGCTGATTCATTGCTTGGACGGTAGTTGAGAGTTAAATTACGTAGTATAAACAAGGTTGATGCTAATCGAAAGAGAAACGATAATACCCGCCTATTTCGAATCACGCTAAACAATTTTCTCGTTTACGATGAAGAGAAAAAACAAATAAACGAAAAAAAAAACACATATTCACACACAGACGTAATATGGAAGTTCACGTGTTAATTACGAGACGTTTTTTTTCCTGATTTTCCTTCAATTGATTATTATGCGAGCGTCCGGAGACCCCTGGCCAGAACTTGTAGACTCGCCTTACTCTGGTGTGTATTATAAAAGAGAGTGGATAACGATAGCCGACGACAACGACGACGGAGGCGATCGAGCGAACGGTGATACTGTACTATTTTATACAACGCAAGCTTTGGTTGCACATACGGGAATCGGTGTAGAACATACGGTGAGAGAAGAGATCCAGTTTTACGATAGATCAAAGAACACAAGTAGACGGTGGTAATCGAGTTAATCGATCGCCCGAGATAATCGATAATGTCGGGTAATCCGTTCCAGGTGGTCCGTCCTGCGGTATTACAAGTGTATCACTATACTGTATTATGTATAGGGATACATATCTTTATACGTCGATCGGTATGGTGCACCAAGTACGTTACTATCTATCCTACGTGGCAATCCGCAGTAAATGATGCGTGTAATGGCTGTCAATGGATTTAACTGGCGTACAGATGAGCTCGCACATCTTTATTCGCATTCCATTCATTTACTGCTCGTGATACTTTGGGCTTGAATAAAAATTGAAAAATAAAAACACAAAACAATGAAAAAAACACTCAAATCCAACGCCAGGGCCGTGGAATGACAAGAATTTTAATAAGGGCTTATTTTTAAATAGATATATATGTATATACAGCTATGCATATGTAATACATATTGAGTTCGATTATTACCATACTCAACTACTTCAATTTTCACTAAATGGAAGCACACGTGCGCGAGAGCAAATGACAACGTAATTATTTTTGTTTTTGTCGTTTTTTTTTTGCGGAGTCTTTGGAAGAGTAAAAAATGAAGATGAAAAAATATTAATTTGATGCCATCGGTTGTTGTGATTTTTGTACATTTTTTTAACGTGTTAAACAGCAAGAAATATAAATGTTCAATTGCTATGGAATCCACGCATATCATAAGTTACTAATAATGTGTAATTTACGAAAGAGGAATATTGTAAAGGAAGACAGCGGGTAAGGGAAAGAGATGGGACTGCGAGACCGCGAGAATATACAGAGATACAAAGGTGGAATATAGAAACTTCACATTGAACAGTGGCAGCCGCCACCAGGAGTACAAGATTGTATACAGTTTGAGAATCTCTCTTCTTTTACAACGTGGAAAGCACAATGATTATTGGCCTGAGTAATGGCAATAATGGATGCTCTTAACTAAAGTACGTAATGTACGTATGTATAGCATACTTTCGATGCTTCCATGTTCATGCACAAGTATATGTCTATACGTAAACGAATACGAATCACTCGTAAACACGCCAATGATAATTTCTGCTCTTTTGCCGTTAACCATAATTGTGTAAATACGCCTGTTATTTTTTCGGATACACGAAGAGACTATCGAAAATATTTTGGTTGCATACCAATTTAATTGTGAGGTAGCCATAAGAACTTCGAGGATGCGAATACAATCGCTCGGTATTATAGCCTTGAAATATTTTAATATAGCGAAACTTGCACCAATCGTTGCTCTCTCGGTGAAGTTTACATCGTGAAATACCAGTTGCTAACATTATCAGGGTTACAGAAGCCGCAGACTGAATAATCTCATGCGCCCGTTTGCACCATGGCCAGAACGAATCGACCATCAACACCCGGCAAACCATATGTTGATTGTATGGTAGCTTGACCATATGGTCATCTCCCTCTTGCCGATTTTCAAACACGATTGTAAAACATTGCTCCCAGCAATGATCGCACTGATCGTTCTTCAAAGTGCCAACAGCGAGAAAAATCAGGGGAGAGACGTATATGGGCTGCTGTTCTCTGGTTCAGGACAACGTGATGAGAGAAGCAGAGATTCTTCCTCTTCCTGAGCACACTAAGATCGTGTTCGGAGATAAAGTACTTGAAAACCACAGATCTTCCAACTTTCAACGAGTTACGAAAACCCTTTTTCCACTTTGCTACTCGTCTCTTTTAAACAGTTCTTCAATCGATACTTTATTTCCTGCCTGTAAAGCACGTTTTACCCATAGCTTTTCAACGACTGGAGAGATCTCATTGATACCCAGATCGGACTAGCTGTACATTTTTTCGAAAACTGTTTAGTTTCAATGCTCCTTGTAAACTGTACGTTGGATCGAAAAAATTATTGAAACAAAACGAGTCTCGTTTGTAAGTCTGGAAATATTGCTGCACAAGGTTTCCCGGATGTTTCGAGGCACTTTTTGTCGAGTATACCATTAACTGATTCAACTGTCGTCCATATCAATTGCCAACATTTTTATTCAACACCTGCCGTAGCAAAATGTTGCTCTTAGCACGGTACTTATCCGTTGATTCGACAGCGTTCATTCACAACTCGACAGGTTAGCTGCATGGTTGCTTCGACACTTAGTTTCCAGAGAAAAGAGCTGCGGATTAAAGACGATCCGGGGAGAATCGAGACTTGAAAACAGGAGTAGGTTCTTTGGAGCATTTGTAAGGCTCTAATACATGAAATGTATACAGATAAAAGCGCGTTAAGGTGCTGCCTCAGCTCTTCATCGACGGTGTAAAGGCTTAGAAGCTCGAGGTAGTTGCGGGTATCGTCGAGCTATAAGAGCAGAGAATCAGAGGTTCTCTTTCAACTGATCTGGTTGTTGTACGCGTATAATCTACAATAGGTATGTGCATGTCAGGTAGCTCTTTGAACTACTACGTACAACGTATATTATTCAGTAGTTCCTTTTATCTTCCCACAGGCGAATCGACGATGTTTCGTAGGTAGACTGTTGCGTTAACATACACATGTGTGGACGTAAGTGAATGCATATACATATGTACACAGTAAAATGTGCTGCTGCTTTTTTCGCACAGAATCGAGAGTCTCGGTTGGAGAAGTGCACGCGGTCAATTTGCGTCTAGCACGAGTCAACGAATAGGTCCCTTCTCTGGCGTCCAGGCAAGCGCCGACGTCATAGAACCAGCATAGAAATGTCTCTCGGGGTGAAGAGCGCGTAAAATAAGATGTAGCGTCACTGATAACCGAGCCCGCGTGGTCCGGGGGCCAACAAGGTAGCGGCATCACTTATTCCCTCATTCGTTCGCTCTCTTTATCTCACTGTTTCCCTCCCCATGATCATTGCTTCTTCCCTTTCTCACCGCTCGGTGTGTTGGGGTATAGCCGCATTTGTGCTCTTTCTCATCTGATATCGAAAGAGTTCGCCTCCGCTCTCGTCGTCTCTCTTTTCCGAGAGAAGAATCTTTTTTCTTTTTTTTTGTGTATACAGAACTGCCTATAGAGCGTTAATACGATCTTCGAGAAACACGCATTCGCAACAAGCGCTCTCTTTGCTCAGCAATATCCGCGCTCGAAGGTCTACTGGAATTGTAAATTCGTCGCGTTGTTTTCTCTACCAAACGGATAAAGGGCAAAAGAGCCGCACTCCAAAGTCCTATATTTATGGACAAAACTACCGTATTCGATGAGACTGGATGACTTACTTTTTTAAAAGAATCCTTCCCCGATAATGAGCATTGAAACGACGAAACCCGATACACAAGCAAGAATCAAACACTCTCTGGAACTGCGTTGGTTAGACCATAGTCTTCTACTTATAGAGCAGTAGCTATAATTATGGGGGTAATTTTAATTTTCATAACCACGGCAAAAAATAGTATTTGTACTATAAAATCGTGTCTCATAAAATATAGCAATATAAAATAATTTCGAGCTCTGTTCTCATGAAGGCATCACAAGTCACTTCCTTTTTCAAACGTCTTATACTCAAAATAGGTTTCCTTCACTAACATCTTGATTTTTTAAAAATATTCCAGAAAATACGTATATCTGTGACAGTGTTTGATAAATGTAAATTCTTTAATAATAAATTGAGAGAATTTCAAGTACCAAAAAATATGTTTCTTTTCAAAATTTGGCTCCCTATGAGTTCGATCATGTTTTATCGTAAACCAGAAAATGTAAAAATTTCGTAAGATGACATCTGCTCACAAGATTCGAGGGCTTCGATGTTGAGCGGCTTCGTATACCGCATCCGCTGACAGAGTTGAATGACCACGTTAAAAAAATGTTATTGGAAAAAGGTTTTTCTCAAAGGCTACAATCCTCGACTATTGAAATTGGACATCGCTTCGAGACTAGCATCTAAGATTCTGTGGTCAAGAGACATGGGCATGTGCTGCTTGCCTGTAAAGAGAGAACGTCAGAGAAAGAGAGACGAGAGAGAGAAGAGGAAGAGAGACTGTATAAGAAACAGCATTATACGAGGATCGCAAGAAATTTTAATCCCCGTCGCTTGGGCGAGCGCAAGTATGACCGCCCGATAATGAATGCCGCGCAACTGGTTATGAATAGCTAAAGGATACCTCTACGAAGATTTTTACGCAACTCTTCGTGTACTTACGTACTTCTACGGGCTATATTCCATCGGTAGAATCTATACATTTGGATATAGATATAGGAAAACTTTCCATACCGCCACTGAAGCCGCCGTGTACTTTATGATTATTGGAGGGCGTACCTGGCTCCTCAAGAAGGATATGCTATCTTGACCGTGTGTTACTACCGCTTCGATATACACTCTGCGAAAAAGACCCTCCTCGTGTACTCCTCCTTCACTTCTGACCTCTGCTAGCATCCACGAAATACAGGAAAATCAGTGAAGATACCCGCATCGTGGAAGAAAATTATCCTAAGCGTGCAATAAACAAAATGAAATGAAACAAAACGATTTCTCTTTGTTCCACGAATTTAATTCAAAGGAAAGATCGTTTTTTTCTTAATAATGCATACATTTTCATCACTAGATACATGAAAATAATTATTCATTCATAAGCCCGAATAATTTATCAATTAATATTATCATAGGTCTTCCGTTTGCACGAGAAAACAAATTTGGATTCATTTAGCCCGTCGAATGCGTTACAGAAATAGAATTTTTTTGACAGTACAATTCTTCAATTGGTTGAATAAAATTCTCATTGTACATGTGACACTAATTATTCGTTCATTTCCGCATGGCGAGTCGTACGGGAGAAAAGAAGAAGCAAATATACAGAGTTATGCAAATAATTAATTTGAATTACAGGCTATCGGAATATGCTCTTATGCGCATCGTCTCGACGTTTCAATGGGACACTCTCTTATAGCTTGGTAGGATAACCTGGCTCTTGCGATATCGTCTCTTCTTTCTCGTATATACCCCCGTGATTCTGAGTATGTATTATACACATATGCACACCAATGATGCAGTAGTGAATCGCATCTTGGTTTACCACTGGTTGCTGTAGCGCCAGTGCACACCAGATTCCTTCGATGTTTTACGAGCTAAGCGCATATATACATATTCCACTGTCTGCCGACTGCAATCCATTCGCTTTCTTCGTTTTTTTCTTATCATCGTTATTCTTTTTCGTTTATTTCTTTCTCGAGGTTATTGTCGCATCGCGCAGGAGATTGCGGTGAGCTGGAAAATCCAGTGAGCGTATACACGACGCTGAGGATCGTTAGCGATTCCAATTATTTATCTCGTCATCCATTGTTGGGAAATTAATTAATCGAACTTGCGTGAATTACGCGTAAGGTGATAGAGAGAGAGAAACTTTCGCACTTGATGCAACGAGTAGTAAGTTTTACGTATAGGCAGCAAGATCTCATATGCTCAAAGTCTGTCACAGCTGGCAGCAAGGAGCGATCGATTATATCGAGAAACTCTCGTCTTTTCTCCGCGCTGCTGCTGTCCTGATGCTCGATCATCGCTTGATTCCTTTTCCTTTACACACGGCACAGTATCTGTATGTATATACGTGGATAATACCCCCTTCGGCGTCATCTGTTCGAGGGACCCTACTTGTCAAGAGAGGCGTCAAGTACATCTATACAGAAAATACGAGATGGGAAGGAGTTACGATAGCGAGAGATTGAAAGATATATATGTGGCGAGAAAGTGCACAGTCATTCTCGCTAAGTTCCAATCCGTAGTTTCGTGTACATGTTAGCAAAGAGAACTTCACAAATACACATCAGCATGAGGGTGTACGTATAGATCTTCTCACTTCAATACGAACACCGAGACACAAACGTAATACACAATTTCATCGAGAATTTCTTGAGCATTTGTACTCTATGAGATGAAGCGAAAAATGACAGCACTTTCTATACAACACAACCACGGAAAGCTTAGCGTTGATTGAGTTCATTAACTGTTGAAAGAATTTCCAGGAATATTGTTCTGAATTTTTACGATTTGCTTTTCATGTTACAAACTCAATAAATATTCAATCTCGAAAGAAACTCAGAGAAATAATTAGCATGTGGTGCGAATTTCCTAATTGCTATTTTGTATTTATGCAAGTGGAAAAATGACCAAACTTTTCGTTTTAACGAAACGTCAAAAGTGCTGTGATCGTTTGTCGCTGACCGCGGGATATCGAATTCCCAGAGTACATTACATTCGTTCATCCTTCGTTACACCGCGTTCACTGACTCTTTTGAATCTCTGGACTGAGGCGAGAGCAACTCACAATTTATTGTTTTAACATATATACATAAGTGTGTGTGTATGTGTAAGATATCGTTCTTCCCCACACGAAGCGGCTCACCGAGTATTCCGATATTCGTTTCTCAATGGGTGGGCTATCACCCGCTATCTTATGAGGCGAGAACTGCACCAAATGACAAATATAGTGATTATCCAGTGCAGTCTATCTATTCGTTACAACACGATCGAGGCCACCGGTCATTCTTTACAATGTGAAATGACCCAATCATCATTATCATCGGTTTTTTCTTTTACATCATGCTTTACATGCTCTTTGATATTATGAAAGATTCCGCATGGCCACTGAGATGTAAATGTTAGAGAGAAGCAGTGGGAAGGCGCCGCAGGAGCATATAACTTTTGCGATATGCGTGTTTTTTGCGAATGCAACACGAGTTCTTGGTTTATCTTTGAAAATACAAATATTTTTTCTTCTAAATTATGCCAAAAACTACATTCTTTTGTTTTTATTCAATAAACATTAAAAGTATAAGAAAAAATCTTAATCCTTTATTGATGATGGAGATAATGCATGAACTTTTTTAGAAATCGATTTCAAATGTGAAAAAAATGAATAACTATAACGAAAATGAGAACAATTGAACGATAAATACTCGAAGACGAGTGCCGATCGCAAATTCTATCTTTTCATTCCTTTTCTTTCATGCCTATTTATATCTCCAAGCTATTACAACTTTCCTGGGCTCTGCAGTAATTGTTCGGAACGTATTCCCTCGTCGAAAAAAGTCTGAATTGAAGGAACACGTAAATTCGCGACATAAAGTCACTTGGGTGTGAACCCTGTACGGAAGAAGCGACCGCAGTTGGAAGGCCAGTTCCTGTATATATACGCGTTAAACGTGCTTGGCGCTCCTGGTACTGATGGGGCGCGGCACAACACCGTTCTTCCATTTAGCTATCCGGAAAAAATATCACCGCTGCAAAACGAGCGATCTCTACCAGAGGGAACGAGACGGAGAGTGTGCGCCCACGTTTCTGGGATCGACTCTGATTTTTATTGCGATCTCTGGTTGGGCTGGGCACTTGGATGTCGTTGCCTTCCTGGCCTCTTGCATCCCTTTCAGAAGAGATTCCGAAGAGAGAGAGAGAGAGAGAGAGAGAGAGAGAGTGAGATCAATGAAGAATGAGAAAAAAGACAAACGGATGAAACTTTGGGACATGGTTGTACGATTTGGAAATTTGATCGTCCGTAGTGAGCAAGGTCTTTAGAATACGAGAAAAAAAAAACCGTATTTTCATCAGTATTCAATGTTGACCCACTGTCCCAAATTTGGGGAACCATAAAAAATCGAAGTGAAAGTTGAAAATACTCGAAGTGATTATATTGTAATTGTACCTTATTAACAAAAAAATTATTTAGTACTTTTTTTGGAAAACGTAAGAAAATAAACTTGCAGTACGTTCAACTTCCGGGAACAAACGGCAGGACAAGAGTATCTGTGAAGAAGACTATATCGCAAGAAGGCGGGAGTTTGGCTCTTGCGAGAAGTAATTTATTGCGTGTGCGGCAAAGCCGCAATTATGTGGAAAAGAAACAGTTCCTGTTGATCTCGTCCCAGCCACATCTTGGTCGACGCACAGTGTGAGAGAAGTGCGAAGAATTTTCCTTGTATATGCGTATTATACATTGCAAAATTAGTTTCGAATTAATCGTCGGCACTCAGGATCCTCCTGCCACTTCTCATTTCAATCCTGTATTTCATTGGATAGTAATCGCTGTTCAGGGAAATCAAGGTGCAATTACAGAAAAAGACATCAACCAGAATTTCATCGAAGTTAAGTAGTCTGTTAATTTTTATTTACTACGATATAATCAGATGAATTTTTAAGAAATTGTACTCAGCTCAAAATGAATTTCATCAGCAAAGTATACTCGGTCACTTTCATCTACGCTTTAGAAACAGATTCAAAAATGCTTGCAAGGCTTATACGGTGGAACTTTAAGGGTGAGAGCAGAATATCCACGATCGTTTCGCGATCTGTAAACGATTCTGCAATTCTCCTTTGCTTTCCTTTCCTTAAGACCGATGTGAATCTTATACATACAAACATATAGATATGGTACACCTGCGCGCGAGTCTCGCGTGTGTCGTTTATTCCCATTTAAGTAGAGCCGGATAGAAGGCGACGGAGTCTCGTTCACACAAATCAGTCAACCCTCTCTCGCGAATCTACCTCTCGAGCTTCTCTCGCGGGTGATAGAGAAAACGAGCGAGAGAGAAAAAAGGTATATAAAGGGCTTTTGTGATCGTGGTCTCTTTCTATAGTGAAGAGGCGTTCGCCGATCCATCTCCCTGAAAATCGCTCTTCTCGTCCTTAGCTTCTGGTTCCTACTGGCGTTGCGATCGCTATTCTCCCCTGTCTCGACCCTCGTGTCCTTCTCCTGTTTTCTTCTTTTCTTCTTCTTCTTCTCCAACGTCCTCACAGCCGTTCTCACTCATTGCAGATATCGCAGAGCAGTTCTTCGGGACTGCCGAGTAACCGTGAGAAAATCACTATACGTCCAGCGCGAAGAACACTTCTCGTTTCCTTCGTTTCTCTCCTTTGCTTTTCATGTACACAATCCATGCATATATATGTATAGCAAACGAACCTCCTTGTCCTTCTTCTTCGCAATTATAACGAGAAACCTTCGCGACAAAGTTGCTGAGAGATCTTTTCTCAGGATTTATTCCTCGTCGTTCACTCAAAGGTCGAACACACTATCGGTGCGACCTTCTGATTCCATCGATCAATCAAACACCTATCCCTCATCATTAATCGCCTGAAATTTTTCGATATGAGCATAGGTGGATGCCCCTAAAGGATTGTACAGTTATAGTTAACAGAAATTGTCAAAGTAATATTACTCTTAACAAGACATTCGTAAACTTGTTTTGTAGTTTTTTTTTGCGGCATCTATGGATTTGTGTAATTACGAGAAACCACTTTATTGGAAATTCCGAAAATGAATCTTTCGTGCTTTGAAATTCGATTTTTATTTGCTCTCAACTTTGATTGGAGCAATACAAATTTTCATGTACAACAAAATTGACACCTCTACCTCCAGCCTTTTTTATACTTCTTCTCAAGGGCTGAGCTTGAATGCTGATTACCTCTATTTGGTTTAAAGATATTTTTCGTTACCCAAGGTCTTCTATGCGATCAAGTTGTTCTTTATTACGCTGGTCTGAGTCAGTTTTGGCAGAACTTTCCTTCGTTTTTTTTCTTTATTTCATGCATCGATATGTATATGAGAACTTACCCGCCGATGTTATTTCCTGGACGAGAAGAATCCACGCAATTCGTATTTATACCTGAGGAAAGGAGATGAAGGAGGAGAAGGTTCAGGCTCGAGATCGGGCCTACAGCTGTGCGAATCGGTCAGGTCTCGTAAGAGAGAAATGCTCGATGTCACTTGGTCCACGATGTGGAGAAGTATAACTATATGAAGCGAGAGAAGTCCTTCCCATTTGAAATTATGTCCCATCTTGCCACTTCATTTACATTATTTTATCAGAAGAGCACGACGTGTAAGACACCATAAATAAATATATATATATATATATATATATATACATGTATAAAAGATCGCAAACACTGTCCAAACCGCAGCGTTCGAGTACGTATGTAAAATGCGAGCTTGGTCGTCTTCAGTGGCGTCGTCGGTGGCGATCCTGGTATTATTTTTTTCTCCCTACGAGGTGAAACAAGGCTCTTCCGCGTATAATACATTCGCAAAGCCGCGAAAAAAGACTTCTCTCCCGAATTAACTGCCCGTCGATCGGCATACTCGTGTATTTTTTTATTTATTTTTATTGCTCGTTTTATGTTCTGTTTTTACATTCTCTACCAAACTTTTGGGACTCGAATTCTCGATTGGAGAGATTCGCGATCGAGCATTTTATGCAGCGGAAAAGATACTGAGAGTGTGCGAATGAGCTCGTTTTTGCAGTTGTTACGAGATATTTTCGACGAGCGAAGAGATAATGCAAGAGAAATAGGCAATGAATATTATATTGCAAAAGATGTTACGTGTCATATGAAAACACGATTATGACAATTCGCGGCTGATTTTGACTAGATTTGGTGTTGAGTATAATTGTATCCACACTAACTAATAAAAGTGTTATTTGTATCTCTCTGTTGGTAAGAAAACATAATAATCCTTGAAACATGTGTCACACGTAATCATGTATAACATCTTGTGCACAGACGCGTGTGTCTTCTTCTGCTGGGATGCTGGCAAACTAATTAGAAAATGTCAGACTACTAACTGCCCAATATATCTGCTGGAGGCCGCACGTGTGTCGCGCGTTCAGGAGACCAACGATATGAGAATATTCGCACGTTGGTCGCCTCCTCTCGTACATTAAGATAAAACACAGAAGGGGTTTCTCTTCGCACTCTCGAGATCGACGAGTAAAAAGAAGGGAGTTGTTTCGATGGCCAATGCAGAGTTGATGGCAATACGGAGGGAATATAATTTAAAAAAAGGGTGGAGGCTTTTGCGCCCGAAATACTCTTCTTGCAACTGCCCCTCGTTTTATCTCTTTCTATCTTTTTCTTTCTCTCCTCGTTGCTCTTTTCGGACATTCGCGGAGTGCTACGTTTGAAGCTTTCAAAAGTTATGCAACCACGATCGCCAAACTGCCTGGAAATGGGATACCCGTGTACCTTGCTACTCTCGTCGAGATAAAGGAAACCGTCAGTGTCTCTCTTCTTCACCGACGCAATGTTGAGTCAGGACGAGACCGAACTTTAAGCTCTCTAACTCTCTTTTTTCGATCTCTCGCTCTTTTCGTCTCTATCTCTTGCATTCCCTTCCATTCTCTCCTTCACACAGCACTCTTCTCTGGCAATCTCAGAGCATAGCCGCCGCGATCCTCTACTCGCTAATTACGCTCGTAAAGATAAATTAGATTAACGCACCGACACCGTATAGCACTGTTGTACAGCATGTATAACTTTGGATCCGCTGTCGTCGTTTCGTGTGAGCAAGGCATATGTCACTGTATGTAAAACTGCAATTCACGATAAACTAATCGACCCCAACGATTCGTTAAGAAAAAGTACTGTGTCAAAAATTATCAAAGGAATCCGAGTTTCACATAATAATATTTAAATGTCCTTATAGAAAAAACTATCAAAATAAATTTCACTTTTTGGAAACGGTCATATTTTTTATAGTTTCAATTAATTGATAAGCAAGTTTTCATGCCATCGAACTTGACCTATTTTGTATAAAATGACACAAATATTGCTAGCGATTGAGAATTTCTAAAATTCAACGAATTTAAAATCACGGAAATTTTCAAATAATTTAGATCATGATGAATTTGAATTTGCTTATTGAGTGATCTTATTGAGAAAAAAATTTTGTTCATCCAACAACAGCCTATTTAGTTGAACGAAAAATGGTGGATCCATTTTTTTTTTTTTTTTAAATATTATCGAACCCAAACAAAAAAACAAGTTCGTTCGCCCATTTTCGTCCACCAGAGCAATGGGACTTTGTTCGATGAAGAAATTTTTTGTTTTCCAATGCATAAATGTCGGATCAGTTTTCATTTGGGAATATTTATATTCAAAGTTGCAGCTTTCCGGTTTTGAATTGAAAAAAACTAAACGAATGGGCAAAACAATGCCACGTAGTTCGTGTTTTTATTTCTTTTTTTTTATTGGTTTTATTGAGGAAACCGTTTTAAATGATGTGCCCAATACAAAATGTTTTAATGAATTACTCTTTAGATTGTAGGGAAAAGAAAAACAGTTTAATCCGCGAATACCTTTACGAGGAGTAGAACTGGCAAAAGCATCAATTTCAATCTTCTCGTGATGTGGCATTCGCGGAATGCGTTCGATCCAATCTAACTACCGTAGCTTAGCAACTCCGCCCATTTATGTCTCACTCTCGTTGTTTGCGGTTGTGTTGAGTCGTGGCCTCGCGAACCGAGAAGAGCACAATAATTCAGGTCTGGGTTAGCTTGGCACGAGATGAACTGAGAGTGGACGCAACACGAGGCATTCTGGATGCCAAAGTGAACAGAGCGTGATCATTACCGACTATACCAATGCAGATAAACACATATAAACACACAACAGATAGAAAGAAATGTACGAATCGGATAAAAAGTGCAACGTGAACACGCCCGACGGATCATCAGCAAAGTCTAAATTCATTATAGCTTCTTTATCGCTCGATTTTTTGCTTGATCAATACGGTAAATTTAATGTTTGTTTCACGAAGGAGCTTCCCACGGACGAATTTGATGCTGAAGAACAAATTCGTCGTAGTCATAATAAATTTAAAAGAGGATTAAAACGCGAGGATTTCCCTCGCGTTGTTCAGAAGCAAATATCGAACGAATTTAATGGACCAATACATAAAATGACTGTCAATAACCCGATATATATTCTTGAAGACTTATAATAGTCGTGTATAATGCTCTCGCTCCTAGCAATCGCCCTTCGGCGATCGGAGAACTGAAAATGAAAGTGCTCGCAAGGCACATACGAATGGTACACATACAGCATGTAATAGACGCAAAGATCGGTTAATAGTAACGCGCATTCACCGATGGATTCACTGGTCGAATGATGGACTGCCTCTCCGAATCGAGAACGTCCCATTTCTCAGAGCGAGGTTCACTATCCGCGTTTGCCGTTCCCTCGTCCCCTTTAACTCCCTCACGAAATCGATGCGTCAATTAGCGTAATTAACGGGCGAGTTACGGCAGCGCGGGCGAGAGCCACAGCACGAGTTACCGTAGAAACGAGAGCTACGATCCGATATAGTACCGATACTTCCCGCTCTCTACACAGTATATTATAGTAGTAACGAGTTTTGCGCAACAGAGTTGTAAACTTTTATACACGAGGGTAGAAAACACGCACCGATCGCACGTCCATGATGGACCATACGATGGTCAATGCAATCTCTCGTTTTAAATCATCGATTACACGAGATTGGATTATTGCATCGATTTGTAACTATGCGAGTCGTAATACGGAAGGATTATTCCTTAATTCAGTAAAACTGAAATCGTAGAAAAAATAAAAATAAAAAATAAGTCGCTTCATCTGGATAATGTTGTCGAATTTCATTTCCTCTTATTGAATGTGTTTTCTCTTAAAATTTATGAACTCGACAATATATAATAAGTGAATCTATTTCTAGCAGCCACGTGCAGGACAAATCGATCCCTCAGTACGCGCAATAAAGCTACAAACCTAAAGTAAAAGTAAATGCTCTCGTATCTCAAACAGCCTCCGCACTTTTACCCACGGTCGTAGAGTATTAGTTATACGATGCACATGTGAGCTGTATATATTGTTTATATGGAACTCGAGCTTGTATACAAACCATAGAGAATTTCTATTTATATATCAGAATATTTATATATGTCTGTATGTCTCTATATATGTATCATATACATTATATACATTATACACAAGCCTGTGCCGTAATAACCTTGTACTCATTGCGATCTACTTTGCAGTACACCGTACGGAGGCACGCGGTCCACAGAGGCGGTCCCTTTTATGACGGGACCAACATATTGGTACTCACGAATTAAATTTACAATGAAAATCTTATTTCGTTATTCTTGAATCGTTCGCATATAAAATAGTGACTTTAGTTTTTCGATTTCCCTTAATCACATAGCATGCTTATTTATTCGATTAAAAAAAAACATATATGGAATTACGTGCATGAATTTAAATTGAAATAAAAATAAATTGCATTCCGTACGTATTTTTATCAATCTAAACGATCTATTTCGAAAAAATATTGCAATAATACGAAAATGATAAAAGAAATGGAACGCGTAAAAGAAAAAAGTGCGAAGAAGCTGAAGTCTCGTGACCGTTTGTCGGATTCAACATGTCCTTGAGTGTATGGGATTAAGAGCCCGTGACCATTCCGGTCTTACGCGTTGGTAGCTTGAATTCATTAGCATAATATTGGTCTCTAAACGTCGGCATAAATCGATACGTTTGTATGTGTGACGTCACCTTATTCATCGAGTGTGATATGGTGAATATGAGAGGCTGTGAGAAGAGGAAATCTGCAACGCCCATTTTAAGTCTCTTAGCCTTTGAGCGGACTTGCCGCTCACCATCTCCCGCCAAAGAATTCGAATATAGATATATACAACCGGTATCTATTTACTGCTGCAAATTCTATAGGAAACGACGGGTGTGTCTCTTTTGCTCACGTTTTTCGCTTATGTCGAATAGATGTATGTTGTGCATCAAATGTATCAGAGAATTCGCACTGGACCAACGTGGGTAACCTAAGCTCGTAGAATCTTTCCTCAGTGAGTCGTAATATTTATACATATGTATCGGTATATTTAAACGATCGTATGGAACTACCAGTCGGTACAGACACGATAGTTTGGATCTGGAATCCACTTGTGCACCGCCAGGGTGCTAAACAACATATCCATAGATTATATAAATGTGTACGTGCGGGTCTATATATAGGCAGATGCTAATTACGCATCGTCTCGCAAATGCGATCAGGCCCAAGGGAATTCGAGCACAAATTAATTGAAAACGCAGCAACGAGCGCTCTTACTAACTTTAGTCTCTTTCTCGACTCTTTCTTTTGCTAATTATATTGTTAAAATTATATGATTCGGGACTGTAAAATATGGAAAACGATCTTTCGTATCAAATTCCCTTCTTTAAATATTTCTTTCGAGGCTGATTTATATTTATAGATCTCCTTGTGCAAAATCATTTGATTGAGGAAAAAAGGTAATTGGATAAGCGACGCGAGGGAATACAGATCCTTATTTTTTATATAATATCAAAATAATTTAAAAAATGCCGATTTCATTCTTTTTAACTGATGCATTCAAGATGTTATTTATTTTTTCAAATTTCGTCATGATTATCATCGAGGTTTAATTGAAAAATGATCAATTCTGAAAAAACGACATTTCGTTGTGGTATTAAGAAAGTGTGCGAAACGTTAAAGTTGCATGTTTTAATTGAATTTGTTATGTTCTTTTCTTCTCAAGTGAAATTGGGTTGAAAGTATTGCGTGCTTAAATATATTTTATTTGTACCTCATCGATTGCGTGCTTGAGGCATTTGAGAATGAGATCGCAGTAGTAAATGTAAAGAGTGGTCAGACACGAGGTAAAAAGTTCGTGAAATTTTACCTGTGACCCGAAACAGGTCCACAGTTGACCAAAGAGAGAGAATTCAAATTTGGCAAACGCTCAATGAGCCTGGATTATTCCCGTTGAATCGGATAATTCTAGTCTAGTCATGCCCCTTGATTTGGCAGATCATTTGCATTACTCTTTCTTCAAAAGGGAAAGTGAAATTTTTTGTTGTTGTCTTTTTATTTTGTTTATTCTCTTCTGCAGCAAGTCTCTCGGTTGCGATTGCGTTCGACACGTCGTATATTATTATGCAGGCACACCAAAGCACACGTACATCTGTACGTATACATATATATATTCACGTACGAAAGATTTGCTTGCGCCAAAAGGGGAATCCGGTCGCAAAGTTAACTCGGAACTCGAGAACCATAACGAATTGGTCCTTACAGTTAAAATCTGGGCGTGTCTTGTACTTGTTCGTCTTTTACGAGCCGCAGATTTTCTCCTTCTCGTATAAGCTAGGGAGCAACAGCTCCGTATATATTGCCTGCAGTTCAATGCACGGATCGGTATCCATACTCTGTAATCATGCGCAAAAAAGAAAAGCGAACTTTGCGTGCGTAGCTCACGTGAGGAATATATGTTTAAAGTGAATATTCGTCCCCGATATATGCCATATATTTTTAACATGAATTGATTTTCGAGAGGTTCTTAGCACTCGTTGACGTTCCAAACGAGACCGTCCCACACCTCGAAAAAATGCATGATTTGCTGGGTACTAATATGGGTGCATTTTTAAAGACTTTTGAATTACGTAGAATCTAAAGTTAATAGTGCACGAAAGTAGACGATTTTTATCGTGTTGAAAGAGCTAAAATATGTCTTTCTTTTTCAAGCTTTTCTCATTTATTTTAAATGCAAATAATAATTACTATGCTATGGAATTCAATAAGTGAGAGGGTTCTTGAACATTTATCAACATAATTGAAAATCTCTTAACAATTTCAACAAGCTCGAATATGCAATCGAATAATTAATATTTACATTAATTCTACCTGGGCTGTATGATTTGTAAGTTGTGTTTAAATTCGTGAGAAATTTATCTTTCGTACGATATAGTACGAGTAAGAAAAAGAAGAGACGCACAACACGATAAAAATCTTAAGCAAGTGTGCGTGTTTTTGCGACGTGCTGATGGGTTCGCTCTCATCAGGTGAATCTTCATTACTTATTTTTTATTTTTCAAATTTCGCTTTAATTTGTCCACGCGGAGAAACCACGAAACGGTGTGGAACAAGTGCGCGGAGAATATGTACGAGATCTTAATCGGCCACACACGACGAAAGCTACGGAGCCCCCGGGGGCGTAACGCGATTTTGTGAGAGATGATCGCGCGCGTCCTCGTCGTCGTCTTCGTCGTTGTCGACAAAAATTTTACCGTTTTACAGAGTGTAGAAAAAGCCAGAAGGACAATACTTGATGTGGTGAAAAGGTACGAATGAGTCATGGAGATGATGCCATGAGGCGCGCTACTGTGCGATTTGTAATTAATTGTTAGTTTTTATGTATGCAATAAACTTATACACAAACATATCTAAATATGCCTCTTCAATGACATGAGAAATAAGTGGCACTCATTACGAACCATTTTTGAAAAAAAAGCGTTCCATGGTCTCATCAAACACTAGATTCCTCGGATTTTCAACATCACAGTCCGCAATCAAACGCTCATTAAGAGTATTTGTACTCGATCTTTTATTTCGCGTTGTTGTAATTATATATAAATAAAACGCAGACAAATCCGGTCTTAGAAATATATATTCAATTTTTTATTCCATAAATTAAATAGCGAACGAAAAATTCGCAGAGTGGAATGAACCGGTCATAGGTGTGCTAATGGACTTTTCATTCGCGCAATAAAATTTTCGGTTTTATTTTTCAACGAGGAATTGCAGCTACAAATATCATCTAAGGAATAAAAAACGTCGTGGCCTTCACAAACATTTTATTTGCACGTCCGTGGCTCCGGATTTGAAAGTGTCCTATTTGTGTCTTATACGCAGCTTCGAATACTTGTAGAGTTTTTCGATTTGACAAATTAAGGAAATTGACAACTAATGTAGAATTATTATATTTGTATCCGAAGAAACGTTTAAAACGTTGATTCTATTTTTAAGTATTTCACGTAATAGAATAAAAAATATAAAATCCTTATTTTTTTTTCTTCTCTGAGTAAAGAAATGCTACAAGGCGACTGCATTCTCTGGAAAATATATCCTCAATCGAACATCCACATGAGTAATCTCCAGAGACCCTTCTCTCTTGTCGACTCTCTCACTTTTTATTTTTATCTCCTCCTTACCCTCATCGATCCCTCCTCTCTATCGGGACTCTAGTTTTGTGAGTGTGTGTTTTTCTACTTGTGTGTTATTTGTGTATGTATATGTGTGAGTGAACGCCTCACAACGTCCACTAATTGCCGCAACTCGTGAATTAGCATCGGCAATAAACTTACTTCGGTACTCCCGCGAGTTGGATATAAGGTGACTGTAAAGGTTCATTAGTCAACGGGCACCGTGTAACTAGGTATTCCGACGCTGCGGATCTCACCGCGTATACCCAAGAATCTGTATATATCTATATGTATTACTTAGAAGTCTCATTGCTCGATTCTCGCTTCCTCTCGGTGCTCCCTGCTCTCACACAAAACGCTTAAGGCTACAGGTTTTAATACTAACGGAGACTGGTCGATCGTTTCGTCTACAGGGTGTCTCGGAGCCCCACCAATTAACGCGAAGGAAGAAAAGAAGGAAGGATGTGGAATAAAATTCCGGTATTTATTCGTTACAGAAATTGTTCATGATTTATTACTGATTGGAGTATGGGACGAACCAAAAACCTGTGACTTCACTGGGTCGCTGAACAGTTTTTCTACGATGAAAACTCCGACTCGTTCGTTAATATTCCACCAGTCATTATTCACCGTGTATATAAACATTGAGACACTTCACGAGATTACTCTCGCTCTCTTTACACTCGTACAAAAGAGTAATAAACGTCCGTTAATCACGAGAAGTGTCTAACCAGGCTAAGCCGTTGGAAACAACGCGAGATATATTTGCGAGTGTTGGAAGAATCGTTTTTACTTGATTGCTAGCGAGTGGATCTATGCTTAAAAATCCTCATAGTTTTCTGCTCTCAAAAATGTTCTTACATCTGTTATTCCTAATTGTCGGTGTATCCTTAGGGGGTTTAGATATCGTTGAGCTGTAAGAAATCCAGTTCGCTTTTTCATTCAACTGTCTCGTCATGTTTCTCGAACAATACTACGGATAAAAAAGATATTGGAATCTTCATTCAAACGGGAATAAATATATATGTTCAATATCGTAAGTCACCTCTCTAAAGATACAACACGCGAAATATCGGTAATTTTCTATATTTTTTATTCAGCAAACACGTTTTTTGTACTCATATCTGTACATGCATATTCATTCTTTCATTTATATTCGCCTTGCAAAAATTTTAGTTGGCCCTCCCTTTTTATACGTTGGTTCTGATGGATTCCCCTAGTTATACACACAACCTTGTTGTTCGTTTGTGTGTTATGTGTGTACGTCCGTTTGAAGGCGAAAGCAGGATGGAGGGGATTTGCAAATCCCGTTCGTTACGGGTTACTACCGCGAGATCTATCGGGGTTCATTATGGATTTACGGTACATCGTATAACTTCGTCGTTGCTGGCGGGGCTCTCGAGAATTATTTCGTGTAGCTCCTCCACGCATGTGTTTCCATAACCATGTTTACGATATGGTTGTATACGTATGATATCGGGTGAGATGCAGGGCGTAGCGACCGTAAAGCTTCGTTAAGGCAGGTTGGTCCAGCGCTCGAATCACAACACACATACATTTCTCTTTTCTCCATCGACGATCTCTCATCAGTCTACCGAAAAGTATTTTACCTTTTATTACGATAAAAACGAATAAACATCGATTGAAGCATTTTTCAACACTTCAAAAAAGAATCAAACTGCGCTTTTTCCGATTTTATTCTTTCAGATTCCAATTTTAATAAATTAATTAAATTATATTTAATCGTTATTTACTTTTCAAATCGATTTTTGAAAGGGTGTCAATTGTATTTGATGAAAAATGCAAAGATAAGAAAGATCAATGAAAATATAAGTATTTTTTCAGTGTTGACATCCTGATTATTGATTTGCCATACAACTTAGCGATGTCGTTCTCAACGATTCAATTAACGCTCTATTCGTCTTCGTACACATCGATTACATAAACATACATGTAATTCTCTCATGGTCTGTCTTTTGCTCTCTCAACAGAAGTCCCCCCTTTCAACATATCAGTGGAGCTCTCGGGCTATTCTTTGCTTTGCATATACATACGCAATGATCTAACGTACGGTTGCAATGAACAGAGAATACATCGAGAGAAGATTAAACATGCGAGCAATTCATTAGGGGGCTTCTTCTCGTTAGCTGACCGTTCACTCTTGCGAGCGACTCTTGTGGTGTCAACGTACGACACTGCATGGTACCTAACAATTCGCCATCATACATATACACGTATCTATATCATGCAAATGCACACATACGCACGTGTATATGAACATATGTACTCGATCTGCAAGCATGTCCGTAAGTGTCCGTGAATTAGACAGAGCGTCCACTTCGTGTCGGAGTCTGTGAGATCAGGTGGATTCTAGTCCAACACGGAGCTCGGAACAGTTCCAATTATTCCGAAGCTCCTGCGAGACACCCTCTGTCTCGTACTTGTTAGCAGTCGCTGTGTAATAGAACGGGAGTGTTCAATCGTGCCCGACAGACTTTACTCTCACGACTCCTCGCGTACAGCGTTGCTTCGGAATCAACAAGAGAATTTCGTTATAAATATAGACGTCTCCGGGATTAGGATTAAAAAAAAGGGTTCTGTGACAAGCAAAGAGTTGCAAAGACTTCATGTTTTGTCTTTATATATGTACCTACATATATATTCACGTTTACGTGTACATTGGAAGTCGTTGAACGAGATGCGGTGAAGCAAAAAACTCGAGCGTCTTTCACTAATGCCCATAGATGAAAGTCACTTGTTCGGTGGAGATATAATACATAGACGATGTACTCTGTTGTTACCTTACTTTCCTACGTGTGTATATACACAAACTACAAACGCATGTATATCGTTTGTGTAGTAACGATGGGGAGAGAGAAAGAGAAAGAGATATATGTTTAAAAAAATGTTCCTCTCACTGTCTAACGTACATTCTTCGTCTTGGAGAAAGAAAGAGAGAGGCAGAGAGAGAGGGAGAGATCAAACTACACTGTACATATACTTATAGTCTCGATCCTCGATAGTGATTGATGATGATTAGCCGGCGATTTGCCGATAAGGCAATGTAACAGCGCGCGCGCGATCAATATATACAGACAGAACTCTAGGAGGAAGGCCTCGATCGTATAGCAACGATATGCTGTATGAGAACGATATAATATCATTATGAGGATATTTAGCTTAAAGTTTCTTTGTATATATGCGTAACATTCATCGTCCGAAAATTACTGTATAATGACAAAGAGAATGACGCGAATGAAAATTAGTTCAAAGTTGAGACCGCGGTATAATTGCGATCAAATAGATTTTTCAAACATATTTTCCGATTCTTCGGATATTGAAGATTGAGACAAATGTTTTCAATTAATAAAATATGCTCTCACGCTTATCATTAACGAGACAAGCTTGAAAAGATTTTTTTTTTTTGCGAAAAGCTTCTCCAAGGAATGTTTTTATCTTTTTCTTCAAGAGTTCATCACTGGTTTTGGAAGCAAGCACGTGAATGACCATACACACACGCTTCAATCTCTCGGGAGATTTCTCCTTACACCTTTTATCCCTTTTATTCGCGAATATACGTCTCTCGCGATGTTGCTCTGTGGTGGTCTTCGGCGTTGAGCGAATGGCCGTTCGGAGTGTCTAGTTAGTAGCGTGATTCAGTTGTGTGGCCACCGCGGGCGCTCACACGATCTCTCGCCTCTCAACCCGCAAGAACGAAGAGCACATATTGAATAGGCCGCGAACAGGACTCTCTTTCACTCTCACAGGAAAGAGGAGCAACCGGCGTACGTCGATCGACGATTAGACCAGCAGCTTGTTCTTTCCGATCGCAGCTAAATATCTCAAGGCGCATATATGTTCTTCTTTATATATATATACACAGCTATATCTATTATATGTCCGACGGATTTCAGTACATCCTGGTCTCGCTGTCAAGGGGGTAAAGAACCTTAAGAACGAGCGTGCTATACAGTGTATATATGGCCGATCCGATTCCCACCACATAAGCATAGTCTTTGAATTTTACTTCTATAGCAAACACATATGAAGGAACTATTTCCAATAGCTAACAACAATGTATCATTCTTTGAAAAGTAAAATTCCATGTCTTAATGTGATAAGAACATGAACTTTATTAACATTAAGAAAATGAGAAACGTTTGATCGATATTCGTTCCGTTGGTAATTCTTTGTACACTTTTTCAACTTTCGATACGTGAATCAGGCTTTCGAACTTTTATTCATTTTTCAATGTTATTAATTTTAAACTATTATTAATTGAACGATCGATTTCAATATTCTTTAAGAATATGGCTCACTATCTCGGGGCCAATAGAAATTGAAGGTACACTGTGATTAATTACGTACTAAAAATTGAAAAAGTGTTTCATAACGTGCGTTAATAAAGGGTTTTCATTTTATTAAAAGAAATTATAGATTATGTAATCAAGGTTCGATTAATAATGCAAAACCGCCTTCGATTAAACTTGCATGAAGTGTCGAAGCTTCTTCCAACGAAAAAGATTGACCTTTTAATTGAAAATTTCGTAATTAGGTTTTCGAAAGGCAATTTGAGCGTTTCTGTAATGGGTTGAAAAAGTAGCTTGTGTTAGAAAAAGTGAATATATTAAGGTGAGCTGTCGATCGTGTTTTATATGAGGAGTGGAGCACGCCCCACATAATTGCAAAATTATCTAAGAGAAAAAATGTATATATGGCATGTAACGTATTATAAAAGAACGGGCGCGTTCTTGATATCGTTCTCTCTCGTATACCAAGTATGTGGACAGTTTCATTAAAATTTATTTATGAATAGTTGGCAAGGGCTCGGCAGTGTGCACCTCGCCTAGAAGCTGCCTTTTTCCATCTCTTTCTTGTGTCATTGTCGCGTTGTTGTTGCTCCTGTCGCTTTACTTTTGCGTAGTATGTGTCGCGAAAGAGCCCGAGGTGTGTCATTGTCGCGTATAACTGCGCGCGCGCGCGTATATACGTAATTTGCTCCACTTATTTTTTTCTGCTTCTATTCAGCGGTAAACGATATTACAGCGTTCAGATTCGCTCGGGCCGCTTTACTTTCCCATTCTCCGCGAGTTTATAGTCCAGTACTTATGTATCTACTGAAATTTGAACCGCGAGCTTGGGTGAGAAATGTAATACCAGTTATTGAGGAAAAAAAAGACAAAATTACTATTGCCACCTCGTTACAATATATCAAAACGACAATTAATCAATCGACGGCTTGACTTGTTTTTTATAATTCGAATGAATTTTTTTCAATTCTTTAGCGTTCTTGAACTTTTACATTAATGAAACATTCATACAAGAATTATTGAGAAACCATAATCCGTTCAAATAATTAGGATTTACTTTATTGATGAAAAATATTTTTATCCAAATTCGTTCTTCTCCTCTCCATCGATGATATACACATCGCGATTATTCTCGTGTACCGTATTACGAGGACATCCTGCGCTGTCATTAATACATCAGCCGGCGAAGCGCCTGTCGAATACCATAAACTGTATCAAGGAAATTGAGATTGACGCACGAACCTTTGAGACGTGACATCCACACACGAACACGATTCGCTTCGAAGATGCCTACGAGCAATTTGCATGATTTGCATGACTGTGAAATCTAAATGCGTGAATGTTTAAATCTGTACTATATTTAATATTATATTAGATCATTAAATTATATAGATATTTAATATTAGACCATAGTATTTAGTTTGATGTAAAATATGTCAATTGTATTTTTATTTCCACGTAAATAATTGAGTCAGGCAAGGAGAGTTTAATTACACTTGTCTGACCTGATAATGACATTACTACTGCTTCTGCTTTTGTCCTCCTTCCGAAATCGGACAACTTCCACCTGTACCAATTTTTTTACAAAACGTTTTTAATTAGTTTACACACCTACTCGATTTAACGAAAGTTTATGTACACGCGTTTCTCAATGTAGACGATATGATCTGTAACAACAGACATAACGACATAAAGTTACTAGCCTTACCTTATTTGATCGAGATCTATCAACCACCTCATTACGAATAACGTTAAAGTATAACTATATGGAAAATGAAGTATAGTTATAATTCTAAAGGATGTGAGATCGTAAACTCTCTGTGTGGACTCTCCGATATGCCAAAGGCTAATTTATCGGAAGTCAATAGTCCATAATTCATTGTCTGTCTCTACTGTAGAACTTGATGTATGTGTGTATGTGGTTGTCGGGACGTTATTCCAAAGTATGTATCACATTAGCTCGTACGTTTGGGTACGTCGACTTAATAGTTCTTCGCGTTCAGTGCGTAGGACGTGGTGTGTAATAAGTATTAGATCGAGTCTTATATTTGATGCCTATATCTACTAACGGTACATAATTTTCCTGTGCCAAGAGTAACAAAGCCGTTTTAATACTTTGCGTTAACTATGTTAGAATTTTATTCGAATATCAATCTTGTTGATTGCTCTGTCCTACCGCAATACGTACTTTGTAGAACTCCGTATAAAAGTAAAAACATCTTTTTCGTTGTTGTTTCTATTGGAGAGAAAAATGTGAAATTTCGAAACTACACAGTGTATAACTTTTTCTCTGCAACATGAGTAAAATCTCGCCGTTACGACTGTTTGCTGCTCTAAACATCGTTCCACTTTCGTTAAGAACGTGCGTACACACCCAATTGAGAAAGAGAGAGAGAGGAAGGAAAAGAGAGTGCGAGACAAGGGTGGGTACGCGGGATAAGGAGAGTTCCGATATGGTCAAGAGTACGGCCGTGAGAGTGATGTAATCGCATACTTGCGATCCGTTAATGGTCATAATTAGCATTAAATATGTTATATTATAGCTCGTGCGAGCCTAACTATGTGTACACAAGAATATTGTACAATCATACGTACCAGGTGTCTGTTTATCGGGGACAGCATTAAACTTGTGTCTTTACGTTCATGTTATATTTATGTAAAAAATATTCTTAGCTTTTGTGCTATTCCGAGGTTGCGAATACAAACAACTCAATTGTGTTACATTCTTCGTGCAAGAACCATGGAGAATAATCACAATAACTAATTATCGTTGTTTAATAATTAAATGGTAATAATGATAATTCTTTAAGAACTTGTTTATCAACAAGAGTCATAACCAAAATCTCCGTCTTTTCTTTTAGCAAAAACGACTGGACGAAGGCTTCCATGTAGAAAAAAAATATATCACGCAACGATTATTCATTAACAATATAATAATATGAATCATTGCAGTATCAGTGATAATCACAACGATGATAATAATCAGAATAATTCTTTGAGCTGAGACATTTATTAGAGAGCCCTGTCTTTAGGAAGGACGTCTTTATAAACACCTTTGCGATGAAACGCTTTTTCCTCGCTCCTCAAAGTTGTGGACACGTCAGTTCCTTGCTACTGCTATCATCATCGCGTATAGCCGGCAGCCAGTGAAGGCATATAAGTGGGAGTATAACTATAAACTGTTGTGGCTCTTGGATTCAACGGACCATGTATCTTGAAACCTACCACCGTGGATCATGCAGAAAGAGAGAGAGAGAAAGCGCCAGGGCTTTATTGAGCTCCTCTCTCACCCTCGGATGAGCGCGTACGGCCTCAGCAAAGAAAGATATGATCTTGCCCATATTCCCTCACTTCAACCCCTTGCCGCCGCCTGCATCGCAGGCACACATCTTATACAGTATGTTTGTGTGTATGTGTATGATTTCATCCCACATTTTCTCTGTCTGTTTTGCACACTGGCTAGCGCCGAGCTTTTGCAATTTATGTACTTTAGCTGAACGAGAAAGTGAGAGAACGGCATCACGTTTGCACCTCTCTCGTCGAAGACCCTGGAGGCTTTTCGGCGCGAGAGAAACCACCACGGAAGCTTTATCTTCTTTGCCACAATGTTTCACTTCATTCTTTCGCTCGTTTTGCATTTTTCTTCTCTTATGTATAATGGGACTTGTAGAGATTATCCAGTGATTTTATTTGTCTAAATGTAAAATGATGCGAAAACGCTGTCCTAGCTTAATAATCCTTAAATATGTTGATTAATTCCTAAATTTTTGGTTCTTGATATTTTCAGCAATCGTTATTTCGTTATGAAGATCTGATATCACATGAAAGATTTCGTACAAGATACACAGGTTTTGATCTCGGCCTCTCATTACTTCCTGCTGATATGCTGAATTTTTATATAAGAAATATAAATAAGACTGTCTATAACAGTTTCTAGGGATCTTTCAACCACATCCACAAAGATTCGCCAAATCGGAGCCCCGTCGACACGATCTTTGATACAACGTGAATCTGGGAGGGAGAGAGACAGAGATGAGCAAAAAGAAGAGTAGATAGTTGATGATCAGCGTTGGGAGATTATACCCGTTTCACACGGACGCCTGGGCGTGTCCGACCGTTTAGCAAACTCGTGCTTTGATACTGACTGAGTAACTAATATTACACTGTACCGGTGTATGTATGTATATATACATATATTGAAGTGTTCATCTTTTTACGATCTCTTCGTAAAGTAACGTAACGTAATCAGGAATAACGAGAGCGATATTTTCATCAATGGTACCTGAAGGTAAAAAATGAATTAAGAGTATGAGAAAAGAGAAAAAAAAGCCAATCGTTTGGATACAAGATTTTTTTAAATAGTGGTTTAATAACTATTGTTGATAAGCCCATGAATTATTTTTGCAAACAATTCAACATGTATAGCGTAGTGTACACTTTTTAAATTTATATAAAAAGACTTGTGAGTAATAAATATTAGCTCGCTAACTAGACTATTAGTGAATTTCTCAAGTAACAGTAGTTTAGCGAGTTTATCTTACTAATTCCCTTATTAGGGTGACATGATAGGAAAATACACGGTACGAAGAGCACGGTGCGAATTGGATAAGAGTAAAATTGATGCCTTCCCTTTAGTATCCTATATATCTTGTCTCAGGGAGAATTTCTTGCGTACGCGAGCACTGTCTTGGGGGTGCTATATATACATACACAGAGGCACATATACGTATATAGATATATGTATATCTTGATGATGATGGTGATGGTGGTGGTGCTCAAGAGGATCGATGTGCCACGAATACCCGGGGCTAACAGCAGCAACTATACACAGCAAAAGCATCTCTTGCCAGCAGCGTGCCCATCGACTCGAGAAATAACGGTCAAGATCTCGACCATATAGTCGTTTCCTCTCTCTCTCTCTCTATCTCCCTCTCTCGTGGGTCTTTAGCTAGTGATGTAGCGCATAGAGTTCGCCGGTCGTGGGGTTCAGGTTCGATTCCCCGATACTGACAAACATATTGCCTTATACCGGGGCAGAACAAATGGCAATATATATTCCGGAGTTGTGCGGCGCGCGGTCTCATCTCTCCCTCTCCCCCCTTCCCCCTCTTGGACCTCTTTGCCTCTTCCTCACTCTTTTGCTCTCACTACCTCGAGGGCTCTTATAGTTGCGCTCTTCTCGATCCTTCCCGCGAGTGGTGGCTTCAAGGATCTTCCCGGTGGGTAAGGATCTTCCCAGGTTCCCATGGGGCCAACACAGCAAACCAACAGAGCTAGATATACACTAACTCTGTGTTATATAGCTCGCGGGGTTAGACACACGGGAAAGACTTCTCGGATGTGTTTGTGGATCTTAGACGTAGTACCATCTTTCTCTTCCTCTCTTCCTCTCTCTCTCTCTCTCTCTCTCTCTTCCCCTTTCTGTCTCCCTTTTTCTTCCGCGCGAATTAAAGGCCCAGGACCAACGAAGGAGAGAACTTCTCTTGTATTTGCTCGAAAGCACCACCGAGAGTGCAAGAGGGAAACCCCCCATAGCAGAACTGCAAAAGTTGGCTAGTCTCTCAGCCGCGTAGAACAGCTCTCCCACGCGGCTGTACTAGACGCCGACGCCGCCGGTTCCGGCACTACGAGTTTGCCTTCTGCTGCTACTTCTACTTCTGTTCCCGGCAAATCAACGTCCCTTCTCTCGCGAGAAACCGTGCCGCTGCCGTCCCAGCCGCGTGTGTATTCCAAGAGAATCCTCTCTTCGTCTCTCGCTTTCTCACTGCGCCGCTACGGCCGTGTCTCTTCTCTACAATTACCGTAATACATCGTCGCGCCGACATTGCCAAGCGAAATCGACCCTCGAGGCTCGAAATACTTATATATATATAAATATCTATATATCATGAAGCCTCGGAGACCTGGATCGATGATTCGGTTGTACAGCAAGTACGAAAAATTATGATCGAACTGTCACTTATTGTTTTCGTGTCTTTTCCAATAAATATTCTACTTCTGTGAATCTTGCATATCCTGCTTCATGACTTTTTACGGCACTTCATTTGAATAATTCGGTATTCTACAATAATATCAATGTACACTAGAATAATTAAACGCGATTTGATATTTATATTATTTTCTTGCCATACAAAGTTAATCGAGTGAAATTCATTATAATGAAGAATGCGACCTGAAGTTTATAATTACTTCATTGGTAAACCGTCTCAGTAAATTATCTTCGATCCAAATGATCGACGTTTTTTTTTACTCGAATAAGATCATTTATCTCGACGAACGAACTTTATTCCATTCGGCAAGCAATACTTGCCAAGCATTTGGAAGGTTAATAATCCCAGTCACTGATACCAAATCTGCAGCTCCAATTAACATCAAAGAGGGCTGAATTACAACTCTTCCAGATTGTTCTGTACTGCACGTGCGCTCATACGAACATATATACACCCCGATACATATAGATACATACATATTGAGTGTGAGAAACGCGTTTGCAATTCCACCAAGATGCTATTAAGACTGTTCCAAGGTGAACTGGCTGTACGTTGGTACACTCAATTATACTGGGCTCTTCGCGAGATAAGGCAGCCGATAGGGTGCGAGTACCCTCTCGTCGCGATATACACCACCATCACCGTGAACCGTCACCAGCACCGCGGTGCGCGTCATCGGCATCGCTATTCGATCGGCTTTTTTATCTCTCTTTTCGCTCTTGTCCGTTACGCAAATTTTTTTCTACCTATCCTGTTCCTAGATTTATACTTTTATGTTGTAAATCAGCTGAAGATTATTATCGAAACATTCCTCCTAAATATTGCACATTTCCTTGTCCAATGTATAAATAGATAAAATGAGAGAAGAGGGATGTCCAAAGTTTGCGAGAAATTATTCAATGCAGTGCAAAACGAAAAGAGATCTCTCGTTCTCGTCTCGTTGCACGTATAAAGAAGATACAAATCTCTGTTGTACGAGATCGGTATTGTTAATAGGATAATCATTATGGCTGTGTATGTGTATTGTCTACATATATATTTATACTTATAATTGTAACATTTGATGCTGAGAGCGTTGAGCGTGTAAACAGGTTGTCCAGTTGGAAAACCGGTGGATCGCGCGAGGCTCAAGGGATTCGACGCGCTGTTTGCCCGAGAGGACATCAGCGAACCGCCATAAGCCAAGGCGGTGCAAGGTTTCTGATGCATTGCTACTACCCGAGACTGCGCTGTGTCACGAGAACGAAAGAGAAGGATAAAGATAAAATAAAAGAAAAATAGAGAGACAAAGATGCCCGGAGAATACGGATACGGAGCATGGAGGACACTACTAGCTCTTCTCCCGCGATGTTACAAGTCTGAAGAATTCTTTCGTTATTTCTTTGGACCTCTTTTTCATACGGTGCGCTTACATGAAAGTGTTCAAGCTTCTTGATGTCTTGCCAGTTCAAAAAGATAGATAGAGAGGGTTCCCATATAGTCCCCTATGTGTGTTCGCATAATCATCCTCCCGTTGGAAAGGCTCCGCCTGAGGATCTTGTGAATTTTTTTTTTTTGATCCACTTGAAAAACTTATTGACAATATCTATCTCTACTTGACTCGATTCTTGCCAAAGAACTTTTATAATATACGAAGGTGTGTATCGGTATAGCCATATAAATGTTTGTAAAGATTATGACCGGTCCGTGTTGAAAATATATGTGACACGCTTGAGTTATACGGAAGAGGGATGAGACAAGAAGCACTTACCCAGAGGAGGACGAGCTGTGCGCGCGCGCGACAAGCCTTGAGATGTGCTTAGAACCGTTACACGCGCCAATAAAGAATGGAAACGCTCTCTGGAACACTCACCTGTAACAGAAATGAAACATAGGACAAATTAATATACAAATAAAAATCAATCGTGCAGTATAAAGTGCAACGAAGATGAATAGATGGATCAAGAATCCAAATGACGTACCGACTAAATTAATTAAAAAACAATTAACCTCAAATCTCTGAATGACAGTGGACAAAGAGGTGAGAAGGATCGAGCGCGAGAAATATGAGGTCCGAGTCAAATACGTTTGCTTTCTAGAAGGAGCTTAATAAATATTAATAGAAGGATGTTGTCATAACAAAAATAATGAACGCACACCATTCATCATTGGTTCTCGTGGCTCTTACCACTTTCATGTAGGTCTCTGCCTCTTTCTTCTTCGGTCAAACTATCTCACTCGATATTTCAAGCTTCAGGGCCTTCAATATCTAGTGCTAAGAGTAATCAGATATTACATCGATTACGGAGTATAGATTTAAAAAAAACATTATCTTGTATTGTGTACGATAATTGACCAGTTAATCGTAATACAAGAAGAGAAAAGAGGAAATTCCATAAAAGGCAAAATCTTTCGAATTTATATGTTGTTGAGGTACCAGATATATGTGATTCTACTTTCGACATATAGAAAACATACTCTTTCTTCTCCTACTCGATAAATCGATTCGAATGGTTAGCATTGAAGGGTTGAGAGCGCTTAAGCACACTTGTGTGCGTGGCATAAGTTATACTAGATCAGCTTATTGCTCTTCGGGGATGTTCGAGCGGATAGTATAGAAGAAGAAGAAGAAGAAGAAGAAAGAGAAGAAGACGAAGAGCGAGCCCTCCAACACGCCGACCAATTCCGGTTCCCACGTTTACATTTCGTGCATGCGCAATGCTGCCGCTTTTACTGGCGGAGACGTTCTCGATGTAGTATACGTATATTTATATATACATATACATATGAACAAGTACAGAAACATAGGGATAGAGGAGAGACTCAAGGAGGATAGTATAGCTGTGCGGGTAGCTCGTTAACCGCATAACGGTAGGTCGCGCTGCAGCATTGCACGCTGGTGCATCTCTCGGTGGGCGCGAGAGATGCTACGTGGCGCGGCTCTCGCACACCGACGTACCTGCTGCTGTTGGTGCTGATCCTTTAGCAAAGGACTAGACGAACGGGAGGAGAAGAAGAGAAAAAGAAGAAAGAGCAACAAGGAACTAAGCAAAAGGATGGGAGAGTCCCGAAGTGGTAGAGTGAGAAAAGATCGACGAGAAGTCTTCATGTGCTTGCCAGTATCAGCCGAGACAGTCTCGAAGAGGGATTACACGAGAGGGGTCATATAGAGAAAAAGATCTCTCACGAAAGACAGAGAGAAAGAGAGAGAGAGAGAGAGAGAGAAAGAGGGACGCGGGACACCACCAACAGGACCTTGACTTGTATATGAGGGTCGAAGGCAGGGATTATCTCACCAGACTAGTGAGAAAGACCCTACGATAAAGACAGAGAAGAAATATAAGAGAGAAAGAGAGACAGGAACTAGAGTTAGAAATTGTTGGTACCTGGAGGGCTATCTACGAAAGATGGTAAGACGGAAGGGATAAATAAATGAATATAGTGAGCTAAGTATCTCTGCTGTGGAGGCAAGAGAGGGTGGTATATTATATGAGGGAGGTAGCACAGCGCGTATATCAAGTACTGGTGCGTGAGAGACCAACCGCAAGAACGTTGTCTCATAGTTTTTTTACGCTATTACACACCATTCTATGCTTCTCGAAAGTTACGCCCTCTCATGGATTCTTCCTTTGTATTTTTTGTCATGTAGATTTTTACTATCATTACGAGAAAGATGTTAAATCAACTGGAGGTGTCCAAGCAAAAAGAAACGTGCTTAATGCCGATATCATTGATTGAATGGGGTGGGAGTGTACACGAATCGTTAGTCGTGTCTCTCTCGTTTTTTTGAGCCTCTCGAATTTATCATACATAGCTCAACAACAAACATATACACCTGTGTTAATGTATGGATGGTGATGCTCACGACACGAATGAGCCCAGAACGCGAGAGATGCTGCGTGAGAGAATTTAGCTTTATTCAACTATCGGCGAGCAACGTGCTCTCTCTCTCTCTCTCTCTCTCTCTCTCTCTCTTGCAATGTGCTCGAGTTATACGCGACAGATTTATCTAGGATCGGTATACGAGAAGAGGGTGTGCTTAGTCTTGAGAATCGAGTCCAATGGTTGCGGCCCTATGTTAATTACTCGTGTATAAGGTCCTATGCGTGTATACTCTCAGTAATTCATGATGTTTAATAAATTGATCTGGCAGTCAAGAATGAGCGAGGGAGGAGGAAAGTGCAAGGGAGGCCGATCTGGCACTTCTTCGCTCTCACGAAGGGCTGTGCTACGACATGTATATAAAACTTTACTTACATAAGTATATGAGCAGGTTTAAATTGATGTCAATGAAAAAGTGTATCTGTTTACTCATTCAAACGTTCAAGTAACACAACAAGTTTTATTGTTATTCCGACTTTAAGAGCAATTAAAGTTTTTATAAATCGAACGATGGTCAATGATCAATTTTCGTTTGGATATTTGTTTATGAATAATAGAATACGGAGTTTTTTTTTCTTTTTTAAATAATTTTGTATCTAAGACTTGCGATAATGAAGTTAAATTTTTGCACGTTTTACGTCCTCCGTCTAAGAATAACGGACTATCAAACGTATACTGAAGTCTCAGGATTGAGTCTTAAGCCCTCTCGTAATATATATCCAGCTGAGAGCTAATGAAGCTTCTTCTATTCGGTCTCTTGGACACGTATTACGCCCTGTCTGTACATGGAATGAATCTGAAAGATTTCTATAATAGTACGCGCGGTGCCACCCTTTTGAAGCCCTGTACTTTGACCAGAGATAATGAAGTTTTGGTTGCAAACGTATTATTTTCATAAGAGTCTTTCTACAGCATAAATATTGTAATGCAGAAGCTGTTCGTGTAGACTTACACATTTGAACAACACACATATATTCTTATCCGTATATTTGATGAACCGCGAAGGTGAAGTCATTTCTGTACTGCCGGCGAGACTCGTAACAAGTCTACCTGAAGAAAGCGTTTTTCGCATCCCTCTCAAACGTCTCAATGTCTGAGCTTCCATATATCCTCCTCGTCTCTCGTGTCTGTCCGATGGGTATAATGAATCTTGGCCTTGAATGAATGCATTTCCTTGAGAGTTTACTAATTAACGCCGTCAGCGCCATCACCTCACGTACGTATTACGTGTTGTATGCGTGCATGTATATATGCCTTCGTGAAGTGTATGCTATGTGCTCTCGTACAAGAAATATCCTCCGGTTGTTAAACCTCCACGAGTGACTTCAACTCGAGGCGCCTTTCCGCCTCGAGGTGTTTTACAAAGGGAGAGATTTGCGGTGAATTCTCTCATTCAGTCGCACTTGCATTTTCCCTGATCTGGTTTTACATTCGCCCGTGGCTCGTAACTGCACGTCCATTGTTGTAAATTCAACGAGCCGAAAAACAAACTTACCCACGAGTAACGTACCGTCTCGAGGAATAACCGTTAGCACTCTACTACCTGAGTATTGTGAACGCTCAACATATCGTCTAACCTTTCGATTGTTGCAAGAAAAGAGTGGATTTTAAATGCGCATTTATTAAAAACTGGCTGTTTTTCATGTTAGAGAAAAAAAAAACACACCATATATTCTCGTTAGACTTGCGTGAACTGAACGAGCAACTCGCTATTGCAACATGACCTTGCAGTATTATAAGACAGTCCGTATTTACGAATGACAATTTAAATTTGGTTATTGAAAAAACAAAATAAAAACTATCAGTTAGATGTGAGTTAAGATTTTTTTTTTCAACGTGGCTGACTTCAGGTTTATTGCGGGACGTCAGTAATTTCTGCTTCTTGTTGTATAAATTCATAGAGACACAAGAGGGATAAATTAAGAATCGTTGTACGGAAGAGTGTCGTTTCTTGTCACTCGCTGGATAGAGGGACCACGCAAATTTCTACAGGTAATCATGGCTGCCACTCTGCCGCAACGAACGTTCTTTCCCTCTACAGTATTCAAGCTTTTATGTACATACATCAGCGCCTAAGTCTTGTAGGCTTTTGCTCCGTTGATTGTAATAAAAATCAGTGGATCGCCATCAATCATGGAGAATTAGAGAAAACGGCAAAACGTTCTATAGCGCAGTACTCGCTCTATTGCTCAGTTTCATCGTCCCTCGTGAGAGATATGTCCGTTCGCACGAAAGTCTGGTGCGCCGACCAACACGGCGACGTCTCTCCGCGTCGTGACTCGTTTTTCGCCCTCCTTCCCTTCCGTTCCCCAGTTCCCCCTACCCCACCTTGAAGAACCGATGAGATTTTCTCGTTATCCGCGAGCCCATGGACCCCTCAGCGAGTCTATCAGCGTCTCTCGCCTTCTCTTCTCCCTTCTCCATGCTCGGTCATCATCTCATCTCTCTTTCTGTCTGTCTGGCTCTCCCACTTTCTCTCTCTCTCCCTCTCTCTCCGCTCGCTTCGCCTGTATGGACCAACTTGTATTCACCTCTTCCGGACGAAACGCCTTAATCTCTTTTCAATCCCATTAGGATATACTTCGCGCTGCGCTGACGCGAGAATACACAGAGAGAAAGAGAGTGAAGACTCTGTCGCTTCGTTAAAATTGACTGACGTTGCGGAGGATTGAGCGAGCGAGAATTCTTTTTCCAGTTGGTCGCTCTTCACCAAATGTCCGCTTTTAATATACTCTCAGTTATATTATGTATATGGTTCACGTGAATTCAATGCCTTTAGCATCGTAGATAATCCATAAGCCTCGATACTATCTCTAGCGATGAATTATATCAATGACGTTAAATAATAAATAAAATACAATCATGTTGTACAGAATTGTGTGAACAGAAGCTTTTAACGTTTCATGTAGATACACGGATAGCATTGCGTGGTTAACAGGTCCTCGGAGATTTGTGATCGTGGGAATATAGCACTCGACTGTCTGCCCTCAGGAGACTTGTACAAACGGCCTCATATAAAAACCCTAATGATATCTGATTGCTCCTCATTCATGATGATACCTGTGCGCCTGTGTTGCACTCCTGCCTGCTTCTCTATATATTCACATTACAATATGTATATACACGTATCGTCAGGCAGACGCTTTTGCGTTATGCGCTTGCGGCAGATCAGTAACTCTCTAGTGCGAGAGCGTATGCTCCCCAAGGGACTAGTAATAATATTATTTATATTTCCCCTGAGCATCACATATCGACGGAAAATCTGATTTTCTTCAGGAGTCTTTTACAGATTTCATCATTCAGTTATTCGTCTCTAATGATTAACAAGTAATTTATTAACGGAAGAACTAAACCGTGTCAATATCGAGCCACTTACTTAGTTTATTTGATTTTTATCATTCGTCAGTACTTTCATTTTTGGTATTAATGAACCAGCTAACGAACATGTAATCCGATGAACCATTTTACCAGGCATTTATGGCTCCCACAAACTCCTTCACTCTCTCGGACCAGCTATGATTGATAGTCAGCTGCTTTTACTAAACGTTTACTTCTTACAGACCCACCTTCGTTTAAATGTTCAATTAAATATTTTGTTAACTTCAGTAAATAATAATGATCAAACCATAAAATACTATAATTTTTTATTTATTTATTCGTCAGACTATAATATTTTGGACGTGGACTACATGAAAAATATTCATTTTCCGTTGCTTTTATTGTTCGAGCTGAAAATTCGTGACGCTAAGTTGCTGCAATGCGAGTGATGAAAAATGTTTAAGAGACCGTACTCAAAGAGACGCTCGAGGCGAGCTTCCGTCCTCGTCGTGCTTAGGCACGAGACTATGGTCCCTCTGATTTTGTAAAGCTACGTACAACAAAAGTCCCTGGTACATTTCATGCTGTGGGAAGGACCTTGGCGAGCTCGTTCCCAGCTTGTCCCACCTCGTTTGGTCCCAGTGGATTGGCATATAACTCAACGTTTTTACTCTCTAGATTTTTCTAATCGAGCAAAATTGTCTTCGGACGCGAGCGACGCAATTATGGGCTCCAACAACCAGAACGTTTGAATATCATGACCAAACCGAAAGATTAATCGTTCTGAATCATTGACAATAACGGACAATGGAACGTTAATGTAAAATGAAATATTGTCTCAATGACTTTGACACTTTGTAATATTCGTAAAAAAAAAGAAATGGTATCGATCATTAATATTGAAATCATATGAATCCGTAGATTATGTTGGAGTTTTCACTGACGGAAGAAATCAGAATGAGAAAGACGAGAGAGACACGAGGCACGATCGATAGATCACAGATCGAACAAGATTCTTCGCCAAGATATTCGCGCTAGCAGATTGTCAAGATTCGATACGGCAGGTATATTTACAAATTAGATCATCTTACGATACAAGCAGATGTCAAACACCAAAGTCTCTGATTGCATTGGACACTTGATATATTCATAGGTTGAAGTTAAATCAGAACAAAGTTTCACTGAAGTGAGTCCGGTTACCGATCAATACACTTTTCAATGTCAATGTGTCACTGAACAATCTTCTCAATAAGCTAGTGATGTTGATAACTATTTTATTTTATATTTCTTGCACGTTGGTCATCAAGTCAACTTAAATTCGTTTTTATTTGCAATGAAAGAAATATCGAAAATTGTGCGTTCTTCTTATGATGAAAAAACATTCACTAATCGTCTCGAAATGGTTCTCAATTCAATGTCGATCTTTTGCTTCTTCAAGTGTCGATACCTCCATAAAATTATGATGAGCATTGTTCAATGCCAGTTGAGCGCGAAAATCTTTCTTTCATAAAGCCTCTGTACTCCTTTTTGTCTTTGAGCTATTTGTTTAGCGCGATCCTGTAACAAGATACGGCATTCTTCTCGTCATCGCGAGTCTTTGCTCCGAGGTGAGCGCGTTTATAACGTTAATGACGTGTTTTTAATGACGTGTAAGAGATTATTACAGGAACACTGAAATATGTTGCGATCTCACTCGTGTGATGTATGTATGCATGTACACAAGATCAATACAAGCGTGTTTCGTCATGTGAGATGGGCGGTTCTTGATGTTTGCTGGATTCCGATACGTAGACACGCCAATGGATCATCGTTTCCCACGGACCCTAAGTTATCTCCAGTTCTTACAGCTCACGATCTCTCAATCCATGCTATGATAAATTCCTTTCTTTAAGCTCGCTAATAATAGTACACTCTCAATCACGGCCAGGAAAATCAGCAAAGAAGGAGTTTTTCCTAAAATATTATTATTTTTTTGTTCCGAGCCTTGAAATAGAAACGCAGGGTAATCAGAAGTGCTACATAATAATCCACATTTCAGTTTTACTGAGGCAGAGACAGATAAGAAAAAAATCTTATGTATTCATCGCAATGCACACCCGCTAGCAACGGTGTTATCGGAAAATATCATCGACCACGTCTACCGGCGATAAATAACGTCGATGTTAATTATCAGGAATTATTACACTCTCAGCATACGAACGTAAAAGATTGCCGACACCGGGGAGTACATTATCTCATTTTGGATATCTCGGTGTGATAAGAGAGGGTGGAGGTGAAAAAAATCTTTTATTCTGTGGATAGGCGAATGAATTATTGCTTTTTGAAGTCTCTCTTCATCGAGAATGATAATTGTACTGGGGTGATTGGTGATTTTATTTGGAAGCTGTCAAAACGTTGAATATTTTGTATAGTAATCAGAAAAATTCTTGAAGCAGCATTCGCTGGGATACGATGAGGGAGGAATATGATTTCAAATGTATGTTCATTGGTTGAAATTTTTCATAAGATATTCTTACGAAGCAAGCAACAAAATAGCAAATACACACGTTACATCTCTGTATAGATGTTAAGTGTATGAGCAAAGTTTGGAGGAAGGGGAGATATCCAGAAGAACGGGATTGGCTAGCGCGGAGGAGTTACGGCTAGTAAGAGAGGCGCGAGCAAGAATCTCGAGGAGCTCTCTCGACACGGGCGACTTTTCCGATCGTTGAGCGCGATCCACAGCAACGTCTCAGCGTCGAATGGCCCCTTCTCTTAGGAGGAGCCTAAGTACGAGTTAAGTAGGTCATCCTATACGATATCTTGCTCGACGTGGTCTCTGCGCTTCGTTGAATCTGTGAGCTCACGAACGTCTACCTTCATCTTGCATCCGCAGTAAATAGAAGTTAGCAGTGGGTTGTTTCAGCCAGGACTTAGCGTGTTATACGTGATCACACACATACATATAAACTAGCGGTAAATAGCGTTCTCTTTTCATATCCCCTGCCTCCGTGTAAAAGTGGGGGTGGAACCGAGTCTCTGAAGAGGAACGCCAGGTGAGCTTTCGGTCATCTTCCGATTGGCTGACTACCCCACGGTATGAGACTTCACGAGATCCTCTCGTTTCTCTTACGATAACTTATCTGTGTATATTTATGCGGTAAATGGTACGTGCGATAAATTCATACAGTGGGTGGGAGGCAGGGACGCTAAGGCAGAGAATGGAGAAGATCACTACAGAAAGTACCGGCATCTTCAATGCGAGCTCTCTCTGTTCAGACCATGGTTTATTCGGTTCATGCACACTTACTCACAGACTGGAACATAAATACCAAGCATCAGTATTAGCACCGTGTCACTAGCAGCATCAGATAAATGTATAATTTCGACGACGAATATATATTTAACGTTGTAAATCTCGCTCGGTTCACCGCCAATCAAACTCTCAATTAAGCTATGCGCTTCTGGCTCTTGGCTCTGATACCTCGCCAATCTAATGGAAGCTTGATGAACTTAACTTGCGCACCTCACACATATGTCACGCTAGATCGTCGACGTGAACACGGAAAAGCGTTTTAGATCTTTCCGTATAAATCGCTCTTCGAATGGGCAAATTTTGGGATTTCTGTATAAATAGATTGACCGCGTAATGGCTTTACTCAAACACACCCCTAAAACCGATTTTCCATTCTCGAGGATTATTTATGTATCACGCTCAACCTCTGTCATCTCGAATATTTAGAGCATGAACGACAACGACACGTGTGTTTCAATCACAATCGTTTTAATTTTACAGCTATAAATAATTCGTTCCATTTCATAGCCATGTTGAAAAACTATTGCGAGTTGCACTCATATGCTAAGGCCGTAAACTGATGTAAATGATAGTAGAATCATACAATCGCTAAAGTTTTTGTTCTGCCTATCATCAAATTGTTCGTAATGTTTCTATAATTATTATTAACCTGTGAGATGAGAAATAATCGAATGCTAGTTGCCAATAGTGCTGTAGGATCAGTTATTTAAATTTTAATGAAACTGTACCGTCGAAAGGAAGAAACAATTTGATAAATTGATCCATATTCGAGAATACGTAACGAAGCAGCGGGAACCACGTTTTATCGGAGCAGGCTAAACTCTTCGTCGTGCTGACTGCACCATAAATGTCAGACTATGCATGAAGTAGCATCGATTCATCGTGACGCGCACCTGTTCGTTTCCACCTTGCTGCGCCTTCTAATCTTTCTTTTTTCGTTCTACCCCGGGTCTCTCAGTATCCCGACAATTTCAGAGCTCTCGGACGCCATAATTAATGACGCCGTTCGCGATCGCAAGATTTGACGATTGATAAATCCCTGTTGGATTTTCGCAACGCGAAATGTAAAAACGTGCATGTGTAAAGAAATCAGCAATCAGCAATCAGAGGTCAGTCAAGCAGAAAGTAAAAAGTTTAGACGTAACAAAAATATCATTCCAGTTGAAGATTATACCTCAGGCTATTTAACTCGATACTCCATCCGACTGCTATGTCAAGGGTCAAAAATGTTGTTTGTTCGTTTTCACCACCCCGAGTACATTTATCTTTTACCCTCGAGTATTAGAACCGAAACTTGTTGCGGAAAATATGTTTCCAAAGACTTTACATTGATGTACGGTGTGAGGCGCCATGAAAGCGTATATCCGCGTTTTAATGTGGACGCTTGCGTACATCCGAATCATAAAATAAACGTCGAGGGTTCCGCGCGTTAAAGATTACCGTGAAAAATATGACGAAGTACGCGTTTGGTTTGTTCATAGTTATATGGTTTTATATACACGAACATATATATATATATATATATATATATGCTTGCATATATTTCTACAACGTGTACGATATCTTAGAGCATGCTCGTGTATATACTCGTACTTATGAGAAGCAACGTTGAAAACGGGCTATGCACACAGGAACTATAAAACAAACCAGGTTCTCAGTCTTCTTTCTTTCTCGCTCGTGTCTCTCGGGGTCCTTGTGTACAAGATCAGATAGTAGCCAACGGTAACTGATACAGCCGACCGCAAGAGAGGATCTTCCTCTTCAATTTTCACTCCGCGCGAGCTGGACCATCACGCGGTGTTCGAGCTGCCGGGTTATTTGCTGATGCGTTGCTTGAAATTTCGCCGGTCTTGGCTCGCGCGGGCGCGCGCGCGGGGGCGCGAGAGACCGGTCGAGCGCGACTAATCGCGTTATCTCGAGTTAACCCCCATGACCGGCAAAGATCTTGGTTCGATAAGGTCGTCTCTCGTCTTCTCGCGATATGGCAAAACAGCAATGGCTTTACACTGTACCACCAGAAGCACACGCCTTTTCATGGATGCGGATGGATATATATATTTTTTTATACATACGAAGGAATATAATATGTATATATGGAGCCCGGTAATGGCTACAAAGCAGCAGCACTCTCTGCTGAGACAAAATTGAAAGAAGCGATGCAGTTAACGTCTCAAAAAAATACAATTTAGTTTCGCTCTCCCGAAGAATATATTCTGAACGTGTAGGTGTTGTTACAAAATAATAGGATGTTTCTTTCCAGGTCATTGAAAACATGGGAAAAGTATCATTCCGGAGGAATGAAAAATATTAATTATCAAAGAATACATGAATGTTATGGTGTATAAATTTTCCCATAATATAATGGATTACAGTATGTTAAGTGATATAATTACATTTTTTCGTAGTTTGACCATGATTTCTGCCGCGCAAACACGCGGTATGCGAAAGAAACTGTCGAACAACAGAGAAATGAAGCAGAAATCCGCATTTGACGAGCTCTGCCAGCTTCAAACACAAATAAACAGAACGATTATTTTTTAATAATCTCAGTTGTTAATATTCATAAATATATTAGATAGGTTGATGAACTTTCCTTAAAAAATAATCGTCTTTAGATCAAACGGAATTTCCGCAAATCTAATAAATCAAAAGTTCTCATCTGCATGTACACGAGACAAAAAGAAAGTGCGAGTCATTTAATTACGAGGCTTGCATTACCAACCGTCATGAGGAGAGTCGGAATTCACGTGGGAATACACGAACGGGGATGATGAGAGGAAAGAAGAGAAACAGAGACCAGAAGGAATGAGAGAGAGAAACGGAGTAGTGTAATTCGCGTCGGCGAGGCAGCGGCACCGGAGGATATGAGTAAAACGAGAAGCCGGGGGTCATTACCGGGGGAACACCTAGCATGACTTATGGGTGTGTGGAACGAAGAGAAAAAAGAGAGAGAGAGAGAGGAGGAAGGTGTAGCAGAGTGCCGGACCGGATCGGTCTTACTCTTTTCTTCTTATACTTGTGTCTCGGTGGGCAACGAGGAGAACGTGAGAAGGAAAGGAAGAAAGATGTGGAGAGATATAGCCGCTTCTCTTACTGAAGCTGGTAAGAAAATCGCTTATGACTCTCCCGACTAAAAGAACAATCGACCAAGAACGTATATATGCACAAACGCTCGAATGAGATTCTCCACATTGGCTCACGCGGTGGATAATTTTTCGGTCCTTAAACACGGCCAACTTGAGTGATACATAATATATGTTTCCGATCATCATTAGGATGGATTCGTGAATTGTAAAAGCCGGCTAGTATGGATATGGCTTGCCAAGAGCTACCGGTTTAAAAGTGTTCTTTTACCTTTAATAATCATTCATGAAATAACAGATGCAAGACTCGTGGCTCTTGGAAAAAATGTAAGAGTTCTTTCTCGTCTCGAGGCTTCAAATTGAAAAATTACCGGTCTCTTCCAGCTTCCCTCTCTACATTGCTTCTCACACTGAACCAAATTACTTTGTGTGTCTGTGTTCGGAAACTTTTCTTCATTTGTATATGGAAATATATATATATATATTTCCTGTGAGCTTTTTCGTCCTCGTGCATACTCCAGTGGGACTTCTTTTTACCCCTTTTTTCTTCGTATCTCCTACAGTTTTGCCATTTCACAGCTTTCGTCGCTCATACATCCGCCCTCTTTTGACACTGATTCCCAAACTAAAGCCAGCTGCTTGTGCTCGCGATCTGTAAACCCGGGTGGGCGTGAAAAAGATAAAAAAAAAATCGAAAGAACGATAGTTGAAGGGTTCACGAGTGAACGGGGGTCCACGGGCGGACGAGTTTGATAAATGGAACCGAAAGAACAACGGTTCTCTCTCTCTCTTTCTTCTTCCGGCGAGTTGCTGTGATTTATGAGAATATGCGCAAGTAGAGTACTATATCTGTAATACTCTGTATATGGTACATGAAAGAGAGAAATATATATATATATATTCAACGTGAACATTTCGGCGACGAGAAAAAGAAAGTTTGGCAACGGTTTTGAGGCCGGACAAGAATGTAGTCGTCGATTTTTATCATTTTTGACAGATGGAATTGATTCTGGCAATTAGAAGGCAATTGATCTCACAGTGAACCAGTTTGACTTTTTTTTCAATTTATTCTATCTTCGCTTAATTTATTTTCTTTCAGGTTTAGATATTACTGCAATGTTTAATATAAGATAACCGCATAAGGTATGCTGTGTATATATTTGTATGTCAGATTTTCTGGCTATTGGTTCCCAATTAATTCTATCGCTAATGAGACACTCGTGAAACGGCGTCACGGAACAAAACGCGAAAGGACGAACGCGCCCGAGTGACACACCACTTGGTTGGGCTTCTCTAAGCATTACGCGAACCCGTTTAATGAGCACCAGCAGCATTTAGCTCTCTCGATCTATGCACCGAGCACTCTCGAGGGATTGTATATTTGCTCGCGTTGTTGAACGTCACCCTGTGCTTCGTAATCGCGAGAGGTACTTACACGCTATTAAATCGCGCGGAGACACCACCACTCACCGATAAATCATCGCTCCTCCTGTTACTTCGTAATATACATTTTGACTCCAAGAAGTTTGCGTGGCTTCTGAGATTAACGAGACTGTGATGTGAATGAAACCGTTCCACCCTTTCGCATAGTGTTCGTGAGAAAAGATTTATTCGATTTAATTCTTTCAGAATTTGCATCATGTAAATGATCTACAACAAAGTAATGAATTTAATGAATTCGACCACAAATTGTTCGATTTTAAAGAATGTTTCATTCTTCAATGTCTCGTATATGAGCCTAGTATTTATAAACTAACTTTATCAGCTTCTGAAAGCCGAAAGCGAAGTTATTAATTTCGTAATTCACGGCTATGTTGTATAAGTGTTACTTTTTTTCATTTGGTTGAATAGTTTAGAGTTAATAGACGATAGTTCGAGACGAGAAAGTAGGGACCACCCCTGATGCATAATTTAAAGCTTCAGCTTAGACCGAACGAATAATTGAAAAAGAAAAAGAAAATAAAATACGAACAGTAACGATTATCAGTTGAGGTGACTGTTGAAAAATTTCAAGGTGGAGAGAGCACGTCAGAATTTATTATCGCTTCAGAAATGAAAAGAACCTCGTGCTACACTTATATATACCGTGGCGTGCTACTATATGGCCGGCGGTGTAGAGGCGGGGCGCGTGCCGGAAGTCTTGGAGAAGAACAGCTTGAAAAATTACGGATGGGACGCGCGCCCTTCCTGAGACTCTCTCATCTTTCACTATCACGATGTATTTACGTGCGCGAAAAATCGTAGCAATGTATAACCGCCTGAAGTTTCGAGCTGTCGGCGAGCATGCAAGACGCGTCATTTTGTAATTTGGTGGTTGTCGGGAGATTCTCGCCGATCGAACGAATACGATCGACGAGAATTAAATAAAAAAAGGACTCGATCTGAAGTAAGTAGAGAGTGCTTGAGGAAACCTCGTAATCAAAGTCTGCGGGCTTCTCTCTCTCGAATTATCGCGATCAATCGACAACCAATGTACATCGTTTCATAACTATAGGTATATGTATATATCTTTGTCTTGAATTTACAACAGAAGCAAAAGAGTAAAAGGGAAAGAAACAGAGGGAAAGGGACTCTTAATTATTCACCAGCCACTTCGAGTCTTCTCCACAGGTGATCGATAACCCTGAACTACAGATACGCACCGCCTGTGTCAGTTGTTACGTTTATTTTTTTTCACTCTTTCACGATTCTACCTTTCCCCATCGTTTTGCCCTGGGAAGTGAGATACCGCGTAACATGAATTTATGACAGGGTAGGCCTACAACGAGAAAGTGCGAAAAGAAACTCTTTGCTGTTAGCAAATACAGGACAGAGGGCGTGTTCGAGGAGTAAAGGGTGCAACAGAATGAGTTCGGTACAGGTATCTATCTATATGGATTTACGATTGGAGAAAAACAGTATGTACACTGAGAGAAAAAATTATTGAATTTGAAAAAATGAATTCATTAACTAAATCAAAGTATTATTTCGATTATTTATTTGTTGAACCAAGTGTATGACTGTTCATTCAATAAAATATTGTTACGAATCTATTACTCCATTAAATTAAACTCTTCTTTAATAGTACCAAATAAATATATCATAGATTTGATTGAATTTGCATTCATTGGATTAATTACATTTATTCCATCATAGACATTGGATTATTTGAATCTAAAAAACGACTTCAATGTGAAATTTTTTTTTTCGGACAAAATTACTTCTTTGAAAAAATTCATCATTATCCTACTTCAAAAAATTGTTTTATTAAAATAGATTTGATTGAATTTGCATTCACTGGATTAATTCTATTTATCGCACCACAATCTTCACGTTATTTGGATGTAAAAAACGACTTTAATATATAATTATTTTTTTTCCTAAATGCGACAGTTTCATGTATTACTCTTAAATGTATTACACGTAAATAGACAATTCGATAGAGAGTGAATATGTGCGGCCGTAGCGCAATGGATACCGCTCCCGACTCGGACACCGAGGGTCTCGAGTTCAAATCCTACTTGGATCAAATTTGTTTTCTTTCATCGTCACTGGACCTGCATTACACTGGTGTTAGAAGTTTCCGAGCCAACAACACGTTCACACAAATCTAAGATGAATAGCCCAAAGCGTCACAAACAAGATCAGCGGTACAGGCAAAATCTACGAAAAAATTCGCAAGAGAGTTAATATATGTGACCGTAGCGCAGTGGTTAGCGCTCCTGCCTCAGATACCAAGAGTCCCAAGATCGGGACCTATTTATTTTCTCTTATCATCACTGATTTTTTTTTTCCAGTCAATTCCTTAAAATTTTGTTTCAATAAAATAATTTGTTAGATTCAAGCAAATTATTTTATTGAAACAAAATTTTAAGGAATTGACTGGAAAAAAAAATAACCAATTAAATATATAAGGGAACCAATCAAATATGTTTTCACAAATAATGAAATAAATGATTTTTTTCTTTCAAAACTACATTTCATTGGTTCTAATAATTTTTTCTCTCAGTGTACACATCGTCTACCAAATGTGGACAAGAAATTTGCAAGTACAACCTGTCTCTCGTCCGATATCCAAGATGAAGAATGGGAGAAAAAATTCTGTACATGATATATCGATGCATGCTCTGTGTGGAAAGCTCTGCATACCGCTATTACTCATCTCGTTATTAATCGGTTTGGCTTTTTCGTAATTTCACCAGTCCGCGCGCCATAAATTCGTCGATTTATTACTGAATAGGTAGCCTCCAGTTTTGTGCTCATAAATATGCAATTTTTTGTAGAAAAATACTTCGCAGCAGCCGTGAGGATTTACACAGTAAACAATCAACACCGATTTGTTGATTTCGTTGCAACAATTTTTAACTTAATTTGAGATAGTAATCTCGCCAGATCTTTTTTTTACATAATTTTTTTGAATATCCAGATCTCATTGAGGACACTGTTATGAAACTACTCGTAAAATTCCAAAAAGATTGATCGCCTTGTGTTCAAGATATCGGTAATCAAAGATTGTACAGTTTCAAGTCCGTTCTTATTATAGGAAGCACTGGAACAATTCATATTCCACGGAAAAACTCCAAAACTTTGTATAGATTTTGTTTTCTTTTTTCTTAATTACTGTGGAACATATGACGAAGTTTATTTAAGTAACCAGGAACTTTCAACCTTTTAGTTTCGGACTTACAACGACATAAATTCTGAGGTCTGTGTATCAGATATGGTTGAGGTGGTTATTTCTCAAACTCCAAACTTGATATTGGCCATTTTTCCCGAAAGTTTGAATTTTTTACACTCTCATCTGAGAGAAAAACTAACATAAAATTATTCCGCCATATTACTTATTTATTAATTTTTTGTTATTTTTCGACTTACGTACGTGACGGTGACGAGACGACAACCGTAAAAATCTCAATCACGCAGTCATTATCAAGTTGGAATTATTTTTTTTCCAAGTGTTACCCCATGATGATACAAAATGTACCGACGGGTCATAGAATTTTACATCGCTTACACTTCATAACCATCGAGAACGTGCCTCGTTATCACCGTCTTTTGATTCATGGTTATCGAAGCTGTCAAATCTTTATAGCCTCATCCTAGAACTTATGTTCCTATAATACTGAAGAAGATTTTCACTCGTTCTGACTCACCACGCGCAATATCACGCCAATATTCCGGCTAATAATTAATTTATATTTGATTGAACGAAAAATGTAGGATTTCCTTTTAATATCACATTCAAGCATGCCTCAGGGTAAATGTCGTTTGATGGGTTTTCTTTAATGTCATAAAAATCGTATTTCCTCCTATAAACAACATAAAAGTCTCATATAGCTTTACGCATAAAAAGCTGGGTGATTCTGTGCAGCATTGCGTGAACGAAGGGTGCATAAATTTTGTATGTCTCCTGAGACGAAGTTAGAAAATGCCCGCAACTTGTATACTGTACATATACAGATGAATTTATACTGTATATATATTTTGTACGCGACTGCGTTACGTCTTTAAAGGTTAAAATACGAATACTGGCGCATCCAGAGGGACACGACACGGTGATGTTACGAAAAGAGAAATGCAGAAGGTAGAGGGGAGTTTATTTTATATGCAGCGAGAGAGGCACTTTTCGTATATCGAGAACGGCCAAGGTATAGAGGTTGGGGAAAGGGAGGGGAAGGGGGAAGGGCAAGAGGATGAGTGCGCGAACTCTCGACGCTTTACGATATTGCCTTACTCGCGGGACTGTTAACTCCTGACTTATCCAGAGACCCTCTTCTCTCGCACGGAGGATAAGACACACGGCGCACGCTCGCATAGCGGTTGACAGCGTGCGGTGTCATTAGAATTTTCATTGCCGCAATTACGGGTACGCGCACTGGGCACACATGTAATTGGCCTCCCGTGGTGAGATTCCCCCGACGACGGAGACGACGACGACGATGACGACGACCAGTCTCTCGAGAAAGGGAAAGAATTTTCTTTGGATGCGCGCTTGTATGTGGCTTTCAACGTATATTTTCTTCGCGGTGCCCCGCACGAGCCGTTTCCTCCTTCTCACTCACTTGTCTTTCACTCTCCATCTTTCTGTTGATAAAGAAAAAAAAACCAGAAAAAAGAAAAAGATGCAGAGTGAGTTTTCTGTCAGATAGGGAGCGAGAACGGTCGTTAGAAGATTTCCACGGTCACGGAACCACCAACGGAGATATGAGCTCGCGTCTTTCTCCCTATGAGCTTGATCTCGACAAAACTCACTCACATATTTCCTTTGGTCTCTACATCCAAGCATATTCGCTAAGTCGTTTGCAACGAGCAAACGGCTGTACGTTTGTGTATAAGTCTCTGTGTTTTTGTGACGAAGTGAGTACTCATATTCCGCACAGTTTTTTTTTGTGTGGTAAAGAAACTCGTAAGAACGTAGGCACAGAAATTGTTTAACTTATATCTACGCGAAGTACTCGCAAGATTTCTCTCTCTTTCTCACTCTTTTCGTATCATCGCTTTTATCACGATATTAACAACAACCACGAGTCCAGAGAAATGAGAAACAAAGAAAAAATAACGTGGGTTCAGCTCGAGGTGACATTAGTGGCTGCTAACGGCCTTTCTTGACAGTGATTAGACGAGATACCCAAACGAAGTCATGTGCAATATATATATAAGCAATTTAATATATCACATATGTTGCGCATCTTATCGCGAGCTAATCTCTCCTGAAAATATAGTTTACATCAATATGTAATTTACGAATAAGTTTCAGATAATGAGACTTTCGTAAGCCGGTATAATTTTCTTTAATCATGTTAGTGTGCCCGTTTCTGAGTTTTTTTTTAAATAAAAATGTAATTTATCGTTGATGGATTTTGTATAAACTAGAGCAATTCGAACGGATCTAAATTTACGTAAGAATGTCAATCCGATGAGAAATGAAGCTTATAATATTTGGTGAGCTGGATAGTTCTACCAGTTTATTCAAAATCTCTACTTGATGGATCACGAATTAATAGGATTTTTCGACTAACTCGGTATATTGATCAACTTAATTCGAACGTTTTTTTTTGTGTAACAGGCTCAGCCAAGGTAATAATGAACTTCGACGAATTCAACCGCGTCTTAAATCGTTAGTTCAAGCATTTCGTCGCGGCAGAAAAAGCCGAAAGCTTTCGTCGAAAGTCGGCAAGTTGGTACAGTGCAGGGAAGCAATATTACCGAAGCTCTGGTTGCAACAGTGTGTATACCAGAAGATTACAACTCCACAGTCCGATGTTCCGATGGAAGGTAGTGCAAGAGTGAATATAGTCAGAACTGGTCGCATTGTTCTCTGGGTACGATGCCGGCGTCGCCGTAGCGAGATGAGGAGCGGGATCGGACAACTGAGCGTACCGGCCTCTCATATTTTCCTCGTGTATTATAAAAGCTATAATACACATGCTATACAGGCGCAGTATCACCAACAGCACCGTCAGCAGCAGGCGAAACACAAGCAGAAGCAAAAGTGTATGTAGCAGACTGGAGCGCGAGAGGAGCCATGCAACTCTTCTCCGACGACGGTACAGATGCAAATGCTCGTCCTCGTACGTGCTCGTTTCGCGAGATTCCGTTTGTCGGCTGCCAGGATGAGTCTCAGCCACGGACCATTGAATTTATATTCCCAGATGAAAAGAGGAAACTCTCTTTGCTCCATACCTAAGCCCTTTTACCCCCTTCTCCTTTCCTTACATTTCTCTTTCTCTGTCTCTCATCGTTTTGCAGGCTCATGCACTGACTCAAACCGTTGCTGCCGTGATAGTGGCAGTCGGCACCCTACAGAATCGATTCCATAGAATCGAGCCGCTCTGTCATTAGAAATGAAAAATACTAAGGTGGGGCATGCCGAGCATGGAAGATATTTTCCCCTCTTCTGTGATCGAAAACGAATCATAATAAAGAAGGTTGAAAGGCGCGTTACACACGGCGTGCCTTCCATAATTATAAATCATCCATGTTATCTCATACGATTGTACGATTGTCAGCGATACGGCGGATTCTAGTACTCACAAACATTAGCGCACACGGCAATATCATAGATCTTAAATTATATAGAAATTCAATGACAAATAGAGCTACGTTCGGTAAATCAAGAATGAATACGCTTCCGCACCTTAGTCAAGTGCTTCCTCGTTTGTTTTACCACTGTTCTGTCTATGCGATGATAAACGCAACCACCACAGGGACTTGGATCATTTGGCACCGACTCATAGGCGCCATAAAATCGAAGATAATCTATGTCTCACAAATGGTCATGCAGGAATCGAGTACAGTATTTTTTTGTTGTCGTCTATACAGGAAATTGCTGTAGGACACGTGATTCAAATGTAAATATATTGGAGGGATTTTTTTTTGTTTATTTACCCGCTTCCCATCGACTGGATAAAATTGAGAGAGGCAAGATAATTAACCGTGAATTCCAGCTTCAAGTGGAATTGATAAAACTTATACACTGGTAGAAGACAGTGCGCCTGAAACAATCTCGGATTAAATGTTCTTGGAGCTTTATCCGATAGCATTAACCAAAGCCGAGTGGGGAGATATATTTCCATAATCAGTGCAGTTTCTATATAAGAAGATGGATTATTAGTCTACGATTGGTGAGTTACATTGAAGATACAAATACGTAGTCACTTTTCTTCCGCCACTCTTTGTTATATTCTTGAGATGTTCCGTGAACAGCTGGACTGTTAGTGATATTTCCATATTATTGTGCCGACGTGGACAGTTTTGCCAAATATATGTATACAAACTACGACGTAAGGTAGATAAAGAAGAAGCAAAAGAAGACGAAAAAGTGGAATAAGAAAAGCAGCGCATAGTTAGTGGCACGAGTTAACATGTGACGCGGGTAGAATACTAAAGTGTTCCAAGAGAGACCCCAGAGAGAATAAGGCGAGGCAAGTAGTGGATCAACAGCGAGACTCATAGATATGCTACTATACATATATATACCCGTTCCCTTAGTGCATTCTACGTGTAGTATGCACCTCGCGAAGGACTCAACGAGCCGCTCCCGCTGAACGCTCCATATAGCTCTGATTTGCCCGTTCGTTACGCGAAGGAACGTCAGGAGGAGTGCGGTTCGTTCTTTCACCCGGTGCATCGTTCGCCTCTTGTTTGAAGCGTTCAACTCGAGGAAAGTCAACTCGTGCGCACACACGAGACTATACGAGTTGAATGGTTAATAGCTTACGAATCGGTATAACGATCGAATCGCAACCACACATATACAACTTGATGTTGGAGAATCTCGTTACGCCCACGCATCAGAAGAATCTCATTTCGTTGCTCGTACATGGAGACTATCGATAAAACTTAACAAAGTAGGATAAGCCTCAGCAAGTATTATCGACATTGCGCGATGCCAATATGTTCAATCCCTACCACATTTATATTTGTGTTGGTATTCTCGACAAGGACTAAGCGCCAGGGCTTTCGCGAGTTGCTTCGTATGCCAAACCAATATACACATACGGTTTATATACCAGCTCAGATCTGGCTGATTTCTCGGAGAACAACGATAGAGACAAGGGACGAGATCCTAACGTGGAATTTGGATTTATTTCTCGAGGTCTCCGGCGACGACAACGCCGTGCACTCGAAGAACACGCCGCGGATTATCCGGAGAGGGCCGTTAATCAGAACGGTACGACCGGGCGCGTGTATTTTGCTGCACAATGCACTGGAACATATACCGGAGGAAAGGTAGGCAAAAGCGAGACGAGATGAATCTTTGCGCTACTGGTACCCATCATGGTCTTGGATGAAGCAAGTAAAGTAATCCTTTTTTTCCACTTTTATCATATAAATTATTTAAATCAATGACACGTTGTTTATTGTATTGATTCCGCTGATCCAAACTTTGAAGCTTTTGTTCGATGACGACCCTACCCAATCTGCAGCCGATATCGCGAATTAACAAAAAGCCTGTGTGGTCAAATTATGATCCTTCAAATGCCATTAAAATTCTACTGCATAACGTACAGTATGAATGTGTTCAAGGATTTCAACATATTCGGCATGTGGTTTACTCGTACAAGTGTTGGGCTGTTTGAATATATTGCATTTACGTAAAACTTATGCAGTATCACAGTCGTAGTCCCGGTATACCTGAAGATTTCAGAAACCTTCGAGTCTGGGTGCAGCCGGTGCAGATCTCTCTTCTTACTTCGCTGTTCTTTTATCCTGTTGCACTTACTGTTGCGCATCTCGCATATAGAGAAGTTGCGCAAACGAAAACTACCTGGAATCGTACGGCGATGAAAAAATACTAATATATATGCTGGGTATACATATACGAGTGAGCAAAACTCCGCGAATGAGAGGGATCAGTACTTGTATATACGCCGAGAAGATGACGATGCTCGCGAATGCGAGCGACAGGCCCCCGCAGACTTGTATCTCTCGATTTTATATAAAGTCGTATGTAGGAGCGGCGAATGTATCGTACCAGCAGGATCGGTAGTAGTAGTAGTAGTAAGTAGTAGTAGTATGCGCTCGCGTGCCGTAAATTTTCGAGCTCGTGCGCGATCACCGTATGAGCTCTGGGTACGTGTGCCACGAGTTTGCACGAAGTGTGCCAGATATCTCTGCAGCAGTTAAGCTCGTGGCGGGCCCTCTCGCCAAAGAATCCGGCGACTTAAATGACGATGCATGTATGAATTTGTGTGTACGTTATATCTGTGATGTGCTGCCTCACCGCCGCCAGTTTTAACTTTCGATGATGGGCTCTTCACTGCAATGCTCGGTATCGAAGAATCGCTGCTCCTGCTCCTGATGTACCCGGAATACATAGGTAGGGCGCGAGTGAGAGTAAGAGCACACATAGCTCTCGCTATTTGGAGAGATAAATAAATCGCGAAGTAAAAGACGCCGGAGAAATGAGTCGGTAGAGATACTTTGCTCGCGCGAGTACGGCCTTCGACATTTAATCGAGCTCTCTCGTGAATAGACGTTACCCTGAGTGCATGCTCTTAGCAAAACGTTGGCGTCGATCGGGGCATCGTCGGCGATCTCTTTTGCCATATGGATGCGCACGTGGATACGGTTATGCCGCACCCAATTATATATGTATGCATTAAGCACATACATACATCATACGGATTGAGAAAAAAAACTACAAAATTGAAGCTAACTCATCATCATGTATCGTGGTGTAGAATATTGCACATTGCTACATCTACTACATCTTAAACACGTGAATCGGAGAACAACGTTGCAGAACCTTAATTAAACTTCCATAAACAATGATTTTTAAAGCGGTTAAACGTTTTAGAGGAATTTTGAAACGAACAAACGATTCTGTTGTCATCATTTTTAGATAAAATATGACATTGAGCTTTGTGAAATCTGACATGTAGTTTTATAATAATTTAGACAAATTACTTTGAAAAAGTGACGATACGATCAAGAAGAATGAAAACAGTTCGAACAATTATGCAGTAACTATAAATAATGTTGAATTCGCATGAATTTTATTTTCATAGATCAAATTTGTTTTTCCTGTGGTAGTCGTAGCTACGACAACGGTCTGTCGAGCCATGAATGGGGGGCTACGTTATAGAGTTCATTTTGTATATGAAGTATATATTAGAGTGAGTCAAACGTATACAACTTATAGTTGTTTTATATGTAAGCCCATAAGTCGTATAAGGCATAGCCTGGAGTACCTGTGCACGCGGGGCACGGCTCCAGAATCGAGCGATCGAGCGATCGGGCAACCGTCGAACAGTTCCTGGTTCACCTGTGCTCTGTGTTCGACCTTATATACATGGGTTAATATATGTATATATAATATACGTCCGTGATGCGCTCTTCGTGTATTTATATACATTTCACCTGGCTGCTGCGCCACTCCCGCCTTATGGTACCACCTCCGCGACATGCCGCCTTTTCACTCCCGGCGCTATTATCAAAGTTCACGTTGAGGACGCGCGCCCGCAAGCGTTCGACCAAATTACCATATACCGTATAGGTCAGGCGGGTACGGCGCAGGAGGGGGCGGTGACGTTTTGCCACAGCCTCGAGTTAGGAATTGTACGGTGCTTACCTGCTTGCCCTCGCCACATCAATGTACTTTTTTTCACGTTGTTCTATGCGTATGATTCATATTTGTTCCTTATGACTCTCTGAAACCATAGTGTATCAAGGTGTGACGACATCAATACCGAAGAGTCTTTCAACACTCGTGGGTGGACTCATGATGGTATAACTTTGAACAATGATTTTCTAAATAACGCTATTCTTCTCATGTAAAAGCTTGAAAGCTCTTTCTTTCACGAGAATACAATTGCGTATAGCAAGGAATAATGATTATCAGCTGCGTATGTAGTTAATAATGATGTCATAACTCTACGTGGCTATTGAGTATTTTATATTTCACAAAAGAACGACCAGTATAAAGGGAGATAAAAGAACAGGCGAGTTTAAAGCTTATGGATGTGTTTGAGGTATAAGTGGGTATTAAAGACGATGGAATATGCACGCGGATGAAGTATGACCCAATCAATCTTGTGACGCCTCCGGAAGTTTGTAGCATCGCACCCTTCCCAGGCAAATGAGAGGACAGTGCAGAAAGAGAAGGGAGTTTTAGAGTGAGTGAGGTATACATAGAAATAGCTTAAGATTAACCGCAGCATTGCAAGGATATAAGTGCTAATATGTGTGGAATTATTGTGTATAGAAGATGCAAGAGAAAGAGGGAAGACCTCGGTTGACCTGCATGTCCGACCTGATATAACAGCGTCCTATATATATGCACCTTTCTCATAATATACGCCACACACAAAAGCCCACGTGAATATCTACAATATACACAATGAAACATCCTGAAGTATCTTCTACAGCTTTGGCGCTCGGTCAATCGTTCAACGATTAAGCCCGGAGAGCGCGAAGCGCTGCCTATAGAGTAGTCACCCCCGCGTAACAATTTTACGAAGCTCCAATTACGGCGATTGTCCGCAATGCGGGCATCGCACGTTCGAGCTGCTGCTGGCTCCTACTATCAGTAGCAGCAACAGCACGGCAAAGTGTCCTGGCACGTCCCGGGGTTGAGCTATCCCTTCCTCCTACCTCCATTGCTTCACCAACATTTTATAAACCCAGCACGATCCTTGTTCATAAGCCCTCCCTATTCTATATACACCCGCAATGCAGTTCGCGCAGTATATGAAGCGATGAACTCCTGCGGGCAAAGCGATCTACATATATTCTGTGCTCTCGTTTATTTAGGTTACACAAGGATCGAGAAACAACGCCCAATCGGACCTGTCACTGTTTCCACCATTCTATTTATCATTTTGGAAGGTAGAAGTTTGTCGATACCACATGATCTTTTGACCTCCGCGCTAGTCATTTTCATCCCTAAGAACATAAATCTATGATGCATATATAGCACACTTTATCATTCAGAAATAGTCATTGTCGGTTTTAAAAAGATGGCAAGTTGATAGATAAACAATTTCAACATCTTTCAAATCAATTATTCCGCAGACGTACTTGAAGTTTTTGAATGTTATGTTAGGGAACAGCTTGTGTGGGAGAACTTCACCGAAGCTGCGTTAGACAAAAGCGATTGTCCATACAACGTGCAAGCGTTTTTAATCTTTACGGTATCGATGTTAAAGAATATCGCTACGTCACTCACGGAACTGAACGAGAACGATAGCGAACGCGTATATCTCAAGATAAGAGATAAACGCGCGATATAGAACCTGGCTTCTATACCATTTGGTTTCAGCATCTATACCTATTCGTTGGCTTGAGTGTAGGTGGATGCTGGTGAGTTGTGCTGCATTGTCGGGGCGGCATACTATTAGAATACATTAGGAGAGAGTCTTCGTGCTGGATACGAGATGTATGAGACCGCCTGAAGACGCTCCAAACGCGTTAAAGCTTTAGCTGTAGCCCTCAATAGACCGAAGAATATGATGATTAAAGGTCCATAAGACCAGAACAGAGGGAGAGAGACAGAGAGCGTCAATCTCGCGTGCGGTCCTTGTTGTCCAGCAATGAAAGCGCACCAGGATTTCTGATCTCTCTGGAAATGGGGCGTATACGTTTAAGATGATGCAACCAAGCATGGATGGTTGTGTTTTTGAAAACTGTTCTAGACACAACGTTCATTGACCATCGCCTAAAATAAATGAACCATTTTATCGGAGCTGTGACAGGATATACGACGTGTACTGCAATTTCTGTCGTATAGTGAGTCTCCGAATTGTATATTCGTCCATTCTACTTCTTTACCTCTCGACCTTATTCTTCCTTATATTTTATTCCCTGTTTCTTCTAATCGTTTTAAAAAATCCTCAAATAATGATATTCGATCTTACGAAGCGTTAATATCCTTCGTACAATCTCGCACGCGCACGAAGCGTGAATCCGATCCACGTTTTTTGTTAACGATTCTTCGTTGACCTCCTCTGCTACAGATTATCGAGTCGGTATGTGTAAGTGTTTGAGGAGATGGAAAAAGCTAAGGAGACGGGGTTTCGAGACAACTCATATGGAGATGGAGAAATTTTATTGCCTAGTCAGCATGACTCCGGAAAAGGGGTTATGACCGCACGTGCGGGGTTATGCTCTCGTTTGGATCCTTATTTCTCAATCAGTTTGATACCGTACAATTTTTTTCGTATCAATTTGGTCTGCACACGAATAATTCGCAAGTCAACAAAATTGCGGGATTATTTTTCTCTTTCTGTTTTTTTTGTGTCATATACCGCAGTTGGTGTCAAAATTCGTAACATCAAAAATCTCTCGTCGAACTGAAGTCGAGGAGTGTTTTGAATTGTTGAGTTGCGAAGACCGTGGTATATATCATTTCGTCGAGGGTCATCAGGACTTCCATTAACCATCATCCTCTCTTCTCCGGCAGACACTGCATGCCATTAATGCAGCTCTGCATTATAAAATACATAAATTTCGCGTTAACGCCCTTCAGTGAACGAGGAAAATGCGACGGACGAGTAAATAAAATTTGTCACGAATACCTCATTTGCTTTTCTATATAGGCATATGTATGACGTGCTCTTATAAGTACGATGCGTGGCAGTTTAGTGAGCTCTAGCGATATCCCGAGAGATCCGCGCGTAGGAAGAAGTTTAAATTTACGAGGCTTGTAGAAGCGTTTCGTGAGATCGGTGTATACACATGGATTTACGACGATGATTATGTATGTCTAGGTATATATACAGACGCTTTGCATTAATTTAAGAAATTAAGTACTGCATTGAACGCACTCTTGCAGCGTTTGACCGCTACGTTTTGATCTCTTAGAGTATATAGTTAAAGCTGTCTGCCCACAAAGGAATGAAACACATATATTCCTCCGAATTTGAGTGTCGGATGAATAATCATCATGGAAGATTATTGTTCTATTTTTTTCGTTACAACAGTTCGGAAAAGGATTGCGAAAAAATCGTGCAGAGTATCGCTCGATTTGCCCGCGCGCCTCCTGCAACTCCCACGTTCTCTCGAGTGGTTATATCCACAAAAGAAAGACGTGAAAATAAATAGCCAGGGGGAACCGGGGGATATGCAGTAGAGCGCGAGAAGGGGGCCCTGTGGGAGCGCGCGCTAGCGGCCCGGTCGCCGATCGTGAGCACGCGAGAGCCACACGGCAGCAAAGCACACCGGGTTGCCCTGCGGTCGTCCTACACTGTTACAAACCCCCTGATCTCTGGCTTTTTTTGCAAAACGAGCTCACACTTGATTCTTTCTTACATTGTAGATAAAAAAAGGTACCAAAGAGAGGGAGAGAAGTGGAATTTACTTTTTTCCAGTACATATGACGTTACATTCTATCGAAGGGCTTAATAAATGTTTTGTTGTGCGTTGAAACGTTTCCGGAGTTGTCGATCTTGACGCCGCATATTTGGTTAGACCGCAACTTTCCCCAGAAGGCGTTCACCCGATATGTTTTTTTTTTTTTTTTTTGCAATGCATAGAAACGATCTCTTTCAAAATACGAAATTCAAACTGAATGCGAAGATATATGTGATTAAATACAAATCTATATGCATTGCAGTTCCAATGGTTTCCTTTTGCGCCATTGGCGAAAATACGTGAGAGCCAAATTAACACAGTTTGTGTCTATCGGAAGGGGACTAATCCTTAATTAGCGAAACTAATTGCCCGTTGACTCGCGATCACGCGGGTTCGTTCGTTCGCGCGAGTAAAAGGTTACGAGAGAGCCTCTCGTCGAGTGATTTATCAAGCTCGCGAGGTCTCTTTGCTCTTCCGTCTTAATTGAATGCAAGTCGGAGAGAGTAGTCGCGAGAATCTCGTCTCGATCTCTTTCGCGCGCGCGCAAAACAGCGCCTCTGATGAGACTTCGCGATCACGCCAGTAGCCGGCATGTCTTGTCTCGATCGTGAATGAACGAGGAAAGAAAGAGCGAAGAAAAGACAAAAAAGCGACGAAAAGGAAACGACGATACATGTTTAGAGTGTGCTTCGATCGATGGAGATTTTTATTTTCGATAGCATGATGCACTCTTTTTTTTTCTCACTTTGCTCAACCAGGATCTTAGAGGAATCGTGTCTTTTATAAAAATCGCGAAAGTCAAGAGAATCGTTAGCCCTCTTCTTTCCCAAGATATTAGATATCGCATGTACCCACGCCGCTCTCCTATAACTACGAGGAACGACGCTCACCGGTATTATCGAGAGACTCCGGACTTAACCGGAAGCTGCAACAGGCGAGAAACGTGTTGAGAATCGCGAGGGATTATGTAAAGCTATTGAGAGCAAAGAAATCGATAAAGAATGATGGTACCGTTCAAGTGGATCACAATTAAATCTTTTCTAGAAAACCACATCAATAAGAAATAAAACACGTTTTGTATATAATCTGTAAAAGATAATCGGCGAGGTCTCCTGGTGTTCGATTACTCTTCCGAAGATTGATAGTTATAAATATTAGCTTCTTTTTTATCCCATGAAAGATATTATTATAACTTAAGAAATCGGTGTAAAACAGTAAGTTGTTCCAATTATCATTGCAAAATGAGAAAGAGCGAGCAAGATATGTTGAGCATGATTATTACCAGACCACGAGATGGAAAAAGCAATCGAGCGAGAACAAATCTCGTCGCAGGTTTCACTCTCGTTCCGCTCCGAAAGCCTCACACGGAGAAGAGCAAACGATCCGGCGCGGCTTTCTGCTTTCATCCCAATTACCCTTCATCTTTTACGTCCTTCACCTTAGCCTCATCCAAGTGTGTCTTCGATACTCTGTGATCTTGGGAGCTCGTATGAATTTTCACGAGGAACAAGATAAAATCTCATGCCTTAAAAACACTATATTGATGTATATACAGCAATAAATCTTGCTGTCGATGGAATAAATTGGAGAGTCGAATTACAAACCACGAAACCCGCCCGAAGCGTCGAAGGTGTGTTCGACCACGCCCGTTTTTCCTCTACCAAAAAGAGAGGAAGAGAGAAAGAAGAGAGGGAGGAAGATGGCCCACAGCAAACGAGAGGTTATGAGTTTGCGCGCGTCTTCGCGGTAAATTGCATCGGTGCTAATAAACACGCAAAAAACTGTAATAGCTCGCATCACCCTGTACTCACCGGGCCACTGCCTCTCTCGTCGCGACATATATTATATCCATATATATAAAGATATGAAACTTTTGCGTTGAGGGTTTTAGCACTGTGACAAATGATTAATGACTGTAAAAATACCGCAGAATTGGAACATTAATACATCTTAATTGCATATCATTACTAAGTGGTTTCGCGATGATTTCGTGCGCAGTAAATAACCGCAGCGGGCTTATTCGCTCTCTTATTCCACTTTTCTCGTGCCGCAGCATTTTTTTGTGATCTTTGAATTAATTGCAATTTCGCATTTTTTCATCTCTCCATCTTTCTCTCAGGTTTTATTTATTCCCGTTAAATCTTTCTTTCGTTCTCTTCATCTATGTTTCCTCTTTTTTCCATACGTTCACGTTATAACTTCAGAGTGAAATGGTCGTAGACTATACTTGCGATAATGATAGGCATAGACCCTCCCCCTTGTGGCCGGGTCCGTGGGATAACGTGAATCTTCCTCGAGTATTATAAATATGTATACATAGACATAGTGTTACCTATATACGCGTTCGATATATCGCGTCACGCGATATATTTAGCCTCGTCGGCTCTGCCTACTGTTGCTGGATAAATTTATACAAGTTTAAATGACATTCCACACATCTTTCGGAGGGGAAAATGCATCAGTACCTTTGGTTGATATCTAGCTCAACGAGTCAACACAAAAAATAGTAATTCAGAATAATTTTATCTCTTTCAAGACAACCATAGTCTTGTATTGAATTTTGAACAAATAAAAAATTGTTGCAAGATTTGTTAGTCATCAGGCTTGTATGGTTTTCGTTTGAAAAACTGACAAGGTAAAAAAGATGTTATCAATGAATCTGCAGGAACGAGGAGTGCTCGTGATGTTTACGAGTGACAAGTGTCTGGCAGCATTACTCGAGGCATACGGGTGAGGCGAAAAGAGGAGTATACGGTAGAACTTTTAGCTTGTCTGTTGCAGGCACTTTGGTCAAGAGCAATATTCTCGCATGGGCAGCAGAGATTGAACGAGTAACGAAGGAAGTTTACAGCGGTGGTTTTACTTCTTGCACACATGGAATTAGACGACGAGAGTCAGTGGGGATCCCTAACGAGCTCGCCGAAAAAGCGGATTTATGCGACGTCGTTCAAGAACAGAGAGACGAGAGAGCGGGAATGAACGATGTATACTTGCTACGGGTAAGACGGAGCCTACCAGAGTCTGCTTCGAAGCTGAATCGCAAACATCCAGGCAAGCGTACGAAAAGATAAGATATACATACATACATATACGCAAAAATGAATCTCAGTATTCTCGTCGTCGTCTCTAATCATAAGCAAGGCGTACAGAAACCAAATGGTTCTTACTCACTCGCTCTCATTCATTTGCAAATAATGTAAATACAGGTGAGAGCGAGCTTTACACGCGGCTCATTAACATGCATTCACACCGCAATATTTATAGCGCAGCATGCTCGCTTCGCTAGATTCTCTGTACGAAGGGGATTCCCCGTTGTATCTAGTACGTTGTTACATGCACTGTGTACAACTTGCACCACGCGGAGTCCCCACGATAGAGTCAGATGAACATGGACGTACCATCCCTGAGCTCCGGGATATATATTACCAGACGACCACACATCCTGATCTTAGATAAACTCGTGAATTTGAAGAAAAAAAAATGTAAACTTAAAAATGTGAAAAAGATAAATAAATTAAACACGATTTTTGTCTAGACCAACTTTCAGTGGTGAGACTGCAAACTTCATTCAAGTTCACATGTTTAGTCGGATGAGGAGAACAGACGTGTAGCTCGATGGGCCATCAAATGCAAATGGTCCCGAACGGACTTTCAATCCTACGTTGTGAGTCCAGGAAGCAGACGATAAGATAGCTCTCCTGCCTCAGGTGAACTTAAGTAAGTCTCTGCTGCTTTTTGATCAATAAATTATGATGCTGGCTAAAGACATACAACTTTGTTGAATAGGTGACAAAAATACATGTTCCTGGAGACGAGATCATCGTTCTGAGTCATCCTTTCCTTTTCTTCTATCTTTTGATCAACCACTTTGGAGGTAACGCATGAATGACTATCATAAAAGTTGAATTTAAAAATTCCCTGGAAGGTGTTTATAACAGGACAGAAGTACATTGAGTTAAAGACACCGGATACAATGAAAGAAAAAGTTATTCAATTCGAGATTGACTGCAAGTTGGGTGTCGGCTTTACAATCAGAAATAACTCTCATGCATGTAGCATCGATATAAATTCATTCGACGTATCGTAGACACACCATAAAAATATCACTTCTCGTGTCTGTACACCTATTCTCATCCATAACTTTTTCGTCGGTTTTGCCGTCGAATGTCCGAGTCTGAAAGTACCCACTACGGCTTTATGGTCTTGATGTACTCTTTCAGATTCCCTGTGTGCAGTGTACTCTTTCCAGACTGTCTTTTGCGCGGTGTCTTGGCGGGATCGCGCGAAGAAAAGTTGGCGCGCGAAGAGCATTCTCGACAAGCCGCCAAGGTATATGTGCGAAAAAACATTCAATTTACTATCGACGCATCGTCCTCGAGTCCCCGAGGCTGTTGGTGAGTCGCGACGCAATTAGAGATCGTGCTCGCGCCCGGATCGCGACGTGCCCGGGCTCTCTTGATCCTCCTCTTTCTGTCCTTCTCACTCTTGCTCTTTCGCAGCGTTGTGTGCACAGATCGTTCCAAGGATCACCTGGTGGAGTCCAAAGGGACACACGACGGGGGGAAACGATAACTGGTGACTACTGTAGCGAAGGCATAAACACCATAGAGATGGAGACCGCGCGCGGCATCAGGAGGAGAAGGAGGAGGAGGAGGAGGAGGAGGAGGAGGAGGAGAACCGCCACTTTGGCAAGGGTGAGAGAGAGAAAAATCGCGTTTCTTTTCTTGTCACAGTTCCGACACTGCACAGAGGGCTATAAATATCGCCAGTAGCAGCTGACCCGACTCGTATGTACAGATTTTTTTATTTTTCTTAATCCTTTCTGTGCACTTTGTGCGTTACAAAAGTACATACTTTGCGCTGCGTACTTGAATCAAGAATACATGGATCTACAAATGCGTGTACATATTCGAAGCGCGTCTCATATAGGTAGCTGCGATGTTCGATGCAATTTTATAGGCGCTACACGTGCAGAGGAAATAAATCCGGGATATATGCAGACATTTTAAATAGCGGATGAGAATTTTCACGTAATGGTAATAATTCTGAATTGACGATTATACTTACATCGATATGTTGTTATATGATAGTCATGGATTTTTCATTTCGATTCGGCAGAGATCTGTCGAATGTGGTGTATGAATATCTGTATAGACTATTTCTCTAAGTGTTATTTTCCCATGAGGAATCGCTTAAATCGTCGATTTACCATGAGGTGTGCAACCGCTTGATGGAAAGTGGAAACATGTATGTGTGCCGTAAAACAGAGTGTATGCACGTTATCGGAGGTAACGTCCGAGACGTATGAACCTTTCCACCACCATAGCTCGGACGATTACGTACAAATTATGGGTAATCAGCGGGGGAAATGAGAATCCACCTTGCTTCCAGGAATGCATTAATAACATCATATTCCTTGCATTGCTTCTATCGGCTGTCCCGCTCATCTCTGTCTCTCTTTCTCCCACACACATATGCACGCTTATCCTCTTAGGTCTCTCTTGCAAACCCTAATGATCGCTCTGTACGTGCCAAAACGCGAAATTACATTCTTGCGCGTACAGCACAGACGCTTGAGTGCGAGGGAAAGACAAATAAATAAACACATGTATATATACATCTATCTATATTTCAATAGACTTAAGTTTCGTTTCGTTCCACGGTCGATTTCTTCTAACATCATTTCTTCCTAATATTCAACCGATCACGCGAATCATGAATTTTCATAAATATCGAAGCAGCTCGTGCGGAAAGAATTGAATGGCAGATAATTAATCGCCTCTGTGCGCAAACGATTTCGTCGCGGACACGACCTTAATCACTTTTCCACCAAACCATTCCAATAAAGATCACACGTTCAAAAGCTCAAGGTTGTCTTTAAATCTACCAATAGTTTCCAAGACTTCATCATTATCCATTCACTCGCTGTTATAAATATCTGCAGTAAAGTGCAGTTTTTTTATATTCTTTCAAGAGCATTGGCACTGTTACGATTACTTGAAAAATTATCACATACTCCATGGACAGAATAATATAGGTGTTTTCCAGCCCTCTTGAGGCCATTAATGCGCGACGGAATTTGCATATTATTCTCATCAGTCTTTCTACGTATATACGCTACTCTTCGTGTTCGCGACTTGCAAGCAGTTATTGATTAATCGAGCCCGACTCACCGTGTTACAATATGAAGATATATGTAATTGACGGTATATTTAGTACGTCGTTACAATTTCATTGATTATCAAACTCATCAAAAAAAATAAAAAAGAAGAAAAATTTATCGTTTTAACCGCGAAGATGACTTGAAAATAATTGTAAACGATAAACAAATAGTTAAGAACATGGTACTAAATAATAGGTCTATAAATAATTTCGATCCAGCTTAATATCAACGTGATTGTGGGGAGGTTTCGGTACCGGTCGTTCAAATCAAATAGCCGCACGTTAAGTTGCCACATAAGCAGAGGAAGCTGCTGCAATAAAAGTCTATATACACACTCGCGCGTTGTGCACCGACTACAGCATAATCCTCCGTTATCGTACTGATGCAAATTAATAGTGGGAATCGGGCGTGCATAATGCGCGTGTGGTCGACAGAGAAAGAGTACGATATACAGGCGGGGACGATTCATGAATTATACATTGCTCGGATGACTGATCTCAGTCCATGTGCGGGGAACATGCACCGAGACTTTGGACGACGGCCGACGAGAGATCGGACATGGGTTATACACGTTTCGTTTCGATGCCAAGAACAGAGTCTTACCGAGTGAAGGAACCGACCAATATATTTACCAGGAAGGGCGCCCTTTACTAAAATATTGTAGCACGTTTACTGTCCTCTCCAAAAGGGGCCAACTAATTGGTCGAATTACTGCTCGTTTTTATTTTTACCCATTCGTGCACGTCGCCTCCATAAACAAAACGGTATTAAACTGCATTCTCTGTATACATGTATATTTAAAGATATATTCAGGTGAAGACATTTCAAACGTCAAGCAGCATATTATACACTAACATTACAAGCTTCGTGATCATAATACAGACTCTCTCAAGTTTGTACAATGCTTTTAACATGACATTTTTTCTCGGGTACTTCTTCTCTAGACTTGTATACATTTCAGTCGGATGACTTTTCACGAATATCTGTAAAGGCAATTAAAGCGACTCGAACTGAGATTCAAAAGACTGGAACAATAAAAATAAGCAAAATAATAAAAAGTTGTTTGCCTCGACGCAAATGATTGTTGAGATTTCAGAAAGACTTCTGATAAAATTGTTTTTAACGATCACTTCTGTGTTTTGGTTTCGTCTGCGATCCAGACAGTCGAGGTTTTTGTTTTCGAAAAATACAAAATAATGGAAAAAAATAACTTCATTTTAACTCATCATCATCGGCTTTGAGTTTTCGTTCTGGCGAATCATGTTCCTCCGAGTAAAGTTCAATTCTTCGACAGCCATTAATTTTATATGACTTTCTACCGTATATTGTCTTAGTTGGTAAGGAAAATCACGCGAGAAAGAGGACAAAAAGAGAATTCCTTGTGCATAAAGTATGATTATGTCTCTTCTTGGCTTGGCAATATCCCGTAAATATTCACGGATTTTGCAGAAAACGACGAACAAGAGGGCGACAAGTTTGCGGACTGTCGCACGCGAGAATCTTGCTTTATCGCAAAAAAGCATTTGACGATTGTCTCTATATCTATACATTTATATATATATACACACAAACACACACATGCACTCTCATCGTTACGATAACGGCGAATATCGATTTCACTACACCAAGTTTTATACTGTCTAGCTGAACAGAACGAAACGCCAAAATATAGATTCGCGTGACATCGCGCACTTCGTCTCTCGCAGGATAGCCACGGACACACAGGAGTGCGTCATTTTCACGTAGATATGATTGGCGCTCCGCCTTTACCATTCTTTTTTTTTACTGCCATGACACATAAGGCGATAGCATATTTATACGAATAGTTCTGTGCATGAAAAAGTTTCTTCGAGATCCGTAGTTACACCCGTCGATTATCGCTGTTTTTGTTGGGCTGAACTTTTCTAGATTTTGTATTCATTCAATAGAATTAAAAAAATGAAATAAAAAAAAGCAGCATCGAGATATTTTCGTAACACAGACAACTTTAGTGGAATATTTCTTTCGCGACATCCAACACACATGCGATACTCATCATTTTATTTTATGTTGAAATCCATGGACATACATAGAAAATGTTTGATCAATTCATACAAATCTGTTCTACGGCAGAATTTCTGCACGTATTACAAGTAAATAAAACGATCAAAAATGTTAGAAATTATTGGGCAAGTACTGCATTAGGAGCCAAAGGGGCAGAGACCCTTACGTTAAAACACTTTAAGAGAAACATTAAGTGCTGCCTCGAGAGATGATTGCAACTTACACGTTGCACATGGTATACGGCGGGGTTTAATGTGGGAGAGCGCGTGGCCAGCTCGTGAGCGATCTAACGGAACAGAAAGCTATGTACCTCTAACTTCCATGGGATGTCTGACTCTCACCTTAGATGTCATTGCTGTTGTCATCACCTCTTCCAAATCTTACAATCACAACACTACAAGGTGTGAACTATTATTATTTGCAACAATGACTGGTACATTTGCTATAATGGTACTATATGGATAGTTGAATATTATAGACAATTCGTTCCCTCAGATGGACGTGTGAACGTTCCCATATTCAGTGAATTCTTGACGGCAAGAAGAAAGAGTAGAAAGACGTCGTTTCGCCAATAAATCATAAATATATACACGAATATCTTTCGATAATAATCATTAGTCGCTGTGATATCTATGATGGAATGCCCTGTAGCTAGATAATCAAAGATGTGATGAGCAAACAAGATATCGACACGTTATACATTTGCATAGATATGAATAGCAAGTAACTAAACCTTTTTATTGTATTTGATCGGCCTGTTATAAAAAAATCTGGTCCTGCAAGGAAGTTGATGCTTGATTATGCCACTTCGAACGAGCTATCTCCTCCCGAGTTGATCGCATAATAATACGTTACCTATATAACCAGGCGTATCAAAGTTCTTTTTAATTTATCTACAAACATCTCGAAGATTTAACGACGCGTTACGTTCGACCTACGCATCCTGATTAGGTGGTTCATTAGTAATGATAGCTCAATAATCAAGGCGCACCCTAGTTACGCGCCAGACATATAAATCATATAGATATTCCTTTACTAGCTGCGTGTGCCTCATGTTTATTTCCACGCTGGATGTGCATGCGTGCATACACGAGTATCCCTAACTATATCCTTGTCGAGCTGTTCTCGCTAATTTGCGCGACTGTGTATCCCCAGGCTCGATCATCTTCGTTGGATTCAACGAATCACATGCCTTCTTATGTTTTTACATTGTTTCTATGCCGTGGTAAAAATATCAGATATAATATAATTTTCAGTCATTCGCCTATAATTTTTTTCTTCTCTTTTCACACGTACCTACTGTATGAACAACGAGCCATGTATACAATGCTTATTACTACTTTTTAAAATCTGTTATTATTATCGTAATCATTGAGAATGAATGACATGCCAATGGTCAGATATATCAATAATATCCACAGGGATAGATAGTACTAGTATTATAATGATCGATATGCTATAGCGTACTATGAGAATTCTACAGCGTCCAGGCTCGTGGGAAGTACCCGCACCCTGTAGCAACGGAACATACAAGAACATGAACATATATGCAGCACTAGACACAGCAATCATGCAGACCAGAACCTCCCCTCCTCATCCAATAGTAATGATAACTATCCAACGTAATTGTAAATTCGTTACGCCCTCAATAGAGTGGCCTATTTGCGAGTCATTACTCCGATTTTCCATTAGGTTTACTCTCGCATATACGTCCTTCGTAACCTAACTATATACTTCTTATTGGAAATATAATACAACGCGAGAACGACCAATATACCTGTCGCTATTCTGTATACAAACGTATAGCAATACTTGTGCGATCTTCCGGTTGCCATTTGCCAGGGACACGAATGCTGGACGAGATCAATCAAATAAATCACGATCTAAATTGAAACTTTAAATCAATCTCACATTCTCTTATATCTGTCCATTGATGGGGAAGAAAACAATATGGGAAAATAAATCGTTCGTTTTTTAGGACCACCTCAACGAGCTAAGACTTTGTAAAACTCCTCAGGGAATCTTCGAGTGTCTCCATATTCTGTAGCACCATGAAAACATTTACAAGTTTGACGACTCTTCGATCTTGGTAGCAAGTAGACGATCGGCATATCCTCACTTCTTCTTCTTCTTACTCTATGATGCTTGCGAGTTTAGTGGCAACATTCAACATCAGCACTCTCACAGCTAAACGCTGTACAGCAGTCGAGCTTGCTCCTTGCTCCAACACCATGGGAACCCAAGAGATCGTGCCCGTATGTAGATGGCAAGAGCTGGAGGCACCCAAGGTGTCTCAAACCACACCAGGCACCCCTCTATTCTACCTCACGAAGGTGGTCTATTAGTTCTTTACTGTGCTTGCGCTTTTTTCTCTTTCTCTCTCTCTCTCTCTCTCTCGTTTCTTCTTCTACTCGTTGCTGTGCTGAGACATACGGTCGCGCGCATTGTAGTGCCCCCCCCCCCCTTCTTCTGCTACCCATATCTCCGATCTATACGATAAGATGCAACAATACAGGAAGTTGCGAGGCGCGCGCACAAACTATACAAATATATATATATGAGAGAATTATATGCTGGCTGTGAGAAAATGCTCGTGTGTTGACCAACGTTTTGTTTTAGAGCTACGTATCTTCGTCCTTCCTCATTGCCACCCCTGCTTGATAGCATTGCAAATTAAAAGAAAGAAACCTCGCAAACCAAACACAATCGATGAAAGGAAAGATTGACGATCCCGATAAGATAGAGATGCATGGAGACAGACAGGCCAGGTGAATTAACGATTATGTAGTGCATATATGGTGCGTCAGTTTCTTCCAACAGAGGTTCGTTCCTTATACGCTTGATCGCATTCGAATGAGCTCATCCTCTTCCTATTTCCCATGGGGGTATCCTTGACTCACTTCTTTGATTCCTTCGTTGCCATTACCGGAGCGAAACGGGTAGCAAGTTCCGATTTGTTTTCTCGATTGAAATGTCAGCGGAATTTTTAAGTTGCAGTTGCGTTCTCGTTCAGAGGCGTGGTTCAACGATGTTAAAAAGGGCGTGATAATGACAGTGTACAGCTAGAGAGTTACTGCCATGATAAAGAGAGAGTACTTCCCAAAATAACTTTTCTTTCGTTAGAATTATTAGAAGGGAAGATAATTTTTTTGTTTTTTGTTTCCAATGAAATATCGACTCAAGATTCTGTCATCAAATAGTAGTCTGCCCTTTTCGCCCTTTTGCTACCCAATCCCGATCTCTATCTATTTCTATTCTATTCGTGATCGTACGTGACGCCACGATCACGAGGACTCGCAAAGATCGTGAAATAAGTAGCGTGATGTTGGAAAAGCTCTGAGGTAGTCTGAATCGAAAGTGGGAGATGGAGTCGAATTCTCGAATAACTTTGTAGCAGCAGGTATTGCATGTAAAGAAAAAAAAAAAAAAAAAACCGGTATCAGCAGTGCATAAGGATAGTTTACCGGTGCGAGCCCCTGTCCCTTTATGCTGCTTTTGCTTCCGGTTGTAGCACTCTGCCACCTCCACCTTGTTGTTGTCGCCGTCGTCCGATAGCCCAAGACATGCATGGGCCAGCCCACGCGCGGGGATTCCACGGATGCAAATTCGTCGACTGAGCTATCGTTCGATCGTGAGCCTCCGGGTGGAGCGAGGGACAACGAAGAGATCCGCGAATAAAGTTGGGCCGAGGTTCTATCCACTCTTTGTCCTCATCGTCGTTGTCGTTGTTGGACCGTTGCACTTGCACCACGACCCGCGGATGCATGATGTATATCCACCACCGGGACGCAGTCGCGAATATGCAAACCAGCATTGCGCTCCTCGTGGCGTGCACCCGCCGGGGTCAGCCTCCGGTCATGACTATGGTCCATGCACCGCTTCGCTATACCGCACTACCACCACCACCATTATATACCTAGAGGGGTTATTGCACCTCTACGGAAACATTCACCGATAATGGGAAAACGAGCATCATAGTTGTGTATTATATGTGAACTATGCACTCTCATGTCAGTCCATCCATCTATCCATCCCCTGTCTAACTATAGTTCTCAGGGTCCTTTTTATATCAACTACAAAAAAATGAGATTCGCATGGGAAAACTAAGCTCGTTTGAATTACATTAGAATGATGCTTGATCTATGAAGATTAACATTGTAATGAATCGCCGCTATTATAACTTCACCTTTTGGCGTACGCTCAACATCTGCAAAGACCTCTATGATAATATGGCAAAATCCGCAGTTTTGTAACCTCATTTGTTCTTCAAAACACGGTATCAGATTTTATTATGGATGCCTGCGATTAATCGATATCGTACTGATAACAACATATTGCGATCAATTAAATGAAAATCGTCAAAGATCACGAAAAAGAATTGAGGTTACTACAGGTGTAACTGAATCATCTGCAGGTACATTTAGTTGCTGGAGGGCTTTGAGCTTTCCAACAGGTTGTATAAAACACCGATGTATGTCGTACGCAAGGCATTGGATTACCTCCGAAGCAATTTTAATATAGGTGGAATTTTTTAAAGAGAATTTTACCATGAACGACGATTTAAAAAACATTTGAAACGATGAATATCGGAATATCTAACAAGAAAATGTCAAAGAATAAAAATTGACCATAACTAAAATACTTAATGGAATGCAAGAGGTCTGCAAGATTGATTTAATGTCGGATCGGTTCGCTGGGCCCTAACGATCTTCTATGGCAGTTATCCACTTGCGAGTTACAGACCGGTGGTGCTACTGGGTCAAGCGCCAGCGCTTAGGGGCACGGGAACCCGTTCGCTCCACATGATTTTTATTCTTCTTCTTCTCCTTTTTCTTCTTCCTCTGCTTCTCTCCTTGCTTCTTAGCTTCTTCACTACTTCGTCTTACTTAACCTGCATCTTTTCTTCTTACCTCCCTCATTCTAAATTGCCAAAGACTGTACCACTGACGCTGTCATAGAACGAAAAAACTTATCGTTCCCTTCGACCAAAGTATAGATCGTTTTATCGTCTCACGTAATTTCATCGGTGGAGTGTAACTCTGCCACGCCAGTTCTGCCCATCACGACTCCGTTATACTGTTCCGTGCGAAATATGATTGTTTTTGATCAGGTATACCTTTTTATACCTACGCCGTTGATGGGAAGATTCGAGATCGATCAGGCAAACGACCAAAGTACTCAATGATTTACGGCCAACCAATGTGGTATGATCGACAGATTTATTTTCCGACATTATGCTAAATGCATATTGATATGATTTTTCAGTGAATGTGCAAGAATTTGAGAAAATATGCAACGTGGACGTGTATTCGATCAACTAAACAAATTTCGGAGGTAGACAATCGAGTTTTTTTATCCATCGATTTATTGATAAACGCCGATCGAAGAAAATTGGAAAGCCATTGTCTCGAGTTGCAACTATTTCCAATTGCAAATTAGGTATGTGTCAATGTTACAGGACAGATTTAGAACATTTGAATAATTCCAGTGTCTCATTTGGTGCCCTGTCTTTGTCACAGGAAAGTGTATATAGATACAAAACTTTCTTGACATGCACCGGTTATTGAACTTCCTAGTATAATCATACGTAAATGTTCGTGGTAATGCATACACCAGAATAAACGATGTATATAGACTAGCTTGAGCTGGCGTCGGGAACGTCTCTCGTCTTTCTGACGGCCCTACTATCTATGCTGTCCTAGCCAGCCGTGGAGCGCCAGTATGGGGAACCAAGGTGGATGATGCTGCTCGGGTGCGAGTGCTGGTGCTGTGCTAGTGGGGGCGTGCGATAGTTCAAGTCGTGAGCGGACAGCCCCGCCCGACACGACCGCGGAGCATCTCCGTTCTGACCCCCGCTGACTTACCTCGGGTCTTTCCCGACTCCCCTCAAGCCTCACCGCGCACGGGACCCACCAGCGATATCCCACCAAACCCGGCAATCTTCCCCTCCGCGATTCACTGACTGCTCGAGTGCGCTCGGTGTGTTGCACCGCCAGTATACTCTCGCTCGACACTCTACCGCTTTGGGCCTACGGCAGATGGCGTGTTTTGCGAGCGATCACTGGACAAGCAGCCCTGCCCAGAGATTCATCGCTAAGACCATTTACATTACTTGGTATGGGTTAAAAAGTAACGAGGGGAACAATAAAATTTATCTGCGGAAGATAAGAAGCGCTCTTCCCTTTTTTCATAGAAATTCACGCAGATGATTTCCCATTGGAAAAAGTTCAGTTAACAAATTCGTGACGACTTGAAATATTTTTACTAATCATTACATTCTCAGAACGTACCAAGAAAGAAGCCTAATGCAATGTACATTAAGCCGTTAGAAATATGTGCAGTCAATTGGATAAATTTTTATGTAGAGTTGCAGACGTGTAACAGGAGGAGTAAAGGCAATGATAAGTGTGGGAAGGGTAACTTTCCTGCGGCCTTATATCATATGAGTATGAAGGAGAGACGCTGAAGAAGTTATGTTGAATGCATTAGGGAAACCCGGCTCTTACAATGCACACAGAATAAAACGTGTAGTGTACAGACGGAAACTTGGTTTACTCGAGGCTCGGTGTAACTCCACCTACCTTGCAACCTGCCTGTCTGTCTGGTCTACATAGTCGAAGAGCGTTGAACCCAGGAAGTGCGGCCGTGAAACAGTCATTCCTCAAAGAAACTGTTTGAGCTACTATTGTGAGCGATCATGAAGATCTAAACGAAAGAAGGTAAATGCTCTAGTGGAAAATCGAATGTTTCAGAGCGAAAGAACATTGGCAATCCTTTAGATTTGTAGTCTCCGTTATGAAATAGATTCTATAAGTTGCAATCGCATACGCTATTATCCATGGAACTTGAACATACACAGGAACTCAGGAATCAATGCACATAGAACTGAAAGTTCCCACATCGGTTTTACTATCACACCATCTCAAGTCCCTTCTCTTCATCACCCTTCGTCGTATTTGGTTTTATGCTCTCTTGAGATTGCTCTCTTGAATTCTTATCGGGAGATCTACAGATCCGGTAAAAATTTCTTATTGAAGGTGTCAAAATTTCACCAGACAAGTACGCCTGATTAAAGTGATGAAAACTATGAATAAATAAATGCGATAATGTGCAGGAATGATAAAAGCGCCGAGACGCCACAGACCCTCTCCAACAGCAATTCTCGATGGGAAGTCCGGACTGTGCTAAGAGATAGGAGAGGCTTTGAGAGAGGGCACGAGATACTCCGGGGGGGCCGCGAAGGTCACAGGGCTAAGGCACTTCTCACGCCCTCACCGTGTCGGTGGAACACCCCACTTAGACGAGCCATCCGTACGTACAGATACGTAGTTCTTAACGCGGGCGATTAGTATATGTGCTTAATTGCCGTTAACGTGCGTGCGTGACGGTAGGTATCGATCATCCAGAGTTTTCTCGCTGCGGAGCAGCGCACAAGAAAAAGCATCAATGTATCAGCGGGTGAGTGAGGATGGAAAGGGGACGATTATTCTCTTTCCTCTAGACTGCCTGATAAATTATCGGCTAAAGTTGCTGAGTTGAGGTAGGACGCTGGCGTACTGGTTGAGGATATTCCATATATAACGGTTGATGAGTGAAATCGAATTTGTGGATCAAATATGTTGACATGATGTAAGATTTCTTCAAAAAAATTGATTGATTGTGACTTTTATTTACAAAGTCTTTCCTAACAACAATGGTTGTAATACTAGTGGGAAAAAATTCGAAAACAAAAGCTCGAAGAATAGCAATAGAAGATTAGCTCAGTTCTGTTTACCGTAGATGAATAATCAGTGAGTTTTAAGGATGAGAGTTGATGAATCGGACCATTACTCTCCAACAACACCCGCTCTCGCGCCCCTCGAGCCACGATTAAAATAATGATTCAGTAAATGTACGGGCAGAGCGAAACTGTCTCGTTGCTGTAATTAATGACAATGTACTCTATAAGTATATTGCATGGAATAATAGTGGAGAAATGCGAGTAGAAGATTTATCATGGACGATACTCGAAGACATTGTCGGACTATGGACTAAAACGGCCATCAAGTAATTCACCTCGCCCTATTGTGTTCTTACTGACATGGTGGTACTTCAGAAAGTTTCATCGTATTGCATAATTACCTAATTAATTAAGCAGAAGAAACGATGCGACCGTGTATTAACAATAACCATAACGATTACGAGATCGTGTGATCAAAGATTAGATGATCTTTTTCGAGCCCCTCATCCATGGTTACCCCGAGCCACTTGGGTCCAACTTACAAGATACCAGTCCTAGGGCAAAGACTTCGCAGTCATTGTGATGTTCTTTTTCTAGAAACGGCTACTCACGATGGATGCTGTGGTACTAGATTTACGAACATAAAATAATACTGTATACGTATGGTGAATCCGATAGATTGTATCTTGGTATGAATAGGAGGTGCAGTCGGAGCGATATGACCACATAGCCTATTGCTACTCGGCTTACGCGGCGAGTGGCTACTGTACACCACCCCAGCCGCAGGATCCTAGCACTGTCTGCACGCTTCACCTCGCAATCCGTTTGCGGTTCGATACGATTTATCTCGATCGGTAAAGCGTGCATTGCTTGGTGCTATGTGTGTTGAAGCAACGACCGAACGATTGGGTTTCTAAGTGGCGTAACTACTTTAAGAGTCGATAAGTCCCCTAGTAGGTCAATTTCTATAATTCGATTGTGTCGCTCCAATTCTGACGAGAATAATCTGTCGGATTTGGCAAATACGAGTAGTCTGGAGCACACGATTAAAACGAGAGAAAATGTTGCCATTGAGAAAAAAGAACTGAAGCCATTGACAAAGTAAGACCCTTTCATGAAAAAGTTCTGCATTCAACTGCTGTAATGTGTTTGCGCGTTTTTCCTTGTTTTCGCGCGTCATAATAAGTTTTCCAGACTTTTTTTCATTGTCGAGTAGTGTGTGGAAATAATCTCTGCATTATAAAACCGTAGTACCGGTACGTTAATACGGTTACGCATTATCTAGATTGTTCCGCGCACACGCGGTGACTTTTGCTTCCGTTGAGTCTGAAGAACCGACGTGAAGTAGCATGAGTAATTAATCAAAGACGATCAAACTCTGGGAGCGCCCGTTTGCACCGACTCTCAACAAACAGGATGTAACATACGTATGTGTACCGACGTTCCCTTCATAATCCGTCATCTTTGTTCTTTCTGTCATGAAGGTGAGCGATCCTTCAGTTCTTTATATTAGCAATACTCTTTCTTTTAGTAGAAAATGAATTATTTACTTCCCCTTGCATTTAACTACAGATAACTGGGGCAACAAAAATTTGTTTTCCCTTTTTATTTATCACATTATCGACCCCATGTGATGAATACATATAACATTGCTTTTCTGGTGAAGGACACATATATTGTTGAAAAAAACTGAAAAGTTCGAGTATGGCGTGTCAGATACTTCAAAAAATAAAAAGATTTAAAATCATGTGCCGCAGCTTTGAGGATTTCTACAGCGAAAAACGTGGGTATTACTCTCGTAAAGCAATTGGTATTCGTTGCTGGTTCGAGTTCATAATGTGCGATTCTCTTTAGACTCGTCTCTCGTTTACGGGAGAGAGCGGAATTTTAAACAACCGTCGAATCGATGCATTGCTGGTACACAAACAGACATCTCTTTGGATTTGTTGCTCGGATCCGCGCTCGAGCTTCAGCAACAATGAGATGAGAATCGTTGCTATATATACGATATATTTTGCCTGAGAAAATTATCCCTTGTATATTCTCTCCCTTTGCTTAAACGGGTGAAAGTTACAAGTCGTCCCGTTCTGACTCATTTAAATCTTTCGTTCTTTAAAAAGAACAAGGTGTATATATAAATATATTGCATGAGTCAATGGCGATCGATTTTTTTTCTTTTACACTGACGTCATAAACTTGACATCGCGTGTCGCGTGAATGCCCGAAGTATGTTTTCCGACGGCCCCCTGGCGGTTAAATTATCAAGAACAACGTAACGAGAAGACGCACGTTCTTGTGTCATAACTTTTGATCCGGTAGATAATGCGCTTCGTGATATCCATCCTCGTACAAACCGTGACGAGATTTATCCTATCGCTTTGAAAGTATGGCGATAAATGCTCTCATTCTTTAACCGACGGTGAAAGAGTTACGATTAAAGTAACCGTATAAAGTGACGAAAAATACGGGACTATATTTAAAATCGTGAACGTGTGATCCGTTTTTCGTTGAATCATTCGTCACGCAGACTCGTTTATTTGTCGAATGTCGACCACTAAATGTGCAGACGTATGATTAAGACGAAGAGATGTTTTATTTTTCGATATCTTGACAACGGTCGTTTGTTGACTGATGATTATTGAATGAAAAGAAACCGCCTGGCCAATGGTATTGATGAGGGAAAATGAATGATTGGACAAATATCCGAAGGGGAAATAAAAAGAATCTTCGGGGCAAAAATTACAAGGCAGCACGCATGAAACGGCAAACATTCCAAGCTGCAAGAGTACGAGGAATCACACGGTTGGGTACTACCGTGTAGTGCATTCTCTCCGGCAGCGTGAAGAATTGCGACGCATCGTTGTAATAACACGTGGGGTGCTAGCGTTTGATAATCGAACCTACACACGTGGAACAACACACTCGACATCGTGGTCACAGCATGTTGTTACTCTCCTGGCTTGCACAAGCATGGCAAAGCTATTTCAATTTACGTGTTGAGATCTTCACGTGAAAATGATGAAAGTTTCATATAGATTGAATTTTATTTACGGGACTTTCGAAAAACTTGGTTTTTTTCCATCGGAAAGTGTGAGAGAATGGCTAAGAGATAGTGCTGTAGTTAGTACGGGTATTATGGTACACTTGAGGCACGAAGTCGCGATTTCTCGCCAAAGAAGAATACGGAATTCTGATGCCGGAATTCCGAATACTTAGGACTTATCGCTCGTGTCTATCGAGAAGGCGCGATCTGTGTTTTGTATTGGGCTGTGTACGTGTGTGTGTTATGTGTCGATGTATTTATCCGTGGATAGGATCGTCGTTCAAATCGCGTCGTGATACATACTGCACTATCTTCTATGCACCAACTTTCAACCTCTGACCTTTATTTTCTCTGAAGTAAACTACGACGATTCGCTCCGGTGTGTGTCTATAGAATTACGTTGTGGATTAAATTTTCATATTAACTTACCGGTAGATGCGCAGAGCGGGGGCGGCGTGGGCGTTGTCGAAGGCGAGGGAATTCTCCTAGCTGTGGTAATTAATGCCGCTGCTGGACTGTAACGAGGCACCTGCAGCACAACTGGAGTCTTCACCGACAGGTCCACGGGTTCAAGCTGTACCGGAGGTCCCGCCGCCTGGACGATAAGAAAAATATTTATTTTAAAGAAGTGCTATTTAAATTTATATTTTTCATTCCCACTTTACACAAGTGGATCATATTTTTCTTCTCTAGGCCTTTTTAACAAACTTTACAAAAAATAATTGCAAGCAAGATGTCGATGTATCCATTCTGAACGTAGAGCATATTTAATAAACGAACCAATATTGATGCGACGTTTAAAGAATCAGTTCGATGATGCTTAGGGTATATTAATAATCGATCGTTCAGTTCGTAAAAATTCTAGTAACCATTTTTTCAGAGAGCCTTGATTTTTCAAAAAAAAATCAAAACTGCTCGTTGTTTTTCTTTTATCACAGGATGTCATGAAATATTACGAATGTCTGAATAAAACGTCCATCTGCCTTTAAGCTACACTGGCACAAGTGATGGAGCTTCTTGAATAAATATACCATCACATCAATGTATGTGGCTGACTGATTAGTTAGAGGCTACTGACTGTAAAAATACATTAATTTGATACAGTTATGTGGTAAAAACGTTGAGCTATAATCAGCTTATTTTCGATTTTTCTAATACAAACATAAGATATCAGATCGTAATACCGTGAAGATTCTCAGCCTTATATTTAGTTATTTATATTGTATAGAAAATACAGAACGTGCAGGACTACATATCAGCACTACGGAGTCATGGGACGTCGTTTTTTTTCTGACGGATAAAGCACATGACGGAGACGAAGAAGAAGTAGAAGAAGAACCGTGCATAATACCTAATGAGCCTATCTACGTAATAACGCGTAATTGCCTCGAGCGTGCTCGATCCCCGTCGATAATTCTAAGCACGTCTCCCTGCTCTGTACACGCTCGGTTGAACTTATGGGGAAAGGCCATAACGTATATCCCAAGATTATTATACATACACTCTGCCTATCATCTGCCACACGACTTTTAATAACATTATTATTTTGAGACACTATCCCTTTTGCATCTTTCTTGTCGCACCGTTTTCTTGTCTCGAATTAGTTAGACAATTATTCCGGTTCACAAAGAAACAAGATTCAAAAAACTTTCTAGTATAATCGGATTTTTAACTCCGTTGTGCAAAAAGCAGTTTCCAATCGCTAACAAATTCGTTTCGATTGAACGAATTTCAAGACCGACGCGATCGGATATTTGGTCTCTACACCCTCCCCCCTCGTTCTTCTTCCCTCTCTTTTCGCCTCACTATTTCCATCCTTTTCGCGCATGTCTGTCAGACCACCATGGAACCTTTCCACTTTTTCACTTCCAGCTCCTCGTGCTGATCCCTCCGGGAATATCGCGTCGATTTTTCTTTTTGTTCGCTGCGACACCGCACCCGACCAACAGGTACTCGCGAACGACATTGCAACTTCCTCGTTGGGAACCAACGAACATTTGTGTCGAGAAGCCCGAAGGCTCGAGAAATCAAACGAAATCGTTCCCCTTTTGCAAAACCGTACTGCCCTCCATCTCCTCCTCCTCCTCCTTCACAAACGGGATGAGGAATAAGCGGGTTTTGAGTCTTAAAGAAGACACGGTTGACCATACAGCCGATCATTTCGTCAAGTGTGATTCCATGTTGTTCTCGATCTGACTCATTCGATCAGGAGATATAACGAAAACAGCCAAGCGCGATTTGAATCCCTGACACGTTCGTTTCACTTCTCCGTATATAAAGGGCAAACGAAGCACATTTGTGGAATGATGATCGAGAGGAGAGACGAAGGAAAACAAACGACTCAATTCGGGATAACAAGAGATGTTTATGACGCACATCATGAACATCTTTATTCGGCGGACCTTTTTGCTCTGGTTATCCTCGTTAACAAACTCCGACGATGATTTTGCTACTGAGGTGAAGATCCAAGAAACAGATACGACCTTATGTTTACACGTGTATGAAAAAGCAAATGAAGTGAAAATTATCAGGTGTTCTGGAGCGAAATATTTTTTTCTGCCATTAGTTAAACATCGTTCGGAGAAAATTATGCAACATTTTCGACAACGAGCCAATACGAGTGGTATGCATACTTAAGGAAAAAAAATAAAAGAATAACTAGTTATCGCATGTGTGGCAACGTGTTTATTCCAGGTCTCAATTAAGGAGTCTCAACTTTTCGGCTTCTTTTCTGGCATCAAAAATGTTAAGTGATAATACAGCAAGTAGAAATTCATTCCATATGTGCGACCAAAATTCGGACTCGTAGTATTATCATCAATTTTATCATTCCGAGGACCAGATCGACGCGGCGGATGGTTGAGCCGACATATCGAGGGAAATGTGAGAATTTCAACCAGAGGCACCGACGGCATTATGAGTTTGCGATCGATACGGAATCGACTCTTTTACCGGTGCACTTAATCCGGTTTCAGCCTTTCTGCTACTGCGCACTCCGCCTTTTATAAATAAAGAAATCCGCGAAGAGGAATAGCCAAAAACATTTCACGGTTGCAAATCATTTTGAAGACGACTTTTTTCTCGCCATGCTTGACAAAGCGGTTTTTGAACTAAAAAAGAATGTACAAATTTACTATAAAAGTTTGCGTCATTGGAACGTAACAGAAAACATCGTGATTTGTCGAGTTTTTTCTGATTGTAATTGTAAACTTTTTTCATTTAAAATAATTCGTGAAACCCATGAAAGAGTCGTCAAATTTTAGTAATAGCAAATGAACGTTGAACTCTTCTGAATAAAAAATAACTTCCTTGTTACATTCCAACGACGCAAACTTCAACATAGTGCAGCAGCAATTCTCATGCTACAGGAAGTTTCAATAACCTCTTTCGTGCAGAGTTTCAAGCGTAAATCGATTAAGGGTTGAACGCACCAAATGTAACTAGCAAAGAGAAACTTTCGTCGTTGGTAATGCTCTAGCAGACTCATTCACATTCTAAACGAACTAATGCGGGGTAGGAATTCATTCAGAGATGAATTTCGAGTGGAATCAAAGAGGTTCGCGAACGAGTGGTTTGAGAATACATTGTGAATTGCAATTAATTGTTCGGAACAATAAATACAATAAGATATGAAAAGTTAAACGAATAGTGGTCTGTATGTGACTAATAGCTCAATGAAGGCGTATAAAAGAGGTTGCCATTAAGAAGTATGAAAGCGTCTCATTCGTGGGATATATATGTATGTATAGTACAGTAAACCGCAGTGATGAGGAGCGTCTCATCATGGGAAACTCGGTCGAACTTGTCATTGATCGAGCGAGTAGGAAGCGCGGCCGGAGATGAAGGAGCGAAGAGCCAAAGAAGATCAAGGAGAAAAAGAATTAGAAGACGGTGAGAACGCGATAGTAAAGGAAAGATAGTGTACATTTCCTTGCTCGTTTTCTGTGCATGCACCCACGCTGTAGAGAGCGATCTCATCCACTATGAAAATATGAATAAACGAGGCCGGGAGGGCGTGCTCTCTACCGCAAAGCCATCCCCTTTGTAAAGCCTTAGTTGCGAGTATTCTGCACAGCAAAGTTCCTATGTCCATAAGTACATGATCTGGTATGAGTGTGCACGCTACAGAAAAGGGGCCCAACCCTTTGCGAATAAAGAGAGCTGCTCCGGTGAGGAAGATCAAAGCAGGCGCGTGAAGGAAAGAACTCTTGAGCGTCTCTGTTACTTTTCCGTATATATATGTATATATGTATATGTGAAACTTCAGTGGATTGCACTGCTTCTGCATACTGTGACATGGTTCGGAGGTCTAAGACAAATTCTAAATATAGTCGATGTATAGAACAAAGTAGAACGACGTGACTTGCTTAAGAAATACGTAATTAGAAATTAATTAAAATCTACACAAATTTCCTTCCTCTGTTTCTTGTCACATACAATTATCAAGTTATGCATTCTTGACATCGTAGTATAGTGTGAAATGATCTCTACGTTCTCAACATTTGTGGTTATTTGACTTCCCTTGAACGAACGTGCGGTTAAGTGATTTATTACAATTCGAATCATTTAGACTCTATGCTCTAGAGAAACGTTAAATCTGATTTAATTACAATTTTATTCCCTCTTATATCATTCCAAACTACTAATTTTGGAAAATAATTGTTCTACGAATTAAAAACGGGAGAATCAGATGATATTTGGAATATCTGTCTCTATCGGCTCTCCATCATCCTTTGGATTATTTTTTACGAATATGTGGGGAAATACAATATATGCATCAGTATACAGCAAGGATAGACCTAATGCTAAACGGATTAGCATCTTCTGCACCATCTTTTGGTTTCCTTGGTGCTGTATATCTATGTAAGAGTGTTATAACTTTCATACTCAAACTGGCGGCATGTCTGGCATGAAATGGATTATACACCGCTCGTATGGTAACCAGTATACTTAAGACGCAATACATTACCAGCCTTATGAAGCGAAAAGAAGGAGATAGCGAGAAATTACAATATTCATTGGCGACGATCGAGGCGCCGCCGTTCTCGAACGATCGCAACATATGTGCTCCTTGATTTCAATTATGTCTATAAATCAAATCCCGTTCCACAACAGCATGTAAATTCATCGGGAAGAAAGTGATTTTTCTATATGCTGTGGTTTGACTTTTAGCCTAATTCTGCAATCAGTATTACATTTATGGATTTCACACAATCGAAATGAATATCTAGCATCTGAGCAACACAAGGATTTTATTCACAAAAGACTGTGCATTTGAAACCTTTCATAAAACACGTGAAAATTGCAATAATGATACGTCCACATAAAAAAAGACTATAATTCTGTATGAGCAGGTGTGTGAGCAAAGAAAACAATTTAAAAAAAAAGAAGACCATGAGATAATATACCGTGATGTGCGATGATGAAGCAATTTTGATGATCGTGCAAATCGATGTCGAAACAAAACAAAATAATAATAAAAATTGATATGCCGCTGACTTTTGATCTTTTGATACGCAAAATTCATGCTAATTAGTTAACCGATCGTTCTCAACGTGAATTAATCGTTGTTAAAGAGCAACGCGAGTGTCGATCAAAATGTGAAAGTGAAATATACAGTAGGTAAATTTCAATATTCCTTATTACGTATAACTTTTTATTTTTTCGTTGTCTATTTACAAAATGCTATGATAAGTGATTGATGTGCGGGATCGAGAGTTGGAAAGGATGGATTCACGGGTGTTGGTCGATCGTGAGAAATCTCGTGCAGTATATTGGACATCATCAAGAGGTAAAGGAACGACTCGAAACTATACAGGATAGTTTGTAAAACGATAGAGAAAAAATGGTGGTGTGAGTACGTACGTAGGAAAGACGCGGAAGGCTCTAATTATATGGGTTGTACTCTCGGAGCATTCAGTGTTGGTTACCAGAGGCTGGAAACGCTACCGAGAGACCACGGAAGCGAACGGTGGTGTACGAGCAAACGAGCGAGTCTTCGCCTCTTTTCTCGCGTAACAACTCCATTAACACGTTCTTCGATCTAATTACGTGCGGTCAGCGAAGATATAATCGTTGTTCTCTCTGTGCAAGCTGTACATCGCGCTTCTTCATTTACGCGCACTACTGAGCGCGTATCATTTTTCAAAAAGCCAGACGAAAATAGAGGAGAACAAAAAAAAAAGCATTCATGCCAAATGAGGATGATTTAAAATTTTGTGCGAAACGAATTGTTCCAGTGTTCAACAGAAGAATAATAGAGCGAAAAAGAAACAAACCGTTTTTCATTGTTTTCGTCAAGATTTTTTGATAACGTTATTTTCAGAGATATAAATCTACCGGTATATAGCGATTATATGGTGATAATTGCATGAAGAAGTGAAGCCCATCACCGTTAGTGGTGGGGATATGTTTTCGGACCAATTAAATTTCTTTTCATCCACAACGTCCATGTACAGAAACAACGTGGAATATTCGCACGGTTTCGTGGCGTATAGCAATAATATTTAATGGTCGACAAATATTTTTTGTATGATGCGTTTCGCGTCGGTCAGCATTAAAATCAACAAAAATAATGATCTGTTATTAGAGCGTGTCACTGTTTCAATGCTGGTCGAGATTAAGCACATATCTTGGGAGAGAGGATGTAGAATCCGAGAGAAAATAAGGGACCAGATATCAGGTGTGTGGCGAAAGAGTGTTTCGAGATGTTTATAACTCTCTTCGAGAAAAATGTAATTGGAACGATTGAACCATTAAACATCGTTGATACATACATACATATACTCGTTGACACATAACATGACGGAGTCCTTATAAACTTTAAGTTAATCGGTTGGTAGCTGAAAATATGACCGATAATAATAAAGCAGTCTCGTTTCATCGACTGGATCGATCGTTTTTTTCTCTCGCGGAACCTCTCTCCCCTTATCTTTCGAAGTGTTTTAAGAGGTCGAAACAAATTTGTGGATTAACCGTAGGCGATGAAAGAATTGTAAAGAAAGATTCATGTGTTTAGCAAATGTTAATTGGTATGTTCGTGGCCGTCAGATCACTATCGTCTGAGTAATTCTAACGAGTGCCAGGCTGTGCCAAATTATCGAGATTTCCGGTGACGACCAGTCATAAAAACATATTCACATTTCATGATTGGCAAGCAGAAGAAGAATTCTTTCATACAGTCGTACCCGCAGCAAGATGTCTTGGAAGATAGTCTTTATCCGCATGTATCGGCGTAAGCATTTCCGGGTTCTTGACTTCGTCATCGTCGTCGTAGTCTTCGTCGTTGTTCTTATCGTTGTTGAGAATTCATTCAAATTTACCGTAACCTTGCGCCCGTTGACTTGTAGAACGTTATGCGTCACATCTAAACCCTATACCAAACCAAATATATACACCAGAGTCTATATGTGTACGAGCGATTCATGAGGCGAAACCAGTTTGATAAAAGAAAGCCTAATGAAAAAACCGAATTACATAAACTTCGAAGTCCCTGATGGGACTGAAATTAGTAAGAAAACAGCCTAAGAAAATAAATTTTAAATCGAGAAATGTACATGAGGAAACTTCATTCCTTGCAGCAACCCCGATAATACAAGAAAAATGAAGAATAAACAGAGAGGAAGAGAGAGCGAGAGAGATGTTAGACGATTGCGAGAAATCTCATTGATGCAGGTTGTGCGAAAAGATTATTCTTTTGCGAAGAGAAAAGATATGCGGCATCGGAACTAATGGCGAAATATAGAGATATGCCTAGGCAACAACGGTAAGCCACATTGCGACTGTACACAGTCTCTTTATTCCTGATATCTAATGTACTATATAGGTATATGTATAATTCATCCGTATATTGGATAAAAGAGAGAAGAACTACCGATCGAAGAGACGATCGGGTGGCGAGAGAGGTGCGCTTTATCGTGCCGAAGGCTTTTTCACTGTAGCGGTGTCCCTTCAGAGAATCCCGTTAAGGCGGCTCCTTCGCCTTCTATATACCCGCGCTGTGGGACTTCTGTTTTCTGCCGCGTGACCACGAGCGAAAGACATCACATCGTATACGGTGCAAGGAGCAAAAGAGCGAGACAAACCGAATGGACAATGTGCTTGTACCGAGCGTAAAGTGGAAATGACATTTGAGCCACTGACTACATACTATATGTGTGTGTGTTTGTATAAATATCTATATGGATATGTTGCTTTGAGGTTTTCTACTTCTGCATAGTCTATACAGTTGTACGCAAGAATTGTAAGAAGCGTGTGTGCGTCAGAATAACTACGTTATAGAAAGAGCGACAAGGAGAGAGGGAGAGAGAGAGAGAAAAGAAGGAGAACGAAGAAGCTGCATCAGCTCGTTATCGCTACCTCAGGACCCTTCTACGAGGGAGACCCAGGAGTCTGATGTCGCTGGCTTGAAGCTTCGATGTGGAACCTGAGTAGAAGAGCTCGTGAACTCTCGTGACCGGGCGAGCTCGATGTTGTATCCTCCATCCGCACGTGTATACATGTGTCTGTGGATATATATGAGACGAGCTACAGGAGCACCTGATCCCTCAAGAAATCGTGGTTACAATTACAAGGTGCACGAGCCCGATAACCAGTTAAATATTCAGTGGCACTCCCAGGAAAAATTCGCATTCGATATCCATCACGGAAAGAAACAAAATTGTGTTACCACGATTTCCAAACATTTTAATTCTTTGGAATTATACGACGGCGAATGATTTTTAAGTCAATTTTCATTTTACACAAAATACATTCTTGGATTTGATCATATTTTTTATCGATAGAAACATTTTTTCTGTGGTCCTGTTGATACTGAACTAATTTTAAATAATCCATCAAAAATGTGACAGATGGTGAACATATCGAACTAGAATATAGCGGATGTACTTTTATATTGGTCATAACAGCTGATGATGAGATCGAAACATCACGATAGTGAAAGATTTGTAAAAGGGCTCTTCGATCTTGTAAGTCGGACATCTTACAGAAGCATATTGGGTACTAGAGAAGCGCGGGTGTCGCTTTGAGAGTTCACTCGGGCACGCTTTCACGGCGCTTTCTTAATGACGGGCGTTAAAAAGGAACTTTTAATTCTTTTGTTCGTACGCGGTGTACCGATACGCCTCGTTACGTGGAAAAGTAAATGTGTATAGATAAATACGGAATGAATTCCACCGAGTTCAAAGCAGAATACAGTAGTGCGTCTCTGTCGGTTGATGGAAACATCGGCATTGTGCTCGAAGAGGCCAAAGAGTCGATGCTTGACGGATTCGATCAGCTTCGTGTATGCTCTTTTGCTACCGACGATGTGTGTGTATATATGCCTTTCTTTCATCATTTGTTTTATGCTTCTTATGCACTCATCGAGTGAACGCAACTCAGGGTTCACTGGTTTCTTTAGAACAGCAATAATTGATTAACCTCCGGTGAATATAGAGAATCACTTACACTGAATGATAATGATATTAAACCTCGAATTAAGAGATGAAGTGGACCGTGATATATTCTTTGTCCATGTGTGCATGTGTGCTCGTCCGCAAAGCTGGAGTGACTTGCGACTCTCGTCTGTGAGGATGATGATCAGTCCGTAATTTTTTCATCGAGAACTCTGGAGAGATCAGAAAGCGAGAAATGATGATCGCGTTCTATATATTTATTTTCCCACAGCGACTGAATAAAACCTCTTTTTTTTCTTTACCATTTGCACCGGGGTCAAATGGTTCGAGATTTTTTAATTTTTTAATTTTTTTCATACCGGACATTCGCTCGATCTCTTGTAGAATAAAAAGATAAACGTTATAGCGTGAGCCCACGTACGGACTCTTTCCTAGACCATTCTTACGTAGAATTTTGTTCTTCCCCAAATTCACGTTTAATTATCGCCCAAGGCGAGACAACCAACGATAAATGTATTTCAAAGCATTCTCTTGAACCAGCTCCACGCTCCGTGTGTGATTCATTTTTTTTCTTCCATTGCCGCATCATTTCAACTCGAGAATCGTGTTGATCCTAATGAATGGTTGTACGAGTTCTTTTCGGGCCGTATCGGTACTCGCGAGAGATCAGATCGCGGGCTTCTCTAAATTCTTTTCTACATCTGTAGTGCGTAGGGGGGAAAAAAAACCGTATTTACAATCCGTGGATTTGAAGATCGTTAAGAAAGTATCGCACGAACTTCGCGATCGCAAAACGTCAAGATAAAATCATGTTTACTTCCCCGTGAAATATTTCATACGATAATATTTCTCAATTACGATAATAACAAGTCTTGTCTGAAAATAAAACTATAAGGGATACGTATAATCAAGCATGAATAATGAAAATGAGAAGATGACGAGAGCCGACAACTAGAGGAATATCAAAACGAGGACAAACAATCAATGCAACGGTCGTAATTGTCATTCGGTGACGTTGAAGAAAATCAAGATAAAAAATATGCGACACAGACGGTCATTTTAGTGGAGCATTCGTAATAAACTGATTCTTACAACGGGACATTTCATATCCGAGAGTGGATTTCGATTCGCGTTACGGTCCAATTCACATCTCCCTGATACAGTGGTTATATAACTGGTCCACCACGAAGCTTCGAGGTGGTCGAATCTCTCAATCCAAATGTACGCGATCCGGATTGAAGAACTGTTGCACGGTTGCGGGTCATTGCCACAACAAAGAATTAGACTTCGCGATTGTACAGCGTGAGTACGTGGTTATAAAGGAGCTCTCAATTAAAAAGCTTTTCTCGATGAACTGGAGTATAAAGAATGCAGTAAATTATTGGTTACAATCTTTGTATACGGCGAAGAGATTCTATCATAGATACTGTAATAGAAAATAAATGCTACTGTTTTTTTTAAACAGTTATTGCTCGGCCTCCCTGAATGCCCACAAATTTTACGATTTTATACGAGAAATGGCAAAGGATTCATTTTCTACAGACTCAAAACCTAATCTTGTACGATTTTATACTTTTTTAAATATTGTTTCTTTAATTTTACACACAAACCATGAAATTCCTTTAATCCAGCAACGTTTAATCAATTTAAGTAATGCAATGCTCCAAAAAGAGACCGGTTATTTGGGAAACGAGACAAGAATTTCTCGAAATAAAATCCGTGCCTGCTTTCGTAATGAGCGATTCGATCTGTGTCAATGTTTGATTTATCTTTCATATTCAATGAAAAAAAAAAATGCGCAAAATCCATCACTACAAGGGAACCGGTGGTTAGAGGCGTAAATTGATTTGACAGAAACTCTTTGCGATATAATTTCTAATTTGGTTGGTCAACAGTCGCAGTCGGTGATGAAAAAAAGTGAGAGTCATCGTTATCTCGGCTCATCTTCAAATCAACTCGTCTAAATTTACAAAATCGAGCCTTCAACTCATTTCTGTCTACTTTGTCGGCTATTTTGAAAGTATTTTATGATAATAACTTGTTCAACTCTGATTAATGATATGTCGTTTTTTAAATGTTATTAAACGCTTGAAAATCACATTGTAAAACTTGTCGTCATCGAATTTGGATAAAACAGTACTTAAAAAATCAAAATACATGTCAAAGAAATTTGATAAGATTGTTACGAACGAAAAAGCAAGGAAGTAAACAATTGTTCAAACAGCACAATTGTTCCATCTATCAGGTATATCTATAAATGACGATCGTCAATGTCCGTTGATAAAGTCGACAGGTAACACCTTCTTTTTGATAAGTGACAGTCTGGCGAGAAAGAGTGAGGGAGCAAAAGGGATAAGAGAGTTAGACTTTTCACCATCGTATAGGTGATGTGTTCGCGTAGTTTACCAGCTGTTGAACCGCCGCGTTATATAGAATCTTTCCTCTCTCAGTGAAGCATAGCTTGATGCAACGTGTGTTTACGAGGCAAGGGGGCACGTTGCGCACAGAATCTTGGTTGAGAAGTGCATCATTGGACACGAAGAAGAAGAGAGAAAGACAGTGAGAGAAAGAAAGAGAGAAAGAGAGAGAGAGGGAGAGAGAGAGAAAACCACACGATGATAAATCACGTCGGCCTTGCTTTTGCTGTAAAGTCTCCGCCTTTCGTGGATGCGCAACGGGAGAGTGCACGGTTTCTATACGGCGAGTGCAACGGTCGTGCAATTTTACTTCCACAATAAACACGATCGCAAGGAGCCTCGCCCAGTCTTTCGAAAGAAAAAGAAAGTGATAATAAAACAAATTCTGTTACATTTATATCAGTGGATTATTGGCTCCAATTTCTAAAGTGACTGAGCTTAAGATATTAATAAAAATTCATTGAAAAACTGTCGGAACAGCAAATAGCACTTCAGATAATGGACATCGAGCGTAGAAGGCTTAAATAATAATTTAAGAGTTTAACTACTTCGAATAACTTTGATATTTTTTTGATATAAAAAATAATAAAAATTCAAGTACATCTTAACCATCTTTTCCATCTGAAGTTGCAATAAACCATAAAATATCAAACTTGCAGTAAGGACGAAAGAAGGCTGTATGAGCAGCTTGTAAAAGGTTCTTCTTGGCAAGCCCACGGTACACACCAGATGTTACAAACGAGAGAAGAAATCTCCAACTACTGACTCGACACGTTTCTCGAGCACATTGAACGCACAATGAAAAAATGAACGAAAGAAAATAATGACGTATTTTACACGTGTTTTTTCCACTTCCGGGTACTAACAAAGGCTTCAAAATCCGCGGATGTTCGTGTCCTGTCGTAGTTCTAATTTGTGCAAAAAATTAAAAAAAAGTATTTCAACAAAAATATCATTACTCTAACCTGAGCTTCTAGTGTGAGTTTTTTTTATTTCTTATGCTTAGCTTTAACATTTTATTACGTAATTCTGCGTAGCTTGTATCGTCCCCATAACAACTGTGTGTACCTGATTTGATAAAGAAAACTTTTTCATGAATGAAACACGATGTTCCTGATAATAAAATCTATTTATAGATAATGCAGATACTTTCTAAGCGTAATAAAAGTGCCTCTCCTACATCCGCGTGAATTCTCGGTCGTTCTTGAGCGCATATAGAAGAAGAATAAGGACGTGGGCTCTCTTGTTAAGAATATTTCATATCCGTAAAGAATCGATGAAGAATAAGAGAAAAATCCCTCAGGAGCTGGAATATATCGAGATGAGCTATAGAGGCAAAATACACGAGAGAAAGAAAGAGGGGATCCGTGTGGGTCGCGTGTGAATCGACAAAGGATCACGCCTTCGCGATTCTCGATACATACCAGCCGAAAGAGGCACATATATAAGAAACCACACACGCGGACATAGATCGACGAACCGAGGAAAACGAAAGATTCGCACAATATAATGCAAGTGCGCGCGAGATGCGCACAATCGAAAAGGAGCGAGAGGAACATGCTTCTTGATTTTTCCTAAAGCCATGATACTGCTGAGATGGAGGATATCGAAAGGCACTCGCTGGCAGCCTCGCCGACGGCCTTCCCTCTATATATACGCAAGAACCGCCCGCGAAGTCAAGACTCACCTCTCCATTGTCCCTCGACGAGAGATCGAGACGAGAGCAGAACGTCTATGTATATGTGAGTGTGTTTGCTACGAAAAAGAAAGAAGGTGAAAAAAGCCAAAGAAAGAGCGAGAGAGAGAGAGAGAGAGAGAGAGAGTAAGAAAAGGTGGAATACCCAGCATGTCTGTCTCTCGGCGCTGCCACACCTCGCACGAGATTCACCTTCTTCGATCACCCGCTCCTCTCGAGCTGACGGTGTGTGCAAAATAAATGTAAATTCACGGACGCTTCAACGGACAACGCCTTTCTCTCTTGCGCTCTCTCTTTCTCTTTCTTCTTTCTACACTCACGTCGATGCTTCTCGACTGCTCTGCCTATATATGTGTTCGTGTATATGTATGTTTTAGCTTCGACGTGACGTCGGCGTCTCAGAGAATCCGACGTGAAAAAGAGAGAAATCTCGGACAGAGGGAACTCTCTCACGAGGGGTCTCACGGATTACGAATCGCGACGCGTAGGAACGCAAAAGATAGACAGAAACGAGAGAGACCCCACAACGATTTATCGACAAATTTTAAGAATTCGTTCATTTCTTTATGATTTTTAAATAATTGTGTGAAATCGGTTTTAGGGGATGAAAATCTTTTCGTATATTCGTATATATAGAGTTGAGGAATGACTCGACGGGTTTTAAGGGGATAATGGAAGAGTAGAAATTTTTCCGATGTCCCGGAAGTACTTGAGACTGCTGGATAAGCCTTCGGCGGTGGTTTGAAATATTTAAAGCGATTTACATATATAGACTTCTTCTCGTTCAGTTACACAAATCCCAGACCTCCACCATGAAATCTCATAGTTCTATGGGATGCTGCACTCGTAGCCATTTGGCTCAGAGAGTTTGAACTCTGAGCTGGGCTCCTTCCACACTGGGACAATTTCAAACCGTGTTGAACATAAGCAAAGGACTTACAACACATTGCAGGCAGAGATTTCTACGATTTTCACGTGAAAGTACAAGCAGCAATGTATAAGCAAGCTCTACGGCGAGAGATGCGTACACGTACAATACAGACGCGATATCTTGCTGGCGTAAGAGAGTGCAGAGTGCGCGTTTACGATACGCGGTTGACCTACGACCCCGTGAACGTTGAGCCGCGTTGGGGCTGCCGCGAGTGCTGCACCACGCTGCACAAAGATTTTACTTCTCTACTCTTGGTGATCCTGAGGTTCAGGACCGTTGTATATATGTTTTGGTATTTGTGTGTGCGTGTGTGTATGTGTGTAAAAAGCAAGAGAAAGAAAGAGTTAAGGAAGAAGAGAAAGAAAGAGACGAACATTTCGCTATATAATAGCAAGAAACGTTTACCCGAGTCCAAGGAGACTCTTCGTCGGTTGTTGGAACGACTGGGTGAGCTCTCTTGGACACGGGGCGTACGCTTCATATCTTATTATATACTACGGCAGTTCTCCACCACCGTAGGTATAGCTTGCTCGTTGTCATTCCCGTTATCGCAATGCGGCGATCGCAAGCGCAAATGCACAAAATATATTATACACAGGCCATCATCTCGACAATTTAACAAAATGTGGGAAGAACACTGTAAAACGAAGCGTCTTTGAGAATCTTACATACCCTATGCTTAAAACTGCAGTCACTTTTCCAACACTTCCATTAGTCATTTTCCCATCTATTCGACGGCTATAATAATACACGTGAAACGTGCTTGATAACCCGTTTCATTCCAAGGCAAATGAGTCATGAATACGCGCAGAAAACGGTGTCTCCGATTTGGGCTCTAAGGGAAAAAAAAAACACGAATCGATCTAACGGAAAGAATCTGGCAAAATTACTATATAAAAGTACGAGATTCACGATTCGCGGAATCCAGCAAAGCAATGGTAAATTGTCGACAGGAAATACAAACGAGATGGTTATAAAGTTAATCCTTATTAAAAGCATCCACGGCGGTTCAAGTTCAACGATCCAGTCGACGATGAATTCCTTGTCGATTTAGTCACGATCGATTTGTCGTTCGTTACGAATCAGTAGCAGGCGTGTCCATAACAGAAAAACAGCTGGTCCATCGGCATTGCATTAATGCCTGAACTCTCATAAACATTTATCCCGCTGATGGTTTGGTACGTGTACCAGGAAAAGAGTCGGCAAAACGTTTGCAATGAAGCGGGAGCAACGAGAGAGGGTACTTACTGTAAGAATTCTAGAGGCCGTTTTCCGGGGATCGAGCTATTGCTTCCACGTCCGAACACAGTATATATATAAATATATATATATGCGCTTGCAAGAGTTGTGTATAAACGCAAGAGGAAAACACATCTCGAGCTGGTGAGGAAGCTCAGGAATCGCTCGTGTCTGTGGTGTATTCGCCTTTTCTACTGAGCGAATATCACGAGTGCCTTTGAGATTCCTTTTAATTAGCAACTATCTTTCTTTCTCTTGCCCCTTTCATGGTTTGTCCGATAACGCATCGAGCAAGGACAAAACGTATTATACGAGTAGAAGTCTAATGGCCCCGAAGCACTGCGATTCTTGCAGGCTCGTACAACGAGACAAATAAATTTATTTGATTCAAAAGAAGATTGAATCATCTAAGAGAGCGTAGTTTTGCATTAAATTTATAACTTTTTTTTCCAGCCACGATTATACCTGAACGAATCGATATACGAGAATTGAATAAAATTTTATGGGAAAGTCGACATAAATCAGTGTATTATTTGACTATTAAATTGAGGTAACTACGTTTTTCAATCACCTCAAAAGTACATCAATAAAAAATTGTTAAGGCAGTCCATAAAAGTCAGCAGTGATTCAAAAAGACTTGCCTTACTTGCCTGACTGCGGTAAAGGAATTGAATTATATAGTAGCCTTTTCGTAACCATAAAATCCACTCCATTGAAAATAACGTTTTCTCGAAAACAATCAGTTCTCTCTCTCTAATTTCTGCAAATGGTCATTTGCGATGGTTAAAATGGTCAGCAGGTTGTACAGAGTGTGCCGGTGTTTGACCGCGATCATCAGTCCTCTCACTCTCGTACACTTCCTCTCCGTTTCTCACTCTTCTCTGTATCCTTCCTTCTCAGTGTTTATACTCCCCGCGATCCCACAGTCTGTCCAAACGTTTTCCTTTAACGGACAGTGCACGCGGACACCCGTGGCGAGAGTAGCGCGAATAAGCGCCCCGATCGAGAAGTAGTGAATATACCCCATTGCTTATACAAGTGTGTGTCAGTGTGTTTGCTTACTAGTGTTAGGGACAAAATCTAACTCTACATATTGAGAGAGAAAGATAGAGTGGGTTAGTCATATGGCGCGACAACAAAAAAAGTCACACAAAGTAAAAAATACATACAAAGAATACATGTATATATTATATAAAGATAGAAATAAATAAAGTAGTCGAATATAAAAGAGAGAAGAAGAAGAATGCGCCAATGCCGACTATATCTGTTGATGTTCCTTCTGAGCTAGGAGACTCGGAATTCCAACTATCGGAAGCAATCGCGAAATGGTCAGGCAATAATTTAGAAGTAGTAGGTAGAGAATCCTCGCCCGCTGTTGCCGCCGCCAACGCCGCGGGCTCTTCTTCGTTTATAATCCTCAAGAACTATACTCTGCTGGTCGTCCTTTGGATGAATCAACACTGTATACAGTTAACCGAATGCTATTAGAGTAGAATAGTACAGAAGCCATTGCTGCGAGTGGGATGAGTAAAAGATTCCTGAACCAAGCTTTTTGTTAATGTAGTACATAAAAAATAAAAATCACTGCGGCCCGAATGAGGATTTCAACTCTATACTTTCCATTTCTTTTCGGGAGTCCGGAGAGAGTGGCCGAGAGGTAATAAGATGAAAAAATGTGAGAGGCTTAGATGAACACAAACTTTATGTGTTGATGGATAGAATCTTTCTACTCGATTAAGATTATTGTTCGATAAAATAATTATAGCTCATTTCTAAGTAACGTTTATTTCAATTGAATAAAAATAGAATTCGACGAAACGCGTATTACGCGATGGTAATACACGATGAAAGAGACATCAAGGAAGCGTCTATAAATCCAACAAGTACGAATTAAACGCCCAAGTCTGACTATTACAGGTTTACTCCACTATACATTTTGCTACCCCCGTGTCTGCATACTTGAGACAGGAGAGACTCATCGCTGAGCAATTGTAATAGCATATTCCCACAGAGACCACACCCCGGCGCACAGAGATATAAAATCACATGGCGCGTACAACAAAACGTGCATTACTATATGCCCACACGTCCACGTTTCGAATAGATTGAGAGAGATGCTCTTCGAAGCCGCAGTTGTATCTTTAACTCTCTTAGACTCTCGATGATAATACGTAATGGTAGAGAGGACGTCGAGACAGGTAGGTGTAGCTTGCGAACGTACGGTATAATGCAGCGAATCGAATGAGAATAAGGAAGAAAGAAAATACGAAGAGGATGCCACACATCGGAACAGGAGAGCCGTATAAAAGAAACATCGGGAGAATGTTGAGAATACGATTCAAGAGAGTAACAGAGACGAAAGCTCAAATAAAGAAATACGAAAGAGGGATGATGCTCGAGATTAGTTCCGATTGCTTCTGCACAGTACTGAGTTATACTTGGCGAGAAAGAGGGTAGTTGGTTGTATATGTGTGTATGTTTGCATATACAGCGACATGGGAGCACCACTCTGTAAATCGGTAGTGGATCGAGAAGTGATACGTCGAAGGTATTGCTTTGGTACGGTCTCTGATTCTGGACTGCACTGTTTTCTCAGTGCAACAGCAAAGAGAGAAGTCTGAGAGGCTCGAGCAGCGGCATCGATCCCGAGACTGCCGGGCGCGGACTAGCTCACGGGCTGCTCGCGCTGCTCCTCTGGCCGTTAATGAGTCATGTTTAATTGGCGTGGGAAGCCTACGGGTATATAAGTCCACACAACTACGGGTAACGGAATCCCAGGGCTCTTCCTCTGCCGTACTTGCAGTTGATGCGCACTGGGATCTAGTCTACAGAGATCTTCAACCTAGGTGCATGTGAATAACGATATATTTATCTCGGCATATACGTATGCGAAACAAACGTACACATATGCTCGGTGTGGGTACTGTACTCGCACCCAAGAACGAAGCAAGACATAAAGAGAAAAAGAGAGAGTGAGAAGGAGAGAGAATGAAAGAAAGAGCAAGCGACGAAGGAATCTTGGAAGGAACGGTCTTGGGATTCTGTGATGCAAAGGTGGACACGGTCAATGTCGACGCTACATTAGATACATACATATATCGTGAGCCCTTTGAGCTTGGTTGATTCTTCATGGTTGTCGCGTTTCATGCACCGTTGCTCAACTATTCGAAGATTCTATCGTCAATTTAGTGGGAGAGAAGATTTTATTCAAATTTACGCGAGTGCATTGAAGAGGAGATTGGAGACATAGAAACAGAGGAAGTGAAAGAGACACCTTTCTATGTACGTCCTTATAGAGCCATATCCAACATTCCAATGAATTAAGGAATTCGAGATTATAAGAGATTCTACAAGAATCTTGCACAACCCTACTAATCATTGAAGGTTGTTAGTTCTGATTTCGTAGATCTCTTTCCAAGAACCATTGAACATTATTCATATGGAAAAATGTACGAACCTGAAGATCAGGTAGGCACAGGGCATAAGGCCAAGTGGCTATAAGAGAAAATAAGATTGATATCGATTAGATCTTTGTAACTACCGCGATGAATCTTCTTTACATAGGAGAATCTCGAGTGTACCAGTGCATGTACTGTGAGACGTGGGCGTGCTTAATATCCATAAAGAATGCTTCAACTCGATGAGAAATCACACCCAGCTAACCCATGCATGATATTTTATGCGTATACGGTTATATACTGAAATATTTACGAATAAAACTGATAAACGGTAGAATTGCTAAATTCCATTGTGGCATATGGTGGATATTAGTTCTGGTGGTACCTCACAAGTATATATGTGCAGTAGTTGCTCAGGCTACAGGTGTGTGAACTCCATGACGAAAATTCTCAAGTTGCATAGGGATTTCATTTGATTTATCAAAATTTTAGTACAGAATAGTGTAAATATTGTAATATGAAGATAACTCACCTCCCTAGACCGTGGGGCCCCCAGGATGCAGGGGCTGTCCGGGCGGCGGGGCGCACTGGCCCACCGCTTGCTCGAGAGCTCGCTCTCCTCCTGAAATCAAATAATTTTTTTTTTGTTCAATGAATCTTGCGAATATAGTTGATAAAAATATATCGCTTGAATAGCACCGAGTATCAGAGCCTTGTCTCATAATATCCAACATTCATTCATGCCCAGCATATAGTTGATGAATCCACAAATGTGGCTCATCGGTTATCCGAGAGTTGGTCCTTTACCTGTTTACTTCGCTGGTACTTTAATGAATCAATTAGTCGTCAGTGCGATGAGACGAAGCACAAGAATAAATTCTCGTTGGACCATCTCTCTTTTCTCTATATAGAAACCACATAATACGGCCAGAGGTTCTGCTGTTGCCGGTGGCGTGTTTTCTTCAGACTAAAGAGAGAACACCCGCACCAAGACACTAGCGGATATGGTTGCATATATGAGTCAACACGGAGGGTCCCTGGTGGGTGCGATGCTGATGGTGTCATGGCGGAATAATTAAGATCGCATCTTGGCACGGTGTCAACGAAGATTGTCGCGGCGTGCCCAAGCTCACAATCGGTGTGTCGCTCTTTACGAGCGAACAGTTCACGAGAGATTGAAATGTCTACGTACAGGGAAACGTTTGTACATGTAAATGTGTGCATTTGGAGAGACCAGTAGCGAGGAACAGGGAATTAACCCTTAAGAGCGGGACCACATATACATCCTTGTGTTCTCTTTTATTATGCCAGAAGACCGACTTACCCGCACGCGAGCATAGTTATTAAAACGTTAAAACAATTATATGCCAGGGACACAGACACGAGTCCTGTGACGCAAGGCTGGTCTCCCCATAAGCGAACATGTATAATAATTACTCTGCGACTTCTTGCAACTGGTAAAAACGAAGGGCTCGTAATGTTCAAGCTACTTCTATAAGCGAAACGGACCACCGGCGAATACAACACGATAAATCGATTGCGGAATGTGACACAGATGAATAATTGCACATTTTATATAGACGAACAATCGTTTTCTTACAAGAAAAATTGCCGATTGAATACACCTTTCAAATATTATTTCTTTATTTCCTTCTCCAGTGCTATAAAATCATTTCCGGATCATCATGGGAAAAAATCACGGTCATTTATAAATGTAAATATAAAATCGGTTATGTGTAAGTGGACGAATGCAAATAAAGACTTTTACTTCTTTACATTCTTATTGAAAAATATATACTCTATGCTCATAAAGCAAATACTCTCGGTGCGATATCCCATGATCTCTGATATTACACATGTAAAAATATAGTTATAAGCCTATTAATGTTTATATGTATAGTTAGAGGTATTATGCAGCTCTAGTGCAACCGATGTTACGCCTACTTTCGCCAGGTTTCTCCTATTTTCCGTAATGCACCGGGATTACATTTGAAATTGATTCGGCCACGTTAGGTACTCCTATTTGGTTGAAAGGAGAAGAAGAGAGAGAGAAATGCTAGGGTGTATCGTAAAGTGTGTATGTCTACGAGAGGTTACACTACAAGGCTACGAAAGAGAGCGTAATCACGTTTCGCGTCAAAATATCCCCAGCATGCACGAACACCAGCCACTAATGATTTCATAAAGCTCTTCGATACGATTCGACAAGGAAGTTATTATAACGCGATTTCTATTACACTCGATCTATAACGTGTAAATAATGCAGGAGAGATTTCGTAGCTGTTTTTGCGATTCATCTCGATGCATTTATCGCTCACACCGTGTATATTGTAAAATATAGATGTTAAATACGAGAAAAAAAACGGGGTAAGATCTGCACGCACTTAGATATTGAATCCTGTGGCTGACTTCTTCACTCTCGAGTTTTTCTCACGCCCGTCACGATTTTCTTTGCGTCCAATTCACGCTCATTATTTTATGACTTTTTGCGTAAAACGAGAGGTATATTGCACGGAAAATAGCAAATATAATTCGAGACCGTACTATTGAATAATGAATCATCTAACGGGTGAGTATATGCTGGCGAGTTCGTTAAAACGTTGAGATGTAAACACGTACAGTTTGAAGCTAACTTGCCGCTTGAGAAGAAAGCTACTTATTAATTTTTAAGAGTTCCCAGAGTCTCTCGTGATTGTATATGAAACGTCATCGACTTACCCTTTTTTTTCTTTGTTTTTCCATTTTTATTTTATTCCTTCTAATGAGTAATGACGAGACGTTATAAAATACTCAAGAGAACATAAAATCGAATACACGATTAGCCGAGGCAGTGGGAGCAGTGTTTTTCGTCGATGATAATATCAGTGACGGTGCAGGTTAAGTATATTGACGTAAAAATGTTCCAAGTGCGAATTATATGACTATAAAAATGAGAATTTCAGAAAAACTGCATAAGGCGACTATTGTTTTTGAAGAAGAAATTTTACCTGACCGTAATACTGCAAATAGGTTGGAAACAGTGAATAGGCACAGTAGTTTTTTTTTTTGCGACAAACGGGCCCAATTTTTTTTTAAGCATTATTATCAATAAAAAATCATATTACAATCAATTTAAGGGAGGGGGAAGGTGTGGAAAAAAAGTAGTTTGAATAATCGATTGAAAACGTCGATAAAAATCGCGTAATCATCGGTTATTTCCAATCCATCATTTTTCATTTATACTCATACTCATCTTTTTCTATATTTTCCCACGCCACATGCCTCTTGCTTTCGTCCAGAAATCACAAAGAGGCGAAAGAGTCGTTAATGGTTCACGACTTTTAAAAACTCGAGCATCCTAATGGATATTCTAACGCTTTGCGCGCTCGCGAGCACCCGCGCGCGTAATCCGTATAACCAGGCAGTTCTGTGTTGCTCTCTCGCGGAGCAGTCATAAATTATGACTCGGGATCATAAAAACATGACTATGAAAATGATTTGCGACGCGGTGTAGCCAAACGCATAAATATCTATATACATATACGTCTGGTGTATATATAGGCGCGGGGCGCGTGTTATATTCGCAAACGCCTAGGGCCGAGCCCGAAAGAAAACATTATAGGACATAGATATTACATACGTATCTATATATGCCTCAAATGGTATCGAGTCTCGATATTACGGGCGCTAGTTCATGCTCTTCTGTAATGCTATTTCCCGTGTGTAATACAGGTCTCCTTCACTTCACATTTTCGATAAATCGACCAACGATCACTAGCCAATCTTTCCTTCTACATATATTAATACATACGAAGCCTCGTGAAAGCAATAAAATCGTCTAATGAGAAATGAGAATATGAGCTTGCGAAACTTTTGCGCCCGTAGTTGTATTAGCGCAAAATATTTATAATCCTAATATTAATTGTGCAACGAAAATTATAATACGGACGTGACGGGCATTCCCCCGTCGGGCTAGAGTGTCCGATTAGAAAGGCCACAGTATCTGCCGCCTGTTTATTGACCACAGACCAATTGAGAGCCTCCCTTTACACGTATACATGTTTTTTAATTCATGTGTGCGTGCATGTGCTTTCCTCACGTCTCTGGTCTTACGCGGAAGCGACTATCTGTGGAGGAAGCCGTAGATAATGTTAAATTTTTCTTGTTTGTACGTTGAATCAATTGTTTGTACCACAAGACTCAATTACATAACCCTTGACTGTTTACCAACCTGCTCTTTACCTAATGAAACTACAGCGCTATGGCCATAACTCATATATTACAGACACGTGTACATAGCTACATACTGCAATCACCCTTAGGCTAGTATTTCGTCATTGTTTGTATTGAAAGATTCGACAAATGATTGAAATGTTGTAGGAACGGAAAAAACGCACGTGACACTATTCTTTTGCCTAAACACAATGTTTTTAAGCTATTCATAGATTTTAAGTTATTATTGTTAGTCTTTTAAAGCGCATAACGATCCATTGAGTCATATTTAGTATCAATTAATACGGATGTATATCAGACTGTCTCCAGATAGGACAAATGTTTTTTTGTCGCCTTCTTTTCGTACCAGTTTTTATCGAAAACTGATGCATGCCTTTTATGGTTTGAATGATAATATAAAAAGTTGTGTTTCCGAAGGCGTGAGGGTCACGTATATTTTTCTTGTTGTTATTCTTCTGTATTTATACTTATAACGAAAGCTTATATGTTACACATATATTCCATCGAGTAAAACTTCGCTACGTATATTTACTCGAGTATCTCCACGTATCCATACAATCGGTAAAAAGTGTGATCGCCGTTTTTGGAGAAACGATCGAGACGATAAGAAAAAAAAAAAAAAAAAAATGCACCGGTAGAAAAGAAGGGCCACACGGACGGGTTTCTTGATGAGTTTCTATTACCGTGACCCAACGATATCAACGGGTGGTCTCTTCGATATTCTTGTACATATTCCTTTACAAGAAGCAAATGAGCTCAATTTTTTCAACTTCATTTCTCCAATCGGCCTTAACAAGACACCATTCAATCGAAGTCGCGATAATTGAGATCGAAACTATACGATTTTACGAATGCGTTACCATTATATCGAGTTTCTCGACTGGTTCGATGATCCTAACGCGGATCTTGGGAGTGGAGCATATGCTAGCTCTATACCCTTGTAAAGTCGCGAAATTCCAGGCAGCAGTATCGGAAAAGGCAACCAGAGAGCTCGGGAGTAATGACATTCGTTAAAATAACTCGAACCAATGGACCAAGAAGCTTCCTCTCGCGGGAGTTTCGATATCGTTGGCGATTCTTTTTTTTTTTTGTTCTTCTACCACGAGGAACTCTGCTACCGGTTTTTTTTCATCGCGTGGTCGCTACAACGAAATCACCGGCGGGTCGCTAAAGCCTATAAGTACCTCGACGCTCTCCTCCAGGCGAGCGCGTCTCTCGTATCTTTTTTCTTCTCGTCTTTGACTCTCAACGGGATGAGAATCATTCAATTAGCAGGGGCGCACGGATCGCTGATGGACCTCTCACGCTTCCTCCCTGAGACCGGTCGATAAATTCGTCAAAAACTCGTCGATGGTCCATAACTCTTGGCTATAATCCGGGCGCAATTAGAACGTGAAACTGTAGCGAACCAAAACTGTCCTTCGCCATTTCGACGTTTCATTTTGTTCTCAGATCATCTGTGTGTATATGTACAGCTGCTCAAACTCTGTGGATCATTATATACCCTCGTGTTTCATGAAATAATTGAGCAGTTTATTTTAACGCGAGTTTTTTGGGCTTTTGAGCGAAAGAGCTTTCTCATTCCGGAGTGAAAACAGGTCTGATAGGTGGCAACCACGATGCGGTGGTTGCACAGAACACAAACATCTGCTTCGATTTAACTCTCATTTCTACAATCTTTTTTAACGCATCCATTGAAAAAAAATCAATTGACTTGCATCGAAATGATGTCTGATGAGTACTCGACTCTTGAACGAGCTATATTTACAGGATATCAATATATTCGTAACCCATTTTTTTGTTTCTGTACTCATCAGTATCAAGATAATAAACAAGTTGTGCTTTTTAAAAAAATAAAAGCGGTACCCGTGAAATGGTTATCCTGCAAATTCTTTCCCACAAATGTAGAAACCAACAACGTTCATCAAATCGTATTCAGAAACAAGATCAATATTATTCAAGGTATTTTGAAAATGTATGAGCAAACTTTATTACAGGTTCCATACTCACCCGCAACAACTAAGTCACTTGATAATGGATGCACCAGCGAAAGTTCTGCTTAGAGAAGGATTCTCCATGGTGTTCGCGCGGCATTGGCACGAAATGAGTTCTATGCAAAAGCAGGGAAGAGCACGAGAGCACGTTTGAATACGAAAGTGAGGGAGAGTGTAACGCGTAACTGAGTATAAGGAACGGGGCTTGGACGCCAGAAACCAACCTATGAATTGTAATTTATAACATCTGGGATATGCATGGGGGTATGTGAGTGTACGCGTTCAGTAAACTGCATAGTAGAGAGCAATCTGGTAAATCATGCAACCAGCTCGTGGCACGTGTTCCTTGGTTACATATTAGATTATATTTAATGGAGGATTTTGCTGGTAACGTCTGCGTTCGAGAGCAGAACTGTCTCTGTTGATACAGGGACGGAGATCTTCTCCATTTCGCGATAGAGTGATCTATCATTAGGACTACATGCATGTTGCGCTGTTCGAACAAGCCATTACTTTTGTATGATATGAAACGAGCAATAAGTCTGCCAAAAAGTCATACGATCGTGCAATCGCTTAACCTCGCACTTTCGTGTTTCGAAGATTTTTCATTCTTTTATTTCGATTTCTTTTCATATCAATGTGCATTAAATATTCAAGACCATGTAATTGTGACATTAACACGTTGACTGATGGGACATTAAAAAGGTTCAAGGCTCGAACGAACTTAAACCCTTGGGGTTAATTGAACACTAGCTGTTTTCTACGAACAAAAAAAACACGAGCATACATGCGAGAGTCCCTCGTATTACAAGTATTCGTATATATCATCTCTTAGCTTCGTCTTCGCAAATTGTTTACGAGATTCTTCCTAGTGAATTACCCTCTTTAGACGTATATCCGGCGATATTCGCGGGATTTATCGTCAAAATAAATGCAACTCCGGTGTGCTTCGGGTAGTCGAGTTTACGAGTAATAGTATTGTAAAGTAACAGCAGTGCAAACGCAGCTCTAACCATGTGTACGTATCCAGTGTAAGCGAGTGGAAGAGTAAGAGGGATGTGAAAAACAAAGATAAAAAGAGTACGTAATGTTGGTGTAAAGGCGACGGGGGAAAACTACTTAAGGTCTGCGGTAAAACGCTCCGTCGTCGTTCAGCTGTTACCAAAGTATACACACCGGGAAAAGACAGGACACACGTGCGCTGAACGACGAGTTCAGCCTCTACAACTTGAACTCTTGCCTATTAAATGTTCAAAATGTGGCCATTAGCCACGGATACAAGAAGCAATAATCCTACATTTAACTATTAATTATGGAATAAAGCTGTGCTTCAAAAAATTTACGTGATTTATCACGTCTTCGTGAATGTAAGGAAAAATGTGATGAACCATCACAAAATCCATTCCAAGAGTAGTGAATTATTTACGTAGGGAAATGGTTGCCCCAAAAATTTACGCACATCTGTTAGTAATTTTTTTTTTCATTGTTAGCTGCAAACTTGATGAATTATTGTTACAAAAAGATATGAATAATTATGTGAAGGTATTTGCTCCATCTGATTGTTAATTTAATTTTATATAATTACATGATGCATTCGTGCTTCTCCATCAATGTTTCTCCAGTCGCGTCTAACATAACATGCAAAAAGTACAATATGGTCTTCGTTTACGAACCCATAGAAAAAGTGTATTTTTTTTCGTAGCGAAAAGATGAAAAATGAATGTTTCATGGTTCCGGTTGTGTCCGGAGGCTCTCAAAAATTTCTCGAACATAACCGTATCGTTATATTTATATTCACCGAGCTCACAAGAGGTGAGCAGCGCGACTATATCTTTTTCATCGCACGGTGCAGCAACGATCCACGCGCTCGTCTTCCATGCTTTTCTGACCCAACGTCCTCTTCCTCGATTTATAGCGAGGATCTTGGAACGGGCATTATACGTATATACATAACTACTATATACGTGTATTTATTCGTGGCTCTTTCTCTCACACATATAAAATATCCGCGGAAAATCTTGGCGGTTGATGCTCACATTGGAAGAGCCTAAGTTAGCGCGTAGAAATTTCGTATAAGAGAAAAAGACACAAACAGAAAAAAAACCCCGAATGAGGAAGTAGGGAGGGGAAGGGTGTAGAAAAGAAGACTCAAAGGGTTTGCGTCGTTATCACGGTCCCATACGACTCTCTCGTTCTGGTCGTCGTCGTCGAGAAGAAAGTCTTTGCCTCGAGAGGTCCATAGTCGCCAGTCACGAGACGATGCTGCGCGTAATCTAAGATCGTATAGGCATTATATCTACACACGTATATGCAAGTATGTACGAAGAAAGAGAGAAAGGAAGAGAGTGAGAGAGAGAGAGAAAGAGAGGAAGATATTTCAAAAAAATGGGGAAGGGAAGGACAGAATGCTTGTGTCCCTTTGGCGTATGTAAGAGCTATGGAGAACCGAGACATGACCCCGGTGTCTTCGGGGCGACGGTAAAGCACCGCTTTCGGTTGGCGTTCAAGCGATGCACCAACGCTGTTATGTATACGTGTGAAAGTTGCCTTGTGCACCCAGGCGACCACCCAAGGGATGAGGATTGTATCCTACCGTCCTCGACGCAACCGTTTTTGGACAAGTGTGCTGTCATACCCAATTCAAATTATTCAAGCTAATCTCAATAATTACGATAGTAACAACTTTCTCGCCCCTTATGACCTTTTCAAAAGCTTAAATCCATAATGTGTACAAATATATTTCAAGAGTGTTAGTATTGAAATAAAACTTGAAGAATGAGTTAATGGAAATTCGAACCACTTGTATTTCTCAACTTCTATGGTGTGCTTACTTTCATGGAATTGTACATGCAGTTCATCAGTCTGATTTGCATAAAGAATGAAGTTTTCTAGATAAATCATGGAAAAATTAACATTTATCGTCCAATAAAGTTCACCTGAAGATCGTTTTAAAGAATAAACATCTCTATCTTGCAAAAACTTTCGAAACTTCAGTTTTCTTCATTTAGTAAGACAAAACGGAATCCCCTACTGTTGAATACGGAAACGCGATTTATATCGTGAAATTTCTGTAATCAGTCACTGGCTGATGTGTTTACCCCTCCGCATAAATTCATCAAACGAGTGAATGTCTTCGGCAATTATTCACGTTGTTTGCGAAGAAACGTCAAGGAAATAAGATGCAAATGAGGTGAAATAAAAATCTTTGAGACGCGAAGAGTCCCAACTGAGCAATGGATCGACAGACGACCCGACCGGCCCGAAGAAGAGGAAGGCCGTGGACTTAGCCGATCACTCGGACTCTCAAGTCCGTTTGAATCTTCGGCTACTGCTTTATACTTTGTATATAGATAGTTAAGTTTACTGTACTGTATCCGTGCATGTAAGAGCGATTCGCCGCGCGTCGCGTCGAGACGAGCGTTTTGTCGCCGGTGATTGGCATTTGAAAGGACAACGGGCGTACAATGCAATTACCTTGGCCACAACTGAGCTCGTAGAAAGCTTTTTATCTCTTTCTCTCTCTTCCGTCTTTTTCGCTTCGCGATCTTCCAGAGGATCCAGAGGTCTTGTTGCAAAGAAGAACGGACGAGGCTAGCGTACGCGTTCGTAAAAAACAAAATATAAACGGGCGTGACCACTCTGCGTTTCCGTTATTCTTTCATTGCTTCACCTCTTGACTCCTTTACTGTTTATTATACTATTACGAGAGACTTTTAATGAATGCCACATAAGTGTTTTTTCTGTGTCCTCACACGCAAAGATACCGACGGCAACGACATCAGCAATGACGATGATGATGATGATGACGATGGCGAGAACGGTTTAACGAACTCTGCGACATCAACGTCGCTGAATCCTTTTAAACGATGACGATCGTTACAGGGACGATGTAGTACGTGCCAGTCGTATCAACAGCAATCACAATACGATCGTGCCAAGATCTCAAAACAACCGATCGGTTCGAGAGTCACGAAGATCAAAGGAAAGAGAGTGGAATATGGATAACGCACCTCCCTCCGCAGGGTGTTGTGCAAAAACTAGAATCACCTTTTATTCTTCCTTACGTTAACCATCGACGGTGGTAGATAAACGTGTGGTAGGTAACGTCTCGTCTCATATAATCTTCTTATTCGCGCTCATTAAACGTATATATTAAAAAATGATCAATTGGCTTTCATTTATAAGCATATTTTCATTAACCATTGTCTCATAAGATGGATTTAAAAAAATAATGTTCGCTCTATCTTTTATGGATATCTCATGAATTTTCTTCCAAAAATATGATATCATTGAAAAATAGAATAATCAAATGCAATGCCAGGTTTCAACTTAGTATTTAAATAAATTTTTGAAGCATCAATACAACACACAGCGACCTTATAATCTCGGGTTAAAGGTGCGTTCAGAAACAAGCAGCATGTGAAATATTGATCAGGATAAAGAAAACGACGAGATTGATGAGAAACGATGGAGTAATGAGACGCATTCGATTGATATACTCTCGTTGCAGTAATCGGATAAAGGGAAAAAACACGAGGTAAGAAGCAAAAGGTGACTCTAGGGGCAATATGCTTCGCGGGCTTTACAATGAAGCGCAAACGGTGTGCAACACCGTACAGCGAATAAAAATACAGCACGTTTGTCGCACGATCTCTCTGTGTGATGTCCAAGGATAGAGAGGCGGCGTCGTCGTGGCGGTACATCAATCGCTAAGAGTCACACAGAATAAGAAAAAAAGTCTGTTCTATGGTCGTTGCTTCGTCTAGAAACACAAGAGAAGAAAAGAGAGAGACGAATAAAGAAAGAGAGAGAGAGAGAGAGAGAGTGAAAGAGAAAGAGAGACGAACCGGGAGAAAAGAAGTTGAGAAATGAAAGAAATAAACTGGAATCGTTACAGAGAATTTCTTGCACGATGGCTCTTAGCAAATCGCGCGACCGCAAAACCCATCCACATCGGTTTACAAACACGCCCGTATACAATGTTGCAAACTCCCAAGTTAATCCTTTTAGCAAGGATTAGCGTAAGGATTTTCGGTGATATCTTCTCCGACACGTCCATGATGCAAAAATGCGGCTGATCCTCAGGTCAAAATATCGTGCAAAATATCTGGAGGGATCAGTGATGACGAAAATAATATTTTGAGGCCTTGAGAAGATCGACGCTCATTATCGTAACAAAGTGACGAAAGAAAGATAAAGAAAAATAGATTCAAAGATGAAAATCATCAGCATTTGTATAATGACCAAGACGCCCATTACGTGCGTGTCATCACTCTGTATTAGTGACTGTGAATATATTCGCATCTTTAAATTCCTTGTAGAATTGAATTCCAATTGAATTCCAGATTCAATAAGATTCCTCAAGTAATTTTGTATTTTTGTAGCGTTCAATCAATGCCATCAACCACTGTTATCATTCATCATTCGTCATCATCTCATCCATCTTCATTGTCTTTCCTGTCACTTGCGCTAAGCTAATAATTAATAATTTAATCATATAGTTCCAATGAATAATATGTTTCTTATTGATTGCACAACGAAATTGTGTCACTAGAGTTCGTTAACTCTTTTAAGCGATGAACCATTGGACTTTTGGTCATGTCTCCTCGCATATTAGGACAATTTCTGAAAGCATGTTACCGTTAACCATAAGCGCGGCACTGCCGAAACGAATATAGATAAGCGAACGGCGAGATGGCATCGCGATACAAAATCGTGGAGATTCACAAGTGAGAAAGAGAGAAACTTCGCATCTCGAAATCACGAGCAAGACTATCCATGAGAGTTAAGTGATTAATGAATCGCACCACACGCTCCAAGAAGTTGCGCGTAATAAATTAAACGTTGCACTGCACGACGGCGTGGTATACCATATACTACGAACTATATAGATAATTTTGTGCATATATCTGTATATATTTGAATATACGTACCGTTTGTTTATATAATCTTATAACAGCGGTCTGAGTTTATGTACCGCTACCTGTTTTGAAAAAGCTAAAAGCCGTATTATATGCTACAATACGAGATGGTGGACAGTCTGACCGTCCCTCTGGTCATGGGCCTTCGACTTACTAATCGGGAGAACGCAACTGTACCGAACTCAGCTGTAATTAGTGACAGCAAGAGAGCGTATCTTCGTATATGCTTAAAGATGTACCGAATTAAGTGTATAACTTTAGGCTACGAAAATTTCATCGCGTGACCATTAAAAATTCAACGTTTTATTCCTCATTTAAGTTTTTTTTTGTTTTTATTCGTCCTGCTCAATCCTATATTATCATTAGTACATCTGTATAGCTATCTCTACTTCTTATTTTTTCGGAGTTTTCTTCCTCCCAACATCGAGAGAATTCGTTTGGTTACAGAGTGTGTAAATTTTGAGGAACAACTTTTCGGAGTTTTAAATTCACCTTTTTAGCTGACCATGACGCACGGGCTCATCCGTGCTCGTACTGTGTATGTATATGATATACATACATATATATATACGATGTACGTACATTCGCGATAAAAGATATTCCAGATATAAACCTCAGAGCACGCAGACGCGGACAAAAGACGAGATTAATGAGTGGGTGAGTCTCTCTTGCTGTAATCTTCTGGCTCAGAGATTCACGAACCCCGAAAGGATGAGGGAGCCTCCTATGGTGACGGAATCTTGTGAAGGACCGGAGAGAGGAAGAGAGAGCGAGATAGGAAAAAGAAGAGAAGAATTGAAAGACTTGAAAAGACACTTTGAAAAAGTACCGCCACAAACAAAAGATTCTGAAGCTTGGATGACACGAGTCCGCATTCTTTAATGTCATATTGAACAACAAAACACCGAAATGGGGACCGTAAAAAAATTCAGGGCGGACTACACGATTGCACACACGCGATGGTTGAATAAAAGCAGCATCTTCGCTAAATGTTATCAACGACAAAAAATATTCCATATTTTCGTAGTTTTGTCTCAGACGAAATTTGAAGGACACTCGAATAGATGAAACGAATATTAAAAATAAAACCTGAGTCGTTTCCCACTAATTATGTTGAAATAATGTGATGGAAAAGAAAAATACGTTAAGAAATGTACTGGAAGCTATATTCACGTCGCTAAGTCGTTTTTTTTTTTTTTTTTATTATTTTACCGCCGCACGTATTCATCTATTTGTCTCTCTCATTGACTCTCCGCCGTACCCTCAAGAGGCAGAGGGCAAGACGGAGTGAGGGAGGAAGTTTTATAAACCCGTGACGTCCGCGCCTTTAACGCGACTCCTCTCGTCAAGCCTCTAATCACCGAGTTCTCCGCGAAGAAATATGGCTAATGGCTGTAAAGATTTAACCTATATATATATATACTACATATATACAATAAAAAATACGCGTAAACGTTATAAGGTAAGTACTAACGTGCACGTGCGCGGGTGATCGGCGTGTTGGACGCTCCCAGTATCTTTCTTTCTGATATTGCACCAACGAGAGGCGACGAGAGCTGCACAAATGTTCGCGAGATACACGATGAAAAGAAACATAAGATAAAAATATAAGAGGAAAAAGGTTCCTAAGCGCTAGTTCGTTCGTGTACTTGCACCTTTTTGTGCTGCTCGGTATACAACGAAGATATCGGATTACGCAACATCATACGCGTGATCATCGAGTCCTCGGCACCTCGCGTGCTGCATACGCAGCTCAAGAGAAACGAGCACAACATCTAACTCTCTCATTCTCTCTATCTCTTACTCCATCTCTCTCCATTTGTGTTTCTTGCTCTCGTTTTCTCTCTCGCTCTTCCTCTTGGTATAAAGAGAACCTCGTAAACGAACAAGGTGTAACCGTTCGGCTTTAAGATGGTTCGCTAGAGAGTCCCGTCGTAGGTTAGTTATGATCCATAATAGTAATACCAGCTGGCACAGATGTGAGAGAAGTCAAGACGGATTGACAGTGGAAGGGGCATTAAAAAAACGGAATGAGATAATGTTGAGAAAAGACGAAGACGAAGAAGAAGGAAGAAGGCGTTTCAGAGACTGACCTTTGGAGTTTTCTTCTTCTAGGGTACCGCAGCTCTGTACACGTTGCAACTATGACTTTTTTTAAAACTCTGTTACTCACGACAATGAAACGTACAACACATTGCATGCGATACGCAAGACTTATGTTTATCGACTCTGCGAACACTCGACACCTGCGATGTGTAATATGCTGCTATGTGTATTCATAACAGCATATAAGTACATTGAAACAGAGAACGAAACACTTTTCTAAGAAACGTCGTGATCTCGAAAAAAGTACTAGAAAATGTTCGAAGTTTTTATGTAGTGTTTTTTTTGCCCATTTTTCGCACTGTAATTTTGAATTCATCATTTTTATTTTCAACGTTTCGATCTTTTATTTGCTGTCTATTGAAGGAATCAAATATTTAATTTTTAAGTTTTTTTCAACAGCATTGTGTCGAGTTTTGAAATGTTTTATTATACACCATATAATTTTGAATGAGAGTGGATGATTTCATTGATCACAGCAATCAAAGGATTTATTTTTTCAGATTGATTGGCGGTGGAAGAAATTCAAACGACACTCGTTTCGCAACGCAAGGCCTGAGGTTAATAATTGTACCGACAGAATAATTAAGTTCAAATGAAACTTAACTCGCTGTGCTCGTGCGAAATGATAAGCAAATTATGTAGAATTAATTTAATCTCACATTCCATTTTATATATTTATGAATTACGTGAATATATGAGCAATCACGGATAACTAGATATATTTTACGATGATTATAATACCTTCGTTGAAATAATTTTCCATGATTTGTCCATAATTATAAATCGATTGATTTATCGCATTTTTTTACATTGCTCAGGCTGGTTAAGAATGACAATCACTGTGATCTCGCGATAGAGGGTGTGAAATCGGTATGATCAGCACTCAATAGATATATCCATGGATTATATAGATACGAAATTTCCATGTACTAGACCGAACGTATGATTCACGTGATTTTTATCGCATGATTAAAGTGTTAATGGCTTTGAATATATACCTGCGATCTATGGATCGCTGGTATTTCGATTTACGAGATACCTACGGCATTTGTACGGAATATATATGTACTGTACACGATACACAGTACGAAATACATACGTGGATCGAGTTCGCGTCGAAGCGTTGTTATCTTCCTCGTTTGGCTTTTGCGATGCAATTGCCGCTACTATTCAGCTACCAGAGAGAGAGAGAGAGAGGCAAGAGCTCCAGTTGCAACTATTATTGCGCAAATCAACAGCATCGAACGTGTGTTCTATGAGTATGGTGTTGCAGTACTGTTGGGATATAGAAACGAGAACGAGAGCGAAACGTTGTCCGTTGGTAGCGCTGTAGCTGGAGCGATAAAACGGTCGGATATCTGGGAGGGATGGGCGAGAAGATAATGGAGCTAATAAAGATTAGTCAGAAAGCACAATGCTTCGTATCATGCAGCATGAGGCTGCAGACAGTCTAAACGGTGCGTAAAGTGAGAAGGTGATCTATTGATAGCCTTAGATTTGTTTCCTCGATAACTGATCCAAGATGGAATGTTATCTCTGCAAATATGCAGACCAGCAACGACATTAATGCTTTTTTTTTTCTTCAATAAACAACGTACTATGAAAATGTGTCTATAATCGAAATAAAAAATTCAGCCATGTGGGTTTTACAGAGGGAATCGCCTGTGTAAAGCAACAGTAAAACGAATTTAAAAAAAATGAAGCTCTGAAGACGGCATTGCAAAATACAAGAAGCGTAGGTGGAAATTACAGTTCCGGAGATACAACGGACAAGAATCTATTATACGTTCAACCGTTGATAGAGGGCAGTAAAGGTTATATAACCAGTAGATCGACTCAGATTGAACGTATAACAAACACAAAAATCATAAAGCAACTTCGCAACAGTGCATGATAAGAATTCAGTGCACAATATGAAAATAGTTGAAACTTTTCTGGACTTCATTCAATGAGAAATATGTATGGTTGTAACATTAAAAAATTGTAGGAACTCGTTAACAGCTTAAGGTTGATGACCGAAATAGTTGATTTCACGAAAGAGAAAGAAAGAAAGAAAAAAGAACATCAGGCGGGGAAAGGGGACTACAGGGCGGCATGAACGTCGCGAATCCGCATTGGAGGTCAATGGGGATGCTGTAGTTAAGAATGATCTTTCGTAGACGTGCGTGATTCGTTCAGAGCGTTAAGTAGAGCCTTGCGGCGGCTTGGACAAGAGAAAAAAAGATGAAAGAGGAAGGAAGGAAGAAAGAATGGAAGGAGAAACGAAAGCAACGGGCTAAAGTGTTAAAGAGCGTGTAGAGGCTTCTACATTGGTCGAGATGGTCGGTGTGCTTGGAATCACGTGAGGAAGGGATCGAGAGTGCGCGCGAGCGGAACGGTGGCGACAGGTAAACACGTCCAGCTCGCGGGTCCGAGTATACAGCGGTACCCATGAGTTGGTTTCTGCCCACTGGCTTCACTTGGCCTTGTGCATTAGCTGTGGGAAGATGGTTTTTCGCACCACCACCTTCAGGCTTACTCTATATAGGTCATACATAGCATCTATATGAATATATATGTGAGTTTGTATGTGTGTACTTAGTTTATACCTCATGTAACTAACATCAGATGCATAATGCATGTAGAACACTCCTCGGTGGCTCGGAGGTGTCGAGGCGCGACAACGGGGACCCATCTCAAGAAGATGCTCTCCAGAGTAATATATAGAAGAGCGAGCAGGAGAATTGGAATAGGCTTATATACCCGAAGACACAGAGCAGAACAAAACTCTTGCTACACTCGGTAAGATAAACACGAGGATGGTTCACCATTGCATGTTATATATGTGTGCGTGTCTTGTCCTATGGTTGTTGGCTCTACGAACGAAAGATCTGATCGTGATACAACATTGTAAACCATTGTAATGGTAATACGAAACTAAAGTAAGGACAAGGACTATATGTGCTCCGGTTCAACATGCTAACCAATATCTCGCGCCAACAACTAGCTGCATATGTGTCTAATAGATTCGCTAAGATTTAGCATGCAGGCAAGATTTAATTCTCTACTCTATCATTAATTTCAAGGACTTGGCTCGATTCTTTTCGCGACTAAATAAATATGTTTTTGTTAAATTTTCTTCATATGTGGAATTAATCTTCCTTGCTACTAGATAAGAAAATAAAGGATCCCTATTCCAGGATATTCCACTCAAAATAGGAAATAATATTTAGACCTAAAAAAAAAAAAAGTAGAAAAACAGTTGAGATGTGTTAATCTATTTGATAAAACTGTGAATTTGAAAAAGATTTTTTAAATTCTAAATATTCGAACTTTTAGCGTGTATGGGGGGTTTTTAAATGCGAGATTTCGAAAGCTGGCGGACGTTTTTGTCGCAAAAGGTTCGCCATCATAGCAAGGTGCTTTTCCTATGGGATAAACTCAGGGACAGGTAACAACAGACGATTTCCGAGCCATTGTCCGAGAGAGTTTTGTCGACGGTGGAGCTTCTTATATACGCGAAAGAGCACGCTTTCAGTGGGCATATATACGACGACAACGACGACGCGTAACAAATGCCCGACTCGCATACATTAGCCGCATTAATACCTGCTTGGATTTATTAATACCCATATTATATTCATGCGTTCGGTATAAGTTACGCGTTGCAAAGAGAAAAAAGAGAAAGAACGAGAAAAGAAAAAAATTATGGGGGACGGGAGAGGAGCAAAGAAGACGATGCATCGCCACTCGCCGAGGACCAAAGCGATGCCAACGCGTGCGTTCGCAAGCGTTACAATATTCTCTCGATCATATATTCAGCGTCGAGAGGTTTGCATATAAATATATACATACAGATATATGTTTACCACATCTATTGTTCATATAATATGTCGAGGTACATTCTCTCTTTCTCGCTTCTTCTATACTTGCTCTCCCGTAATCGTATTCTCAATAGTACCCAGTATTCTCTTCTCGCTCATTTTAGCTCTTGAAACTTATTCGCATTGTCTTATGTTGAAAAGAGCCAAAGAGCCGATTTGTCGGAAACACATCTGGTTCAACGACGGACAAAACTGCGAGGTACACATGAGAACTTATTTTCACGCGAATTCCTAATGTGTTCAAATATATATACACGTTATACTAATGCAACAAGATATGAACAAGAATGATGAGGAATGAGATGGTTCCCACGATTCAACCTCGCCCGGATCTCCATCTCTGGTTCAACCAGTATTTACAGAGGATTCTGTACATATATATATAACGTGTGTGTTTATATACGCTGTTGTCCGTCATTCTAGAACTGATTAAATTTTTACTCGTTAAGCTCCCGTCTGCCATGACGTGCGCGCGAAAATTCCACCAGCTTCTTCTTATACGCGATCTTTTGCTGCGCTCCAAGGGGAGAGTCCAGTGGAGTACGGATGTTCCGAGTATATCATCATGTTTGTATGATGCCTCGATGACCTGAGGCATTTGCTCGTCAACTATCCATCAATTTTATTTATCTTACATCTGTCTCTTTTTTTGTCCCTATGACGCCAAATCAGTCCGGTAATATAAGGATAAAGTCATGATCGTTTACAAAAAATATTCAGTCTTACTTATGGTGATTCTCTGAGCCGAAAAAATCACGGCAATTATAATGCAATTATGAAGTCTTGAACTTTCACAAAAAAATCTAAAGGAATACAGTTCGACATATATGTTTTCTTCAAATATTTACGCACACCTGGCGATACCAAAATGGGGTCAATTTCGATCATTTTTTTTTTCACAGAAAATTTTTATTTATTCGGACAAGTTCAAGTTTTCTTGAAAAAATGAAATGTTGTGTATAAAAATGAAAAAATTGATTAAAAAAAATAATTTAATGAGCTGTAGATTCCTTAATGATCAGAGATAATTAAATAAAAATTGAATGAATGGTTATTATTGAAGGAAAAAAATACAAATTAAGATCGAAAGGCAATTTATGTGAATTATCTAATTCGAAGTTTATCGTTGCCTAGAGATTCTCACGATCGAAAGGGTTACAGGAATAACACGCACCTATCAACATACTGTTCTTGTTTGTACGTTGGGTGAGAAATTGTACCTCAGCTATAAGATAACGGGGCGCCGTAGGCACCACGACTTAGCAAAGAATAGTCGATGAAATTGAGCGGCCTAGGGCCTCGCAAAGTCTCGAGAATCATCACGTGAATTCTTGATTCATTTGAGCCACGCCCGGGTGTTTTGAAAAATAAAAAATAACCGCAAAAGATAAGAAAAATTATCTTCTTTGTTTGAGAACTTAATTAACACGGGAGTTACATTTTTTGTTCTAAATTTTTTAAAGATCTGTCATAAAACATGAATACCAAAAATGTAAGAAAAAAAGTTAACGATACCTCACGCATTATTTTCATGTAACATCTTTTCAGCATCAATAATCGATCTTCGATTGACTTACCTGGAAGCAAAAAAAAACACAGAATATATATCATAGATCCAAAAATTCATTAATATGTATGAAAAAGTAAGATGAAACAAAAAGCGTAATAGAATGAATAAGTGATGAAACAATTAAACGTCAAAAAAGGTAAGAAACGGAAGTTAACGTGTTTTGCTGGACGCTAAAAATGGTTTGTACATAAAGTTCCCGGAAGTTTGCCCTTCGATATATTCCCATAAGATTCCCACGCTCGTTCGTCAGAGTATCTCTCTTCGTATGGGAATAAACGCAAATACAAATACATATACGTATCGATATGTGGAGGTACACGAGGGAAAAATTCGACACGAGGGAAGAGAGCTGCTAGTACTCCGCACGCCGAGAGGGTTCTCTTCTGGTTTCTACTAAGAGCTGAAGCTACATTTACTCGTTAACCCGCGAGAAAGAAGAAGAAAGAGCGAGACGAAGAGAGAGAGAGAGAAAGAGAGAGAGGGAGAGAGAGAACTTCGTGGAGAAGACTTTGCCACGCAAACCTTTCGTTCTCCCGCGAGCAACGGTCGATTCAACGATACGTGGCGATACGAGAGCATGCACCACACTCGATACCATATCGGGGTTCCTTATTCAGGGGGAGGATGAAGGGACTTAGAAAGATCCACCGGGCTGCTGGCAAGTCACTGTACTATTATTCGTGACTTGGTCGTGGCGCGAGACGTCTGCACGTGCGCAAAGTCGATTGGCCACCCGTTGGGCGAGCAGCAGCTCGAACGTGCTTAACATTCGTCTACATCAATCGAAAAGGACTGTGTAACCCCATTAACTTTTTATGTCATCGACCACATTGTTTTTTATTCCTAAAAAATTGATCAAGAACTAGAAGCGAAATTTATTGGATTGCAGATATTCGTCTTTCTGCACTTTGCAGAAAAATCCTAAAACCCGTTTTGCATACAATGAAAATCAAGCCCGATCTCTTCGTCAAATGATAAATATTGAATAAATTCTTCAATTAATAAAAAAAAAAAAAAAAAAAAAAAAAAGAACGGTGTAATTTAAGGGCTACTACCTTCAAACGCTTACCAGGACGTGTGGGATAGCAGCGTGACTAAAGATAAAAATTCTATCGACAATACTCGCATTTGTCGTGTATGTATGGAAAAAAAAAAAAAAATAGAAAAAAAAATAACATCATTTACATGCATCCCCTATGTTTTTCCGTACAAATGTCGACAAGAAGAGTTAGCCCACTTATATTAATGTCTATCATTACATAAGCCAGCAAAGAGGGTGGTGAATCAAAGGGGTAAACGAAAAGGGATGCACTGTACGGTTGGCGCCACTACCCAACTCGAGAAAACCGTGGCTTTACCTCAAACGGTATACCTTGCGAAATAATTCACGTTTAAGAAGGCGTAGCCCATACAGGGAGTGAATTAAAGGGCTAAAGGACTCGAAGAAAGTGAAAAGGACAAAGTGTCGTGGGCGGTAAAAGAAGAAAAGGTTTTCTGTGTCCGTCTGTGTTTTTTTAATTCCTGCGTCGTCCTTTTTTTCTTTTTTTAATGGGTGAAGTTGATGGAAAATTATATTTCAACCCTTTAACCCACGAGCACATAAGCGTAATTGAGGCTATTCACGAAAATGACTTCGAAAGTTCGATTGCTGAGATCTAACATCGAGTAGTCGTGACACAAACTGCACATGCAGTATTTAATACTTCGATACCGCATCATCTACTTATATGTATGCACAAGTGTAAACTACGGTGTGTACGACATTCACAGGTATTACCACCTGTATAATACAGACGCCTGCACCCTTTATTATGGTTAAGTTGGCTTTATTCGCTACTCAAAACGTAAATGAACCACTAGAAATGTTGAAGTTGGTATAGTGTGCACGCTGGCTCAAGTCGGGTAGAAAAGAGCTATAGACTACCGCCGTTACATCGTGTATACCAACCAATACACAGTTTATTCAGTATACTCGGCGTAAACTTCCCTACGTACACATATATATCGCGGAGACTGCTACCATTCAACGTGAAATATTAAACATCGGCCGTGTAATTACGGCGGTGGGAGTACTGTTAGACAGAAGGGTTGCTGCTGTTGTATCTATGCAGTAAAGAGAAAGAGAAAGTACGAAGGAGAGGAAGAGAGAGAGCGAGAGAGAGAGAGATTCGCGATTAGATCTAAACTGGCCGCTAATGCTGTTAATTGCGATGGATTGTGTAATTGTTGCGCGCTACGTCGAGGTTCTTAGCCTCAAGGCTCGCGATGTACGCAGAGTATTGCTACAATATGCAAGTCGCACACATCGGCTAGCCTCACGTCTAATGTTGTGGCATACGCGCGTACGTGAATGGTAATCACGATACACTTATTCACTACCCTCTTTTGTGTAGTTATTTCTGCCATATGGATCGTTCATTAAAGAGGAACAGAGAGAGGAATTAAAAATTACAAAAATCGATACATCGATTTTAGAACTTTCCATATCGATTTTTGTGCATGAGTGTTTATGTTAATTAATTAATTGTTTTTTGTGTATCGATGATGAATCAATACACGAATTTCGTGGATCCTGTAAACATCTCGGATTCTGAACGAGACAATCTGGAAAGGTGGAAAAAAATGAATGGAAAACTTCTTTTTTTTTTTTACCGATTACAGTTCATCTTCGCGTGTTAAGAGAAGGTTTGTACGAAGAAACGTATATAACTATATAGTTTCGAAGAAGATCGTATTAGCGAATTCCGGGGCAATTTGTAACGCCATCTTGGGTTCCGCTCGCGCCCCGGTAACGACAACGAAGTGCTCTCCGATTTAACAGCATCCTTGCTGCACGGTTCTTCGGTTCGCCTGAGCTCGAGCACCGCCGACCGCGAGGATAAGGAAGGAAAGAAGCCAGGAGCGGCAACAACAACGGAAACACGGAAAAAGAAAAAGAGAAGAGAATAAAAGAGTCCTCCGCGCTACTGCGTGGCTGCTGTGTTCACCGCGCTCGCGCGCGCGCGCGAGGAAATGAATGATCCCATTACGCCATAAATCAATCACGGCAAAAAGCTCGAAAGCCCTCTCGGCACGAATGACGCGTACAGCACACATGGAGAGAACGCGAAGATCGCAAACAGGACGAACGAACGTGCTTCTCCTCTCGTTCTTAGCGATACCCTTGAGCACACATACGCACACACATGGGATCGCAAAGATGAAAGAAAAAAACGTTTCCTTACTTATAAAATTACAAGTAGTTGTTATACCCTCGATCGTAACTTAACTATATCGACGATGAGGTTTTTCTATAAATTCGATATATATAAGTCCATCGCAAAGAAACCAACATTGCGAAGAAGTTATGATTGTATAAACTCGAATTTTATTGTATCAGTTATTCCAACGCGTTGATTATCAATCGTATCGCGTCTATAAAAACCTAGAAAGTCTTGGCAGATCCCAATAAATGTTCACCAAATTAAAAAATTAAAAAATTTGTGATAACTTTTTGTTCATTGGATCTTTAATGCTTAAGTCTCGTTCCAATTTATATCAATCTTTTTCCAAGGGTATTTGTGTTCACTACATGAATAGTTGTTTATGTTATATACAAATATAGTTGTGTAAGCAACTGCTGTCACATATATTTGTGTGCTTGCCACCCCCGCTGTTCGCAAAAAATCTCTCGAGTCTGGATTCGCGAGAGAAGAGACATCGGAGAAGGAGGTAAAAGTTTCTTTAGATGGCAAAAGTGGCTTCGGCGTGTTTAGGAGCTGTTGGAACGCGTCTTTCACGTGTATCTTTTTAACACGATGGAAAAAGTGAGCAGGGAACAATTTGTGAGACGAGACGCCAAGGTGCCACAGATATTCTCGAGGAATACGTTGGACTGTATTCAGCGCCGGTACATTACTATATACCAATGAGATTCTCTGGTTGATGGTGAATACAAGTGAAGGAAGGGCAAGGGAGCGTGCACGGCATGCGTGCAAAGAGCTGACCGTCGGTTTAACCCGCGCTATTCGACCTTCGTTAGAGATCTTATAATGCCTAACTAATTCGGATAAAACTGTGAAGATTCCGATGTCGCGTAAAGAAGAAATATTGTTCTGGACTTGAACGGTTAAGAAGAAGCGATCGGTGTATTAGTGTACCAAGATTATTCTTTTTAACTATATGGTATGTTTATTATATTTTCTTTGCTCAGCTAATAAAAGACGTGCCCTTGAGAAACGTCACATTATAAGAGTTATAAAATCGCACCTATGGCTATTACATATTTTTTTAGTTTTTCGTACTTAATTTTTTCGAATGTCATACATTTCGGTCAAATCATTACATTAACATTCTTCTTTTCGGATCATAAAAGTAAATTTTATTTAAAAAACTACAGTTTGAAAAAATATTACCTCGTAAAACTGTACTCTGATCAATGAGTAGAGAATTTCATTTATTTGGCTTCATCATCTAGCAACCGATTTATTTATGGTTTCAAATTTCTGATGTTAAAGATTTATTCATAATTAGGTTCCAATCTAGAATATCCAAGTCGGTCATAAACTATGTCTATATTTTGAAATTCAAATTCTATGCCTCGCTGCAGAATACAAGATATGCACAGAGAGGAGAAATAATAAAGAAACTATAAGCTGTGAAATATCATTGAATAGAGTGAAAACTCTTTTTATTATTCAAATTAATGATTTTTTTTTTTTTGGTGATTTTATTCGAATCGAGTTTAATTCTTATTTTAGTATCGACGATAAGGAAACTTGGGAACGTTGCAAACATCGGCGGAACATACGTATGTTAACCGCACCAAATGTGCTAATGAAATATGCAGATGATAGCACAATCATCAACTGTGTATATAAATATACATATGAATTTATAATAATATCCGATAAGGGCAGAATGTCATCTCTACGTTTATGTGCGTTCGTGTGTGTTGTGCCGTTTGCACTTTGCGGTTAAAACTATTCGCGGAATGTCAGATATTTCAGTGGAGGTCTGGAGGTATTTTCAAGCGGGATATAGAAAGAGAAAATGAGAAAGAGGGAGCAAATGTACGTACGAAGTGAGAAAGAAAGGTACAGCAAAAAAAAAATAAAGGAAGAGGAGAAGGTATGTGCGAGCAAAGAGAGGCGTGTACTCGCGCCCGGCACTCTCAGGCTTCGTTAGGGGTTAATGCCTAGCTAATTCGACGAAACCGAAAAAAATTCCTGTGTCACGTAAAGAAGAAATATTGCCATTTGGAGAGTCAAAGCGAAAAGCAAGAAAACGATGAGACGTCGGGTAGAAAGAAGAAAGAGAAAAGTAGGATAAAAATTGATATAAATACATGTATAAAGCGAAGTGTAAAGTGGGAAGGTGTGGTTTGTATTATATGGTGTATACTCTTGACTGGTAGTACAAACTTTTTTACGGCGTATCACGCCAAGCCACTTACAATTAGTCAGGGTAAGTACAATTAGTGGCGAACGATGTGGCAAATGATTTTCCATAAAACGAAAGCACGTGAAAAGACAGACACGACCCATCATATGCTCTTTATACCTCCGGACTTTCATCTTCAGTTTATACGATGGGAGTACACGAGAATGCCAAGAAAGAGCAGAGAAAATTTTAAAGAAGAGGAATATTTTAAACTCGAGGGTAGAATCGTTAACAGGTACGCGTTTCATATAAAATCTCAGTCACGAAAAGAAAAATACACATTCCCTATGTTGTTCAGTGACCGCAGCGACTTTGATCTCAAAAAACAGGAATCATTTGCTGGCAAGTTTCGAGGTGTGTAATGTGCACCTCATTATGAGGATCGATAAAAAACATCATTGACACGATTAAAGCCATATAATTTTTTAAAACGCTGTGAATCCATCTATACACGTGTGTGGTCAAATTGCAATGATTTTTTTATGGATGCTGTTTATCAATAAATTATCAAGGTTATCATCTTTATATGCCGGTGTTTAAAAGTCGCATTTTTTTGCTCGCCAAGGATGTAGAATGACATTTTAGTGCATGCTTGCTTGATTTTTTAAAGCTTTTCGTGTCATTTTATCAGTGAATTCGAATGTTTTTCAGATTCATGTTCAGCAATAATAAGGAGATGATCTGATTTTCTCTTATAATTGTACAATTCTTCTGATGCAGAAAACATGATAAATCTTGTGTTTCGCGTGGGCGTGTATAGGGGCCTCCCTTACACGCGTGTCTGGCTGACCCACAACCACACATACAAAAAAAAAAGTATCAGGGTTCCAGGATACTCCGATACTGTGCGATCGAGAAAATAAAAAAAGTGAGGATAAAAAACCAAAGAAGAAGCAGAAGAAGAAGAAGGTGGCTAAATTACGACGACGAGATCGGCGATCTGCTTCTCCCTGCACTCTTTTTTTATTTCTCTTTTTAGTGTATGTACCAGGTAAAGTGCAGGTTGCTTGACGGCCCTGCCCTCTTTCGTCCTTGGCAAAAACAGAGCTTCTTACGATTTATATGTATGTATATACGACTCTGCATATAGATATATATTTCAAGTCACTCCAGTAGGCCGGTAGATGCAGAAAGTCATGGCGATATAAGTTCGTCCAAAGGTCCAAAAGTTGCACCACGTTGTACAGGGCTTTCAAAAAACGTCAAACTATACACAACGTGGCAAAATTCATTGTAAATCGCCTTTTTTTTTCATCGACATATTATTATTTTCCACCGAATCATTTGCCATTGTTATCATACATCGTCGCGAAGAAATCTACAATTACGATAGGATTTTTTTTACGATCGTTCTTCCTTTTTTCCACATTTTGAAAGCCGGACATCTTATTTACCAATTAGCAATTTGTTTATGTGAATTATCACCACTTTTTTTTTTTTTTTACTTTTTTCGTTTTAATGCATCGTCTTTGTGTTCGTCTCTTGTTTCATCGATAAATTTTAACGATCTTCGAATCACCGTTATATCCTCGATGGATCTTCACCACCAGCTACTTATCGTAAAATATCATCGATAATATTCATGCCGTTATTTATACTCCTCGTGATTTGTCCATCTCGAAAAGCAATGAAAGAGAGAGTTTTCCTCGTACGCGGTGATTTACCCTGTAATTCGCGGTCGTTTTTCTGACTTAAGGGAGACAGGTGAAGATTTTTTAATGATCACTCGAACGTTCTTCGGTTTTGGGAGATTTGAGCACGTGTACATATAATCGTACGAAAGAGTAAGTGCGATCGCGATGTGCGTGGTATATGGGACGAATAAGAAACTTTTGGGAGAAACGTGAATTTCGAAATACCACATTTTTGAAGGTATCTTGCATATAAATGTACTCCCACAAACGTTTGTATACACGCAGCGTATAAAATTTCTGGTTTTCTTATTTCACGCTATTTTATTTTCTCTTTTTTTTCAGGCGCGTGATCAGTTCTTTGCGGAGTGCACGGAGAAAAAGCAACGCGTTGTTCAGTGGCACCACCCGCTTGTAAGCTCGTTATCTTCGGATCGTTCGAGCGTTAATGAACCCGCAGAGTGTACACTGGAGTTTACCACACGAGAACCCCTAAACCCACAGCATCGCGAAGGATCTCCTTCTCCTTTCTTTTATTTTTTACTTTCTTCTCCGCGCTTCCAACTTTTCTTGGTCATCGCGCGTACTCCACTTGCTCGACATTCCGTACAAATGTTCTCGGCGATCAGATTGTGCCTTGGTGTATAGATGACTATATATAGCCTTCGTCTTCTCGGCCCAAACGAATTTCTCACTTATTTTTGTCCATGATTTTTTATCCTTTCTTTCGTAAAGGTTTTACGGCAGCAAGAGTGCCTTCGGGAAGTTTACGAATCGAAATTAAAAGACCAAAAATATATATAAACACGACAAACTAAAACTTATTTCTAATCTGCTCCTCCCTAACCTCATCGTCGATAAACTTGAAAATAGAACTACTCCAGTAACTTTGAAGTAACCATTTTTTTTTTATCTACTTAAATTAACGTGATGGGTGTGATAATGAGAAAGTATAAAATATTGAGCTCGCTCTGCTAGACACTGACCTCGATTTAGACTTCTTCTTAACATTTGGGTACTCTAATTAGCGGTCCGGATTCTTTATTTCCGAACAGAGGTGTTTACAAGACGATATTTCATCTGTTGACATCTCAGCGTCTTCAGCAGCATTGTGAACATATGTATTTTCTCTTACCATGTACTCGTTGCGGTATTTATCGGCAAATGTGTATATGTACTTGTGTATATATGTATAATATAACGGTAAATTTTTCACGTCATGAAACTGGGTCTTCTTCTCAACAGCGAACAGGGTCGTCGGTTTACGCCCACGACCGATAGATCCCCATTGTCTCGAGTGTGCGGGTGCGTTTAAAAAAATATGTATATATAAATTGTATATACACATATATAATACGATCTTAAGAGAGCTCGCGCGTCTTCTTCTTCCCATGCTTTACACAAGAGTATTCATATTTATATCTACAAATACATATACAGATGTACTGGAACGAGAAAGCACAAACACGAGGATGATCCCTAATAACTTTGCGTGACTAAAAGATACGAAGCCTCATTTCTCCGGACTCGCAAATCTGCAATAGCCACTGTAAGAGGAGAACGAATAAAAATTTTATTTACCGAATTAAAAAAAGAAAAAAAACAAACATATCCCACTTATCATGATTTGTGCATTATGGATGCTAATAGACGTAATTAATAAGGGCTGCTGAGGCGTCGAGAAACCTCTGTATGATTTTGACCGGATTTTTCTCTTTCTATACTACTGTGATTCGTGCACGTGTTTACAATGATGCACACACAGTCAAAATTTCACCCTTTCCCTCTCTCTCTCTCTCTCTCTCTCTCTCTCTCTCTCTCTCTCTCTCTCTCTTATTCATTCTTGGTCCGGTACAGCTTTTTTCTTCTCTAATCCAGCACACGGTTTTCTGGTCGACACGCTGGTGTTCCTGAGCTCCGAGACCAGAAACGTGACTTAATCGCTTTCGGGGAAAGGATTGGCGATGTCTGCCAAGAGAGGAACGATCTTGGAAAGGGGCGTTAGGTGGGATGAATTGTAGATTCGGGTTTTGTCCGAAAATCCCGATGATAATAGTGCAAAAACGATTAGCTGTGTGTAACTACAGCGGTTTCAAAAACTTAAATAAGCAGGTAGATCCGTCAAAACCGAACGATCGAAATACTTAAATTTTTGTGTTATTAAACATTGAGATATGCTTCCACGAAATTTAAGATAATATTAAAGTATTAAAATACTATAGTAGCAGTTCCAGTGCAAGAATGAAAAAAAAATAAAGCGACAAAGCAATGAAGATTCATTGATGAAAAAAAAAAAATCATGAAAAATAAAGTTTTATTTGAAAAAATAATACTGTCAGAGCTAATAGTTGGAAAGAATTGCGAATGATTGAACGAAAGGTAGAAGCACGTTATACAGTTCACAGATTTAATTGAGTCGTTCCTCATAATTGGAGGAGTCGCGAGAGTCACGTTCGGCGTGCCGTGAGCCGTTACGGGATCCAGGACTTCGAGATGCCGATATCGCTCTCGTCGCCTTTTCTTGTCCTCTCTTTCTTTCTTCACTCTTTATCTGCTGCCTCAATACAAACATCTACATATACATATATATCTATACATATGAAGTATAGTTATAACGAGACATGTGCTCGTACGCCCATTTTTATATAGTCAAGATCGTTAACGTGTGTTCAGCTATTAGTTTAATTTAGTGCGGCGACGATTCGCGAAACAAATGCAACATTTAAATATACAACTTCAGAGTAGAGTGAAAATCTCTTTTCTGAATCGCGATATCTGTGCCGAGGGTTTGTATCAGTACTTCAAGAACTTTTTTTGCTCAACATTCGCCATGTTGCCCAAGATTGTCAATGTCTCTATTCGCAACCTGAAAAATCAATGGACCGTATCTACGTCGAGGAACAATAAGGTCGTAACTGTGGAGAGAATTCAACGCGTCGAGTGATTCCATTTGAGCCTTTTCATTCGCCATTAATGTACAACGATAAACACACCCTGATATAATCGTCCAATATATAAAACGTCGCGATCCTATCATTTTTTTCCTTTAATGAAAAAAGCCTTTATTCGTTCGCGCCGCGATTAAAGTGTTTCTCGTCATTATCTCATCGTTGTTTGACAATATAACGCTGTCTGGCTAATTGAACATAAAAGCGTTTGTTCGCATCTGTTGATATGCATCGAATTTTTCGTTTCAAACCACAAATATAGCAAGTGTTTTATATGTATTGCGGTTGAGGTATAAATACGGCGACCGAAAAACATTGAGTCAGCTGAGAGAACGTTTTGTTTCGTGAATAGCTGTTTTGTGTATAGACACGTTTCCAGCGATCGAACTCAATGGCTACAGTTCCCTTCTCCAAAACTTATCGGACGGTTTATACTTGTCAGTATACGATACTTCGAGGAGTTTGTATCATAGCGAGGGTGGCCGCTACACGTTACGAGAAAGGGAAAGAGATGAATATATAGAGAGAAGGTGAGCGCAAGGTGTACCAAGAATAGAGCAAGAGTGGAAACAACGTTTCTAGGAGACATTGAGAAACGAGACGAGACTCACGCGGCTGCCCAACCAGGATGATAGAACTGAGAGTGCTAAAAACTAGTCAGTATACTTAATACTACTTTAAGTAAAGTACAGTATTGTAAAATGTGTGTGTGTGTGTGTGTGTGTGTGTGTAGTGGTATTGACGGAGAGCGGCACTATCGTAGAAAAGAAGGGCAAGGGAGACATAGAGAAAGAGAGAAGAAGAGTATCGAAAAACAATGTACCAAACGGAGCTACAAGGATGAAGCTGAACAGAATCTTAGAAGGCGTCTCGTTGACGAAATATCGACGTCGAGGTCCCCTTGAGCGAAAACGGGGGCGAGCTCGCGGTGTATTGCGCGGGCTCTCTTTTTTTCTCTCTCTCATCTTCTTTTTCTTTCTCTATCTCTCTTTCGTAGTAGGTATTAGTCTCGCGCGGCAGGCGCGAACGCGAGAACGAGAAACGCGAATGGTTCGTTTATTCTTAGTATGGAACATAGAAGCTCGCGAGAAAGAACGTGGGAACGTTTTTGGATTCGTCGATGGGCAACCCAATATTCCTTTTTTTCTATCCTTATTCCGACTTTTTTTTCTTCTCAATCCGCGCGCCTCTCTCCAGCGCAAGGGTGTGACGTAACTGCCCGGAACACCGACGGAGGATCGATGGGAAAATCAAGTCCGTTTGTATTTATGTATATATATGTGTGTTACTATATATTGGCATAAAAGATTGGCTCAAGTCCGTACTGTTGGAGCTTGTATATATCTGCATCTAGTCCAGTCACCACACAACAACTCCTACATCTATTTTCATGTCACCTGTATACAACTTTGTTATGCAGCATGTATTATTATGTCGAGAACATGAGAAACTTTGCGAATATATGCGTAAAACCATCGCTTTTCAGTCCTCCGAAGATTTTCATTAATACTGAGAGAAACTTCAAGAAAGAGTATTGAGAGAGAGTTTACTTCTCTTGGAAACACGATTTTTCGTTCCTCTGGTTTTTAATATAAACGGAAACCATGTAAAGGCTGTAAGTTCCGTTGAACTGGTAGCGAAAATAGTTATTATTATTCTCTTAAACGATTTTGTTTATAAAATTCATTGAACCGTATATTTAAGACTTATTACTTTTTTTTTTAATTTTCACAACAG